>CM052716.1:18053814-18117900 GCA_028551405.1 Uromys caudimaculatus | reverse complement strand
TCCATGGGGCTGCCAATTCCCTCCGCTCCTTCAGACTTTTCTCCAATCCCTCCATCTGGTACCTCACTCTCAGTCCAGCGGTTACTGTTAAGTGAAACTTAGACATTCTGAACTTGTGGGCTAATATCCGCTTATCAGTGAGTACATACCATGTTCGTTCTTTTGTGACTGAGTTACCTCGCTCAGGATGATATTTTCAGGTGGATCCTTAACTTCTGAAGTATGTCTCCCAAATCACCATAGTGATGTTTTTGCCCTGTTGTGAAATAATTTATATTTGGAAACAAGTCATCCAAATTTTCATTTGAACAACTCCTTTCATTTATAAATATAAGAGAGTGCTGGAGAGAGGGCTCAGTTGGTAAGAGCACATGCTGCTTTTTCAGAGAATATGAATTCAGTTCCCAGCCTTCATGTCAGAAGGCATGCAAGCAACTCCAGCTCCAGGGGGTTTAACATGTCTTGTTGCTCTTATGTGTTCCACACAGGTAGCAAACATACACACACACACACACACACACAAACACATGAGAGAGAGAGAGAGAGAGAGAGAGAGAGAGAGAGAGAGAGAGAGAGAGAGAGAAAAGAATCAACAATAAACAGAATAAAGTTGTAGTATGTATTTTATTCTTGAACATGTCCATCAGCTCTCCAAAAGAGAGGTATGGCTTGGGGTGGGGTGTGAGTGTCACACAGAAAGATGGTTGGGAAGCTCCTGGCAGAAAGATATACAATTATATTCGTTAGAAAAGGCGTAAATGTAAGGTAAGAAATACTTCTTACATCATTATCTTGTTAATCTGTCACTAATCTGTGGTAAGAGATTTCTATATTCTTGTGTTATAGTTCCTTTATACATTATGAAAAATATTTAAAAATAGAGCATCTTGAAGATAAATATACCTTCATGATTATGCATTGGTTAATGTTAAAATTTGTTTTATAATGCCTAGGTTGTGAATGTCTGACTCTATTTCAGATTTTACTTAAAAAAAAATCAAAATTTAGATATTGGATTACTACATTACACGTTGGTATCTATTTTTCAATGTGTATGTATATATATATTAGGAATAATGAAAAAATATTATGCAACCAAAGATGGTTGAGTTGTTAAAAATGCCAGAAATGCTATTTTATTATTGTTGTTCTTGGAATAGCCTATGTGAAAAAGGTGCAACGGATGGGCAGTTTATCTTATAAAATCTGTAACAACCATAATCGCGCCTACTCGATATATTTGCTCCTTTGGAAGGCTTGTCTGGCAGTTCCTCTGAACTGAGGAATTTTTTTTATCTACTTCCTTTGCCTATCTCAAACATAGATAATTGCAGCTACACTCTTTATTGATTATTCCTGATTAAAATTTGCTTGACTTTCTACATCAAATCTACCTGTTAGTGTGGTGATCTTTTCTCTTCCTCCTGAGTTTTAGTTCATTGCAGCAGGGAACAGACTATGTTTATGCTTGACAGCAGGCAAGGGTTTAGGGAACTTAGTGCAAAATAGTGAGCTGTAGTTTTGGATCTATAGTTCTAGGATCAATTATCTAGGGTAAAAATTGATGGAGAAATAATTTAACACCTTTTTGTGTGTGTGGAATTATAAATGTTGGACTAGACTAACTGTGAGGTCGTTTTGAACTTTTAAGTTTTTAGTTTTTGTTTTTTGCTTGTCTTTTTAGAAGAAATCATAGAAGTGAGGAAACAGAATTCTGTTAAATCTTGGCTTGATTTTAAGTTTGCACACAAGTTAATTGGCAAATGCATATTCAACAACCATTTCTTTTCCAGATTTAAGCCAGGTCTTAATTTTAGTCTTATTTTCCTACTTAAAACTTTTCTGCTTTGTCCAGCGTTGTCTTTCTGTGCTCTGTTAAATTATCTGCATGCATTGCACTCAAAGGCAATTTTAATCCTTTTTTTCCTCAGGTAGTATTTGGCAATGCCTGGAGACATTTAGTTTATGATGATCTATGGAAGGCACTGAAACTAGAAATTAGGGAACAGAAGACAGGGACACTGATAAACTTCCCATGATGCACTGCATGTCTAACCATCTGCAGCTGAAGAACACCAATTACCATGTCCAGAATATCAGGAGTGCAGCACATGAAACTCACATGAATCCACTGATTCCAACTTCATTACACTCACAAAGGGTTGGATTGATCAGACTGTTCCAGCAATAGCCATTGATGAGTTTTGATTAAAGCACTATGACATTCAATAGGTGAAATGTAAAATTTAATGAAACAAAAATAATTAGGCTTTTGTGCTTCTCGCAATTCACAATTTAAAATGTGAATATTTGTGAGATTGCTGCCAGAACAATAGTGGAGGTACTTTGAGGCCCAGTGTGATTTACAGCTAGTCCATACAATGGACTTAGATTTTAGACAGTTTGATAAGCACATTCTTTGACCCCAGTCTAGAACTGTAATAGAAATATGAAAATTTTCTCCTGTTCATCCTGACGTGTATAAACATCTGAGTGTTTATTCAGACATTTTGGAAATAAGATTCATGTTCTCTACATCTTACCACTCTCAGATAGGAACAAATGATTGCTAAATGATTGCCATCCTTTTGCTTCATATTGTTTTTTGGTGATAGGAGGATTTGAACTTGCACCCACTACCCAAACAAGCACTACACCACTCCAACCAATATTAGCTTGTAACATGTACTGATCCCCTTCACATACCTTGGTTCCAAAACTGAATTTCAATGTTTAATTCTTTTCCTTTGAACTTTAGAAACAATCTCAAATATACAAACTATATTTAATAGTTTACCAAAAATGCAAACAAGTCTAAAAATGTCTTGATTCAACCAAGTCCTGATTTATTGCTTAAATGAAGATATTACTGGTTCTCCTTAGCATTGGAAAACACACAAAATATTCTTTATTGAGTGACTTAATTAGTGAACATTTAGAGATTACCTGCTCTGCATCAGAAAGATGAGATAAGCTTTGTTTTGTTGGACAAACAAACATGACCATAAATGGTCTGTCTTATTCTCTTCTTTTTAGAAAATAATTTTGATAAACACAAAAGCAAAACAAATTCCATGTCCTATAAAGAATCTATCTATCTATCTATCTATCTATCTATCTATCTATCTATCTATCTATCTATCTATTAACACACACACCTATATGCATTCACACGCACACACACACACACACACACACACACACACACACACACACAGAGCAGCAATTCTGTAGAGGTAAATCAGCAAGTGCAAAGACCTTGGTGCAGAAACGGACATGGTAGTGTCCATGTGGGAATAAACATAGGGTATTGTACCAGAGTGTCAATCAAAAGAAAATGATCAAGAGTTTAGGGAATGCCATGCTACTGTTACCATGTATCCCGAGTCAATTAATCAACTAGAAAACATATTAAGAGTGTATTTCAGCATGCGTGTGAGAGCAACTCCCATACCCATCAGTGCTTATCTCAGCAGTTGCTGAAAGCACACTGGGTATGGCTGAATCCTACAGGTTACCACTACCCCCATCCTAGGGAATAGTTATACAGAGAAACAATTGCAAAGCTGTGTGCTCTTCTCCTGGTTTTTCTCAAAACAAAGTGAGAAACAAAAACAAAAGCCAAGTTAATCTTTCTCTAATTCAAATAAGTTTAAGGTTGCATACCCCAGTTATTCTTCAAGATTAACACCCAAATATCAAACTTTTAGTTGCTTGAGATTATAGTATACTTACATTATTTTGCCCTTCCTTTAGCTCCAAACTCTGCCACATACTCCTTCTTCTTTATCAAATTATCTCTGTTCCCCAGTGTTGTTGTTTTGTATATGTATCCCTAAATCCATAAATGCAACATATATATTTTTACTTGTACATGTATATTTTCAGGCCTGACCATTTGGTATTGGAGAACCAATTTTGAGTTCTTCCCTTCAGAAGACTATTTTTTAGGGTTTAAGTCTTTGGACTTTCCCACCACAGCATTCCACATTTATGAATATTGGTGTCATTCTTTTGCTGGTCATGCTTAACAGACAAGTTGGTCAGACTTTCTGGGTGTAGGTTCTGACATGCCTAGGAAACATAATCTCAAAGTTAAATTCCATAGTCCTACATGTAGCTTTTACAATCTTTCTACCCACACATTGGCAGTGATTCTCGGGCCTTAGATACAGGAATTGTATTGGAGATGAGTGGGGACTGGGTTCTACAAGTCTGAATTTTTATTGGTAGTGTTTGCCTGATGAGGGATGAAGGCTAGACTTATTTATGGAACTAAGGCTAAGTATTTAGAATGGGTTAGAGACTATCCTCGTTTAATAAAGTAATACTTGTAGGTTCTCCTTCAAGATCCATAATTTGAGTATCCCTGACTAGTTGGTTAGTTTCCCTGTAACAGGCTTGATTTCCCACTATTGAATGGGTCTTCAGTCTAAATAGAGGGCTACTTTTTACCTCCAAGGTCATAGGGTTATCAGGCCATGCTTGTCAGTGTTATGACTTACAGACTTCATAGCTGGGTTTCATTATCTCTTTCCTCTCACCCTTGGAAGTTTGCTTATCACCTTCTGGTAACATGAAAGGTGGTCTTTCCTTCATCTCCAGCTTAGTGTCTTTGGATCCTGTGTCTGAAGTGCATGATATTTTCACAAATAAGGCCTTTCCTGTCACATCTTGGTGGCAACCAAAGGTAAAATCAGTATGCTTAATGTTTTTGGGAGTCTCTCAGACAACTCTTACAAACAATTTGGAAGAGGGCTTCACATGCCTGATGTTGGAATATTTCATAGATCAATGTTTCTCAACATAATGTTCTTGAACACTTTGGGAATTGAACAACCCTTTCCCAGAGGTTACCTAAGATCAACACCATATTAGATTGGTAACAGTAGCAAAATTAGTTATGAAGTAGCAATGAAAATATTTTTATGTTTGGGGTTCATTACAATATGAGGACCTGTATTATGGGGTCCTTAACACACCCCTGGGAATGTTGAGAACCACTGTCTTGGATGGTCTGTGGCTCTTGGGAAGAGCATTAATATATGTTATCTTTCATCACAAGTTTCTAGTTGCCAGTCTTTGGATATGAGTACATAACCTGAGGTAACCACAGAGATGAGACTAGTATGAAGCAACCATTGTAGGGCTGGAGGCATGGGGGGGGCACAGGAAAGTGAGTAGAGGAAAAAGTACTCTGAGGGAGGAAATGGAAGAAATGAGGAAGTTGGGCTACTAATGAAAGTTTGCAAATCAACCATAGCTGTGAGATGTTTACCGATTTATCCTTATTTTTAAAAGTAATAAGGTGAATTTACCAACTGTAGTGTTTATTAATATACAATGTAAGGATAGACTCTTCTTGAGATTTTGCAAACCTTGGCAATGATTAGCGAGGAGTGTTGACTATTCTTAATCAAAGACTTGTATATTGAAGCTGCTTCACAACACTAACCCTGACCACTCTGTTGGTCCAGAGTACACACCTGGGCCACAGTCATTACAGAATATTCCCTAGCTCTCTGCTATTACTTAGTCATACTCTTGAGTTTATTCACAAAATGTTGCTTTTCTAGAAGCAGATAATTCTTCCTCTTCTCCGGTTATTTTTTTCCATTTTGTTTTTAAAACTGCATGCATATGTATGGGTGGGGTTCATGTGCTCCAGTGCTGTAATGGAGACCAGATGATAAGTTACACGTGTTGCTTCTCTGTTGCCATTTGTGGGTCCATGGATTGAACCAGAACATAGAGGTAGTAACAGAATATTGGATATGGTAGCAGATGTCTTATGTGTCCTTTATTTTTGTACTCTGGAACACACATTTATCTCAATAAATGATTTCTTCAGGAAAATGTCATAGAACATGGTATTAGTTGATCTGAATGCAGACAATGGATAGTTTCCCAAAAGCAAGTTCTGCTAGAATGTTCTACTTACTACACAGGGTATTGTTTAGTCTGTCTCTTGTGATACATAATCACTACGCGCTGCTTCTGTATTAAACAATGAGTAATGGTTCCCAAACTTGTCTATTAAATCTTGAAACAGTTGCCAACACATCCTAGGTAGTAGCAGTGCATTTTTTTTTTGTAAGGATAAGAATGTCATCAAGATCTGCCTAAATCACCTTAGGTTATTCTTTCATGTTTACAGTAAGTGAAAAACTGTCATTTCTTACACCCAACTTCTTTTGCTCTATGAAGATTATAATGGCAAGCCCAGCAATATAGTGGAGACTACAGTGAAAGCACTTTTCAAGTCATCCAAACAGAGAAGAAAGAGAAACGCAGAAAATAATTTTAATTTTTTGCTAAGAAGCTATTAAACAGGAATCATTCTTCTGCAGAGTTACATGTACCCAACAATGCTATTTGTATTTGCTCACAAATGTATTAGAAACATAGAATACAAATGAAATGATGTCTTTGAGTTATGTTCTCTCCATTTACTGTAGCTATTGTCACATAAACATGAGGATGTTGTCATCTAGCTCTGATTCTGAAGCCACTTTGTAGACAGTCTTAAAGGTTGATTTGTACAACTCTATTTTCAGTTTTAAGAATCAGGTACCTTTCATAAGAGGGGGAAGAAAATAGTTTGAGAAACTTTTCTATTCATGGGTGCTAAACTATGGAAAAATTTTACATTGTGGTGTTCTAAAGTGATAAAATAAGATCATAACAAAGAGGTTTCCAACCTTTTAAAATTTTCCCTTGTTCAGGTATTTTATTCCAATTGGTATAGTAATATGTCATCAGCATAATTTAAGAAGTTATACTTACTAATGACCACTAGATCATTTATTTACATAATTGTTAACATCTGACATTCCTCATAGAAGATATTATTTATGATAATATTAAATATAGTTTTGTAATTATAGCAGTAGATATTCATGAATTTTTAACAGTATTTCAAAATTGAACTGCTCAGAAACATGAACCACTTCAATTTCTGTGAGGGAGGTACCTGTGTAGAGTTCACCATTAGCCTATGGCCACAGTCAGATATTTGCTGAAGACTGCTATAGTATATCAGCTTGCTCACCCAATTCTGTAAGCCAAGAATGTAATAGAGGTTGTTTTTTTTTTTTTAGCAAGAGATAGATGGTAATTGTAATCATGGCAATACTAATCTGTACCTATGCAGAATAAAGGTGATAAGCATTAGGCCAGTCCACAATAGCTCAAATGGAAGTACATAAAGTACACACACCATAGCCAAAGGTCATTGGAGACTTTCTGGAAAGCTGATATTTAATTTAAAAACCACCTTGGGGGTTGGGAAGGCGTACAGTTGTTAAGCACACTTGAGGGTCTCAGAAGACCTATATTCTGTTGTCAGCATCTACATCAAGAAGCTCATAGTCCTTTGCTAACTACACTTTGAGGATATTTGACACACCTGGCTTCCAAAAGCACCTGTATACATGTGCACATACCCAAATACGCACACACACACACACACACACACACACACACACACACAAATACATGTACACACAAATATACACACATCTACATATAATGAAAAATTATTAAAATTATTCTTTAAAAATCTACTTTGAGGCACAGGAGAAAAGTATTCTTCATCAGTATTTCTGGTGATGCTGTTTCATTCTCCTTTGTATCTTTGTCCTTGGCATTTTAAGTTATGAATTCTCTATTGTTGGAAGACAGAATAATAAAGAAGAAAGAATGCACCTTAAATCCCAGGGTAGTCACTTACCAACTATGTTATATTAACCACATTACTTAATCCCTTAGCGTTCTCAGGTTTATTGGTTAAATGATATTTTAACTTAATACAACCAAGCATTGTGCTTTCTTTAAGAGAAAACTGTAAAATATATCACTTTCCTGGAGTTTACTGGGCCAAAGACTATCTAAAGAATCTGTGTACAATAATAGGACTAAAAAGCAGTCATCTAGTCCCAGATCTCCAATTAACCTCGATGATAAACTAGTTTAGTGATACATAAAAATGTGTGGTCCACGACGAAGGAGGTGCTCATCCCTTGGTTATTTTTATGTTTTTGAAATAATATCTCCTAAAAATCATAGGACCTTGTACTGTGGACCCTTAGTGGCAGTCACCTGATATCTACGGTCCTCAAAACACAGCATCTAAAGGAGCAATCCATCTTCTTTGTCCCGCAGTAGACCTCGTAATGTCCTGCGTCTCTGCAGCTTTCACATGTCCATGTGTTTGTCTCTGCCTCTCAAGTGCTGCTAAGTGCCGACACTTAAGATCTTTTGACAGCTTTGACTGAGGAAAATAAAACCTAGCATGGGATTATTGCCAGGAAATATTTATTGATGTTATTAAGAAGATTTCATGAGAAGTAAATCAATATATAATCACTATATTCAGGGATCGTAATTCCATTTTGTAGAGCTGTTTAACTTTGCCATTCGAAGAAAACCTAATGTTTTATTCATGTGTTTTTCTGAAATAGAGGCCAAACATTCATATTTATAATATGGAAAATGCTCTACATTAATATTTAAATATCTATCTCTAAATTTAATCAAACACAATTAGTATAATGGAGGCAAAAATATATGATCCTAGTCAATACTGTCTTAAATGGACTTACAAACTACTGTTTATTGGAATTAAGACTCTAAAGTTCAATTTGTATTTAAAAAGCTATTTAATATTATGCTCTTCATAATATATAGGCTCATCATTTATCTTTAGCAATCTTAGCATTTTTTCCACAACTATTTACGTGAGAATCTACTTCATACTATTTTTACAAACGAACTCAGCCTTTGTGAAAGGCCCCTGTCTCATTGATTGGCATGTAATAATTGCTTTTATGTGACAGTTTATATTTCAGCACTGTCTCAGTATAAAATTAAGTCTTTAAACAAGGATTGACTAGTGAGGTCTCCAGTCTGTGGAAAATAACAGGAGCAACATGAGGCATTTCTACACTCGGGGCCTCTTTATTTTATACTGCTGAGTGGTGTTACAGGGTTCCCTTCCTGTTTTATTTTTTATTTCTTTATTTTTCCAGTATCCTGCCTTAGATGTTGTAGACCGAATTCTGGTTATCACAAGAGAAGAACTTTATGGACACTGAACACATATGCTCAGTTATTCTAATGAGGGTCTGTCTGTGGAGGCAAAGCCATCCCGCAGGCCTATTGGGAGAGCACTAACCAGTGGAGGAAGACATAATAAAGCTTGAAAGTCATGAGAGAGCTTATAGGGAAAAGGTGAAATCAAAGCACTGTTAGAGAATTGACATCCCTTTATAATGTCTCGTGAGCATCTGCTGTTCTGTACTATAGAGTAACTATTTCCTTTATACACGCCCACTAATTTCAGGAGTGATCATTTTATTAGATATATTTCACATGTTGTACATTTTATGGATTGGATTGGACTGCAATATCCTGTGATTGCTTTAACAAGGTTTACTTTGCCTCTGGGTTCTATAGTATTTGCCTTCCTTTTGTTTCTCTGTCAGTTCTGTGGCTGCTGAACATCTTATTCTTCACATTCTGGACTGTATGCGGCTCCGGAGGCTACCTGCCCACCTAGACACAATCCATCGTTACTTATCTAACATACAGTCAAGTGTTCGAACTCTTTATTCATAGCCCTCAGCCAGGTCTCAGAGATGTTTACTAAATGATAGATGAGGTAAGGAGAGCCATGCTTTAGTAGTCTGACTCTCTTGGATCGTCTGTGTTCTTTTCTCTTTCTTGAGAGTCAGTGCTAAACAGTTCTAATGGGTTTCCTTCACAGTGGAGAAGAGATGCTTCTTGACTGATATTGTACATTTTGTTCACAGTGAAGCATTGAATAGTGTTAAGAATTCAAAAGGTACTAAACACCAAATCTTTTATTCTTCAGACACACTGATAAAAGTACATTTGGAAACTGAGGGCTACATTAACACTCCTATATTCTGTCAACACATTTTGAGTGTCATACCCAAAGTTTCATGCCCGAAGCGCAGTGTTAGGCTATTTGAGGTGCATATTGGGTGCAATCAAGAGGCAGAAATTAAAAAAAAATAATCTTCAAAAATTTTGCTTAGTGAAATTATTATTTGCTTGTCAAGTTTGTTTCATACATAGTGTACTAGGTAATTTGTGTCAACCTGACACTAACTAACTTATCAGAGAGGAGGGAGATTCAAATTAAGAATATGTCTCTAGAAGATCTTGCTGTAGGCAGGCTTATAGGGCATTTTCTTAATTAGGGATTCATTGGGGTGGTACAAGACCATTATGGATGGGAAGGTCATTCATCAGACCCAGGTGGTGCTGGATTTTATAAGAAAGCAGAAAAACCTCCTGAACAGTGAGCAGCATCCCTCAGCAGTTTCTGCATTAGATCCTGCTTCCAGGTTCCCAACTTGCTCAAGTTGCTAACCTCACTACTTTTGATGATGAATTGTTATATGGAACTGTTTCCCTCCCCAAGTTGCTTTTTGGTCATAGCAATAGAAACCCTAACTAAGACATGAGCAATGCAATGATGGTTTAACATTTGAAAACCCATTAATACTAACACATCGTGAAAAGAGAAGGAAGTCCCCATTCAGTGACCATCTAAATAGATCTCACAAAATAGTGTGTATTTACTAAAACTTATTTTAATGGAAAAATTCTAAAAAACAGATATAAATCAATCATAACTCTGGAAAATGAACACTGAATGACTAAGACACAACTGCTATCATCATATGACTAAGACACAACTGCCGCCATCATAATTATGGAGCTCCCAAAGCTTTTTCCCTATGATCATGGACATGATACTCATGCTTGCTTCCACCACTCCTGTTCAAGCATACTAGAAATTTCACAAAGAGTAATTAGACAAGAGAGAGAAGGCACCCAAAATTGAAAAAAGGAAGTCAAATTACCATAAGATGTGTTTGTATATAATCTGATGCTGTTAGAGGAAAGTCTAGAGATTCCACCAAAGATGACTATAACTGATAAACAAAGTCAATACAGTAGTTCAATGCAGTATCAACGGGAAGAAATATATTTTCTTTATACAAATAAAAATAATGCTCAGAAAGGAATGCTAAAGCCAGACAATTTGTTGTAGCTATAATCCTAAACAAACAAACAAACATACAAAGAAACACAATGTATTAACTTAACTAAGGAAGTGAATGATTTCTACAAAGAAAATTATAAAACACTACTAAAATGGAAAAGAAAAAAATTAAAACAGGTGCCGAGAAGAGGGAGAAAGCGTGTGTTCATTAATTGGAAGAATTAATAATATGCAAATACTCATCACTGATAGATGCGACACAGATTCAATGTGAGCTATATTAAAACAGTAATATTATGAGTTGAGTCTATTTGGTGCACACTTTCAATTTCAGCATTGCATGTCAGAAAGTCACAGAAAATGCCTGCTCTCTGTGAGAGGCTCCAGCCTAGTCTGCTCTGTACAGAGTTCTAAGTCAGCTATGGCTACATAGTAAGAATCCTTTTCCAGCAAGAAGAAGAGACTATTGTCATGCACACAATGCTCACATAAAACAGAAAGAGGGCATAATGAACACATTAAAAAACTTGTAAGCAAAGCCTCAGCTCTATAGGAAAGTCTTTGTTGGTAAATGGGTACAGCATATATTGAAGAAGGGATGTTTCCTACCATAAAGGTGCCAAGGAAACCTGGAATCTCCATTTTACAAACTGAAATGTGACCACTATCTCTCACCCTGTACAAAAGCAACTCAAATATATGAGAGATTTTGTTGTTACCTGTATACTACTACAGGCAAACGTAGGTGTACTGACTGGTTTTGTGTGTCAACTTGACACAAGCTGGAGTTATCAAAGAGAAAAGAGCCTCTCTTGAGGAAATGCCTCTATGAGATCCAGCTGTAAGGCATTTTCTCAATTAGTGATCAAGAGTGGGAGGGTCCACTGTGGGTGGTGCAACTCCTGGGCTGGTAGTCCTGGGTTCTATAAGAAAGCAAACTGAGCAAGGGACGGGAACCAAAGCAGTAAGTAACATCCCTTCATGGCCTCTGCATCAGCTCCTACTTCATGACTTGCTTGAGTTCCAGTCCTGAATTCCTTTGGTGAGGATGAACAGCAATGTGGAAACGTAAGCTGAATAAACCTTTTCCTCCCCAAGTTGCTTCTTGATCATGATGTTTGTGAAGGAATAGAAACCCTGACTAGGACAATAAGGAAGGAAATACTTGAAGACATAGGTATAGTTAATGATTTTCTGAATTCTCTAAGATCAATTGTCAAATGATATTATGTCAAAATCTAAAGCTTTGTAAGAATGCAAGCAATCAGCCAGTGAAGGGAGACCACAACTGAGAGAAAATATTTATCAGCTGTTTTTCTGACAGTAACCAAAATATATAAAGAACTGACGAGAAAAATGTAACAAAATCTGTTCCAACTAAAAGTGAGCAGATTTTTTGAATAGATTCTTTAGAAAAGAAAACCTCAATAAATAGATTCAAACATGCTATCTTTAACCATCAGTGAAATGTAAATGCAAGCTAAAGTGGAGAAGCTATTTCATGCCATTTAAAGTGGCTTATTTTATTAAAAGAGAATGAGTAGCACTCAGGAACAAAAAAAAAAGACCCTTTATATCAATGATACTATAAATATACCTTAATATGGAAATATGAATAATACTATGGAAATTCTTCACCTAAGTTAAAACACATATACTATATGACCCAGTTATCCCTCTGTGGTTATACATCTGAGAGCATTGAATTTGGCCTATAACTAAAATAGCTGCTTACCCTGTTGGTTACTATAGTATTCACAATTTCTAAGACATTAGGTGTCACTAGGTCCCTGATAACTGGTGAAGTAATAAATAAAATATGAATATATGCACAATTGGGATATTCAGTCATAACTAGAGAAGAAAATGGATGGACTGACGGATAGCGTGTCTAGAGAAATAGGCCGGAACTGAAGTGAAATACTCTATGTTCTTTCTCTTGGAAAGGGTCGAAACTGAAAACAAGCAGGGGTGTCAGGGGATAGCTCAGTTGATAACATGCTGGGAACTCAAATATGAGAGTTGAAGACCAGAAAATGATACTGAGACCTCACACAGGAAGCCAGGTGAGGTGCTAACATTGTAACTGTCAAACCTGAGAACAACCAGGAAAAAAGAGCCAATCCATGATTGTCCAGTTAAAGCAAACTCTATTTTGGGATGTGTTTGGCACTAGCCAGCCTGCTGTCTTGTCCTAAGTCAGAATTTGAGAAAGTACTCCCTGCTCTTTTAAAGGAGAGATAAGGTGTTCTGAGGATCAAGTCTGCTCTACATTGTTAGAAAGATAGAATGAATGGGAAGTAAGGAGACAGATCAGATGAATGGGGTCCAACGTCGTTTACATCAGGTCTAAGAAACATCATACACCTTAACATGCATGCCACCAAATGCACACCCAGTCCCAATCGCACACATGTGTGTGCACGCACAAATAAGGAAATAAAAATGGAGTAGATTTTTAAAGGAGGACTGTGGCTGCTGGGGTCATGCAAGGACTAGGTATGTCTGTCATGATGGTATGAAGAGACAAAATCCAGCCAAAAGGCAGAGTGAACTCACCGAATAATTTTTTTGATTGCTCAGTATATCACAATGAACCTCACCAGTATATAAGATTTATATATGCAATATATATGAGAAATAATAAAATAGAAGTTTCATGCTCTTTTCTTCAGTTTGCATTACTAATACATCTATTTTTTACTATGCTGATTTTTAGGCCTATTTATAATTGTACTGCTTTGCTATTATTTCCTCATTATACAGCATAATAAAAGTTTCATATAAAATACTAAATGTTTATTGAATGAATTAATTAAGTGTTGACATGATAGTTTTCTTTCAAGCATGTTTTCTCATTGTTTGAGACAATTAAATTTAATTTTATGTTATTTAATATACTATTTTATAGTTTGATTTTCTGTTTGTTTTACAGGGCTTTGGTTTATACCGTTGGTTGCTAAACAATTACTCAATACTTAACTTACAAACCCTGCTCCATTAATAGCAGATACATTTTATTTGATTGGTGTGTGTGTGTGTGTGTGTGTGTGTGTGTGTGCATGTTTGTGTCTGTGCTTGGGGAGGTACACATACCCTGTGAACATGTGCAGGTGTTTTGCATATATGCGGGGCCAGAGGCTAGGCTCTTGCAGCACACCTCAGAAATGCCCTCATTTTTTTCTGTGTGTGCATGTTTGTGTGTGTTCACAGATTCACACACAGAGTTGTGCACATGCATGATGAGATAATCAACCTTCAGTATTGTTCCTAAGATGTTGACCTCAGTTTTCAGTAGAATCTCACAAGATTGCGTAAGAGTCAGTGGTCAGCAAATCCCATGGATAATTTTGTCCTCAGCTTGACTTCCTTGCAGTTACAGATATACTATAATGACATAGATTCATGAGTTTCCAAGGCCGACTCAAAGCCAGTGATTCCCAATATGTGGGTCATGATCCCTTTGGGGTCACATATCAAGTATCTTGCATATCCGATATTTATTTACACTATGATTCATAACAGTAGCAAACATGCAGTTATGAAGTATTACGGGAATAATTTTATGTTTGGGGGTCATCACAACATGAAAACCTGTGCATAGTGTCACAGCACTGGGAAGTGTATTAGTCAGAGTTCTCTAGAGTCACAGAACTTATGGGTAGTCTTTATATTGTAAGGGAATTTGTAGATGACTTACAGTCTGTAGTCTAATTCCCCAAGGATGGTCAGCAGCAGCTGTGATTGAAAGTCCAAGGATCTAGCAGTTGTTCAGTCCAACAGGGCAGGCAGGCAAAGAAGAGAGAATCTTCCTTCTTCCAATGATCTTATGTAGGTCTCCAGCAGAAGGTGTGGCCCAGATTAAAGGTGTGTACCACCACGCCTGGATCTGGGCCTTGCTTTGTCCCAGGCTGACCTTGAACTCAGAGATCTCCTTGCCTCAGTCTCCTGGGATTAAGGGCGTGTACTACTTTGCTTGGACCTAAGCTTTTCATGGCCACTATGCCTCAAGATCTCCATTCCAAGATTCAGGACAGAAACTTGTGTCTTCCAGACTCAAGATCTGGATCACAGGTGAGCCTTCTAATTCTGGATTGCAGTTCACTCCAGATAGAGTCAAGCTGACAATCCGGAAGAGCCATTACAGGAAGGTTGAGGATGGCAGTCTAAGCCATCTTCTCAGGCAACTCACATCTCTTTCCTTACCATTGAATAAAAGCTTGATAAATCTATTCATAGTCTATAGTCTTTTTTAAGTGTATGTCTACATTTTATGAGTATTTTACTATTTTTCTTGACTGAACGTTTTTTGTAAAAGGTGTTTCAATTTCAAACTTTGAGGATTTAAATATTTTCAGGTAAACGTGTATAGGTTTATGGTATCAATAGAAATATAGAGTTGTATCTCAACTGTGAAATTATATTTGGAACTATGCTCAGTTAAGATGTTGGTTCATCAAAAAAGAATTAATACAGCATTTATAAAAACCCATATACTTTCTAATTTATAAGTAAAAATTTTATATATAAGATCTTAAATAATTAATCCTAGTTTTGTAAGGAACAGACAATTCAATTTCCTTGGATAAATGTGTAGTTAATGTTGCCTTTTCAGTTGAAATTTCACAAGGCACTGTGGAGTGGACTTCCACAGCAATAACCTGTGAACTATACTATAAGGAATTCTAAGTTATAACACACAGATTTCTTTAAGAGTTACAGAATTGTTAGAAAACTCAGCCAGCAAGTCACAAACTATTGCTGCTTATTAAAAATTTATGCTATAAATTTTTATGTGAATAGAAAACAACAGAAGCCTGGTGTAAGCTTTCATAAGTTTCTTATCAATAATGCAGCCCCGTCAAGTTCATTTTCCTAGTTGACTATACCTAATGTGTGCCTTTTCGTATTTGGGCTCTGTTCCATCAGATATTTGTGAATCTAAATCCCTTGGTGAATAACTCTCCCACCCTTATGACTGTCTCCAAGGGAAAATGTAATCTCCTTCAGTCATCTAATTAGGAGTCAGAGTCTCTCTGCTGCCGGCATCCACATCCTTACAGGTCTGATGAGCCAGTGTGCTGACATCAATGAACACTTTATTAAATTACACACTCCCATAAGCAGGCATGAGCTGTACAGTCCTCATATTTTATGCACTACTGCACTCAGCCTCTGTTTGCTGAGGCTGAAGGTGTCCAGGCCAAACTGAAAACATAAAGTTCTGTTGAGGTTATGGAGATTTAGTAGCTACTCTTGTTTTTGTTCTTCTTGCTGTTGTTGTTGGTAGTAATGTGTGTGTGTGTGTGTGTGTGTGTGTGTGTGTGTGTGTGAAAGAGAGAAAGAGAGAGAGAGAGAGAGAGAGAGAGAGAGAGAGAGAGAGAGAGAGAGAGAGAGAGGAGAGAGGAGAGAGAACATTCTCTCTCAGGTGTCTTACATTTATGCTGTTGCTTTGACAAGATATAAATAGCTAGCATCAAAAAAACATCGAAAACAAGACAGAAAGCTATTATGCCCAACGGAATGATTACTTCTTGTGGTGGTGATGGTGGGGAGCTTTAATGTCCCAGAGTAAAGAAACCATTTAAATAAAAATAAAACAGTAGCTTCAATAGAAATTTCTTTAATAGATAGTAATTTTAAATTTTATGTAATTTATAAAATTGCACATTCTTTAAGGTTTTTAATGGCTTGTGGGGTTTCTGAAAAAAAAAATAAGAGAGAGAGAGACATATTGTTGTCCAGGAGACAGGGCTGGGGCACTGGGCAGATCTGGACAGAGGCAGAGATGGATGAATATGCTCAACATACATTGTATAAGTTTGTGAAATTTACAAAGAATACATAAGATAGTATTGGATATGATTTAAGTATGTAATATTTGATAAATGAAATTCAAGGAAGTTAAATATATTTGATAATTTGTGTTTTGGAGATGCTATTACATTGTAGCTTTGGTGTACGATTACCTCCACTTGATAGCATCATTTTATTTATTTGCTGGGACCTTCATATAGGGCTAAGTTAGCATAGAGTAAAATGTATTCTTTCTGTGTAATGTTCTCTGAGTTTTCTCAAATCCTTCCATTGATGACTGTGGCAGCCTAGATAGAGTGCATTTTCATGTCCTTCTAAAGTTTCCTCCTGTCATTTTGGTGTGACTATAATCTGCATTCTGTCTCACATACCTGCATCTTTGCTGCTTTACAAAAGTCATACTAGGTGAAATCCGATATCTGATTTGAGTTTTGTTTGCATGGTTTGCTTTTTTAAACACAGTATATTCAGTAACAATGCTCTTTGTTGCTTTATCATTGTCTACTGTTAATTACATTGCTTGTGGTGTGGATACACCACAATTTGTATGTTCCATTTGAGACATTTTTCATTTTTTCTAATTTATTGTTTTGGATGATAATGAATAAAGCAAAAACTTCATTTCTATGTAGCCACATCTGAAAAAATTTTAAACTAAAAAAAGTTTAGCCATTTCTTGAAATGGCTGACACTTTATACCCTCACAGGCAAGATATACTTGTTTCAGTTGCCTATTCTTTTGTACTTGAGAAGATGCCTTTAAAGAGTATGATATTTTAATTTTGTTACTTGGTATGCATGTTAGTTTTAATTTTCAAATGTGTCCACAAAGATGAGTGATATTGAGCAAGGTGCTTTCTTCATCTGCGCATGGTGTTTGTTGAAATTCCAGCAGATACCTGTTGGAAACTTTTGTTGTTTTATATTGTGTATGTATGTGTATGTATCTGTGTGTTAAGAGCATGCATGCCTGTGGAGGCCAGGGAGCACCTTTCAGGAGTGAGTTCCAACCCTCTGTCTTGCTGAGACAGGATCCATTTCTATAGTAGTGCTATATAGTCAGCATAAGCAGACCCATGGACTTAAAAATAGACAATCTTGATGCCTCAGCCCCTCCTCTGTGCAATGTTGGTGTTAAAAATATGCAGTGTAGCATTCAACATGTTTCATAGGTTCTGGGGTTTCACTACAGTTCATCAGCCTAGCACAGCCTGTGGTGGTTTTTTTTTTTTTTGGCATTGAGCCACATCTTAGACACCTTTACAGATATTTGATTGTATTTTGTTATTGCTGTTTGAGACAAAGCATCATTCTGTAGCCCAGGCTATCTAGAACTCATAAAATAACTTCAGCTGGCCTTGAACTCAGGGCAGTCCTGCTGCTTCAGTCTTTCTAAGACAATAATCATCTTCCATTGATTTATTTCCAGCTAATGGGTCTAAATTTCAGAAGATTGCATTTACTTTACCAGAAAAATAGTTTTGTGCCTCCGTTTCTACTCTATGCACTGTTATTTTCCATTTTATTCATCTCTTAGGAAAAGGTTTTATATATAATTTTGACAAAATCCATTTGTCACTTTTTTTTCTTTCAAGGGTCCTGATTTAGTATTATCTCTAAAAGGCTTTTGCCATTTAAAATGAAAGAAAAAATTCTTCCTGAGGTATTTCTTTCTAGAACTTTTAGAGTATAGATTTCAGTGACTTTTTTGTTGATCCTTCATATAAAACACAGCGGTTCCATTTCTTTACGCTTCTGTTGCTTTTAGAGCATCAGATTCTACCAGGAGGTCCATTGCCAGGCTGTGTCTTTTAGGCATGTGACAGGGAAGCTACACCCATGAAATCTCAACACTGGTGCTGCACAAAACAGACCAGAACAATAACAATATTATTGGACATGCCAATGTGGACGGGACAAATCACACAGGGACTCATATTTGGATGAAGAGCTACGATAAAATAGAAACTGCTGAGAGACGTAGAACTTACCTTCTCCCAGAGTTGAGTACTCTACATGGCTATCCAATTCCAAGTAGTTTGTCCTAAATACATACTTACAAACCATCTAAACAAATGCATCAGTTCTCATTTATGTATTGATTTGTATATACATATAACAATGTTAATATTGTTATAGATTAACAAGAATATAATATTGAATAAGAATATAAAATAAGAGGTAATAAATTTAAAAGGCACAGAAGGCATGGAAGTGAGGAAAAAGGGGGAGATGATTCAATTATGTTTCAATTACATAAAATTTTTAAAATTGAAAATTAAGTCTATCTTGGTATTTTATTATCAAAAATTGCTGTAACTCAAGATAAATTCTAGAAACTCTTGAAAGAAAATAATTTAAAAATGAATATGTGGGTCGGGCAGTGGTGGCACATGCCTTTAATCCCAGCACTTGGGAGGCAGAGGCAGGTGGATTTCTGCGTTCGAGGCCAGCCTGGTCTACAGAGTGAGTTCCAGGACAGCCAAAAGCTACACAGAGAAACCCTGTCTCGGAAAAAAAAAAAAGGAAAAAAAGAAAGAAAGAAAAATGAATATATAGTTTAAAAGAAAAAGATGAGAACCAAAATATATTGATATATTTATTGCAGATACGGTGCGTTTTGCACAGACAGTTCCTGACATATATAACCTGCAGTTGGGACATAGCCACATACAACACCATCCCCTTCCACTTTTTCCTCTGCTGTCTCCTCCATTTCCTTTGTACCACATTACTTCTTTTCCACATTCATGTATTTATCTCTATAAAATGTCCAATAGACGATGGAGAGAAATCACATTGTACTTGTTTAATATGGTGTCTTACTTAAGATTCTACTTTTGTGATCAGTCACCAGGATACAGGCAACTCTTAGAAAGGAAACATTTAATTTGGGCTGTCATACATGTTCAGAGGCTCACTCCTTTGTCAAGGCAAGGACAAGGCAGCTTCCCGGAGGAGCTGGAAGTCGTACCTCTTGTTCCAAAGGCAATGAGGAGAAGGCTAGCTTACTCAGGCAGCTAAGAGGAGGGTCGCAAAATCCATGACCACAATAACACACTTCCTCCAAGTCCATACCTATTTCAACAAGGCCACACCTCTTAATAGTGTATCTCTTGGGGCCAAGCATATTCAAACCACCACATATAATGATCTCATATTGTCTCTATGTTCGAGCCAATGATATAATTTCTTTATTGAGAAAGAAACCCAGCTTTGCATATGTATATACATATATATGTATATATATATGTATATACATACATATATACATATATACATATATATGTATGTATATACATATATATATACATATATATATAAACATATACATTGTGCATGTGTATATATTCATTTTGCACACATACATGTGTGTAATATACACATTTATATGTACATATACATATAGATATGTATGTGTGTCTATGTGTGTGTCTGTGTGTGTGTATGTCTGTGTGTGTGTCTGTGTGTGTGTATGTCTATGTGTGTGTCTGTGTGTGTGTCTGTGTCTGTGTGTATGTCTGTGTGTATCTGTATGTGTGTGTGTGTGTGTGTGTGTGTGTGTATGTCTGTGTGTGTGTCTGTGTGTGTGTATGTCTATGTGTGTGTCTGTGTGTGTGTCTGTGTCTGTGTGTGTGTCTGTGTGTATCTCTGTGTGTATGTGTGTGTGTGTGTGTGTGTGTGTGTGTGTATGTCTGTGTGTGTGTCTGTGTGTGTGTGTCTGTGTGTGTGTCTGTGTCTGTGTGTATGTCTGTGTGTATCTCTGTGTGTATGTGTGAGTGTGTGTGTGTGTGTGTGTGTGTGTGTGTGTGTGTGTCTGCTCCATGTTTGCTTTATTTATTTTCAGCTACTGATGTTTATTCTATTGCTTGGTTAATGTCAATCATGCTTTAAGACAAATATTAATGTGCATATGTCTCTTATATTGTCTTTGAGTTCTTTGAGTATTTTCCAGTGGCAGTTTACCTGGGATTCACATGGTTGCATTCACTTTAATTACTTGAGAGAACACATAAAGATACAGGCAGAGGAAGTTGTGAATACAAATCCAGAGGTTAAGAAATGACACCAAGGACTGATGAATGGAATTGTAGGAAATTCTGAAGCTCCTCATTATGAGGAAGTTAAATGAGCAAGGAGAGAATTTTCAGAATCAGAGTAAATCTTTGATACCTATACAGATAACAGAGTATTAAATTCTGAAACATAAAAAGAAATAAAAAGAAATAATTGGAGATATTAAAAGAATTACTAAATTGCTATAAAAAACCCCGAATTATAGAATATTATTCCTTGAGATACATTTTTTGTTGTTGACTATTTTCATTCCGTGATATTTTATAGAATAAAGAAAGAATGAAAACATGTTCCACACAAATCCTGGAGATTTTTCTGCATCCTCTTCCAACTCATTGTCTCTATGCCTTTTTGATTGCATTTACTCAGTTACCATAAAAGTCAATATAATAACGTGTCCTCAAAATGCAATATTATGTTTGATTAACTTAGTTCAATAAGGGTCTTGTTTGTGTGGTTTGGTGGGCATATACATGGGTGAATGCACAAATCATAATGAGATTATTCTTTCTTTTTCCAAAATATGGTTATGTATCCACTTGAGAGAAGGGAAATAGTAACAAGTAATCATATCACCATGGAGAACGAGTGTAGCAACTATACAAGAGAAGAAATGCCGAGCGGCATTCTGCTTACAAGAGTAATTTTGAACTAGGTGAATGAATCTTGGTTTGTAGCTCAGGTCTTGATGATCAAGAATTTAGACATACTGTTTTTTTTCTGGCACCTGTCTTTGCCTAATAAATTCTTTTTGATTGTGAGCCTAGCCTTTAACAGCTCAGCCGTCTCTCCAGCCCATAAATTCTTTTTGAAATGATAACTCCCCTTGGTTCTCACAGTAATTGTGGCAGGAGGTTAAGTCAAGTATATAAGTAGAACAAGAGCCAGTTTGCAAACTCTTTAAAGTCTAAGAGAACATAGCAATTTTTACTTTCTTTTATAGAATAGATATTTGTTTTAGCTGAAAATATTACACTGAATTTCAGGACCAAATAATTTGTTGAATCAGAAGTATGAACTCCAATACTTTCAGTTAGTTAAACAGAATTATAATGACTGATCTCTCCAATTTGTGTTTGTGCTACTGGAAACAATATCAATAAAATCTAGGAATACATCTACAGCAATCAAAGATTGTTAAATTGGGTACTTATAAAGCTTATCAAATGAAAGACTACAAGCTGTACTTCATTTGGAATTCAAAAAATGTGCTCCAGGAATTGATAATTGTAGAGTAGGGATTAGAGTTTGAAGTTAATGAGGGCAGAGATGAAAAAGGAAAACACTTACATACTCATAAATTTAAAGGAAAATTTAAAAATCTGTTTTGATTAAGTAAATTATAGTTTTAACTCATTCAACCTTCTTTCCACTGACAAAAATTCTTTAAAAACTAAACTTTAAAAATAGCTGAATCTTTATTCTTGAATAATAAATTATTGCTGAAAAACTGTCATATTAGTGATATTTAAGACAAAAATTGTATGTGGAATATTTATACCTAAGATTGTGCTTTTTTCTTGTGTTGAGATTACATGCATCTAGAAACTCACTATGTAATGTGAGCCTTTTGTTAAATGGCTTCCCACCAGTATCTCCCATTCATAAACAGTCCTTGATATTTGTGCTCAGGCTAATGGGATCAAACTGGAACTTATATTATTAGTATTATTAGTATTAAGTTTTTTTAATTCTCATATTTTAAATTTTTCATCCTTTTGTTTAGGTATGTATCGCATGCATGTGTACATATTTGCATAGATATGTATGTGTGTGTATGCACATGTGGAAGCCACAGATTGATGTTAGTATCTTCCTCAATCCATTCATGCCTTATAGGTTTTTAGACATGTCTCCTAAATAAATATGAAGCTCACCTATTGGCTAAACTGACTAGCTATCAACTCTTGTGGATCTCCTTTTGTCCATTCTTCCAAAGATGCAATTACAGATGCAGGTAGCTGCTGTATCCAACTTCATAAGTGAGTGTGTTTGTGTGATAACCAGTTCACCCACTGAGCCATTTTCCTAGCCAGAAAGTACAAGTTTAATCATAACACAAACTGTTCATACATAAATTATTCAAGGCATTTAGACAGTTGGCTAGCCTCAGATTTCTGTTTAAAATACTATGAGTGCATGACACAGCAGTACTGTCATACTCTTTCAGAGCTGACAGATTAACCAGTAGATGAAAACTCTCCTGTCTCATTTTGAGGCTAATCCAGGCTGATATATTTGGCACTAAAACGAGGGACAACCTCACATTAGTTATGATAGGCATAGAGCTGAGAGCTCAGAACACATCTAACAGCCCATGGAATTGATTTAATTAAGTTCAAAGTAAGAGGAAAAGTAAATAATAAATGAAATAATAAATAAGTATATGAAACAAAGGCCTTCATTATGTATTATTTATATAATTATTTCAATTATCACTATGAATTCAGCTGTAAAAATATGTCCCATTATTTAAATAAAATTAAATCTCAAGAAGACAAATTGTTAGGTTTTAAGTAATCTATAAAACTATCCTGGATAACAGAGAAATTATGGCTGATACCTGATTGAAATTGGCTACCACATTAAAACAGACCTGAACCTGAATTTACACTTATGCCTTCATTTCACAAAAGCATATTTTTGGTTTGTTAGTGTGTACATTCAATACCTTGATATATTCTTTCTCCTATCCTGTGTCTATTCAAGACCCATACTTCCAAGGCATACAATGCAACCCTACTACACTTTGTTGCCACCAATTAGTTATAACTCCTGAACTACTTGCAGAAACACATATGCCTGGGCATACAGCACATGAATACTGTCACGCGGCCATTTCTTTTGCATCAGTTTGATTGTAATTTCCACCAAAATGACTCTTTAGAACATTTATGTTTAAATTAGGCACTCTTTTAACATTCTCACCCTTAACTCTTAGATGGTTAAAACCATTTGACAGTTTCTGTGTAGCGAGCTGAATGGAGCAGACACATGGCTCTACAGACACTACTCTGAGTAATTTAGTCTCAGTGCTCTTAGGATAAAAATTCTAAACACATTTCACTCAGAACAGAATAACTAAAAGAAGCCTTAAGATTTTGTTCAGTAATGGCTTCATTGAGTTGATAATCAGACCAACCATAGATTAATAATTCAAGTTTTTATAACAAATGACACTCCAGAGTCTACTATCAAAAAACTAAAAGTTTGATGCATTTAAGAATTAAAATATATAAATATTTAAATACAAATAAATGAGACTTGCTTTTTTTTTGCTTGCAAATTATGATGAAAAGTACAGCTTAGCACTGAGCCAAGCAAGCATTGCAATAAATAAAAAATATACTACAGACTGGACCCTGTCTGCCCTCAAGAAAATAAAATCTAACTACTATGGGGTTATTTAAGTACTACATGTTGGCTACAGATGAATAATTTAAGATTTTTTTTATAGAGTAGTTTTCCATATAAATATGAGAAACTGTCTCCCAGTGGGCCCTTCAGAATACTGAACATAAGTGAAAGTTCAGTACTGATAACGTTTTTCCTGCTTCTTTTGCCTGACCCTGACTGCAGCACAGATGCTTCTCACATAGCTCGGTTTTATGAGCTTTTCCTCATAGAAATAACCTAAAAACTAAGCAGAGTACAATTGGACACAATGTTGTGTCTCCAAATGATTGCTCTTTACATTAATTTTCATGAATTCTGTTGTGGAATTTTCTACTTTCAAGTACACTACCCTAAACACATAATAAATTCCAGTTCAGCTTTGCACGAAGTGTTTGATCCACACACTTGCAACTGATTTAGTAGATAATATTTCTAACAAGTTCTTTCTTCTAACTGTGGCATTTTCTTGATGTTGAAAAAAGCATGCATGCAAAGAGGAAGAGGAATAACTTACATTGGGCCAGAAAGTGACTATATATACATATACATGTATATAGTTATATTGATATTTATTATTTTGTTTTGCAGAACCCACTTAAGTCCTTCATCCCAGAACATTGGGTAGCAGATGGCTTTTATCTGAACATCTTTAGCTACCCTAAGAGCATTCTTGCTACTCATTCCATACAATGAAATAAACTCCAGCTGCAGGAAAATGAGATTTCCAGGAAGCAGCAGGTGTAGTGCCACAGCTGTCTTGGCACTGCTAACTTGGTCATGGATCAAGTTACATCTGGGACTCTCTCATTTGCTGCTGAGTCAAAAAGTTGAGGAAATAGTTTAAAAAAAAAATAACCTCTTGATGTTTGATAGTATTATTTTCTTTCTTTCTTTTTTTTAACCCCAGAATTTTGTTGTATTTTGGTTGTCCTAGTGGTGATTGGCTTTTTCAGTACATAGTGACTGACTTTGGCTTCCGTTATTCATGCACAGCAAACCAATGTCATCAAAGAGCTAAACTCAGTAAATTTTTCTACTCTGCACTTTAATCTGCACATTCCTATGACACCACACTTACAGTACCAGTCAACCTATGAGAATAGCACAGTGTAATAGTTTTTAAAAAATCAACAAATAATTATTCCCTCAAAATAGAAAAAAAACAAAAACCTTGGCAGACTTCATCAGTTCATCCTCCCCACATTCCAATGAGCTAAGGATCATCTTCATTGTGTCAATACTAAGCCAACTTGTCCTATGTGGTAGGAAATCTGAGTCCCTGAACTTGAACTCAACTACTTCTCTCTTTCTCTCTTTATTTAAAATTATCTATTTATTAGCTTTACATCCCAATATGAAACCCCCTCGTCTCCCATTATCCCCTCCCACAAATGCCCTCCAGTAGAATCTTAGAGAGAGGAGATCCTTCTTCACTGAACCTTTTGTTTTCCCACTACTATATGCTTTGCCTATCCACCTTTTAAAATTCATATGAATTGTACCTGGGATTGAACATTGGCATGTGAAGATGTTAGCACATTGTGCAGCTGGAGAAATGTATGAACGTTTTTTTCTCGGATCATATTCTTAACTTGAAAGTACAAGTTATTACAATGATTTTTTAAAAGAGTGTCTTAGTTTGTGGTTTGTATTCCCACACAAAACATCATGACCAAGAAGTAAGATGAGAAAGAAATGGTTTATTCAGCTTACATGTCCACATTGCTGTTCATCACCAAAGGAAGTCAGGACTGGAACTCAAGCAGGGCAGGAAGCAGGAGCTGATGCAGAAGCCATGGAGGGTGCTGCTTCCTGGTTTGCTTCCCCTGGCTTGCTCAGCTGGTTTTCTTATAGAACCCAGATATATGAGCCCAGGGATGGCACCACCCACAATAGGCCCTTTCAGTCTTGATCACTAATTGAGAAAATGCCTTACAGCTGGATCTCATAGAGGCATTTCCTCAAGGGAGGCTCCTTTCTCTGTGATGACTCCATCTTGTATCGAGTTGATACACAAAAACAGCCAGAACAAAGCATAATATCAAAGATAAGAGCTTTTTGTATTTTATTTATCATTTGTAACAATCTTGGCAGTGAGACTACTGAATCTTCATCTTATACCCATTGCTCAATTCAAAACATACCATGTGTCTGTTTTACCAGCTTATGTAAACTCTGCCACATTAAGTATACAAATATAATTTTATAAATATAGTATTATCATTAAATTTTGTCTTTAGATCAAAAAACCAATATTCTTTCACACTGAAACATTTTATAAATGATAGTAATATTTTCACTAATTAAAATATTAACACTGTATGAATCCCATATTAGTAATAATTTGTGGAGCATATAAAATCTTGCTTTAAGTTATATCTAAACAGAAATGCGTGTGCACAATTCTTAAAATAAAATGATAAATATTCAAAGTAGAATTATATGTTTTCTGACATTAAAGCACAGTAGGTTGTATGCAATGCACTCTTGGAAAATACGATCAAACATATGGCCTCATTTTATTTGTGTACTTAGTGTAATGCTTTGATTCAATTTTCTCAAAATTCTTTATTCTAGATACATAAATTGGCATTAGTTAAATAAAAGGAAGTATTTAATATGTTCTGATTCATTTGAATTTTAAAAATACACCTGGAAATGTCGTCTTTGTTTCTCGATATTGAAATCTCATTAGACTGTATTTGCTGTAGAAAATTTTAAAATTATTTAAGGTGTCCACCTAAATTGGCATACATTTATTCCTAATGATTATTAGCAATGTATCTGATTGTTATAGACAGTGAATGATTAAAGTCTGGCACATTAAGCTCCTAATGAACGTAACCAGGTGACTGAGGAATGAGTGACTGTTTTTATTAGCCAAAGATGGGTGGCAGTGTGATGTGTGGAGAGGCAATGCGTAAGTGACATTCACCAACATACTACCACATTATGATCTGCAATCTTGCCTACTTGCATACTAAACTTAACTGGTTTTGGAGGAAGCAATATTTTGAAAAAGCGTCTCATAAGAAGATTGAAAATTCTTTGATTACAAGACCTCACTCATGTGAACTTGCAGAGCTATTCACTCTGTAGCTTGAGCCAGAGAAAAAACGATGATGCTGTGTGGTAGACTGTGAAACAAAGGGTTTCTTTTAATGAAAAAGAAAAAAACCAAATAGATAAAGAAAGTAATAAGAGAAAGATTTCAAATAGTTAGTGATACTGTTCTGGTCTTTCTCATTGCAGTCTTATCATCCAAGAAATCCCATAAAATGTATATCTTGGCACTGAAGCCCTTCCTCAGAATGTCATCAACATTTTGAAGATGATTTTAGATTCAAGGACAGCCCACAGTTTTGATATTCCCTGCATGGGTCTAGAACCATTAGAACTAGAAACAGAAAATGTTGGCGCGCGCACACACACACACACACACACACACACACACTTGTGAGAGAGCTCAGGACTCAAAGAGGCTGAAATGGAGAATCACTGTGATTCTAAGGCCATTCTGGTGTAAATAACAAAGACAAACTAGACTGACATTTATGGCAAAGTAAGTACATGATAAATGAGAACACAGACAGAGAAAGAAAAAGAGAGAGAAAGCAATAAAGCAAAATATTATTACCCTCTTCTCTGGTTTGTCCCTGTTCAACAAGTTCATAGACAGGTAGACATAGAAGCAGGAATATGAATTTACATCAAAATTTATAAAGCTCAAGTATGAAGGGAAGGTGGGAACGCGTGATGGTGAGAGATGATTTAAAAATGAATGGCTGTTTCTTAGTTACAGGTTAAAGTTATATTAAATTACTTTTAAAATGAGGGGTGGGGACATCCTCATGGAGATAAGGGGGAAGAAGGAATGGGGTGTGGAACAGTCAGAGGGGGATAAAATCTAGAGTGTAAAAAAAAAGATTAAATAAAATTAAAAAAAAAAAAAAAACTAAGACAAGGAAGCATAAGTTTTATTGGTTTTCTTTTTCTCAAAAATTTGATTTATTACCCAGAAATTATGTTACAGAATTTCTTCATTTAACTACATTTTTGACTTCTACCACTTGTTTTGTTTTTAATTATAATACTCTAATTCTAGCTAGCACGGCATCTCCTTTTCATATAATTTTATATCCTAAAATTTAGCTTTTAAGCTGGGCAGTGGTGGCGCATGCCTTTAATCCCAGCACTTGGGAGGTAGAGGCAGGTGGATTTCTTAGTTCGAGGCCAACCTGGTCTACAGAGTGAGTTCCAGGACAGCCAGGGCTACACAGAGAAACCCTGTCTTGAAAAACAAAAAAACCAACCAAACAAACAAAATTTAGATTTTAAAATGTCCAACGTATTCATTAAGAATTAAAAATACACATTTACTTATTATAATATTATGGTTTTCCTTAGTGAACCAAATGCTAATTACTGGAACAGTGTTCAGATTTACACTTAAATGGGAAATGTAGACATTACAGGATTTATATCATTGTTTAAGAATTATAATATGAAAGTGGGCTTTTTTAGTAGCTGATTCTAAGTGTTAAAATGATGTTGAAGTATTATTTTTCTCACTTGCAAACATGTTACCATATTTTAATTGACTTTATTCTTAATATAATGGGTTAAAATTATTTTATATTATGTACAGCAGCACTCCTTTTGTATAGTAAAGACTGGTGTTAAGAAAACCTGTTAGAAGTCTTCGTAAGTTCTTTTTCTGTGAATAATAATTACTTAGAAGAGTGCAATGGGCTGTAAAGACGGCTCAGTCCATCAACTGATTTCTGTGTGTACGTAAGAAGGGAATTTGGATCTCTAGCTTACTTTAAAATGTCCAGGAGTGATACTATCTATGCACATGTAATTCTTACATAGGGGAAGGTGGAGAAAGTGGGGTCCTGGGGAGCCCTGATCCCTCATCCTAGCTTAATCTACAAGCTCTAGATTCAATCTGTTTCAAAAAATAAAGTCAAGAGCAATCAGGGAAGATACTCAAAGATAATCCCTAGCTTCCGGTAACAATTATTGGCAGAAGAATAATTATTAGTTGTACTTATAACAAGTAAGTAATATTCTCAAATGTCTACATTACTGGTTCCTAATGTCATAAACTGTGTTTAGCAAAAATTAACTTGGGAGAATGTAATGATGAGTGGAAATAGTTGTCCAATAATTTGGATTTAAACCATATTCAAATAGACACTTAATTATACTATTATTAAAATATACATTGTATTGAGGATTCCTAAATGTATCAAATCATTGAATACTTGAATATACAATAAAAATGAAAATGTGTTTCCACTTAGTAATGTAGAGTTTTGATTGTTTATTAGCATATAGTAGTCACTAATTTCCAAATTATAAGTTCTCTGTTATACTTATTGATCGTTTATAGCTGTACATAGAATGAACAGCAATATTGAATATAGTTACTGTCAGTTTTGTTAATAATCAAAAGAGATGAGTTGAGTATACTGTTGCCTCAATGAATATTAACATTTTAGTACAACACAGCAGAAACCCTAACTCATACACTTCTTTACTCATAGAAATAGTGTAGGATTCTGGCCATATCCTGTAACATACCCTGATTTATTAAAATACAAACAACATTTTGTTAGATGTTCCGACTACCTATAATGCAATCAATATACATGTCTGAAAGTATGGGTAAGGAATGTTAAATCACTTTATGCAGCAGCTCGTTGCTAAACTCCCACAGAGTATTACGTGGTATATTATAATAGAGTTCATATTGATCACTTCGTATGACTTCATGTGCTCACTATCATTTAATATACTCAAGGGAGACACTGGTTCATCATTAATCCTATTTCTAGAGAACATTTGCATTAACCTTTCAATCATTTTAAAATAAAGAAAAGAAAACCAAACAGATTATTTACAAATATCTGTGAGTGAAAGCATAAAGGTGAATCACAGAGTACTTAAAGTGCTTCTTCTAGAAAACACATCGAATTCAATCCTGTTGTTCTCCAAATAATTTAGATCAATTATGATCTAAAGACATAAAATACGTACCTACTAGAAAGTTTCAATAGTCTAAGCAAATTTATAAAACAAAAATGCCTCCGAGCAATAATAAAACACAAGTAATTGTGACTGTAATATGTGTTTTCATACATAAATATTTGACATATGCTTATATAGCAGGAAGTGATAGATGTTTGCATCATTATATTTCTATATTATTCTTTATTAAAATTGTGTAATGAAATTTTCTAATGTGCACAGCTTTGTTCTAGGCACTGAATAAAAAGAAATACAAACATCTCATTCCACCAAGAGTTTTATGGGTTAATAATACGGTATACTTGATAAGCAAATAAAATAAATATAGATACTATATTATGGGACATGAAATATTAGAGTGGATAGGATGTAAGGAGAGGATTTAAGCATAGATCTGCAGAAAGTGAGCCCAAACAGAAGGGAGCAAGGATACCTTCTTCAAGCTAATATCAAAAGAACTCTAGCTTTAGAGGGGTCATTTTAATGGAGTCAAGTAAAGGACTTAATAGAATACCTGCGTAGAGCAACAGATCATTGTGAAATCCAGCCCTGCAAATTTGAGTAGATCTTGTTTTCTGTTCCCAGTGCAATGAGCATTCATGCAGAAACAAGACACTGCAAAATTCACAACAGGACTATTTGGTGATGCTCTATAGAAACAAGTGGCAGGTAGCAGGTCGGAGGGCAGTGAGTACTTCTGCCATCGTTGGCACAAGTACGGTAAGAAATGCTTAGATCTTGTATTACACATATAGCTGGCACCACAAGTAGGTCCTCTGACTCACTAGTGCTAACATTTTTATGAAACTTTTACCTGTCATAATGCCTTTTCTATAGAAGGAAAGCCTTCTGATCCATAGACTAACTCAGTAGGAAGTAGTAGCCTTCAACAGAAGGCCTTTAGGACAATTCCTATTGTCCAAGAAAGTGTCCAAGTAAGCAGCTGCTGTTGTTAATTTTCATAATCTCAAATTAAATTTGAACTAGCAATGATACTATTTAGAAACTACTTAGTGTTGCATTTCAAAATTTCCTCATAAGTCTCATAGTACATTAGAATCAAATTTTATTTTCAAAGTTTAATTTTATGCTAAATTTTAGAAGACTTGACATGCATAATGGTATCATTCTACTAAATTTAGGAATTACAAGTCTTTAAAACTGTGCCATAAAAGAAAGGGTCACGCTGGTGTTTTTAACAATTTTTTAAAGAAAGTATTCATCATTGTCTTTTTGAAAATTGTAGCTATTCCCCCAGGCAAAAATGCTTCCTAAAGCTGATCATTATTTGAAGAAAGAGAAAACCAGTATTTTCCTTTCTGGTTTTTCTTAATCATTTTTCATTTTAAAATTGTAATTAGAAGTCATAATGTTTTCCATTAACTATTTTATTTGTTTGTTTCTTTGTTTGAAGCTCTTGGAAATATGTTCACAGCACTGATGACGTGTTCGATGCCAGTTGAGATCTGATCCCATAAACAGAACTACTTTTTCATTATCTACACTGGAATTTTTCAGGAAGTAAACTATGACACTCTATCAGTTCTTGAGACTGTTTGTTCTCTGGGCATGCCTGCCCCCTTTCTGCTGTCCAGAATTAATGTTTAGAAGGACTCCTGGGCTTCAGCAAATGACTGAAGAATTCCGTGCCCCAAAGAGTGATGGCAAAATCCTTCACCGTCAAAAACGTGGCTGGATGTGGAACCAGTTTTTCTTACTGGAAGAATATACTGGCTCTGATTATCAATATGTAGGCAAGGTAAGTCTGTGATGAAAAGGTAACTAATCGTATTCTTAATTTATCTGTATTACCAAGGAATGTTGAAGATATTCAAAATCCCACTAAATTTAAGTTTGATTCTCTCAAGGTTTCCACAGCTTATTTATTTATTTAACACAAATTTTACTTGCAGAAATTGAGGGATGATCCTCCCATATTAAATATCAGAACTCTTTACAAGCATTATGTTTGCTAATCTCACAAATGAAGAAGCTACTGAAAATGAATTTTCATGGAAACTGTTAGTGAAGTGCTTTAAATGATGACATGTGTTTAAGTTAACATTAGTATTTACCTTAGCAAACACAAATTAAAATCAAGTTTCAAATTTTACAAAAGGAAATATAAATAATTCAAAATATGTCCTAAGAGCAAAAATATTGCTTATTTATAATAAAAATGTTGCTAGAAGTTTTTATCCTATATTTTTCTTAAGTCATGTGTGGGCATAATTTTAAAAACAAGTAAGGCAAACAGGTATAAATAAGTCACTTATTGGAATATGACAAAGGCAAACGTTTCTTGAAGCTGTGCTGAGATTCATACAAAAAACATTTTTAAATAATAAATTTCCATTGGTTTTAAAGCTTTGATATTTTTTGATATATTTCAATTATTTTAGTCCTGTTAAGTATGTGATAAAGGGGAGAAATTTGAGATATGTATTGATTAAAATGTGTAGGAAAATAAACAACATATTTAGCAACCTTAGTATAAGGCAAGAAGTATCAGACTTTCCAGGTGAGATTATATGACTGACAATAATGTAAAGGAGACTTTTGTTTATGGAGGAATAGAAAATTTTGGGGTTTGCTAAGATATGAAAATAAAGAAAAAGAAATTCAAGACATGGAGACTACAAAACAGATTTATTTGCTTGCTTTGCAGGATAGCAGTGACTCAATTTCAATCAATTTCTATTCATTTAGTCTTTAATTGGGATTTAACAAATGCTATTACATTGAATTATTCTTATAGTATATGCTTTTTTCGTGATACTCAAATTACTTCTCCTTCTCCATCAAGAGAACATCAATAATTTGAAGTCAAGAACTCTACATCATGTCTTTGTTAGTCCAGTGCTTAATAACTATTTAGCTAATTTAACGATTGCTAGTCATATTGAATAACACTTCCTCAGCCATCTGGTGCCACTTGGCAATTTGGCAGAGAAAACTAGTCTAGAATTTAATATTAGTCTGGCCAATTAAAATTAGAACCTATTTACAATATATGCATAATGGCATAGAACCCACTAGAACAACTACAATATTCCCAATTGGCTATATGAAAACCTTTAAGATTTCATGGAATTTTACTGTATTTTTTATAGGTATATACAAGAATTCCTATCTAAAGAGTCCATGATGGCCTACTATTCCAATAGAAGTTTCATAGATGTTGAAACTCTCAAGAGTGTCTAAATCTTTTGTATCTATTTTTAGATTCTGTTTTGTCTTATTTCCTTATATATTACTGTGACGAAAAGAACATAACTTAGGCAACTTAGGAAAGACAGGGTTTAATTGGGCTGACAGATTAAGAAGGTTAGAATTCAAGATGGAGGAGCACAGGCACAGCAGCAGAAATAGCTGAGAGTTTACATATTGATACCCAACATGACGCAAAGAGAGCCACATCGGTTATGATTATTGTCGACTGAAATATGAAAGCCAGCAAAGGCGACACATCTCCAACTAAGTGAAAGCCCCAAATCCTTCCCAAACAGTTCCAAGGACAGAGGACAAAGTATTCAAACATATGAAACTAGAGAGGCCATTCTCAGTCAAACCACCACGTTTCAGGTCTATTTTATAATTTCTGTGGTTTAATCATTTCATAGCCTATACAATAAATATTTAAAACCTTTTTCTTTCTTTTTATTGGATATTTTATATATTTACATTTTAAATGTTATCCTCTTTCCTGGTTTCCCCTCCAGAAACCCTTTATACCTTACCCCCTCCCCCTGCTGCTATGAAGGTGCTCACCTACCCACTCATCCAATCCCACCTCACCTCTATGGCTTTCCCCTACACTGAGGCATCGAGCCTTCACAGGGTAAAGGGCCTCTTCTCCTATTGATGCCAGACAAGGCCATCCTCTGCAACATATGCAGCCTGGAGCCACGGGTCCCTCCATGTCTACTACTCTTTGGTTGTTGCATGTCGACTCTCTGGTTGGTTGAAATTGTTGTTCTTCCTATGGGGCTGTAAACCCCTTCAGCTCCTTCAGACCTTGCTCTAACTCCTCCATTAGGGTACCTGTGCTCACTCCAATGATTGGCTTCGAGCATCTGTCTCTGTATTTGTCAGACTCTGGCAGTCTCTCAGGAGACAACTATATCAGGTTCCTGTCAGTAAGCACTTCTTGGCATCTGCAAAAGTGTCTGGTTTGGTGACTGTATATAGGATGGATCCCCAGGTGGGGTAGTCTCTGGATGGCCTTTCCTTCAGTCTCTGCGCCATACTTTGTCCTGGTATTTCCTTTAGACAGGACTAATTCTGGGTAAAAATTTGGAGTTAAGTGGGTGGCCCCATCCCCAAAACCAGGGACCTTGCCTAACCTCTGGATATGGTCTCTACAGGTTCTCCCTAGCCTTTGTTGGGCATTTAAGCTAATCTTATCACCAATGGGTCATAGGAGCCTCCTGCTTTTCTGGCACCTGGAACTTGCCGGTTGCTAGTCCCAATCCCCCATTCCTGATTGCTACACACCTATGTTTAAATTCCTGACGCTCTGTATATCATCACAGTCTACTCCTTCCCTACCTGATCCTGCCACCTTTTTCCCCTCCCCCTCCTCTCTTCCTCCTCGTCTCTCCCACCATCTACCTTCCCTGAGTATTTTGTTCCCCCTTCTAAGAAGGACTGAAGCATCCATACTTTGGACTTCCTTCTTCTTGAGCTTCATATGGTCTGTGAATTGTATCTTGGACATTCTGAGCTTTGAGACTAATACCCACTTATCAGTGAGTACACACCATGTGTGTTCTTTTGTGACTGGGTTACCTCAGTCAAGGTGATATTTTCTAGTTCCATCCATTTGCCTAAGAATTTCATGAATTCATTGATTTTAATAGCTGAGTAGTACTCCATTGTTGAAATATATCACATTTTCTATATCCATTCTTCTGTTGAAAGACATCTGGGTTCTTTCCAGCTTTTTGGCTATTATAAATGAGGCATGCTATAGTAGAGCATGTGTCTTTCTTATATGTTGGAGCATCTTTTGGGTATATGTCCAGGAGTGATATAACTGGGTCCTCTGGTAGTTCTATGTTCAATTTTCTGAGGACCCACCAGACTGGTTATACCAAGTGGTTAGCTTGCAATTCCACCAACAATGGAAGAGTGTTACTCATTCTCCTCATCCTCACCAGCCTTTTTTTTTTTTTTTTTTTTTTTGGTGTTTCGAGACAGGGTTTCTCTGTGTAGCCCTGGCTGTCCTGGAACTCACTCTGTAGACCAGGCTGGCCTCGAACTCAGAAATCCACCTGTCTCTGCCTCCGAAGTGCTGGGATTAAAGGCGCGTGCCACCATCGCCCGGCTCCTCACCAGCCTCTGCTGTCACCTGACATTTTGATCTTAGCCATCTGACTGTTGTGAGATAGAATTTCAGGGTTGTTTTGATTTGAATTTCCCTGATGACTAAGGATGTTGAATATTTCTTTAGGTGCTTCTCAGCCACTTGATATTCCTTGGTTGAGAATTCCTTGTTTTGCTCTGTACCCCATTTTTAGTGTTATTTGCTTCTCAGGAGTTTATTGGATATTAGCCCACTATTGGATGGAGTATTAGAAAAGTTCCTTTCCCAATCTGGTGGTTGCCATTTTGTCCTATTGTCAGGGTCCTTTGCTTTATAGAAGCTTTGCAATTTTATGAGGTCCCATTTGTTGATTGTTGATCTTAGGGCATAAGTCATTGGTGTTCTGTTCAGGAACTTTTCCCTTATGCCCATGTGCCCAAGGCTCTTCCCCACTTGCTCTTCTATTAGTTTCAGTGTATCTGGTTTTATGTGGAGGTCCTTGATCCACTTGGACTTGAGCTCGGTACAAGGGAATAAGAATGGATTGATTTGCATTCTTCTATGTCCTGACCACGAGTTGAACTAGAACCATTTGTTGAAAATGTTGGTTTCTTTCCCACTGGATGTTTTTAACCCCTTTGTCAAAGATCAAGTGACCATAGGTGTGTGGGTTCATTTCTGGATTGTCAATTCTATTCCACTGATCTACCTGACTGTCTCTGTACTAAACTATGCAGTTTTTATCACTACTGATCTGTAGTACAGCTTGAAGTCAGATATGGTGATTCCACCAGAAGTTCTTTTATTGTTGAGAATAGCTTTTGCACTTTTGCTATCCTGTGGGTTTTTTTGTTGTTGTTGTCGTTATTCCACATGGATTTGCAAATTGCTCTTTCTAATTCTATTAAGAATTGAGATGGAATTTTGATGAGGATTGCATTGAATCTGTAAACGGCTTTCAGCAAGATGGCCATTTTTACTATATTAATACTGTCAATCCATCATCTGAGATCTTCTCTGATTTCTTTCTTCAGAGACTTGAAGTCCTTATCATACAGGTCTTTCACTTGCTTGGTTAAAGTCACACAAATGTATGTAATATTATTTGTGACTATTGTGAAGGGTGTCATTTTCCTAATTTCTTTCTCAGCCTGTTTATTATTTGAGTAAAGGAAGACTACTGATTTGTTTGAGTTAATTTTATATCTAGCCACTTTGCTGAAGTTTGTTATCAGCTTTAAGAGTTCTCTGGTGGAATTTTTGGGATCCCGTATGCATACTATCATATCATCAGTAAATAGTGATACTTTGACTTCTTCCTTTCCAATTTGTATCCCTTTGACCTCCTTTTGTTGTCTAATTGCTCTGGCTAGGACTTCAAGTTCTATATTGAGTAGGTAGGGAGACAGTGGGCAGCTTTGTCTAGTCCCTGATTTTAGTGGGATTGCTTCAAGTTTCTCTCCATTTACTTTGATATTGGCTGCTGGTTTGCTGTATATTGCTTTTAGTACTTTTAGGTATGTGCCTTGAATTCCTGATCTTTCCAAGGCATTTACCATGAAGAAGGGATGTTGAATTTTATTAAATGCTTTCTAATCATCTAATGAAATTATCATGTTTTTTTTTCCTTTGAGTTAATTTATATAGTGGGTTATATTGATGGATTTCTGTATATCGAACCATCCCTGCATCCCTGGGATGAAGCCTACTTGATCTTGATGGAAGAACATTTTGATGTGCTCCTGGATTCAGTTTGCGAGAATTTTATTGAGTATTTTGCATCGATAGTTGTAAGGGAAATTGATCTGAAGTTTTCTTTCTTTGTTGGGTCTTTGTGTGGTTTAGGTATAAGCGTAATGCGGCTTCATAGAATGAATTGGGTAGTGTTCCTTCTGTTTCTATTATGTGGAATAGTTTGAAGACTCTTGTTATTATGTCTTCTTTGAAGGTTTGATAGAATTCTGCACTAAATCCACATGTGTTCTTTGAGCTTTAGTAGAGCTTCTTTTATAAATGTTGATTCCCTTGCATTTGAAGCATAGATGTTCAGAATTGAGAGTTCATCTTGGTATATTTTTCCTTTGAGTATGAAGTCTCTTTCCTTTGAATCCTTTTTCTTATTATTCAAAGGATAATACTATTAAGTAGCTTATATTATATCAGTTATATCCAAATCACATTATTTTAGGTATATGTGAGAAAAAACTGTTATAATATTATATCTATCTATCTATCTATCTATCTATCTATCTATCTATCTATCTCCGTATATGCATATATACAAATAAACATGATGCACATTAGTGAATACAGTTTGGTTGCAATACATATTTTCTTCATAAAATTTAGAAACCTAAATTTTCTACATATTGTTTTAATATTAAATATGAAAAGTTATTACACAGTCAGTTTTCTTTAGGAAACTCATCTTGAAGTTTTTACTTCCTGTAAGACAGACATTGCAAAATATGCTACTGTTTTCAGTCTCTCTAGGTTGATTTTACTGTCGATTTAAAATGTATCTAATTACAGGCATATGGGAAAATAGTGACAGACATCCCACTGTAGGAGGAGTGTCTTGGGGCTGAGAATAGGAAGCAATAAAGAGAATGACTCTGGTGGGATGAATTCGTGAGAATGAAGCACATATATAGAGATTGAAAGATTTTTTTTTTTAAAAAAAGACAGTTACATTTTTCCAAATAAGAATTTTATTTCTTTATAACTTTGAAGTTGAAGGCTATTTAGGAAAGCCACAGTTAGCAAAAGAGACTTAGAAGTAGCATCTTACTTTCAATTCTTTCTCTTTTTGTGGGTGACTGCATTTATTAGCCTTTATTTTTCTGTCTGTGTAAACAAAGAGAATGTTTATGCCAGTGAACAGATTATAAATGCACTCTTTACAAATACTGATACATTATTTATGTAAAGCATATTTAAAAGCACTGTAGAAAAGAGAGAGACAGGCCAGAGGCTAAACTGTCACTGCTGTGACTCTGTAAGAAGTCAAACAGTAAAGTCAATGCATTTCTTTCCTCAGTCCCAGTAGTCAAGGATTTTCCTCTAAGTCATGCAATTAACTGAGCGGTTCATAGTTTAAATATACACAACATAGAGCATTCTGTTTTCCCTTTCCCATGAGTTATTCCTAATGCTGTACTTTAAGTCACTCCTTATATTCCTGCAATTATAGCAGTATATGTCAGTTTGTCTAGACAGTTGCTGCCCTGACATCACATTTTCATGGAAAATGTTTAATAGTTGAACCTCTGTAATTTTAACCCTTTCTCCCTTTTTCAGTATATTTAAGAGTCAGAAAAAACTGATTGTCACCTCTATCGCATTACTCATTGAATATCTGTTTATATGTGCTTTCTAATGACTGTATCCTATTGCCAAAATACTGTTCTTCAACAAATAATTCCAAAAGTTTTTGCTTGCATATCTTTGAGACTAAAATCAACAATGTCATTAACACACACACACACACACACACACACACACACACACACACACACATTTTTCTGAGACAGGACCTCACAATGTAGCCCTTATCTCAAATACAGGATTCTTTAAGTATATGACAAAACTTTTCCTGTTAAGATACAACACACATATTTATTCAACCCAGATTGGGATCATATGACAGACCAGAGTATGGATAACACCAAATTCCACATTGGTGAACCAATGAATTTTTGCTTACAGGGGCATGGGTGAAGGAATGCTTACAGAAACAGAAATGACTCAAAATCAGATGTATTACCCAAGTCCAATTCCCAACATAGATGGCACTACACAAAGATGGGAACCTGGAGCACACTGCACAGCCTGCTGACAGCTCTACCAGTTGGAGAATGTCCTTTTCAGGCATCTCAGTTGGTCTAATACTCTTTCTTGGCAAGTTTTGTTTCATCCAGGCAGCTGGTCTCATCTCAGTCTTGGCAGCTTAGCTTGTCTGTCATCACCAACTTTTTTTTCCCTCAGCTCTTGAGTTTTGCCTTTTTTTCTTTGCAGCTTTCTTGTCTAAGAGTCACTCTCAACTTCCTTGCTTACTCTATTAAGGAGAGGTCTGGTGAATCTGGTCAGTTTCAGGGACTTCCTGAAGGTTATTTGAATTGTTTATCTTTCTGTTATGGTACTTCCCTTCAGGATGGAATGTTTCAATTCCTGAAAAAACTGTTATACAACATTTCTTGCCTCATTTTCTAGAATGCTCCGATTCCTGGCTGGTAGCATTACCCTATCTGACTTAGACCAACTGCTCTTTCATTTACTTTGAGTTCTAACACATACACAGTTCCAAGAAAATTACTGATGATATTTATTACACAGTTTATGCATTTATGCGATAATCCCTCTCCAATCCCATAACCTACCTTAAATAGATTTTAATCAAGTCAGTTCCTGAGAATAATCCCCAAATACAGAATAAGTAATATCATAAATTAAGGGAATTGTATTAGCACAAGATAGTACAACACCAAGTTGTCAGCACAAAGGATATTTATTTCTCCCAGAAGGAGAAAGTGCAGAGAATAAGGGACAAAGACAGGACATGAAAAAGGAGAGAGAAGGGAGAAAGGAACAAGTTGGAGGAGGAACAATTATTTGTCCCAGAGACATGAAAGACTTCTACTGGATAGAGAGGAGACAGACATGGCCAATAGGTAAATGACAGTTTATTAAGGTAAAAAGCAAAATGCTGTGTTAAGATGATGTGTTTAATTTTAATTGGGTGTGTTAATTAAGTGTTCCAAAAGTTGGTATTTAATTTCTGGACTTCAATACTTTGATAGCTAGCCCTTGGTAGTCAGTCAGAGGAAGATTAAGTGGCCACATAAAGGAAGAGACCTTGGTGGATAGCTTTAGGGACACTATCTAAAGACAAAACTAGTGTATTTTTTTTTATCAAGGTAGAGGGAATAAAGGAGAAGTTCAAGGCTTGCCAAAGGCATGTTTGCCATGCTTCGGGTGGCTAGCATTCCTTCTATAAGTAGGCATCCACATATTTGATCCCAAGTCTGTTTTGTCAAGCAATTTATGCCAAGAATTATGATTTTCTAGAAGTATATAGAAAGCTAGAGAAGCTCTGTGTATCTTCTTGGAGTATCAAAAATATACCAGAATCCACTGAGTATGGATAATGTCCAGGCCATCCTGCCCTTTTGTAATATTTGTCTAAATGCCTTTAAATTGTTTATGTTTCTTTTGGAACTGTTCATTGTTTATTATTCTTGAGAAAAAGAGAAGACCTTCATCTATTTATTAAATATGTATCTTTTTTGTCTCCCTGAAGTGATGGTACCTTTTGAGAGGCGCAGCAATAATTGGTTTCTATTTTAATGCACTGGTCATCTGGTTGTTGTGGTAATTCCTCTTGGCTCTGTGGGATGTTGATCCCTTTAGCTTGCCCTTGTTTATATCTTTGGGGTATAGTATAAAATCTACATTGAACATTCATCTTTTACCTGAATAGTCTGTGAAAACTCTAACTCCCAACTTTTATTTTTCTGTTTAGAAATGACTGCATTGCTTGTGTAAATATCTTGTTGAGCATTTAATGCTATAATATTTTAATTAATAGTGAATGAGGATAAACTGACCCATGACTGAAGGTGTTGGAAGAAGTCAACTATTTTGTCAGTCATCTCTTAATTACCAATGTCCCCAGATTGAGTGGAAGGAGGTCAAAATACTGTGTATCAGTGATTCTACCTAGAAGTTGCTTCTCCATATGCAGGAAATTCTCTGCGCCTAGAGGCATTCTAGTAAAACTGTGGTCTTCTTTTTCTCAGTACCACTGAACAGAGATTCTGTTGAACATTCTTCAATGCATAGGGCAGACACCTTTCAAATCTCTTGAGTTCCAGTGTCATTTGTGTGAAGATTGAGAAAAACTTACTAGACCTTAGTTTAATAAAGTTGTTAATAGAATCATAAACAACTCATTTTATATTTTTCTGACTTCTTACAATTAAGACATTGCTAATTTTCAGCGTATACATTGAATTAGCCACTGGTGTTTATTTCATCCAATTTAGATGCTTGCAAAATCTGGCTTGTTTCATCTTAACAGTGGAGTTGTTCTCCTCTCTAGATTTGTATGGCCCACACACCAGGACAAATGAAACATATATTGATTATTTTAATAAATATCTGGAGCAACTTCTAGCTACTACTTTGACATTAAATGTTTAATGGTAAAAATATAACTTTCTTGTACACAAGTGTCTATCTTTATGTGATGAAGCAGATGCTATATTTAAGTATAATAAGCTATGAAACTATTTTTGCTTCGTGTACAACATATACCACAAAAGCCAAGTACAGAACAATAGGTACAAAACGTCTCTATGTTTATCTTCTTCAACATTTGAAAGAAAAAAATAAGGTTTCCAATCTGTGAACAAATTCCACTAAATGTTAAGACCCCACAAAAGACATTCTTTCTCTTGCATTCCCTTTTATTGCTTTGGATATTGCTTTGATGGAAAATACTTCAGAACAAATGAGCATGAGAGATTGAAGAGGAATGGCCTCTTTGAGATTCTTTGAGTTCGCCTGAGAGAGATTAACTCCATGTAAATACAATAAGGACACAGAATAGCAGTGCTCTTATTACTTTTGACTGAGTCCTCCTTAGCTTAATTAGGTAGATTTCGGCAGCTGGCAACAGCTCTGAAATGAGTGGTTAGAACTAAGATAGAGACAAGAAACCAAAATTCTTCCTAGGAATTCTATCTCAAAATTGTAGTGTAAAAACCTTTAGATCACAAGTGCTTGGAAAGCAGAAAATAATAATTACTGAAATGAGACTTTTTCTGAGTTAAATTTCCAGATAACTTTGACTATGTGTGACAGAGAGATCGATTTTAAAACCCTCTCTGCTGTATACTAAATATGGAGCTTACCCTAATAATATGAATGGAGAACACTAGGGGCATTAGAATTATTCACTTCTATCTGAATCTATGAACTGTTAGCCACACAGCAGATGGAACCAAACAAAGATGGTTAAGACAGTAGAAAATTTTAGTTTAAAGGAAAAAATCCTCAAAATAAAGCAAATGAGAATGATTTAACAGGTATCAAAGAAACTCTTTTGGTTTAAGTGATTCCTCATATCTCCCAGTTGGTGGGGGATTTGGATGAAAAGAGATAGCCTTTCTGTGATATATCACACAAAATGTGAACTTACATAGCATACTCAGTGGCCATTATATCAATTTTGAGGTAGGTGATAATAAAAGCATTTTAAACTGTAGGCACATTATGTGTATGTGCAATGAATGTTACAGTAATAGTTAAGGAAGAGAGTGAATTTGGTGGAGAAGGGCAGAGCATAGGAGGATCTGGAAAGTACCGAAAAGAATGATGCTGATAGGATGATCACATATGAAGCTCCACACATCAAAACACTGAACAATAACATACACTCACACACCTTGTATGTAACAGTAATGAACAAGAGGCCATGAATTTGAAACAGAGCAAAGAAGGGGTATATGGTAGGGTTTGTAGGAAGAAAAGCCATGGGAGAAAAGTTTTAATTATATTATAATCTTATAAAATGTTTGGAAAAAGTATAAAAGATATTACAAGTAAAGTGAATTCAAAGCCAACAAATACTATACACAATGAAATAAAATAAAATAAAATAAAATAAAATAAAATAAAACGGAAGTGTGTGCTATCAAAGCTTGGTAATCATTTCCAAATGAGTCGCACAGTGGATTGTAGTTCACTAATTACCTACAAAACTTAGAGCTCTGATAGGATGCTACATAATTCAAGAACTACATGTGGAAAACATACCAGCATCTCAAATACTGCTGCAACATTCTAACAGAGCATTTTGTGGGAAGACTTGAAGAAGATCCAAGAGACCCAAAGAGATTTGGAAAATTACATAATTAATTTTAAAATTAGAAGAGCCCTCAAAGAATATACATATAAAATTTGCATCTAGAGAAGCCATGTTAGTTTTCGTAAAATTCTAAAGATCTCATAGTAGTTTAACTATTTTTATATGCAAAAATTATGACATTTTAGGTCTACCTAAGCACTTTCAGCTGTAATTAGATGATAATTTTTAAATTTTTTTTTAGTTTTAGTTATAGCATTGTACTGTAATATAATCAAAGATAGACTGTCACTATTTTTGTAAGTAAAATACCAGATACAACGTTTTGATATGAAAAATACCAAAAAATGATCCAAATATAAAACCATTAGGTAAATAGTGGGCTTATGATAACACTTTAGATGAAATGAACTATATTGTATATATAAAACCTTCTATCAAATAGTATTAACAAAGTACCAATTTCTACACACCATCGATATAGTATTCTCCATGAGAAAGGACAAATCACAGCCAATGATATTTAGTATAATGTAATAAAGGCAGAAATTAACACAAGAAAAAGTTTTATAAAACCCAGAAAGCCATCGAAATTTAGCATGGTTGGTTCTGAGCTAACAAATACATTTTGGGGAAGTGATGGTGTGTACTGAGAGAATGAAAACACACGTGCAGAGTACGAAAGCTCCTAAAGCAAATGCAGGTCAAAGAATCAAGCTCAAAATATAAACTCGCACATCAAAAAGAACAACCTCAAAGAAGGTGCAGGTCAATAAACTAAAAAGAGAAAAATAAACTAAGCCCAGTAGAAGAGGAAAAAAAAATAAAGACCAGAGAAGAAAGAAATGCATTCACGAATGAAAGGCAGAGGAATATACTAATGAAGTCACGGAGCTGCATCTTGGGGGTAAAAATGAACACAGTTAACACCTTTTATCTGAAAAAAAAAGGGAGATAGTATTACTCAAATACATAAAATGCAAAAATAAAAAAATAGATGTTACAACAAATGATATAGAAATAGAAAAGATCAAGTTAAGTCCCAGAGTAGATTTAAACCATAGCAAAAGGCATGAGATAGAAGAAATGTACGCTTTCCCAGAGATGTCTAGCCTGCTACGCTGAGCCAAGAATAAACCTTAGAGAACCAATAATGAACAAAGAAAATTACTAAAAATTCCATAATGCACAGAACTGCATTCATCTTGCACTGGAGTTCTAAAAACATTTAGAGAAAAGCAAATAGTCATTTCCCATGTTTTCTAAGACATTAAATTAGAATGTTCTAAAGTCCCTTAAATTTTAGAACTACTTTGGTATCAAACCTGAACAGATGCTAAAACAACCTGCAGACTATTAGTCCCATGAATTTACAGGGAAAAAGCATGAATGTAATGCTAGCTAACTGAATCCCAAAATACATTCATTTCATGATGCAGAGATTTATACCTGGGGATGTAAGAATAGTTCAATATATAGAAATCAATGAACGTGATAAAAGTCATGTGAACAGAAATATGAGGTAGTCAATACAAACAATATTTTTGTGATCAAAGATGAATAAAATAGTCAAAGAAGCAGTATATCACAATAAACTAAAGGGTATATATGAAAATATCACAGCATCATTCTCAATGGCAAAAACTTTTAAAAAATTCTCAAGATTACACACAAGATAAGGACACCAATTGACAACTGCTTCAAATGTCCTAGAAATTCTATTTATAGAAAATTGACATGAAAAGGAGATAGGTAGGTAGGTAGGTAGGTAGGTAGGTAGGTAGGTAGTTTTGTTGGTGGGTGGATGAATGCAGGGATGGATGGATGGATGGATGGATGGATGGATGGATGGATGGATGGATGGATGGATGAGATATGTAGGTAGGTGGGTAGATTGAGATACAGATATATAAATACATATAAATAATATATAGATAGGAAATACAAAACGAGTGGCCTCTCTTTGCTGATGATAGCACCTTGCAGGAAGAAACCCTGAACAGGTCTAACCAGAAGCAAGAAATACCTAAAATTGACAAATTCAGTAAATTTGTACTATTCAAAATTCCAGACAGTAACTAGTAATATACCATAATGTTAGATGACCACATTAGCTGTAGAGTATCTGAAAATGGAATGGTGTTTGGTATGAAGCACCCATGTCTGCTGGCTCGAAACCACCTCTAACTCCAGTTCTACTATATCAGTTATTCAATTCTGGTGGTAGAACTGTTACCTAAATTAATGTGTTCATACCCTACCCCACAGATGACACACACATATTAAAAGACAAATTTTTAAAATAAAGACAATAAAAATGTATTTCATGAAAAAATCATTCTCAGAATATTCTACTTATAAGTATAAAGAGAATCTATAATATGAAATATATAAACCATTGATTAAAGAAACTGAGGACATATAAATGTTGATTTACAGACCCAAGCCAACATCTGTGAAAACAGCACATTGTTAGAATAGTGCTGATTCAGTCCTAACGTAATAATAATGTTTTAAATAGGCATGTTCTTAAGAAGGAAATGAAGGAAGACTTTCACGATGATAAAATGCTATTTGACATTTCTATATGAATATATATAGAAAAGCTGAATAAGTGCAGACGAGCTCTCATTAAACATTCAAATCATGTACAATTACTGCGCATGCAGAATCAGGGACAAGCAAACTAATTTTTTTTTTTTTTTTGGTTTTTTGAGACAGGGTTTCTCTGTGTAGCCCTGGTTATCCTGGAACTCACTCTGTAGACCAGGCTGGCCTCGAACTCAGAAATCCACCTGTCTCTGCCTCCCAACTGCGGGGATTAAAGGCATGCACCACCACTGCCCGGCTGATCAAACTAATTTTTATTTAATTGATCAATGCGATATAATTATCTTTAAAGTTGTCTTCTTCTGAAAGCAAAATAATGATATAAATATTATCGTTGAAATATAAGAATAAGATTTTTTTATTATTTTAACTATCCCCAGAACACTACCTTTAAATTTGATTCTATCAATGATTTTACTTACTATTTAAATATTATCATGAGATTATTTTAGGTATGTTCCTCGTAATGAAGAATAATACATTATTCAAGCATGTCTTTAGTGGATCATATCTAGTAAGTTGCTGATGTAACATTAGCTTACACAGGCCATCTAAGATTGCGTATGAAGTGTGGGCACCTTCTTAATAAAAGAGCCCATCTACTTCCAGAAGGTTGCATACTTGCTACTTAATTATATTTTGAATTAAGAATTAAGTAATTTTAGGTCATTTTGTGTGTATAGTTGAAGATTTCCACTATGATCTCTTCATACCCATAATTCTTTACTATTTCAAAGTCTATATATGTCATTCTAGAAATTCAGCAACATAAGTTCAAGTTTAATAAAATTGTCAGCAGAAAGGATGGTGTGTTTTGTAGCACTGTGAGAAAGGAGGTCTCCCAATCCAAACTAACACTGGTAGCTCAGAGTAATGAAACTGAGACTATTTTGTACTTCACAAATCCCATCAGGAGCCCAGAACGGCGTGGTTCTATTTCAGCTTGGAGAAAGTTTTGAATGATCCTCAGTGTGTGACCCTTCCTTTTTATCTAATTTGCTGGCTAATCCAGAGTCTCACCGATCATCTGGATTTCATTCTCTCTGCCACTTGTATTTGTCCTTTGCCCTTCCCTTTGCAAGCTCATCACAGCCCCCTCCTTCCTCTCTTCTTAGCACTACCTTCAGACCCATTCTCCCATTCCCCTGTCTCCTTTTCCTCAGAGGAGAGACCCCCTATGGGTATCAACCTACCCTGGTGAATAAAGTCACAGCAAGACTAAGCATGTCCTCTCCCATTAAGGCCAACAAGGTAGTCCAGATAGGACAAAGGAATCCAAAGGCAAGCAACAGAGTCAGAGACAGCTCCCCCTCCAATTGTTAGGAAACTTTTATGTAGACCATGCTGCAAATGGGCTATATTTGTTTAGGAGACTAGGTCCAGCACATGCATGTACTTTGGTTCGTGGTTCATTCTCTATGAGCCTCCATGAACATTCGTGGGCTCTTCTTCCCAATTTGCATTGTGTTTATTTTATTTTATTTTTAATTTATTTTAATTTTGGATATTTACTTTATATACATTTCAAATGCTTTCCCCTTTGGAACCCCCCTATCCTATTCTCCCTTTCCCTGCCTGTATGAGGGTGCTCACCCACCCACCCACTTCCATCTTTCCTCCTTAGTATTCCCCTACACTGGGGCATCTAACACCCTCAGGCCCAAGGGCATCTCCTCCCACTGATGGCCAACAAGGTCCTCCTCTGCCACATACATAGCTAGCACCATGTGTCCCTCTCTACGTGTATTCTTTGGTTGGTGGTCCACTCTCTGGGAGCTCCAAGGGGTCTGGGCAGTTGACACTGTTGCTCCTTCCCTGGGGCTTTATTTTAAAGCCTGTCTTATATGTGACCTTGTTATATCTGTATGCTGTTTGGCTGTTAGTCATTTTTAATTTCTGTGGTTGAATACTTAGACTACCAGCATTTGGGCAGAGTAACCTAGATGAGTAGTTGGTAGCAGGGTCCAGTGTTCAGCTCTCTGCAATTGGATCTCTGCTTGCTCAAGACACTTTTGAAAGTGGATATTTTATTTTGTTTTGTTTTTCATAGAAACACTATAGAACTTGTTTTTATTCACAGAGTATAAATGAAGGAATTGTTCCATTTTGATACAGAAAGCTATTCTTTGCATGCTTCTTAATAAATACTTTATAGATAATCTTTTCAACGGCTCTACTATGATTTGACTTACCCTTCCCTTTTGAAGGACACTAAGTTATTTTTTCTTTTAAACCTTCAGAATATAGTCCTTTGAGAGATGTTATTTTACACAGTGCTATTTAATACTCAGGGAAGCTGACTAGAAGTGTTCAGCCTTGCCAGGGCTCTCTTGAGTGAGGCCATGAAAACCATTCAGTGTTATGGCTTCTCTATAACTCTAACAAATTGGGGCATTAACATTTGAAAACTGTTTCCCACCTGAATACATTTATGAAGAAGACTTGGTTTTCTTTTTCTCTAACTAAGCATAAGCAACTAACTTTGGTTATAAACTGTTTTTGTTTGTAAGTATGATTATACCCCTTGCTAAGTTATTTTTTATTCATAGGTAATTTTTTTTTCTTTTAACTCAGAAATTCACCTTGTTAGTTTACATTATTTATTATTTGGTTTTCATTTTCAAATGTATTGTGTGGAAATTTTCAAAACAAACAGCATATATAACAAAACTGTAATTATCATACAAATTTATGGTTTCATTAAAGAGCAGGGCAGACAGACAGACCAACATACAAGCTAATACATGAGAAGTGAGGTTGAGCTCACTAAACTGTACATTCTGTATTGAACTCATGGGAATCCTCCTGTATCAACCATACATAATAGTGAGATTAAGGCAACAGCCACACAGCTGCCTTTCTATTTATGAAGAGATATTTGAAATGGAGTTGCAATTATCTGGTGATGTTTTAAACACAAGTGTGCCAAACTCTAATCCTCTTATATCCTGTCATAACCCAGCATTTCCCTTTCCCAGGTTTCACACAAATTCATTTTCTCATAAAGACCTTCATTAAGACATTCTGGGTAGCAGTTCTTAAATAAGATGCTAGAATTTTATCTCTTTTTCCTGTAATTTTTTGTGTAATCATAGTTCAGCTCCTAGCTCTCTTTTTCTAATATCTCTTTATAGAGCATTTCTTCATATAAATTTTTGTATTCACGTATTCACCCTACCAGATGAACATATGTAATGATCTCCCTCAGTGCCTTTGATTGTCACCAAGAATGGTTCTAGGAATGTTTTCTAATATGAATGTCCACCAAGTATCTTTAAAGTGTATATTGTGGGTTACCATCTTTGACCTGTATTCTGCGCTTGGATCTAATCTCTACACAGCGCCAGTCACCTTTCTAGATTTTAACCAAAATGATTTCCTCTCACTTCTCCTTAGTCCAGATCTGTAATCACGTTTCTTATTTTTAGACAGATTTTTAATATATTGTATTTTATTGATGTTTCTTTAATAATAATATTCATCTTCCTGAAGAAATTGGCCAATCATTTTACCAATTGCTTCTGTAGAACCTCTAGACCATTTTTTGCATATCTCTTTATTATTAAATCCATAGCAGGTATGAAGAGCTCATCAGTTTCACAAACTCTCTCAGGCTCATCATTAGGTGTCTTGAAATCCATATTTTTAATGAGAAAGTAATGGATAAAAATATAGCCAATTATTATTGTTATGATATATTAATAATAAACAATATTAGAAAATATTTGATATATTAAGGTTTCTCATATATATACTTATATATATGTGTATATATATATATATATATATATATATATATATATATATATATGATATATTAAGGTAGTAAACATTGGGATAGGTGAGGATGAAACCTTGAGTAGTAATTAATGCTTCCTCAAAATGATATTTGATCAAAGGACATGGAGGAAGAAATGGAGCTATCATACCATTATCAATGTGAAATTCTTTGCATAAAGAAGAATTATGAACAAGGTTAAAACAGAGTTTCTGGTGAGCACTGGAGGAAGGCAAGGCTGTCAGGGCAGCCAGATCAAAGAACTGGAAGCAAACAGTGCAGGTAGCACAAATCAAAGATGAAAATGGGTGGTGGAGTCTAAATCCTATGGGACATGTCCCATTAGCAGTTAATGCCATAGTAAATTCTTCCAAAGACACCATGTCCTATATCCCAAAATGTGAATATATTGCTTAAATGTCTTAAAGAGATTATGGAGATGTGATTAAATTAAAGCTCTTAATGTGAAGTGATTATCCTGTATTACAGAGTAAATTCTGGTACAATTACACGGATTCTTATAGGAAGGGCTCTAGGGTGTCAACCTTAGCAAAAACCAGACACGATTATAGAGCCAGAGGTTGTAATGATATACTGTGAAATTAGACAAATCAGCCACAAATCAAGGGATGCACACCATTGTAAATTCCAGGGAATGGTTTCATATGACATTTCCTGCCAATGTTTAATTTTACATACTAACTTATAGAAATACATTTAATTTGTATTATTTCAGTTCATTGATTGTAATGATTTTCTATTATAACAGGTACTTTATATATTATTTTAAGTTCTGATTTATTTTTCCTCTTTGTTAAGTGGTAAAATGGTATAGAATTATAAATAGAAGGCTAGACTATATTAATTTTACTTTAAGACTTTCCACTTGACTTATGATTTAAAGATAAATACAAAGACAGTTTTAGTATATGGAACATTTCATCAGGGAGAATTATTATAGACAGTTTCAGGATATCATTGTCATTTTGTTCTATTACATTAGACAGCACTTATATGGAGCTATAACCTATGATTTCTGCTGAGAACACAGAAGTCAACTTGGGCTAGTATATCCAAAACATGGGACAAGATATCAGTGAGTGTAATGAGAAAAGATGAATTATGTCTGCTTTCAAGCTCACACACATATTAAAGTGTGTGTGTGTTTGTGTGTGTATTTGTGTGTACATACTTGTGTATACTTGAGCATGTGTTCAAGAATGGTCAGAAGGCTATCAGGAAATCATAAAAATAAGAATCGGTATCGATTTAGCTAGAGGAAAATCATAAGCCAGTAACTTTGTTTTTTGTTTACTTGGTGATATTGCATTAAACTAGGTATTTAGTCCAAAGATAGCCTGGAATTCCAGCCCCTCCTGTCTCTGGAGTCCTGGCATTACAGGTCTGTGCTACCACACCATCTTTAGGGTATTTTAGATGACAAATATCGACACCGTGTGGTGTATAGATTTGTCAAACACTGATGCTAAGTCAAGTAAAACAAATAGGGCCTTTGTGGCTCTAATATCAAAGCCATAGTGCGTAGGCAACTGTGATTACAATGAACTTCAAATGGCTTGTAGAAAGAGGAAAGAAGATAGAGTTTTTGTTGCTTTGTTTTTGGTTTGGTTTGGTTTGGTTTTCTGGTGAGGCATAAACACAGGCAGCTGAGAACCTCTGCCAAGGAGCCTTGCTGGAGCAGTCAGAGGAGACACTCTGTTTTGTCTTTCTTCTGAGAAGATTGCAGTACAGTAAAAAATAGAATAGATGATAAGTATAATTCTCATTTTTTCTTTATTTTAGAGAAAACATTTACTGTCCTACCACTAATTATGAAGTTTCATTGTCTTCCTTCTATCTGTCTGTCTATCTGTCTACCTACTTATATTGAGACAGGATCTCTACATGTAACCCGGCTCTCCTGGAACTCACCATGTAAAGACCCTCTTGTTTTGCTCCCAAGTGCTGGGAATAGAGGCATGCATTCCAACACCTGATAATTATACAATTTTAACACTGCTTTAAAATCTATTTTATCAGAGTAGGGGTTGCTTTTTAATTTGAGTGTGATTTGGTCATTTGCTCATGTACATCTGATTTATTTCCTGGTGCATGTCATGTACCTATTGAGAGATTTCTGACTCCTTTGTTGAATTACTTTGAAATTTCAAGAAATAGTTTTTATTTGATATCTTATTAAATATGTACATCGAGAATGATATCATATCTTTCTCTAATTTTGAATTATTTTCTATTTTAAATTGTGATTTAATGGTCATTAATGTTTTTGCACAGGTATCACCTACCACAATATACTTTCTTAACTGTTTTCACTTTATTTTGATACCAGTTTTCTCTAGTTGCATAGAAATATTTGTGCTTATTACCACCTTTTTATTCCGTTTATTACTGTGTGTGAAAAAGAATTATTGATTTGATCAGTGTTGGGCAGTATACACAAAGACACCCCATGGCAAAACAATGTTGTGGTGTGAAGATGTCAGATCTTGAATTAAATTTATTTTACAGACAGAAAGATCCTTAAATTCTCTCTTCAGTTTTGCCTTTTTAAATTACTTTTTGGCAATTTTTAAATTTCAGTTTTAAATAAAACAACACAGGACAGAATCTGAAAGAGATATTAAAACAAGGAGCAGTTTATTTTTTCTAAGGCCATTTTTCTGTATGTGTGTGTGTGTGTGTATGTGTGTGTGTGTTTGTGTGTGTGTGTCTGAATTTGTAATCATAGTATCTAAAAATCCTCTGCATTCCACCCTCTTCCCCACTTAACCTTTAATTACTTACATAGTGCGTGTATCACTAGTCATATACTCGTGGGTATTTGTGTATCCAGTGCTGAACTAGCATCCTTTCTTTCCTTCTCATTTATCTGTTCTATGATCCTGTCATATTATACATCCTATCAGACTTAGCTCACCTATATCCTTAGGTTCCTTTGGGACATGGTAGTTTCCCCAATTTTTTGTCTTTATTACTTAGATATTGCCCAGGTTTATGGATCCCATAAGAGACTTTGGAGTTTTCCTATTATTTTTGGTGTGTGGAGCATGTATATGTCTGAATATGTTTGTGAATCTTTTCTTTTGGGTCGATTTTGGTTTTGTGTCTGAGACCAAGGCGAACAGAGGGAATTGTCTTTCTCTGTACCTCATATTATAACACGTATACATTGTTACAGTACTTGCTGCTGCTGCTGACTTTGAAAGTTGGGTAGGATTTCAAGTATTCTTCTCATCTGACTTTGAGAGACCATCAAAAGTATCTGTGCATAATGAAATCCTGCAGTGAACGATATTTCCTCTATATTATTATTGACAAAGATTTAACATTGCTCGCTGGTAGAAGAAAATTACAAAAACGGAAACAAATGGTAAATTAATATTGTGAAGTATGCAGTCATGAAAAAGAGCAAGGAATTAGAATTCTTTATTTCTTATCAACAAGCAAGCAAGCAAGCAAACAAACAAACAAATAAGGGCATTCTCTTTGTAGGTCACAAGACATAGTGAGTATCATCATGTCAGGGTTAATTGTCACACATCTGGCTGAGTCTATTACTGCAAAATATCCCCGAGTGCCCCCATCATAGGATCTGTGTGCTGCCTTCCCTTCCTCGGTGACATTTCATTCTTTTCTTCCCAGCGACCTTCCTCACCAAGACAGTAACTTTCCATGATGTGTCTTCTGGGTTAGCAGGGCTCCACATCTTCCCATAGTTATTGACTCCTCATAGAGATGCACTTACTTTCGGTGCACAGTTTACTTTTAATGAATTCATGGTCCTTTTTGTCCAGTACATTTTAATCGTTACTGTCTGCCAATCACCTCATCTACCATAATCAGTCAAAATATCTACGGGAGAAATGTGAAACCTGTCATCCACCTTAATATCATTACATGCACTTAATTGTATCGTGGGCCTACAGTAATCAGTCATGAACAGGTTTTCACAAGAAAAGTGTAATTTGCTACTAAAAAAGGTATCTTTTTAAGATGAAGTGTTTGTTTATAGCATTGATAGCAACATGGTTTATGTTTTATACAGTCTAACTTGTTTGCTGTTATAATCAAAATTTTGAATGTACATGAGTGACTGGTGTTACATAAATTAACTCTGACAATGAAACTCTATTAATGGAAAGACGTAAAAAATAAGACTTCACTTCCATATTTTTAACTTAAAATTGTTTTTTGTTTGTTTGTTTGTTTTTCTACCACTTTATATTTCATCAGGTCTAACAACAAGTAAAATTTAAGTATTTTCTCTTTCTCCCACTTTGTGAATAACGTCAGTGTTTCCAAGACTCAGGAAACAACTGACATTAAAACTTTTGTTTTAATCCATGTTCTGCCTCGAGACACTAGTGCTAGTGATAAATTATTAAAATCCTGAAGCGTGAGATTGTCTGTGCTATTATATCTCAATAATGAACCTTAGGAACCAAACACCAGAAAGCTCTACTCAGATAAATTCTATCCATTTGCACAGTCTGGCCTTATTGGTTCATCCGATATAAAATAAATAGGAGGCTAGGAAGAAAGCCACTTCCAGTCTCAAAGGTAATAGTACCCCATGTTTACAAAGGAGTAGTGGTAGTCATATCTGCAAGGAAAATAAATATCAGTGTTTTGGGTCATTACTTTCACATCAATACCATGAATCTGTGTAAGAGAAAAGTCAAGCCAATATCTACTACTCCAATTCTCCAAGAAGAATTAATTTTTAAAAATATGCAAAGTGAGGTAGTACCAGAATAAACCTAATATTATCAATGATGATGTAAAAATAGGCAGAGACCAATACATATATAGTATGTTCATCTGATCCCATAAATATATGAGTCATGTAGAGTAGCAAAAGGAACCCGTAATAAAAAGATGACTCCATCCATGGAAATCCACTGAAAACATGAGAACCTAAGCAGAGGCTGTGAAAACGGAACGTTGTTCTTCCTCATTTAAGAAAAGAAAAAAATTTATTAGTAGGATCCCTGAATACGTGAAAGATATTCAGCTGATCTCTGTATTTGGAAGCTACAATGTGTACAATGAAAGGCAGAGAAAATGTAATCATTGATTGATTGGGAATTACAGAAAGAAAAAAAATGCTTTAAAAGGCAATGGAAATTATGCCAAATGAAACACAATGAAAATGCTTTAATTCTCTCTTAAATTGAAGTTTTTATCATCTAGCTTTCCCCTCTAAAAGTTTACGAATTCAATTTAGCTGTTATAGTTTTAGATAGTACTTGCTTATATTTTTTATGGGTTATCCTAAAACTCGCATTCTGAACCCCATCATTTATCAAGATGAAGTTGTCATCTTGTATAATCTTATCTAGCGGGAGCAACAGAGAGCCTTAGTGCTTTTCTTTCCCCGTCAGAATAATGCTCCCTGTGCTCACCCTCACATCGACTTACCGTGATGCTTTTCTCACATCACTGCCAATTATCATTCACCCTTGTTTTATCCACTGTCAATGGGTTATTATTTTTTGAGAAATTACATGGTTGTTCCAGGAAACCTTTGTGATCCCCAAAAGAACACCAAGGAGATGAATCTCATGTCATTGCATTAGGGTCTCTTTACTCAGGCAGGAGTTTGGGCATCCTGCCAAGTGACACAGCAGGAAGGTAGAGCCCTGAGCCTAGTTTTATGCAAGTATTTATACATGTAAAAAGGGGGTGTCTAGCCTGCTACACATCTGATTGGGAGGGCCTTATAGCTTTTAACATAATTGGCTGGTGCTGGGAGCCAAATGTAGCTTATCTTATGCTTCCCTTCTGATTGGTTGTTAGGAAGTGAAGTGTCAGGCTTGTAACCTGTGGATGCGGATTTGTTAGGGAAAAAACTGGAAACTAGTGTTAGATACAGAGATTGTTGGGGGGGGGGGGGGGTAGCCTGGAAACTGTAGTACTGGCCTGTTAGTTAACTTGAGTTTAGTCTTAGGTCAGGTTCTTTAAGATGGAGTGTGAACCCAGAAGATTTGGTCTAGCAACATAAAGATTTGCCCTTCAAACTGAAGATAATGTATCTCCTTTGTTACAGTCCTTAGATTGCTCTTTAAGTCAGGGTCCTCTGGTTTCTGGCCTACTCACACGTTTGCATTTACTCTACTGGGGACAGCCATACTGCAGACGTGAGCACCAGCATCAGGTGCTTGTCTTTAGAGTATTTTTTAAAACCCACTTATTCATTTCTCTTATCTCTCAAGCATCACTAGAAAAGTGATTTTTCACTCCAGTAGTATAAAACAAGTAACTTTTTTGCTTTTTATCTTTTCATTTGAATGTGTGTTGTTATGGGGGGCATGTACATGTGAGCACGGGCATATGGTATTGATACCTGCTGACACTGATATTGGGGAGTCTTTATCCATCTCATTTCCAGATGTTTCTTTTCCTTTCCTTTTCTTTTTCTTTTTCTTTTACGTGTGTGTGTGCGCGCGCGCGTGCGCGCACGCATGTGTGTGTGTGTGTGTGTGTGTGTGTGTGTGTGTGTGTGTGTGTGTTTGTGTGTGTGTGTGTGTGATGGGCTCGCAGGTGCATCTCTTACTTAAATCCAGAGCTCACTCACAGATCTAGTCTCACTTTCTGACCCTGCAATACAATAGGAGCCAAACATTACTGACTGAGTGCACCAGGGAGTTATGTGCATCTCAGGGATTCAGATGCCAACCCCTTGAATGGAAGTGAATTCCTGCAAAAGCATCTCTTCCAACAGATGCGATACTGTTCTTATTTAATCTTTGCATCATGATTTACACCCTTGCTTTTCATTTGTATGTTACTTGCCTCAGGTGTGGCACAAAACTGAACACTAGGGTTCCAGGACGAGAATGCCTTGCCTGGACGAAAGAGCTGTGACTGGATAGTCCTCTCAGTCCTCATTGCTCACTTTTAAGGGTCTTCTTCTTTCAATATTCTTTCCATCAATTTTGCTTTCTCTTTCCCTCCTCACACTCTATATTTCATATATATATATATTACATATATTATATGTATAATATATACACATATATTATGTATATATAATATATGCATATCATATATATGAACATAAATATGTAGAATATATAAACCTTTGAAATATGTATATATGAAAAATAAATAAATTATATGTATCTATTTTTCATATGGATTTCAAAGGTATATATATTATACATAATATATATATATATTTCAGATAACTTCTAATATTTCTGAAAGTGTTAGAGCATTTATGAAGGTTTTTTTTTCTTTTGTATTGGTTATTTTATTTATTTGTATTTCAAATGTTATCCTCCTTCCCATTTTCCCCTCCACAAGCCCCCATCCCTTCCTCTCTCCCCCCTGCCTCCCCCACCCACCCACTCCTGCCTCAGCACCCTAGCGTTCCCCTACCCTGGCTCATGAAACCTCCACAGGGCCAAGGGGCTCCCCTCCCAGCGATGCCACATAAGGTCATCCTCTGCTACACATCCAGCTGGAGCCATGGGTATCCCCTGTGTACTCTGTGGTTGGAGGTTTAGTCTCTGGAGCTTTGGGGGGGTCTGGCTGGTTGATACTGTTGTTCTTCCTATGAGGTTGCAAACCCCTTTAGCTCCTACACTCCTTGCCTTAACTTCTCCACTGGGGTCCCCACACTCAGTCCAATGTTTGGCTGTGTACATCCAAATTTGTATCGGTCAGGCTCTGGCAGAGCCTCGCGGGGAGAGCAATACTGTGCTCCTGCCAGTATGCAGTTTATTTTATTTGTTACAATATAACTTCACTACATGCTGTTCATTTGACTTAGGTGTGCATTCCTTCCGAAATATATGTTTGGATTGTTCTCTGGAAATGGAGTTAATTGTTCGTTATTGTTTTTTTAATTTCATCTCCTACTCTACTCATTCTCATAAATTGTCTTTATTTTAAGCACGTGTCACTGTTTATGCTTCTGCGGGATTATGTGCACATCAGTTCAGATGCCCACCGAGACCAGAGTATGATTCCAGCTCAGACTCCCCTGGATTTGGAATTGCAAGTGGTTGTCAGCAGCCTGGCATGGGTGCTGGGAACCACATTCAGATCCTCTGCAAAACCAATATGTATTCTTAATAACTCAGCTATTTCTCCAGCCCAGAAATACAACTTTTTATAATGTATGTAACCAATAGTAGAAAATGATAGAATAGACTACATTCTATCCATATTTCACAGATAACTAGACTGTGTGAGGTACCTAGTTTTTTTTCTTATCTTTTATATGCTACATGGTTTTTACTTTCTGTCTTTTTTTTTTAATGGTATACATCTCCAAAAGAAAATAAATACACATTTAGGTGAGCTTCTAGAGTTCGAAATAATACTGATCACAGGTCAACTTTATTTTGTCAAATTGAACGTTAGCAGCCTTTCCTAAGAGTCTCAGCTCTGTATCTTTTTCTTCTTTTCCTTTCTCCCTCCGCATTAAATATTCACAGCATGAGCATGGCCCTGGGATATCACTGGGTTTTTACAAGGAGGTATTTTTTGTGCTTTATTTCTTATATTCCCTTATCGCGTTTTGAAGAAGTTGAAGCAGAATTGCTTGCATAAATCATCTTTTTACTTTAGCATAGTATTTTAATTTGGGTTAATGCATTTTAGCTGTACATACAAACAATCTTCCGTGCATAATTTTATAAAGCCTACAGTTGTAGTAATCACAGGCAACCATTTTTCGTGGACATCCCTCAACACTACAACCTTTATCACTCATTATTCTTCATTCAGATTAGTTTTGTTATTTTTCACAGATGAGAGAGAAAATTTAATATTTGTCCTTTTTTGTCTGGTTTAATTTAGTAAGCCTAAGGTTCTTTAGTTCTACCCATTTAATTGTAAATACCAAGATTTTCTTTTTCTCCATAGCTGAATTAATAACATTGCATGTTTTTATAATTTTTCATATTAATTCTTCAATTGTAGGTGTCTATGTTTTTCTAAGTAATAAGCCCATTAATATGAGGGGTCCAGAGTCTTTTTAGTGTACTGGCTTTATTTTTTGGTAATAGAGACAGAAATTTTGGTGGAGTTCTGTCTTTGGTTGTAAAGAGAAAATGCTCATTCTTTTTGCTCTTATTTCTTACTATCCAAAGAATTACTACCCAAGGAATGATTGAATCCACTTTTCTAGTTTTATCCTATTAGTTTCTCAATTCTCTTATTTACCTCTGAATTCTTGTCTAGTTATGAGATTCAAGATAATCTTGGCTCTCTCATACCTTTTCCCACAGGACATATTTTGCTATTACTGTGGTTGTCTAGTTTCTGAAGACTAATTTTTAAAAAGATATGCATTTTAACTTTAATTTTTTAAAAAATTGTTCTTCCTCTCCATCCCTTCTGTGATAGACTGTTTCCCTAAGTAGCCCAGCTGGCCTTGAACTCTCTGACAGCTTCTCTGGTGCTAAGATTTCAGGCATATAACATCACACCCAGTTCAGATATGGATTTTTGAGCCAGAAAATTTTTACATAAATTTGAATATGTCTTTGTGGATTTAGTGCCTCCTTTTGTATAATAAAAATAGTGCTGTGCTACTGCCAACTCATGCCTATTTATAAAGAGACTATTATTATTTTTTTCTATGCCAGCAGATGCCTTGGGGTAGTTTCAAGTTGAGTGTGACATAGCATTGATACCACAAAAGTTGGAGAACACTATAAATCAGATCTCCTACAAAAGACTTACTTGAGCAATAAGACAATGTGTACTTTGTTTTGCACAGAATTAAAATTAGAAGTGCAGGATGAATTGGGGACTGTGTGTGACATGTTACAGAGGCTGAGAAATTCGCCTCTACTACTCTCCTTGCTTCTGCCCTTCTAACCATTTTATTCATTGTAGATCTTCAGGCCAAATTGGAATTTCTTCTGAGTTATTTCATTGTTCTTATATTGACCTTGACTCAGAACTGGATAATGATGCTTTCCTGGCTTCTGAGTTAAATTAATTTATTTTCTTGTCACATAACTCGTCAGTTACTCCTTACTCTGAGGCTTTTTCTTACTGTTGACCCCTGTGGCTTCTAGCATTAATCAATCTCTTCTTAGTTTAATTGAAGCTGTTCCTATTATTCCTGACATCCTGCAGTTAGTTCATTTTTTTCTCTCAACTCCTTAAAACTAATTCCTTTATCTCTATGGTCTTCAGTGCTCATCATCAGACTAACTAGGAAGAATCACTGAAGCATTTCAACAGTGAATACTTTACCTTCTGTGTGTCAGTTAAAGCTTCCTACTGACTTTCATGCTATTAAGGAATTCACAATTGACAATAAAGGGGGTAGTGTTTTCCTCTGTTGAGCATTTAGATTTGAATTTTATTGATAATAAATTTCATTATCCATTTTGAATAATATATAGCCTCTAAATGAAGGAATTTACTAATACACATGCTTATTACCATTTAGGTTAAATTTTAAACCAAGACATCAGATACAAGTCTTATTACGTAAGGCCATAAGGATGTTTGCCTTCCTCTCGAGAGTCTGTTATGTATCTACTCTCACTTCACATGACCACAACGTGTACAATTTCATAAATTGTTTTAGAAAATATAAAAATGATTTGCTTTCAAATTATTAACAAAAGAACATAATTATGAGTAGGAACATTTACATTTTACCAATGAAAATTGATTGAACAAAAATGGGAATATTTAAGCTGCCATAAACATTTTCCACATATTCTTTCCAGGTTTGTTTGTTTATGTCAAGATGCCACACTACACTGCTGAAACTTAATGGTAGATCATACAGATTTGAACTCATGGCAACAGTTTTATTTCAGTCTTCTTAGCCCTGGCAAAAGTTAATAACGTGAGCCCCCACATGTTTCTAGAGGTATATTTAAATTTTGAGAATAGATTAACACAAATTTCCCAACTCCTTAAGGGGGTCAAATAACATGCAGTTGCATTTTTTTTTACACAATGCAATGTTTTAGAATATTGTAGGGAGTTGCTTTGGAACAGAGATCTGTGGAACAAGAAGTCTATATGAGGAGAAAATGCAGTTGGGGAGCAATACATGAAGCAAAGATTTAGCCACCTTCTGAGCCTCCTACAACTCAAACATCCCATCACGACTGTCATCTGTATTAGGGATATGGCAAGGTCTCCACACCTCCATTGTCCCTCACTCTCTCCAGGGAGGTCCCCTGTGAGGCAGCCCTGGCAAGGCAGGGCTGTGACGCAGAGGTCATTCTTAAGAGGATTCCATAGACCTGAAGCAATGTCCAGCCCTGCAAGAAGAAACGAGGTTATTAAATATGTGGAGAAGTTTCTGTTATTTGGTTTTTACTTTTTTAGTAACAGCACAGTTGAGGGTTTTGTCTGTCTGTTTGTTGTTTTTTATGGATACTTGTTCATGCCTGCGTTTTCAGTTTCCTGTGGCAATAAGTGGTATTATTGCAGTGTGTGGAGCCTCTGTATTCAGCTCTCCTGATATGCATTGCATTGCTTACTTGTGTTTGCAACCCTCTGTGTTCCCAGCATCTGTGTACTAATAGAAGCCTTTCAATTTTACCACGTTTTCCCCAACACACGTGATTATTTTTGTTTTTTTTTTTGTGTTTTCTCCTAATTTGAGAGCACTGACTTTAGTTTTTAGTTGTGTGTGTGCACACACAGGTGTGTGTGCTGTACATGTGCCCATTTGTACTGTTACCATGTTCATATCTGTGTGCACATGTGTGCGCAGTGGTGCACCTGTGGAAGTGGAGGACGAAGCTTGTCTTCAGGTTTTGTCCTCAGTTGCTATCCATCATCGTTTTGAGACAAGGTCTCTCAGTAAATCTGATCTGGTATTTATGTTGAACTCTCTGTCCAGAAAAGTAGAATTATCTTGTCTCTGTCTCCTTAGTGCTCAGATTGCAGGCATGTATGTATTGGTGGGGAAGACTTACTTTTTTAGTAACTCAGCAGTACTTCTCAACTGGCTAGAACTTTACCAATTGACTTATATCTATATCCTTGCCCAATATGAAGTGAGTGAAATGAGATACCTCTGCGGTTTAATTTACATTTCTTAAATGCTTAAACATATTTTGTGTGTTTTTTTTCTGCTTACTGGTTACTTGTTTGTATTTGTTGAAGAAATGCCTCCTGCAGTGGTTTTCTTGGTTTTTAATTAGGCTGTGTGATTAAATTTCTTTCATTGTGAATACTTTTGTTTTTTTACAAGTTGAGATTTTGTGCTCTGTGGGCTCAATATTTCCTTATAGAAGTAATATTCTTGCTATATTAACATTTTCTCCCAGGTTTCTAGTTTAGTTTTTATTATTTTATAATAACTTTACCTTACAAACCATGTCCATGGCTTTCATGATAAAAACTAAATGCAAGAGTACACATTTACAGCAAGTAATTGTAGAGGTAGTTTTCCGCATAGCAGACCAGGAGACCTGTTGAACTGTTTGCACATGAGCTTTCTCTAAATAATTGTGGGGAAATTATGTAATTTCTAGTTTGATTTTGACGTAAAAATAGGTACTTGGATGTAGTGATGTTTGAAACCCCCTCTCATTCTGCTATTCTGTAACAAACAAATAAAAGCAGAGACAGGGCAGAAAACAGAATTGCAGAAATGAGGCTGCTCTTTTCGATTACTTGAAAGTCAGATAGAAATCTTATTAGAAATATTTTTAAGAATTTCCATGTTGGCCATGTTCCATGTTCAAGTACAATTGTCTTACAAATGCTTGAGTGGATTTTGACTGAGGAATTGTTCTTTACCTTTATGTTTCTGTATAACACAACCTTACAACACAGAAATTAGCCTACCACACTGTCCAAGCAATCTGCCTCCCGCAGGCAACATCTTTCTGAATATCTGAATGAAATCAGTATTCCTTCACAGAAATGGGTGCACACAGCTCTTGTACTTTTGTTTGTGGCTTCTTATTGGACATCAGACTTGGGGAAAATGTAGCCCTCCTTTGTGTCCTTGGTTCCTTTCTCTTTACTATGGGAATCTCTTCACTGGTGGTAAGTTTATCACATTTTGTTTGTTTTCAATTTCTGTTCATGTACATGTGGGGCTTATAAGTATGCACTTTTCAAATGCATAAATAAATGTTCAATTTTATGTCATAGACAAGATATTTGCTTAACTTTCTGAAGTTACTGCATGTGAAATTAACACCATCACCTGTGGTGTATCAGGGCATCAATGCCCCTGATTACATGCTCGTCAGTAACTTTTAATTCATCTAAAACACATAGTGGAGATTTCAAATACTCCATATTTGCTTATACTTGATGACTAAGAATACTCAGATTTACATAGTAGTTCGATGCAGCTGCCCAATATTTGTGTATCTCCTTTTCTAGCTTGCTAAGGTTTATATGAGTCAGGCGGGTTCAGTTGGTGTTAACATATGAATTATATATGTGGTTATGATAAATGGCTTTTCCACAGTCACTTTTGTTTATGTTGCAGGAAAAAAATTAATTTTAAGGGCTGCATGACTTTGTGCATATACATATATAATCCTTTCATGCTTGGTGCCTTTTGGCAGGTCCTACAAATCTTGACTTACCTCAGTACCAGTAGCTTATTCGTCTCTGTGATATGTTTCTAATTCTTCCTAACTTTGCTGCTATAAATTAGTGTTTCAACTTGTCTACATAGACGCTGAGAATATTTTTCTATGGTGTAATGGTTTTTCATAGAAATATTTTTAATGAAATAGTTTTCAATAAAAAATTTCAAAAACAGAATTAGGTCTTCCAGTATGACTAAAAATGTGTTAAAGTTGCACTGTTGGTTGAGAATATATCCAAATAGTCAGAACTAAACAAAAGTTCATTTTCCATACAATTGAGGTCAAATTGAATTCAGCAACTGACTGTTCATGTGATGGTAGGTGGTGCTGCTGTTGCTCCAGCTGCCTCCTCCCATTCCCCTCCTTTCCATTCTTGGCCCGTCTTTTAACTAATGCTACAACCTTTCTATTTTAGTGTGACTCTGGCTTCAGCAAAATGTATCCCTAAAATACTGAAATATTATTGGATTTTACTGACTAAAACAGAAATGGAATGATTTAACAAAATCCTTTGTTTTCTTTGTTTTGCCTCAAAATCTAGAGTAAATTGTATGAAGAAAAGTAACTTGTTCTCATTTTTAG
>CM052716.1:18026713-18053714 GCA_028551405.1 Uromys caudimaculatus | reverse complement strand
TCCTCCTCCTCCTCCTCTTCCTTTTCCTCTTCCTCCTCCTCCTTCTCCTCTTCGTCCTCCTCCTCCTCTTTCTCCTCCTCCTCCTCCTCCTCCTCCTCTTCCTTTTCCTCTTCCTCCTCCTCCTTCTCCTCTTCGTCCTCCTCCTCCTCTTCCTTTTCCTCCTCCTCCTCCTCCTCCTCCTCCTCCTCCTCCTCCTCTTCCTCCTCCTCCTCCTCCTCCTCCTTTTTGGAAGCAGGGAAAGGATGAGGACTCTCCAATTACCATATCAAAGTATATTTGTTAGGTTTGAAGCAATAGCTTTGTTTCTTGCTTGCGTTCTTCCAGCGGCCACCTAACTAATCTATTCATTTTTACAATCGCTTCAGTTCCTAGTCTGTTAAAGATTGATTAAATTAGACTCTCAGGTTGAAGATTTTAAAAAGAATATTTCTTTTACTAAAGAACCTTTTGGACCCAAATTTGGGTTAAGAAGCAACTTTAGCAAATGCAAAGTTGTTCAGAGTTTCAGAGGTGGAGCAAGAGATGGAAAGTTCTTGTACACATGCAATAAGATGAATTGTAAAAAAAAGAAATGAACATATGTGCTGTCTGCATAGTGGCTCCATGTGAGAGTTGCTGGTGAGTAAAGTGAAGGCTGTGTGGTGCAGAGTAGGCCTGAGTGTGAAAGACTCAAATGCAGGCATAAGATTGCATCACTGAGAGCAGAGATTCTGGAAGATAGGGATTTTTTTTCCAACAAGAAAATTGATCAAATAAGTACATATGTAAAGACTTTTATCAAATTTATTTTTCTCTTGTATGTAAATAAGGAGGAAAATTTTGTGGTCTTGCATAGCAACAGGGGATATTGCTGTGAGATTTTACATTTTATTACACCAATATTCAAATATTATATATCTATGTCCTAAGGTTTCTATTGCTGCATTGAAATACCATGACCAAGAAGCAAGTTGAAGAGGAAAGGTTTATTCAGCTTACCTTTCACATTGCTGTTTATCTCCAAAGGAAGTCAGGACTAGAACTCACACAGGGCAGAAACCTGGAGGTAGGAGATGATGCAGAGGCCAGGGAGTAGTGCAGCCCTGCTCCCCCTGGCTTGCTCAGCTTGCTTTCTTATAGAACCAAGGACTACTAGCCCAAGGATGGCACCAACCACAATGTCCCCCACCCCCGGATTGAGAAAATGCCTTACAGCTGGATCTCATGGAGGCATTTCCTCAACTGAGTCTTCTTTCTCTGTGACAACTCCAGCTTGTGTTGACACACAAAACCAGCCAAAGCGATGTATATATTGTATGCATATAGAAATTTTTCTTGATTTTTACAGACACTTAAAGTTTTAGTAGTAATTGATAGTCTTGAATGCTCTGACTTTTTCTTATATGTACCTTTTCTAGACTAGAGATCCAGAAACCTTTTGAAATGACAATACCACAAAAGGAGCAGGGTGTGTGTATAATATAAATTAGACTGGTAATGTGTCAGAGAAGAAGATGGCATTTAGAGAATGAGAGTAACTTAAGTATTGTGAAGCAAATATATAAAATTTGAAAATCAAAATACGTAATAGTGATGATGCACTAGAACCCATTGAAAAAGGCAGGCAATGCTTTCTTCATGAAGTTAAATTCATTAACTAACTGACTGTGAATTTCCAAAAAGTGAATGCTTACATACACTCAAGTAATTTGTTTTACATGCTAATGAAAAATAGGATCCTACCAGTATGAAAATCTTAACTGAGCAAACACAGTAATTATATTGGGGAAATATAAAAATTGGAATATTCTGTACTGAGAGCACTGTGAAGTTTCTGTGATAATCCTATGTGTGTACAGACAAATTTCAATATGAGAAAGCATCACACCCAACTGGGGGAGAAGCTATCATACAGTTAAGATACGCTTATCATGCTTAAAACCTTTCTAAACTTCCAAGTCCAAAAAAATACTGTTGCAGCCTCAAAGACTCTAAAATGAAAAGAAAATTAGGTTCATCTCCTGATTTGAGGTTAATTTTACTACAAAGGCTACTGGGAAGTGCCAGGAATTTAATAGCAACCAGAATAAGAATACAAACTATTCCTTATGTTGCATTAGTTATTGTGATGTATGAGTTGAGATTGTGTGAAAAAATTCTTTATTCATAGGAAATATTGAAGACAGAACTCAGGAATAGGGATCCCTTAAGGCTACTTGTCAAATGGGGAGGAAGAAATAGTGTGAACTAGAAGTGGGGAGAGAGAGGATGCAGGATGAGGGAGCTAAAGAATGAGATGGAGAAAGAGAGGGAGAGAGACGAAAAGGACTGAATGTAATGTGTGTGTGTGAACAAAAGTGTGTGTGTGTGTGTGTGTGTGTGTGTGTGTGTGTGTGTGTGTGTGCACGTGTATGTGTGTGTGCCATTGTGCAGAGAACAAAAGAGGAAATCAGATGGTTTCCACAATTGCTCGTTTCCTTATTCCCTGCGATAGGGTCTATTGCTATCTTAGTTATGGTTTCTATTGCTGTGAAAAAACACCTTGACCAAAAGCAACATGTGGAGGAATGAGTTCCTGCCAGCTTCCAGTTCCAAGATATCCATCCGAAGGAAAATTCAGGGCAGTGATTCAAACAGAGCAGGAACCTCGAGGCAGGAGCCAATGCAGAGGCAATGGAAGAACACTGCTTCCTTGCTCTCCTTTGAATCCAGTAACAACAGAATAGCCTGAGAGTGACACTGCCCACAGTGATCTGGCCCTTGCCACATCAGTCATCTATCTAGAAAGAGCACGGTGGCCATGCCCGTATGCTAACTCAGTGGGAACATTTTCTCAGTGTAGATTCATTTTTGCAAATGATTCCACCTTGTGTCAAACTGACATACTGCTATCCAGCTCCCTCTCTGACCCTAAAAAATTACCATTCTGGCTAAGATGAGTGGCCCATGAGATCATGGGTTCCTCAATGTTGAAGACGTAAGCTCGCATGACCATGCTTATGCAGTTTCTGTGGGTGATAGATGTTTCAATTCAGGTCCTAATGCCTTCTCAATAAGAACTTTTTCTGACTGAGACATTTCTGCAGTTCTCTCCGAATATTTTTTCATCTACACCAGAGGAAAATTTTATTAGCATTTAAAAGAAAACAATCCAAGGGAAGCACACTGAAATCTCAGCAGCTGTGCTGAACAAGAAAACTCAGGAGAGGAGAAAAAGTATTTCTTTAAGTGGCAGTTGACAGTCACATGGAGGGGAGTATGGGTAAAGAGAAAGAATAAGAAACCAATGTCAGAAAACAACAGCAAAGCATACTTAGGTTCTGACTATCTTCTAAAACAATGATTCTCAACCTGTGGATACTGACCCCTTGGGGAGTGGCAAATCCTGTATTTTACATTGAGATTCATAACAATAGAAAAATTACAGTTATGAAGTGGCAATAATGTATTTTTATGGTTGGGGGTCACCATAAAAGGAACCTTATTAAAGAGTCACAGCATTAGGAAGATTGAGTAAGTGGTTTGAATAGGAATGGCCCCCAGAGGCGCATGTGTTTAAATGCTTTTCCCATAGGGAGAGGCACTATAAGGAGTGGCACTTATTAGAATAGGTGTGGCCTTTTTGGAGGAAGTATGTCATTGTGGAGGTGGGCTTTGAGGTTATAGATGCTCGAGCTTCTCCCAGTGTGACACACAGTCCCCTCTTGCTGCCTGTGGATCAAAATGTAGAACTCTCCACTGCTTCTTCAGCACATATCTGCCTGGATGCTGCATTGCTTTTCAGCACGATGATAACTGACTAAACCTCGGAAACTGTATGCCAGCCCCACCTATTTTCCTCTATGAGAGTTGCTGTAGTCATGGTGTCTCTTCACAGCGATAAAACCCTAAGACAGTTAAGAAGCACTGATCTAAAAGAAAGGGAGAAGAAAAGTTGCACCATTCAAAGATATACCGATCTGAGTACCCTCATTTGGCATGCTCAGATTGTGCTAGGTGTGGGGAGCTCTAGAAGGGAAAAGTATAGTAGCTCACTAAAGGAATACTGATTCAAACTCCTTAGCATGGATTGAGGTAAGCCTGTGTTCCCAGGGATTATCCTTCCTTCTGAGGAGTGGAGACTTAGAAAGGTGATTTATCCACTCAATCCAAGTAGGTCTATATTCAGGCCAGTGATTATATTTTGTTGAACAGTTGTTCACCTTAATGGGTCTTTATCTAACAATCCCTCCTTTAAAGAGGCAATACCAAAGCCATTTAGGGGATGATACAACCTACTTCTCCCAAGGACATGTAGAGATGCAGTGTCAAAGATGTTCACAAGAAGGGAATCTTAATATCTTGTATAGAAGGGTATAGTCTCTACCCTAATGTATACCCTCTAGGTGGGTGTGTGCACTTTTGAAGGGCTCCTAAACTACCACACCTTGCTGGAATTCTTGAATTGTTACTTTTGGGGTCCCACCTTTGAGTTTCCTGCCCAGTTTCTTACCTTTCTATCCTTTAAACAGGTAACCCTAATTGTCATGAAATCTGGGAGGTGTTTTTAGAATTGATCAATGATTGATTTTTTTAAAAAAATTTTTTTCTAAGGATATAGATTCCTCACTGTATATATGGATTTATAATGCTTCCAATTCTATGCTGTTAAATCTGACCATTCTATAATATTTCTTTTTAAATATCTAAGAAAACCCTGCGATCGTTGTCAGGGAGATGTTTGGTCGGTCTGTTTTTGTTTTGGCTTTTAATTCAACCTTTCTATGCAAGACTCATACACACACACACACACACACACACACACACACACACACACACACACACACAAGTCTTACTCTCTTCCAAAGTGGATCATGTCTCACATAAACTACTGTGTTTATTGCTCATATCTTCTTTTTCATAATATGTTTTGGGAAGTTAGATTTATCAGCTTCTTCAGAATGTCCTGTGGATGAAACAGTTTTATTAGCTGTTGTTTAATTCTTGATTTTATTGTGGTTTCATCTCATATAATTCCTTACAATTTGCAGTTAATTTTAAAAATTGATGATCTTTTAATACTATATAACTTCTTCTCACATATGCCATTGAGTCTTTGTTCTTAAAACCACGTATAAGGTTTTTAGTTCTCATGGCATTGTGGAAGAGACAGGCTGACTTTGGGTTAGAATAGCTATTGCAGTATGACCATAGGGAAGAACAGACTGCAGATAAATACAATAGGTTCATCCTGAGCTCAACCCCAGACAAATTAGGTTTAAATCACGCCAAGTGAATTTATAACAGTGTTCAACCTTTGAATAGAATTGTGACACAACTTACAAGTGACTTGTCCTCATAATTTCTTGAGAGAATTCTGTTAAAAATAACCTTTACATGACTATGAAATAATTTTATATCACACATTCACACATTTATTTTTAAAACATCTAATATAAAACATGACTTTTATTGTAATTTTTCCAAGATTTCTGCTTTAAAAACTATATATATATATATATATATATATTATAATATATATATTATATAAAATATTAAAATTTAGGAAGTTTACTATAATATTGAGCAGATTAACAAATTTCACAGAGAACATTACAATCTAGAATGGATAGTATTAGCGTATTCATAAATATATGTAAACTTCCCAGGATAACTGCAATTTTAGGTTAATTTGTTTTATTTTCAGATTCTGATTGAATATACAAATCTGTCGACTGTAACTTTTCAGCCTGAAGTTTGTTTACCCTAAGAACACACAAAGAACCATTTACAGAGGAACCTTGGGCATTTAAATACAGTGTGTATAAATAGATGAGATTCTTATTCATACATTGCCTAAACTTTGAGTGTAATCACATCTACTCATGCATGCTGTGTCTTTGGAAATCAAAGGTTAATGATGAATGTAAAGTATACTTTAATGCTTGTCCAGCCTCATCCATATGCTCTCAATTACTAAAAGTTTAGGTATACATCAATGAACCACTTTTCTCAAGTATATAAGACTTGATACTGCTTTAATTACATATGTAGGAAGTAGATAGAAGCCAAAGGAATAAAAGTGGCAATGAAAGTAATAATCACAACTTGGCCTAATTTTGTAATATTGGTTGATTTCTTTTGTGGCATGGTTTTTCTGTTTATTTAATATTCCAGAACTGTGTAAACTAAAGGGAATCTGTTGAATATTGATTCAAAGGTAGCACGAATTTGTTATTTTTTTTTATTAGCCAAACGAATGTACTTTAAAACCTGCAGTTAATTGAGCAAGAGGGATCATATATTACAGGAAGAACTTCTCTGGAATTGTAAATTAAAAATAAGTAATGAATAGTGAATGCTTATAGATCAATAGACAAAATACTGAAAACTGACAAGCCACTTCAGAGCAGTTATGATTTAAGAAAATCAAACAGAAATAAAACCAGAAAACAAGCAAGCAAACAAAACCACATGGTAACACACAGGGACTACGGTCACTCGCTTACTTTATTTTTCCAGCCAGGACAAAATCAATCAAACAAACAAACAAACAAACATAAACCTATACGTATAAAAGATGCTTGTAAAAGAAAGGGACTCATTTTGAAAAACATTTCAGTTAAATAACTCAATATCAAAATTATCCATTTCCTACTTTTAATATTAAATTTGAACGACACTGTCACATATCTTTCTTATAAAACACCGGGCGTTATTTTCACCAGATCCTTTTGTAAGCGTCTCTTCTCTTCAAACCCCTCCAGTTATTACTATCATCTGCGCCATTCTTATGAAAAACACTTGTTTGGTTTGCTTTTTTCTCCCCATGAAGTGTTTTCAACTCACTGGAAATGCTTTTAGTTTTATTTTCAATAAACATGGCCAGGTCCAGCATGGCCTTGGTGGGGACAAAATGTTACGGTTCCTGCCCCTGGGACAGGGCTGGACCTCCAGGAGGGTTGAAGACCACCAAGGGCGTAAGGCTCGTTTGTATGATAATGTACATATTTTACATCCCTCCTTTAAGGAAGGTCCTCCCTGTTAATGTTAAGGACCCCAGGATAATCCCAGACAGCAGGAGTCCAGGCGGCAAAGGTGTGGCTAATGTCTTAGCAAATGTATAAATACTGAAACCTTTAGGACACTCATTAAGGCTATGGAAAAGAACTCTTAAAAATATGACTTTAAAAACATATAATTTCCCAACTATGCAAAAAAATAAAGATGATATATGAATTTTGAGGGACTCACGAATCTGAAGGAACAGTGTACACTATGAGCAAGCTACACTCTGAGCCAGCTCGTCAGAAAGATACTAAGACAGATGGATAAAAATGCAGGCAGATTCCTGAGTTCTAGGTCAGCCTGGGAGAGAGCGAGGTTAGGCCCAGGTGCGGTTGAAATGGTAATTTCAGGACTAGGTCCCACTCAGCTAGCTAGCATCTATGGTTCACAGAGGCAGGCAGATCTCTGAAATCTTTTGCAATGTTAGAGAAAGCACATCAGAAAGAAAAGAAAGAAGGAAAGAAAGAAAGAAAGAAAGAAAGGAAGGAAGGAAGGAAGGAAGGAAGGAAGGAAGGAAGAAAGAAAGAAAGAAAGAAAGAAAGAAAGAAAGAAAGAAAGAAAGAAAGAAAGAAAGAAAACAGAACAGAAAGAAAGCCAGTGCTAAGAATGTTCTGCAAGTTGTCTAATGAATATAAAAAATGGTATGATTTTCTTGAACTGTATATATTAACATTCTATTTATTTGTCTATTGATTTCTATAAAACAATGTGAAAATTACCTTGTGGCGTATACCTTTTAACAGGATGGTTTGTTTCTGTGTGCATTAATAAAGTTAACCCTGGAAACAATTGCATAATTTTTCAATAACTTTTTTGAAATCATAATTACAAAACTCTCCTTCCCTTTCTTTTGTCTCTCTTCTCCTTGAACGATGAGGACACACATGGACTTGTTAACATGCCAGGGAAGATCCTGCTGGCATCAACCCTAAACAAAGAAAGCAGGACTGCTAGGGAGTGCTGAGAGCAGGAGAACTGGTCACCAGGACAGACCTTCCCCAGTGGTGATCCAGTACTGAGTACATAACTTTTATGAGAAAAATCATTGACTGTAGTATTTTCAAAGTAAAATTTTATGTTGTATAAACACTCCTACACCATGTGGCCCCATGGAGAATCCATTACTATTTAAATAATATAATATTTTAAAACTCACTGTACATACATACATGTATGCATGCGTGCATGTATAAAGAGATTCTCTTTATCACCACCTAAGAAATGACAAACATGAGCACCCCCTTAGGCACACTCAGTCCCCAAGTTTACCTTGAAATGTAAATACTTGTCCAGGTTGCCTACTCCAGGTCCTGTAGAGTTTCTTCCCACAGCATGTGGTCTTTGGTACAAAGACTTGCCACTCTCAATTTTTTTAAAAAAGCATCATTTGTTTCTGCCCTTCGCATTTTTTTCAAGGCTTGTATTTTGTAGGTTGACACTACAAACGCCAAAGCACAGTAAGCAGCATTTCATTCTCATCCTTTGTTTCACTTAGAAAAAAAAAAAAATTAACCAAAAATCTTGAAGTGTAAACTATGCTCAAAGTTTCTTACACAGCATCCATTTCAGTAGAGATCTCTGGGGTTTAAAACAATTAAACTATGTTCTTGCCTGAGAGGTTGATAAGCATCATTAGTTGCATATTTAATACATTCCATTCATCTTATTTTGTTTAGTGACGATGCCAATATTTAAGCGATTGTTAAATTCAGCAGGGAGGAATTTATTGGAACAAAATCAGTTGCAGATGCTGAAGTAGTTATTTGTTCTCCTTGGTGCTTATTGGTAACCTCAGGCTTCTTTGTCTTCTTCTTCTTCTTTTTTTTTGAAACCTGACTAGAAATTAGTACTAGACTTGATCTCATTTTCTTTTCCCTTGACTAATGACTGAAGGAGGCAAAGCAAACAATTTAGATGAAATAATAAAATTAGGTGATGGAGTTTCAATAATGTGTTTTCTTTATTTGTATGTGAAAAGGGCTGGCGATCACAAATGAAATTAAGCGCAAAATTATATGGGATTATTTTGAGGACTTATTTTTCAGCCAGCAATTGGTTGTGTTTTACTAAAAACATCAAATGACAATGGAAAATTATATACTGTGAAAGAACATAGATTAAGCTTAGGATACTAAAACCAGATACAGGAAAATTATAATTTTACTTACAATAAAAGCAAATTAAAAATGATACAAAAAAGCAGAAAATTAAAACCTAAAAGCAGCATAGAGACTCAGAGACACTTGTGCATGCATCCTAGCACTTAGGGGGCAATGCTGAGGATCAATGACTTTGGGTTCAAGTTGAACTACATAATGAGTTTAAGGTCAGCCGCAGCAGTTATAATGAAACCCTGTCTCAAAAATAAAATGGATAAAGCTCCTCATGGAAATAATCCAAGCAAACAAAACAACAAAAATAAAACAATTTAGGAAACACTCAAAGCAACGAGAAAACATATAAGGAATAAGAAATAAGGACAAAATAAAAAAGAAGTGTGTAATTTCTTTGAGACTTGTCTTATATAGTATAGGCAGGCCTTGGATTTCTTATGTAGATGAGGATAACTCCCACGGTGTTGGGATTATTGGGGTGTGCCACCAGGACTGATTCTGGACCATACTTCAAATTGAGTCATGAATGCTAAGCAAACATTCTACCAGTTGAGCTGCATTCTCGGACTATGCAATGCATTTTAATCGTCCCATTTTTCCTTTTCTTTACCTTTATAGACCATAATCGTAATAGAGAAGACATCCCCTTCACTGGCACTACATATTCACATGACAATTTTCACAGCATTTTGAAACACATATGAGATTGTTTAGAAACGCTTAAAGGACAGAATATCTTCAATTATATATTTTTAATAAACATTTTAAGCACTAAAATAAGTTTCACATTAATATGAATGTATCCACTCAGTTTAAATTTTCAATTATTTACTCATAAACTAAAAATATTCTTTTTGTGAACGACTTCAAAGATCAAGTAAATACCTACCATTATAATTGCCTTACTCTTAAAAAACAAATTATGCTCAACTAATACCTCTGGTTTATAAAGGCAATAAGAAATGGATGGCTTAATCTTAGTAGGTATATTATGTGTTTTATAATTTTTATTAGTATTTTAATTCATTACTAATAATTTCTTTTCACTAAATTACTTGTAAGATTTCCTAGTAATTATCATCAAAACTTCATTTAATCAAAAACTTCATTTAATCATTAGTGACAAATCCTTAGTTTTCCATAAAGATGCATAGACTATAGCCCTAATTTTAATTAAATCTTGTAAAGAAATCTTCCTTGGGTAATATGTATAATAATAATAAAAATGTAGCTTATATCTTCTCAATAACCTCAATATCTGAGGTTTTCTTTTTACAGTGAAATATATAAATTAATGCAATCTTCTCTGTTACATTTCATTTCATACTTAAAGCAAGGCATTTTGTGAAACTAGACTTAAAGTTCAACTAGCAAGTCTTTTGTGAAACTAGACTTAAAGTTCAACTTGCTATAACATTTCTGTACTCTGCTGGGCAGTGATGGCGCACACCTTTAATCCCAGCACTCCAGAGGCAGAGGCAGGCAGATTTCTGAGTTCGAGGTCAGCCTGGTCTATGGAGTGAGTTCCAGGACAGCCAGGGCCACACAGAGAAACCAATTCTCGAAAAATAAAAAAACAAAACAAAACAAAAGAACATTTCTGCACTCTGTGCTTGAAAAGGAATCTTTCATTCTCCATGCTATCCCGATTACCCGCAAATATTTCCATTCTTCTAAGAGAAATACAGTAAAATAGGTACGGACTAGAACAAGAAATAATATTGGTGACGTATCCAATGCCTGGGAAAATATGAGGGATTTACTTAGAAGTCCGAGAATGAAGTTAGCATGTTAATTTACATCCAGGTAGCTGAAAAAACAAAACAAAACAAAAACCAAAAAACAAAACTAGAGCTGAATAAAGCTGATGGAGAAGTAGGTATTTTCACCTTTAATTTCAACTCATTTTTTATACAGTTTAGGTTTACTGCAGTAATCAGCTGTGCTGTTTGCATTCCCACTTGTTTCTCACCAACTCCCAATTCTACTATTAACGTAAAGAAAACAACCAAGGATATCTCTTCCTAGAGTGATTTTGGCTTCCCAATTGGATATGAGTGCCTTGTGTCGAGCCCAATATTTGCGCCGTGTGTTGGGTATGAAATCTCATCTTCATATTTTCCATTTGTGTAGTTTATGTTGAAGCTCTCCTGTCCCGACAGACATATGGTAGTTATGCTAAAAGACAATTTTTCATAAATCTGTCACATTTCCTCATTTCTAGATATTAACAACCAATTCACTTAGATAATCTGCATCCAGAGTAATATGAATACAAAACAATGTACTCCCCTGTGATATCTGGGAAGAAAAAAAAAAAGTCCTCTTCCTCCTTTCCCAAAGAGAATATGTTTATATTTTCAGAAAACATGTAATGTCAGAAGTTTACTTTGAGTGGTTCCTGGGCTCAGCGTTTGCCAAATGTGACGTTATCCCACTGAATTCTTACTGTGACTACTTACTGTATTTCTGAAGCTGCATCACACTGAAAACCCCGATGGTTCACTGCAAACCAAGAGACTCAGGCTCATTGTTTCTTAGAAAACTGAACACCAGTCTGAATAGAACACTAAATAGAGAGCAAAGTGTGTTGAACGAGGAGGGGAGGGATATAAAGAATCATTAAAAGGAAGTGTGAAAAAAGGCAAACAAAACTTAATGACTAGTCATTCTGTACAGATGATGCAGATAAAAAAGAGGGAGTGTGGTTGATAAATAAGAAGTGAAAAAAACAAGTGAAAGGCAGAGATAATAAATTAATGTTCAGAAAGATTTAGCTAAATTAAACAGCTTCATTTCCATGTTCATTGTTTATTATCAGATCTTAAAAACAAAAAGATAAGATTTCCCCCATATATTCCAAATTGGCTTGTAATTAAATAAAAATCATATTTGACTACAGTTTCACAAAACAAAGTAGATATTAGAAGAAAATAGCACAATTTAAATTTTTATATGATAAAATTATATGAGATTTGACTGGAATTTTATATGATAAAGCATATGATATATGGTTGGAATATAATATTATATAATTAGTTAAAATACTAATCAGGATATTTCTGGCTAATCAGGATAAGTCAATTTCTTAATAATTATCAAAAATCAAAAACTATCATGAAGAAAAAACATATTAGAAATAGAAAATGCTCTTATCAAGTCAAAATACAAGTCTATATGATCTTATATAGTAATGTTTTATCTATGCAGCCCTACACATTCCTACATGACAGTATAGCTGAGGGCTGGCTGCATTACTCCATCTCTGTCTCTCCATTCACTTTTGCTCTGACCTTTTCTTATGTGGACTCTGCTATTGTTGTTGGTGCTTATATGCCTTAGGCTCTATAACAGTCTAGTGGCATTAGGGTAACCCAACTAACTGTTCTCATACAGAGTTAGAACAGTATACAAATATAGAATTTAGTGCAGAAGCTTCATTACACAGGGTCATCATGGTGATAGTCAATCCACTACAAGAGACGCTAGGTAGAGGAAAGGAGCCCCGGCTCCTGAATATGAATAAGAAGGAGCATGCACTGAAAATGCCACCCTAATGAAAGATGGTTATCATTGAGAGTTGAACAAATACCAATATTAAAATCTCAATAGATGTTTTGCGTGTTGACAGAAAAAAACAAACAAGGAAATAAAGCTGAAGACAAGGGATTAAACAGGATCCAAGACACAAATAAATTAAAAGAAAATTCCCTTGGAATTAATATTTGAGTAAATAGGAGTTCTAGAAAGACCGAATTTGGGAAGCAGGAGTGAGAGACAGCAGTGAAAGTTTATGGTTGTGACCGTGAGCAGAGACACTGAGATTAAAGACAGAAAGGGCCTTGTGAGAACATTGCAGCTTTGATAGAAAGAGCATACACAACCAAGAATTATGCCATTCAAAGTGAAGTGAATAAATCTTGTACAAGAACTGTTCCTTTAGGATGACTACAAATTTATTTGTGGTAACATGAAAACTACAAAGAAAAACAATGTTACATTACACATTATCACAAAAGGTAAGAGATAGCATTGATTTCTATTAAGATACCACAGAAGTATTTATACTTCTATTTGGATATCATAGCAAACTCAAAGAGTAAGCAAACAAACAAATAAAACATCAAGCAAGCAAATAACGAATAAAGCATGGGCCACTGACTTGGTTCAGCCTGTAAGTACTTTCTGCCAAGTCTGAGGACGCATGCGTGATCCATGAAATTAACAGAGTGGAAACAGAAGTTGTCCTCTGTACAGCACAGGCATATTGTGTAAGCAATGTATACACATACACACACACACACACACACACACACACACACACACACACACACTGGGAGAGGGAGAGAGAGAGAGAGAGAGGGGTGGGTGGAGGGAGAGAGAGGAGAGACAAACAGATACACACACACAGACTCAAACAAACACACCTACACAAACATACAGAGGCAAGTTTTTTGTTGCTGTTTTGTTTTTTAACATTTGGAAAGTTTGAGAGCAATACGCTCATGAAAACCCATCTCAGGATGATAGCTTGTAAACAGTTTGGATCTCAAATATTGCTTTCTAAACTTCACAGACTCAAGGAGATTTTGTCTTAGAAAGATGGTTATTATTTGTTCCTTAGGACTTATGATAAATGCAGGTTTCCTTAAATCATAAAGTAAACAAAAAAACTGCACATGTATCCAAGAATGTGTTTTAATGTAACAGCAAAACTGATCCAACTATGGGGATATAGGGTTAGTTTGTATCACATTTCCTGAGGAATCTAGCTTCTAATTTACCCAACAGAGAGCACAGTAGCAGACCATCAAAATGATTCTACCTAAAACTAGCTTGGTGAGCCAGTTAGGTAATTAGGCCAAATTATAGAAATCTATGTTAATCTAAGTATCTGAGCAGCTCCTCCCTCCCTCCAGCAACTGCCTGAATTCTGTCTGGAGATAGGGGAAGTTTGCCCAAGAGATTTACGAGTGCCCAGCTTCTAAGAGGAATGATAATTGAGTCTATCTTGGACTCCATGCTCAAATATAATTACTCCATTTCAAAACAGGATTGGCTATGTCATGGCCAGAGCATAAAATTTCACAAAACATATCAAAAGCCTATGAAGTATACTTATAAAAGGATCTATAAATAGAATTTATAGAAGAAAATCATTCATATATTCAAAATCATGCACTTTTAATTTGTAAAGTGATTGCAATTTTGATTAAAAATTTACCAAGGTTTTTTTCCTTATTATATAGATTGCTTTAATTTTTCACAGAAGTTAGCATGCTTGTTGCAAAATCCATGTTGTAACCAACAAGTCATTTTCTTAGAATACAGATGAGGATACTTGTTTGAATATATTTCAATAATTTTTGAAAGACTTTAGAAATTGGAATGCTGTTAATGTGACAGTGGTGGGCTTCTTTGTTTTGTGCTGATTTAACATAGAAATCTGTCAGCACACACACACACACACACACACACACACACACACACACACACACACACACACACATATACACATCTCACATTTCTAAAAAGTGAGAAGCCCAATGGGAAGGCAAGGTGTTGCCACCTGACAAGAGCCATTTTGATGCCCTGTCCCTTGTTAGAGGCTCCAGAGGATGTGAGATCAAGGGGGAATTGAAGATACATCCTTTTATTCACACCCTGTTCCCAGGACGAGGAGGATGCTTCTGTGATGATGATAACATCTGTCTGCATGAAGTCAGCACATCCCAAGCCTAATCACTTCTTAAGGCTTCACCTCCGAACATAGTTACAGTGACAAGCAGATTCTCAGCACAAGCTGATTGCTGGAGATTCTCAAACAATAGCAGTGCTAATAGACAAATGAGATGAAACCAAAGCTCTGCACTACACAGGTGGCTACTTAAAGCCTGTTGGGATGACTTAATTCCAGTTAAAATCAATGACTTCTGGAATGACTGTTGTGTGCAAATCATGATAAGGAAAGCATTCCAGTGTGATGTTTATTACAATCTATACATGTAACCAAACACAGATGCAGATGGTAAATATCCTTGACTTACAAAATGAAGTTATATATATGTTTAAAGTGAAGAGACAGTACAATACCATATGTATGACAATGGGCTAGATTACTTCTGTAATGATTCACAAATAGTTTTGGAGTGAATGAAAGGTGAATTTGATTATTAAAATTAAATACTTCTTTAGGTGACCAAAATCTATTATTGCTAAAAGAAAAATCTTAGACTTTCATCATTAGTAACGACATAATTGCATAATGATAACACAGATTTTATAAAACTTCTTTAAAACTGAAGGCACTATGCAAGCAGTTAGAGGACCATAGGGAAAGACAGATATGAGCTTCCACAGGCGGAGACTGACCTTTCAAAAATGGAGTAGGGCATAAGAATTGCATACCTTTTCTAGGGATATGAAGTCCAGTGCTTGGAACATGGTAGTAACATTCATACTTTGGCATTTTAAAAAGATCTCTCTGGATAGTACACAGACTAACCGTAAGGGATATAAATAGAAGCTAAGAGATAAACAAGGAGCATAGTTGACAGACTCTGGGAACATGTTAGAAGATGTGGCGACTCTGAAAAAACATTGGGAATTTATTTCAATGTAAAAAAATGACTAGATTATAAAATAAATGAGTAAAGCAAAAATGAAGACAAGCCCTATGTGGATTTCTGAATCTAGGTTGCAATATCAACTTTAAAAGTTTCTTTTTAATTCAGTAAAATAAGTTATTATGTATCATTGTGGCATTTTTTTGTAGACTGTAAGTTTCAGTAGGTTTTTCCGCCTCATCTTTCACTACTCAAGCAGGAAGTCCCTGACCTCAGCCCCAGGTTACAGTTTTTGTTCTGATGGACTTTTAAGCTCACCATCAGTACCTAAGATCAGACTTTGCAGTCCCAGCTGAAGGTACCAATTCTTTTTTTTTTTTTTTTTCTTTTTTTAATATTTTATTTACATTTCCGATGATTCCCCTTTTCTTTGGAAACCCCGTGTCCCCTCCCCCTCCCCGCCTCTGTGAGGGAATTCCTCCTCCCACCTACCCACCCACCCATTCCCATAGTCCCACCTTGACATTCCCTTTTACTGGGGCCACTAGCACCCTCAGGCCCAAAGTCCTCTCCTTTCTCCCTGGTGGCCATCGAGGTGATTCTTCTGCCTCATATGTAGTCCAAATCATGGGTCAATAGATGTGTATTCTTTGGTTAGTGGTCTGCCAATCCCTCATCAATGATCTCTGTCTGCTCCCCTCACCTACTCCAAGGGTTGGAAGCATTCTCCAGTGGGCAGGTGGCTTTATGCTTCTATAAGTCAAGCTGAAAAACGCAATACACTTCTCTCTCCCTGGCAATGGATTTTTTCTGTGCCCAGGACTGTGTTTTTAGACTAGAGGTTTCAACAGTTATGGACCACACATGATGAAAAACTTATAATTTCCCCAGTTCAGGTAGACATTCCTTGGAGGACTTTCAAAATTCATTCCTTCTTTTATTTTGTTGTATTATGTTTTGAATTTAAGAACCACTAAGTGTCACAAAACTGACGATTGCAATGCTGCTACAGAAGCTGTGGGACTGGCATTCCGCATCCCTAATGAAGCTTATTTCTTTAGAAATACTGTCTTCTTAAATAAATTGAACATTCTCCCTTTTAAGACTCTGTCGATCTGAGTCTCTGTTGCTATGATTAAACACCGTCAGAAAGCAGAGCTCAGAGAGGAATGGATTTCTTTCATCTTCCACTCCCACTTCATATTCCGTCATCACCATTGCTTAGGGTGTAACAGTAGGGACCTTTTCTATGTCTGCCCCATTTCCTGAATAATGACCCAGAGGCTTATGTATGAGTTGATGCCTGGAGCTTAAGCTATGCGTGTTGACAACTAACTTGTGTTTCAGTCATCCTGTTTCTACTAATCTAAGTTCTGCTCCATGGCTGGTTACCTCTCCTCAGTTTCATAAATCCAACTTCCTCTGCTACTAGTTGGCAAATCTTCCCACATCCGGCGCTTTCCCAGAGTTCCTCTCTCTGTCCGGAAGTCCCATCTTACTATTTTGCCTGTTGCTATAGGTCACAGGCTTTGTTTTATCCAACCAGAAGGTGCCTTAGACAGACAAGGAAGGGCAGAGACACATCTTCACGTTGTGTAGGAATACATCACCCTAACACAGGGGAAGAACTTAAAACAGGAACATGGAGATAAGAACTGATGGTAAAAAGCAGAGCTTACTGGCCTGCCTCTCATGGCTTGCTCCACATCATAGGACTCGCTGTCCTGGCTGGGCACCACATAATGGGCAGGGCCCACCTACATCAGTCATTGATCAAAAAGATGCCCTGCAGGCTTGACCACAGGCCACTATAGTGGAACCTTTCTCAACTGAGTTTCTTTCTTCCCAAATGATTCTAGCTTGTTCAAATTGACAGAAAATTAAACAGGGCAGTCGATAAAGGACTGATTTCCCAGACAGCTGCTAGTCACCAGTTACCTCAATCCCCTTCCATACTGTTTTAAAAATAGTATTTATTCTTTAAGAATTTCCTACAATATATTTTGATCCCATTCACTTCCCTAACCCAACTCTTCCCAAATGTACCCTCACTTGCCTACCCACGCAATTTATAGTTGTCTTTTGTGTTGTTGTTGTTGTTACTGATACTGTTTAAGTCTATCAAGTCCAATTTGCCTTGCCAAATACTTTTGGATATGGAACCTGCCCTCGAGTGTTGTCTCTCCTCCAGGGGTTAGTTACATCTGTAAAGACAATTGACTCTCCATCTTCCTTTCCCAGTAGCTCTCAAATGGGAACAGCATCTCAAATTGGGTTAGCAGTTCATGCTCGCATCCCTTTTCCATTTTACTAGGTTTGAGATTTTTGTAGCTAGTGTCACAATTACTGTGTGCTCATATGTAGAACTACCCTGTTCGTATCTAGCAAACACTGTTTACTTGTAGTCACCTACTATCTCTGACTCATAACAGTCCTTCTGGTCCCTCTTCCTTGAATATTCCTGAGCCCTGTGGTGTTTCCTATGATGTAGGCATCCCATTTAGGGATGAGTACTTTGCAGTCTCTAATTCTCTATATCTTGACCACTTGTGAATCTCTGTGTTAATTGTCCTCTACGGCAAGCAAAAGCATCTCCCATTACAGTTAAGAGATGAACTAATCTATGGTATAGCATTAAGCCATAGGGAATTATTTTTATAGTTTTTCTATTTAGTGGAATAATACTAGTATATCTTGCCCAGGGCTATGACCAGGCAGTTCCATTTCTTAGAGTGAGCCTCACATCTAGAAAGTACTATGTGGTTATTGTCCTATTTAGGTTTCTATTATTGTGATAAGCACCATGCCCAAAAGCAGCTTGGAGAGGAAAGGGTTTATTGATTTTACAGGTCCCAAACACTGTCCACCATTGAGAGAAGCTACGCCAGGAAATCAAGGCTAGTAGCTGAAGGTAGATCCTGAAACAGAGGCCATGGAAGAAAGCTGCTTGTTACTTGCACTTGGTGATTCACTCACCATGCTTTATTATACAACCCAAGACTACCTTCCCATGGAGAGCTCTACACACACTATGCTAGGCCATCCTACATAAAGTATTAGTTTAAAAATACAAAAGGCCACAGAGATTTTTCCTAGAAGCCAAACTAATGGAAGCAGTTTTCAATTTAATTTTCCTCTTGCTAGGTGTCTGTGCTATGTTATAGTCGACAATCAATCAATCAATCAATCAATCGCAGAGTTACTGCCCAAACATATATGCTGTTATTATATCAGCAATCATATATTGCCAAAGCAATCATTATTATAGTTCATAGAGTTTGCTGCTAGGTAAAACTGATTATTAGTAACCCTCCCCTTTCTGCAATGCACATAGAACCTTCTAGCACTATGAGAGCTAGCCAGCAGGGAATAAAATCCCAAATGAGTACCACATTCAGATTACGTTTTTGTTTTTTGACAGATATATGTCTTCACTTAGGGTCTTAGTGTTAAGTTCTGGAGGCTAACCAATAGCATTGGCAATACCCTGTAATGCCTGTTTCTATGATATTCTATAGGCAAACTATTCAAAAAGAGGTAACCCATTCCCGGTACTGAGGATTTTATTTGCTAGCATGTGGTATCTAATTGGTTATTGTTCCCTGGTTAGGTTAAAGAGTCACTCCACTTAATCTCTTCTTACACATGTATAAGTATACATTTTAGGACGTGTCTGCAATTTGCTTTCATATACTCTAATTCTTATTACTTCTATATAATTGATCCATAATAACATTACATTTTATTTATTCTTCCTTTCATTCTTTCCTTTTTCATTTTTGGCACTATTTGGATATTTTGCAAGCTGCTATATGGAATGATGACATATTATTTACTGATTTAATAATGCTACTTCTAAGACAATCTGCAGATGTTTATGGTGACCCAACTTTTTGTTGCAAAGAAAAAACATATATTTGAATTTCTATTTCTAAAAGCTTTATTCATATTTTACCAATTAAAAAACATGTAGATATAATATTCTAAGTAATTAAAATTTATTCTTTTTTTTCAAAGATTTATTTATGATATGACACTGTTGCTGTCTTCAGGCACACCAGAGGAGGGCATCAGATCCCATTACAGATGGTTGTGAGCCACCATGTGGTTGCTTGGAATTGAATCCAGGACCTCTGGAAGAGCAGTCAGTGCCCTTACTGCTGAGCCATCTCTCCAGCCCAAAAATTTATACTTAACTTGAACTTAAAAACGAATAATACCATTCTGCCCTTCCTCCTTTCCCATATCTCTCTCACTCTACTTCTCTGTTCCTTTGACGGCATCTAGGGATGTGCTGAGATTAGCCTCATATCCATTGTCTTCTGGCTCTGCCCCTCTGTGACCGTAGAGAACAACATATGCTTAATACAAAATTATAGCTTTAACATAATAACTATTCCTGATTTTCAGCATGTCATGTTAATGACTTTATTTAACTCAAAATTTTCATGCATTTTCAAAGAAATATACGAAAATATATCCATTTTTCTTCCTCTTAAAACATGTTCGCAGGATTTGACTTTGACAGTTTATTTCTAGTAATAAATAAGTGTATGCTTATTTATAGTTATCAATAGTTGCAGCAAAGAGGAAGAAAAATGCTAATATCTCTAGAAAACATTGGAAAATAGTTCAAAATATTTAAAGGGTTTCAAATCATATATATAATATATAATATAATATATAATATAATATAATATAATATATAATAATATATAATATAATATATAATATAATATTATATATAACACATATATAATATATATATAATATATAATATGATATATACTATAATATAATTTATATATTGCACAGTTACATATATACATATAACGTATGGATAATTATAGACATACTTATCTACAAACATTAAAAAGTGTAATCTTGATACAGAAGACATGAGATGAAACAGCTATACAGTGGAGACTGACAACTTCACTCATTTCGGTAATAAGACATACATAAGACTTTACAGATGAGTAAGAATTAAAAGAGTGGATAAGTCAAGGAGAGCAGTTAGAGATATTTCTGATAAGTATGGAGAATAAGTAACTTTCTTTGAATTTATAGATAGTAGTTTGTGAGTTAAGCCTCATCACAATCCTGAAGACATTCTCGATTCTTTTTATTGTGGAAAACACAGTAAATTGACCAAAAATAATTTTTAACTAAATAGCTTAAATCTGTATGTGAGATAATCTTTGTAGTTCCTCATTTTGCACTTTACATTATTTTTATGTTCATACCACAGGCATATGTTAGCTCTTCCGAGGATAGCATTAATATTCCTTTTTGTTATTCAGTTTCTGTTAGAGTTTCATAATGAAAGGACAAACAGTAACTGTATGCATCTAAACACTTTTCCTTTTTTTTCTCCTTTATAATGCCAGGAAAATGGCAATCTCTGGCTTGCTCCCTGATTTGTCAAGGTATACACTTGATACTCTGGCTTACAGTGAAAAAGTGTCTTTACACACTTTAGAAACCAGAGCTTCAAATAAAAACTCTGTAACCTCACTCTCCAAAACCCTTACAGCCCTGAAGCACTGCAGACTCTTCAATTTAATGTGGAGAAATTAAATTAAAGAAATATTTGCATAAACCCCACCCATGAATGCCATTCTCTCTAGCCTCACTCCTGTGGTTTCCTTTCATGTTCTCCTCTCACTGTAGTTTAATTCTGTGTAAAGCTATGTGCACTGTACAGAGTGGAAGGGGCATTAAAGCCACATCTTTGATTTAATCTGGTACTAGTATGAGCCTCAAGGTCCATAGCAAGATGTTCCTTCTAGAATCTTAAAGACTCCCTGCTAACAATTACAAAAACAAAAGCAAAAAACCTCCTTGCTATAAAATCTAATCGGTTATTTATGTTTCATATATTTGGTTTTTGTAGTTGCAGCTTTTGGTCCTTTGTTTGTTTGTACTTAGAGGAAGAAGGGGGTTTGTTTGCCTTACACTCGCTGGTGACAGTCGATGGACTGTCACTGGAGGAAGTCAGGGAAGTAATTCAAACAGTAGCTTGATCAGAAACCATGGATGAATGCTGCCTACCGACTCACTCAAAAGCTGATGCTTAGGTAGCTCTCTTAAACAAGGCAAAAAAAATCTGTCTAGGAACAGAGTCATACACAGTGGGTCTGGCTTTCCTATATAAACTAATAATTAATACAATTTCCATACAAATGTCTGTAGGCTGATCTGATATGGGCAATCCCCTTGTTGAGACTCTCTTTGTTGATGGAAGGCTATGTCAAGTAATAACTTAAGCCAGTGGAGAAGATTTGCTCAATTGTGTAACAGAAAAACTCTACCTATTTTTCTGCCTTAGAGAGAAGCACGTCACTGTAAAAGAGGAATATTTCTTCTGTGACCCCCTTCTGGGCTTTTCAATCCATCCTACCATACCTACTATTTTGAAATTTTACCAGCAGACTTTGAATAATTCTTGATGGTTTCAAAAGGAGGCCTCAAATCTCCTGTATCATAGTCATAATTTTAATGGGCTTAATTTAAAAAATCAAATGTGAACATTTCCTAGTTCCACAGTCCAAACTTAACAGTGTTTATTTATGTTTTGCTTTGTTTTGTTTTCTAGTGCTTTTTTTTTTGGGGGGGGGTGGTTTTTGTTTGTTACTTTGGTCCTTTGGTTGGTTGGTTGGTTGGGTTTTGTTTTTGAAGAGATCTCTATGGCATATTTTTATAGTGATAAACCAACCATATTTGCTGATGCTTTTGGTAATGGTCACCATACACTCGAAACACTGATTTATGAATACTTCGCTGTCTAACACCTAAATCCTTTATACCCACCTCTGCCCCCAGCCCCAAGAATTGTTCAGTAATGTGCTAATCAATTGAAATACAGTATATGTGGTGTGTTTGAAATTCATGGTAGTCATTTTGTGATCTCATTCATCACTCTTATCTCTCCTTTGCATTTCTATTAATGAATGGAGAATTGGTTTATAAACTGATCTATGCATTCCTGTAACATTATATTTACATAACACGTCTGGAAGGAACAGCTACACACAGTGGATCTTTTTTTTTTTTTTTTTTTTGCTTTCTTTTTTTTTTCCTTTTTTATTTTTGATACTTTATGTACATTTCCAATGTTTCCCCTTTTCTGAGTCTCCTCTTTGGATACCCCCTGTCCCCTCCCCAACCCGCCTCTAGGAGGGAATTCCACCTCCCACCCCACCCCACCCCCGTCCACCCATCCCTATATTCCCGCCTTGACATTCCCCTTTACTGAGGCCTCTAACATCCTCAGGCCCAAGGACCTTTCCTCTCTCCCTGATGGCCATCGAAGTCATCCTCCAACCAAAGAATACACATTGATGGACTTATGGTTTGGACCACATATGTGGATCATTTTTTTGTCTTATTTTGCTAAAATACGACATTATTCATCATGGTTTTCCATCTTTCTTCCATTTACTTCCCAGCCTCAACCAAACTGAATAACTGCTTAACTTTAACTTACTTCTGAGCAGGTGTTTGTGGGCTTGGCCAGGTTTTCAGCTGTCTTCTCATGCTCGATCATCTTTTTCTGTTTATTGTATGCAAATTTGCTCCTTTGATTCACTGATTCATTTTTTATTTGTTGCAGTGTTCTTTTCTGAAGCAATAGAGCATTATGCCAATGTTGATGACACCTCCACAGCATGGCATACGCCTGATTTTTTAAAAATAAATATGAACTATTCCTGTTGTTTGAAAGGAAGCAGAGCATAAAATTAGCAATATATTTTAGAGAAATTACTCAACCCAACCATTTCTGATATTTTAGGTTAATGGATACGCACATGAACACACACACACACACACACACACACACACACACACACACACACAGAGAGAGAGAGAGAGAGAGAGAGAGAGAGAGAGAGAGAGAGAGAGAGAGACTGACAAATTGAAATAGTATTTTTTTGGTTAACTAATTAAAATTCTTTAAGAAATCCAATCTGTTACAGATTCATTATGATCTCCACTTTCTTTTCTAAGTCATTGAACTAGAGTCAAATGCAAACAATTATCAATATCTAAAGTATGGTTAACTATTCTGAGTAGTAAAGATTTCCAAAAAATAATAGTATGATGAGTTTTTCTGAACACCTTCTTACTGGAATATCACTAAATAATTATTCTCACTTTTTTATATTATTTGATAAACATTTCTTTCTAATTTCTTTAATGAATTAAATTCCATTTAAAGTAAAGTATTTCGTTATTTTATGTAAAATTTGCCTATTTGTTGAGTTACTTAAAAATAAAAAGTGACCTGAAATTGATAGACAGGACATGCTGTGCACTGAAGGTGTATTTTCTCTAAAATTCACAATTTTAATTTTTGACTGCCAAGGTGACAATGTTAGGAGGAAGGGTCTAAAGGATATGACTGGGTCATGTAGACTAAAATGTCTTGTGATATTTACTAATGATTTTCAGCTTCATTGGTTGGAGAAGTGCCCAGAAGTTACATGAATTGCACATGAGGTGCATCTGTCGGGCGTTTGTTGAAGCAGGTAGATCATGAGAGCTTAGACATAATGGATGGATGGCTTCTTCCAATGATAGACATAGGACAGCTTATGTAGAAGAGGAGGAAAATAAACAGTGAAGATTGGTTAGAGAGTTGTTAATTATAGGAGTCTTGAAAGGAAGAAATTTAAAATAAATTAAAAAATTAAAAATTTTTTAAGAAGAAAGAAAGGAAGGAAGAAATTGCTTGGGTCACCTGAGTTGAAAGCTCAGCTCTCTTAACTCCTGCCAACTTAACCGAAAAAATCTAAAACAATCGAGTAAGTTTTTATTTTGTTGTCAGACAGAATTATTTTTTTCATAAAATTTCCAAGGTCGACTAATTTGGGGATTTGGAACTGAAGTGTAATTTTTCCTGTGATTATCTGGCTGTGCTATTCAAAAGCCTTTGAAAATGTGGAAGAACTTTGAAAGCTTTTGAGATGAAAGCTAAGATAAAATAGAGAAAATTATAAGCAATGCTTAATGAGCAATTCTGGGGAATTTAGAAAAATAATATAATAAAATATAGATAATAAATTCAACTCATGTGGTTTCAATGGAAACAAATATTCTACAGAGAAGTGGACCAGGCTATTCGGGTTACCCTGTGCTAGTGAACATTGTATCCATGTCCTAAGACTTTGTAGGAAGCTGGTTTTGAAGGTGCAGTTAATTTAATTATAATCCATCTATCTCTAAGACTATGGAATAGTTATAGTGATTTGGATTTCATAAAGCTTATAATAGGGCATGTGAAAAAATTCAGAATACAAAAGTTTCAAAATATATCCTTCCAATTAATGTAGCACATGAAAAATTATGACCAAGAAAACTGTGGCTGCTGAAGAGATTTTGATTACTTAGTAGAAGCGAAGTGCTTTACAACACCACAATAGGAAAGAGGCATTTTAGAATGTTGTGAAGCCCTACCCATGTCAGGCTCAAGGGTACAAAAATTCTCTACTCAATTAAAAGTTATAGATAGAGCTCCACAGTGAACTGCCCACAGAGGTTTATGAAGGAAGTTGTATTCTATAATCTATTCACTATGACTTCTACCGGAATCACTCAGAAAAGGATTGAAATGTGTTCTAAGGAAATGAAGCTAGCACTGGCTCTGGCAGCATACAGTATTCATGTTCTGATCATACTGGAAACAAACATAATGTTAAAAATGTTGCTTCATGGCACCTTGAACTGAGACTTTAAAGGAAGGCCAGTGAATGCCTGTAACAATAGGAATCACTGTGAAGGTAATGCACGAAGCTGGGATGAATCCAAAGACGGTACAGAAACTCTAGCTCATTGAAAATGTCAGGAACATAAAATATCTGCCAAAATAAAAGAAAAAGAAAAGAGCAAGACAATGAGTAGATAGAGTCAAGAGAAAGACAAGCTTAGACTACAGTGGACTACTCATAACTGCACGATGACCAGATTGGCTAAAGCCACCTACCTCATGCCACCCTATTTTTCAGATGCTAGACATGCCACCATAGCCATAGGATTTAATTTTCTGTTCTGGATTTTAGTTATAGTCTATTCCAATACTTCATTGCTATTCTACTACATAGGCCATTCCACCATTTGTACATTGGTGACAAGTAACTAGATTTTTAATATTTTTAGAGGGTTATAGCTAATTTCTGTCCTGAGTCTCAGAAAACTGTAAATGTGCACTTTGTAACAATGCTTGAAGTGTCAAGAATCTTAAGTACTTTGTCACAGTGATTAAAAAGGTCACACAAACTCTAAACACACAAATCAATGTTCATTTCAATGCCTAAAAGAAAGCCATCTCTTTTTGTGGAGTCTAGAAAAGCAACAAGAAGGCACTAACATACTCAAGAAAGAAAATCTGCTTGGAAAATAAATAATCTGGTACAGTGACCTTGGCTTTTCACAAGTATCAGCTACCTATTCACTGCTGCTGTAAGACAATGACCCAAAATTCTTGATAAAGAGATGATTTTCTGAGATTCCTTCCAGAGACATAGTCATAATGGAGGGGGATGCACAGCTTGGTAGCTGGAATAGGAAGCTGAGAACTCACATCTTCAACCATATCTAAGATTCAGAGAGCCAAGTGGAAGTGGAGGTGATGCATTCAACCCTCAGAGATGGTCCCTGGTTGATGTACTTCTTCTAGCGAAGAGACAGCTCCTAAATCTTCCATAACCATCAGCTGAGATGTAAGCCTATGCAAGGAAGAAGTCATGAAAGACACTACACCAAACTAGAACTGAAATTCTTTCTATTGTTTGGAAGTAATCCAAACCATGAGTCTTGATTATAATAGATTGAACAAACTCAGTTTCCAGCAACATTCTACCTATCCTGAAATGTACCTTAACTTCTGTGTGACAAACATTTACCTCCCTAACTCTTACATGAAAAAGGTGTTTGGAGATAACATCTGTCCCCACATCCCTTTTGTGTTACAAAGTTTATTTCATACAAACTTAAGATGACTGTATGACTACATCAGAAATATGCTACATTTCAATGTGCCAAGCAGTCTTCAAATTTTGTTTGAGAATTTTCTTTAACCTCTACAGCTTGCTTACATTTAAAATATTAAAACTGTTCAATACAAACAAGTGCAATAATAGCTTTTAATTAAACTTTTCTGAGTTAAAAAGTTAAGGAACATGGAGATGACTTTTTACTGTGCAGTACTGAAGCTGTCTGTTGTCCTATTTTCATTAGTTGTCATGTATCCTGCCATGTCCTTTATCTACTGGGGAATTTACAAGGAGCACAGCA
>CM052716.1:17917296-18026613 GCA_028551405.1 Uromys caudimaculatus | reverse complement strand
TCCCCTCCCTTCCCTTCCCTTCCCTTCCCTTCCCTTCCCTTCCCTTCTCTTCCCTTCCCTTCCCTTTCCTTTTGTTTTCTCTTTCTTTGTGTATGTGTGTATGTTGAAAGAAAACTTTATGTGCTCTCTTGGGCAGTACATATACTAAAATTGGAAATAACTGGACTCCTCAGAGTTCCCAGGGACTAAACTACCAACCAAAGGGCCTGTCCATGGCTCTGGATACATATGTAGCAGAGGATTGCTTTATCTGGCATCAGTGTGAGAAGAGACACTTGGTCCTGTGGAGGCTTGATGCTGCAGAGAAGGGAGATGTAAGAGGGCTGAGTGGGTAGGGGAGCACCTTCTTGAAGGTGAAGGGAAGGAGAATGTGCTGAGGGTTTTGTGAGGGGAGACTGGGAAGGGGAATAACATTTGAAATTTAAACAAATAAAATGATTAATAAAAAAAAGAAAGAAAACTTTATGTCTTACATAATAATATAGCAAAATATGAACCCATTGAAAATATTTTTTCTTTAAAAGTTGATGCTATAAATTTTTAGCAGATGATTAATCGACCCCATCTTTTTACATTATAAATACATGACTTGATTCAATTAAATTAAATAAGTTAATTTATAATAGCCTATATAAATTAAATATATCTAATATGCAAGAAAAGAAGAAGAATGAAAAAGCAATAGTTATAAAAGAATAACTCATGTTAAATCTCAGTTGAGAAATAGTATTTTTTTTTTTTGATGTATAAGATTAAGGCAAAAAAGAAATACCTGGGAGAATGTGAAGTTACATACATGATGTGAAGTAAACTAATTAAGGCAGCTGCTTAATGCTACCCTCTAGACTCAGTACTGACTGTTATAGCCATTAACTCACAGACGGACAGTTGTTCACGCTGGACCCACATTAGCGTGGCCCTGTCAACACTTAGTTATGGAATGATGGTGGACCCATAGGCCCCATCCTTTGATGAAACACTACAGGCTATTGATGGATTCTGTGGTGAGGAATTGTGTGCCCATTGTTGGGCATTCTGGGCCCCATAGGCTATATGCAAACCTGTGGACAAGCAGACAGTCCTAGATAAATCCAGTAGGTCATAAAACAAAACCAGTAGACTTGAAAATGAGAAGGAGAGGCTTGTGGTGAGAAAGGATAACTCAAAGATCAGGGTAGCTTGGCAGGGAGAGTGGGCAGTGTGCACTGTGTACGTACATAAAATTGTTCAACAGCAAACTATAATTGATATGAAAATATGTCAAAGGAAACAAACAAAAACCCTAGTGAAAAACTAAATATAAGAGACTTGAACATGGGAAGACTAGATATGAACTAACTGAAGCATTTTGTTGAATTTTTAATCTGACTCTAATGGAAACATTGCCACCAACATACCAACTGACGGTATATAATAGAAGGCCCAGCAGTGGGTACACAAATCCTCATCACAGAATCCATCAAAGCTAGTAGTGCTTTACCCAAGCATTGGCATATGAGTCTACCATCATTCCAATTAGGCAACCCATGAGTTTTTTTTTTTTCTATGAAATGGGTTAATTACTCATCTCTCAGGAGATATAATACTTCAGCTGAACCAAAATAGTGCTTCCAAGCCTATTTTATTCACTGTGTTTGAATAAAGTTTTATTGCCATAGGCTAGTATTACATCCCTAATCACCTTCATCTTTATCTTTATTCCAGTTTTCGCGGTCAGTTATGTTCAGTTCTTCCCCCACTGTAAGAAAGAGCTTTAAAAAAAAAGTAATTCATCACCGTTGTAAAGCCTGATTTCTGAAAAGAACACGTATTCAATGTGCAGCTTCTTAACATGTAAAGTGCTACATTCGTAGCTGTCAATTGCTACTCTTAATTATATCCCTTTTGGACAAAGTAGACATCTTTTCATTTTCTGATTCTTAAAACCACAGTCTGCCTTGCAGCCGCCTCTTTTAGGTTTGCTGCAACCATGTTCAATTTTCGAATCCAACAGAAACTCTCACAGTATGTGGTCCAATTATAAGATTTAATTTTCACTCTGTAGTCTAAGTGAAGGTATAAATCCAGCTGTGATTTTTATCTTAAATTCAGATTTATAAAAATTCAAATCCCACTGTATAAATGTACAATCTCAAAAGCTTTCCTCTTGCATACTTAACTGATTCGAGTAGCAGAACCACTTTAAATCATTACCTTCTTGCCGCGTATATATCTGCACCTCTGTTCTATGCTCTGTATTCACTATTGTCCTAAGATACACAGCCTTTAAAGGGGAGAATTTCCTTAGTCTCCAAGCTGTATTCATCTGGTAGCTTAGATATTACATGCTTAAACAGATACCCATCACTCCTCTGAGCTGTTTAGTTTTTTATCTGTGTACTTGCTTTACATGTCTCCTTTGGGTCTTCCATTGAATACAGATGGAGTTTTCCTTTTGCTTCTAAAAGCAACCGACTATACAGAAAATTCAAATCAAAGTAATTGAATGAATAGCAAATAAAACTTGAGCGGTCTACTGTGAACCACAGTACTGTCTGGTCAAGTGATTGATAACACCAATAGCATTGGGTTATGTCTCTCAGACTGAATATGAAATGTGTAATGCTTAGAGCTGTCACTGGCAAGATGACCACAGTGTTGCAAATGTATATAATTTGAGAGTTTCTGAGAAACCGGGTACAATTTTAGATACTAATCGCCATCAATCTCTTGATTACTTGAGAGTGATTCCTGAACTATATATTTATATGTGACTTCTGAGAGTTTCTTGTTTAATAACTGATACTTCCTGAGTCTACTTCTCTTGTATTCTTGCTTTCAAATAGCTACACACTCAATAAATAGGTCTTTGTTCCCCAACTTCTTTTATCTCTAAATTACCTATACATTTCAGATATGTGTATCCATAATACCAGTAATGATTAATTGTTTGTTCTAAATTGAGAATGGAGCTATATACAGAGCAGATTGCTAAAATCTGATGAACATATGACATCACGACAAAGTAAGCCACTTTTTAAATGTAGCTGTAACTAGCAATACAATCACATATATGAATATATCCACTTTTGCTTATATTTATGATCATATGACTGGGAGCTAGGCAGATGACTGATTTTGTCATGTGGTTGCTATGCAAACATGACCTACCAGAAGCCATCACCCTTAAAGAAAGCTTAAACTCCCTCTCCTACAGACCATAAACTGTTTATAGCTCCTCAGTCAATAGGGGAGGCTCATGAACCACTTCCAACACCATTTTACGATATAAAATGGTTTGATCTTGTATAGGGTGTGCAACCATCCACATCTGCCTTGCGTTCATGCATGCAGAAATTCTGCTATTTCCAGAAGACAGTCTTTTTCTCTAGTTTTCTCTGGCCTCTGGCACCTGATCTTTGGGGAGACAGCATGACAAGATGTCTCACTTGTGGCTGAGCACTCCACCATCACTTATTGTCTGCAGGTTTTAGAGTTATGTGTGTCTACATTAAACACCATGCACTGCAGATAGACTTATCAGATGAAATCTGAAAGCTGCACTAATCTGTGTGTAGAGACAAATGAATTTAGAAAGCAATTTAACACTGCATCCATTTAGCAAATTAAGTGTTAGGATCAGCGCTGGGCCTGTGAGCACCCAAATCATGAATTTTGGGTCAGCTTTGTCATTCTGAGCATGTGTTTTTTTTCCCTAGGGAGCAGGTCTTAAATTTAATCATAAATGGTTGGTTACATTCCTATGATTCATACCATTACTACATACGTGGGCACAATCTTGCCATGCTGGTCATATTTCTGTTCATAAGGTTCAGAGTATTGTGAAGTTGTTCACATTATTCCACTTTAGAAGCCTGACCAGCACTTTCCAGTATTAGGAGTGTTAGATATCAGGAGGAAGCTCCAACATCTGTACTGGCTGGATTTCTCGATATCCTATGAGAAATGTGTGTGTTATCTTCAGGAGTAGACATTACTATAAACTTCTCACGAGGGAACTAAGAACATCATGAATAGCCTTTCTTACTTTGGGAGTCACTAGGACATTTCTGAAAAAGAACTTGGTGAGAGTTATCACACACCAGCCACCGGGTTTTTAATTTGGCAAATACATTTGGTGACTTCTAGAATGAACATAATCCCCTGCATAGGATAATTCTAATTAAACCCTTGTCTATGAATATCCCTATGAATGAAGCTTTCAAAATAATATGCTTCATTATGGCTTTTTAAAAATATCCTTACAATTACTTATGCTTCTCCAACTTCTCAGTCCTGCCCTCCCATCTCTCTCCCTAGTTAAAGATCCTTCCCCACCATTCACTTCCCCCTTGCATATGAAATATATAGGTCATGATCTATATAAATTAAGAAAGCAACACAGGTAGGCATATTATTAAGTTTAAAATTACATTTTATTACATATCTTGAAACTGTAATAATTGCATATATAGTACTAATAGTTATAGTTATAATTCTGGTCATTCCAAAATAATTTCTGTGAAGGTGATAACATGTTTCTTCCACAAGCTAAGAATCCCTCAGTAAGTTGCAGACTTCCACGTTGTCTGGAAGATGCTTGGGACCCATTATTTTCCTGGACTCAGCAACCTAGGGTTTACTTGATAGTCCTAGATGGATTTCTTGTTCAGTCCCCCAAAGGCTTACCTTACTAATCCATTCATCTCCAGGCCTGGCTGACTTGCTTTAAGGATACGTTTGAAAAACAGTTCAGGTAGAATTTTCTTATAATACAGGAGTTCCTGGATCCCTAGTTCAGCTGCAGGAACATGCACACGAGACTGGTATGTACACATCAAACACAACTGTGTTGAAATAATTCTGAAAGGTTTGGTGTGGTTCTGCTATAGGCACAGGGAAGACAGTCACAGTCTTGCCCCTTTGCAGATTTTAAGAAGATAGCTTGACAAGGTACAGTATTAGAACTTATTTTATTTTATATTTTATATCACTTATTGTTTAGTATATATGTACCTGTGTTACGTAGCTATCTATCTGATCTGAGGCCTACAGATATTTGCAGGGTAGAAAGCATCCTCTTACGCAATAAGTATTATGTATATTATCCCCACATTTGAAGTCTGTCTCATATATGCCTGAAAGACACATAAATCCTAAGATGTTAAAAATTACAAAGAAGACCATACAACCAATAATACGTATCTTAGTAAAATAACCTTATATTTCTAGAATGAGTTGAAGCATACACCCTCATGGCTAGTGTCTTTATCAGGATTTATTTGTTTATAAAAAGAGTTATGTACAGAGCAGGATGAGGGAACTTCATTTAACTTTGGAGGCCTTTTGGTTTTTTGAAAAAAATTCACAATGCTACATGAAAAGCTCTTGCTGGTCCTTGAGTGTGATAGAAGCTACTCAATTCTGATTTGTAGAACTGAGATTACTGACTCTGTTATTTGTGATGAGATCTGAAGGGCCATCTTTGAATACTTTTACTCCCGTGTATCTTTAGTGTTCATCATGGATTTGCTCATTTTTATTTCCTCCAGCTTCATTCAGACCAAGATAAAGGAGATGGATCGCTCAAATATATTTTGTCTGGAGACGGAGCTGGTACTCTTTTTATTATTGATGAAAAAACAGGTGATATTCATGCCACAAGAAGAATTGATAGGGAAGAGAAGGCCTTTTATACTCTACGTGCACAAGCTATTAACAGAAGAACGCTGAGGCCAGTAGAACCAGAGTCAGAATTTGTGATCAAAATCCATGATATCAATGACAACGAGCCTACATTCCCAGAAGAAATTTATACAGCCAGTGTTCCTGAAATGTCCGTTGTAGGTAAGAACGGTTACAATGTTTATGATATATGAACATGATGAAAGTCATTTCAATCATTCTTGCAATATTGTGTTTAATTAACTTAAATCACTCTTTTTATTCCTCATCCCAAATGCATATATATTTTAGTAAAGAAGAAATGAGTAAGAAAAAAGATATTATTGCAGTTTACATGGCTTGTGGATTTGCAGGTCTTCACAGCACATTCAGGTAGACCTGCCCAGTAATCCAGAAAATTCTTCTAAATTTCAGTAAAAAGGACAAAAATCAAACTTATTATATTAACTTTAACAGCGAACATGGACGACCTTGAAGCCAAATATCTTAAGCTTAGAGTTGTCTTCTGTTCTCTACAGTGTACCAGATACTGGGATCCTTACAGGGACTGAATATTCAGTCCTATCAGTGACATAGTATATGCATATGAATGATGCATACCCTCCTCAAATTATTCATGAAACCTAATAAAACAAAATTATTTTAATAGTTACTATACTGTTCTGTTTACAGAATGCAGCAAAGAAAATATTTATACATGTTCAGCAGGACTATATGCTAAAAATGTTTTTTTCAGACTTTATAAATTTTTATGATTATTAAGGTAACAGTTTTCTCCATTTATATCCAATTTTAGAAACTCTATTTTAATCTATTGATACATACTATGTTATATTGTACAATTTCCAAACATTATACTTTTTGATGGTCTTGTAAAACTATAATTATTCCTGACATCCTAACCCACTAATTCATACATTAGTTATTCATCCTTTTTGGGTAGTTCTTTATATAAGCAGTTTTACTTTGTTTTTTACTGTCTTTTTTTTTTTTTTTTTTGGATATTTTATTTATTTACATTTCAAATTTTATCCCCTTTCCCGGTTTCCCCTCTGGAACCCCCTATCCCATCCCCCTCCCCTTGCTTCTGTGAGGGTGCTCACCCACCCACTCCCTCCCACCTCTCTGCCCTGGCATTCCCCTACACTGGGGCATCAAGCCTTCACAGGGCCAAGGGCTTCTCCAGACAAGACCATCCTCTGCTACATATGGGGATGGAGCAATGAGTTGCTCCATGTGTATTCTTTGGTTGTTGGTTAACTTCCTGGGATCTCTGGGGTATCTAGTTGGTTGATATTGTTGTTCTGCCTATGGGGTTGCAAACCCCTTCAGCTCCTTCAGTCCATTCTACAACTCCTCCATTGGGGTCCCCACCCCAAGGAAGAAGTTAAAAGCATTGCGAATTCTCCAACAGAAAAACTGCAGATATAGACCATTAGAGAGATAGTTAGAGCTATAAACCATAGACTGGTACAGCAAGAGTACCAGAAATATGACATGATTTCACTCATGAATGCTAGTCACAATTTATTATATTTTATTTAGTTTATTTACATATTCAAGCAAAAGTTTCAATTGTATTATTTTGTTAATACTGAAAGATCCTTGTGCTATAATATTTTCATATAAAACTTCTGTAATCATTCTCATATTTAAGTAACCCGACTGAAACCTCACCTTCATATGATGGGTTAGAATAACAATATTGGATTGTGAAATATATAAAATAAAAGGTAAAAAGTATAATGTTTAAGAAAACGGAATATAGTTTTAATGTTAAAAATGTGCTATATTGATGAGATAATGTAAATACATTATTTTTATTAAATAGTGATAATATATCCAAATGTCAGGAAAGCCTAATAACATTTTTAGAGTAAGATATACATGGATTTCATTAAAAATTTTTTTCAGATGTGTATGAATTTATATAAATTAATAAAATTCTTTAAAATAGTAACATTTGGTATTTTAATATTATTATCAACCTTATGCATCTCTCAAAACATTTGTTCTGGGAATTTTATTGCACTTTGCAAAACCCCAAGAACTTTGAGTGGTCATCAATCAAAAAGCCCATAGATATCATGAAACCTGTTAGACATATCTTAGAAGTTGTGGGAACATGAGGTCATCTTAGATTGTTTCTAAATTTGGAATTCAATCTACTCACAAAATTGTATTCTAGAGCAGATGTTAATTATTTTTAGAGTTAATTAGTGCAAAGGGAGAAAGATTATACTACTCCATTGAGATTTAGATATGCCCCTTACTCTAAACAAGTCTATTATTTGAAAATTGATTTTAATAATATCAGGTCTCCATGCTTAAAAAGAGACCATGTTTGTTATGTTCTGAAATAGTGCAGCATTATCTATTTTGTCCATAAGAATTTACCTTTTGTTTGAATAATAATTGCTAAGTTTAATTTACTATTCCTTTGCAACACTATATACGTTTATCTATATCACCAAACTGTATGCAACAGTTCCTTAAAGTGGTCATTTTTAAAGCCAAAAGTCAACTCAAGTCTTCAATGAAAGCAAGCACTTTTGCTCCTCCCTCTGGTACTGTGCAGAACTAAGCTGAATTTGGATACTTCAGGTACTTCTGTGGTGCAAGTCACAGCTACAGATGCCGATGACCCTTCATATGGGAACAGCGCCAGAGTCATTTACAGCATACTTCAAGGGCAGCCTTATTTCTCTGTGGAGCCAGAAACAGGTCAGGAGCAATGGATGGGTGTTTGGCATGCTTGGGAAGTTACCATGTTTGTGATCTTTGCAAGTATAAGGTGGAGAACAAAGATAAATGCTAAGCACTAGGAGTGAGATTTAGGGTGTAATTTTCAGTAGATATACATGTTGTTTTTAAAACAAGTGAACAATTTGTCTAAACAGCTAAAACAGTAGATCCCAGAAACCCTCCTGCTGTGCATCCAATTCCACCCCCAAGCTGGGTTAGCAAGACCTTGCTGCCATATTTGGGAGCTGAGGATTAATGTCTTTGTGTTCCCATAGGAAGCTCTTCACTTTCTAAGCTATATGGCCAGCCTCATTATTATGTACTTAAAAACTGAAATATGTGAGTAAACTAATAGAAAATAACTGTTCAAGGTTTTATATAAGTTTAGAATACCATAGTGCATATGAGGCTACTAGAATATAGCAAACAAACAAAGCAAACAAAATTTAAGGATTAAATGAAATTAGTTTTATAAAGAATACATTATATATATATATATATATATATATATATATATATATATATATATATATATAATTTGATATCATAACTGTGATTATTGGTTAAATTAGAAGGAACCACACAGTGAGATTAAAGAGAATTTGTATTTTCCCAAAGGTATCATCAGGACAGCCCTGCCAAACATGAACAGAGAGAACAAGGAACAGTACCAGGTGGTTATTCAAGCCAAGGATATGGGTGGCCAGATGGGGGGTTTGTCTGGAACCACCACAGTGAACATCACGCTGACAGATGTCAACGACAATCCACCTCGCTTTCCCCAGAGTAAGTGCCCTTTAATCACTGTTCTACAGAGCTTAAGATCTAGAGCATAAAGACAGACTTAACAAAGTACCAATTAGCTAATTAAAAACACTGTGAAGGTCTACTAACAATCTTCCTGTAAATGGTAAAATTTAAGTAATTTAAGAAAATCTCTTACAGAATTGGGGATGCTGAATCTCAACTGCCCCTTTCTCCCCCCACAAAATGTGTAATAACTACATAATAACTGTTTAATCCAGTAAAAGGAATACATTCATTGACAAAGATAATAATTTATAACTACTATTTTTTCTCTACTTAGATATTAATAAGTAAGATTCTAAGTTGAAGATAAAATTTTAATAAAACATCGAATCCTAAGGACTTGACTATAAATGCCTATGTAATCAGAACTTTGGAAAGTATTGTAAATTCTGTTTTTTGTCACTATGTGTAGAAAGGCAGTCCTCCTAAAATATTTCATATTTCTGGTCCACATATAGATAAATGCATCTTTAATTAATTTTCCAAATTTCCAGAATCAATTGTGAATCAATTAAGGATCAGTTAAGAACCACTGTCTTCTGACTAGATAATGGTTGTATAGACCATCTATTTACTCTCTCCTCTTAAAAAACCTTGGTAGGTTATGTATGTGAAACATGGACCTGATGACAGCGACGATATTGGACTCTGAGATCTCTGCCTATTTTCATCTCTTTCAGTAGTTCTTTCACTTCAAGAAAGAAGTTAGACCTGTAATGAATCAAACAAAAAAATCACATTCTATTGTGATCTCCAGTTTATCCTATTATCTTCAGTTTTGAAAAGAATTAAAAGCGTAATTATATCATTGCCACCTCTCCCATGCCTGTAGCCCACCCCACCAATGTCTGACAACCCCCAAATTCAAGGTCCTCTCTATAACTACTGTTTTCATATATACATAGAGAAGTAATCAACATACGAACACAACCTGCTGAATCAATTCACTGATGCGAAAACTTATATGTTTCTAGGACTGGCCATGATCTTGATTCTTAATTTTTATCTATTTTCAGTTATCACAATCAAAATTGATCACATTTTACTTTTGACCTCAGTTTCAATGTCTTTGTGATAAATTACATTTGTAATTACAAAGGTTTTTTATTGCATTTCTGACTTCATACAGTCTTTCTTGGAGAAATTTCTAATATTTTACTTTAGTTTTACTCTTTTTTTTCTTGTTTTTTTTTACTTTATTTATATTCCAAATGTTACTTTTTCTCTTCATGAGAATTGTAATCTTTCTGTGCTATTAACCTACACTTTCTTGTCAGTAGTGCATAACTACGATTAATTTATTTAAAATTATGTGTATTAAAGGATTATAAAATCAGATCGAATTATTTGAAGATGCTTGCCATATGTCTGCATACATTGTGTATATATGTGTGTGCATGTTTTTATTATATATATGTTTATAATTAGGCATTTAGTTTAAGTGCCATCAGACTTGGGGTTTTGGAGGATTTGTTTTTGTTTTTGTTCTTAGATTGCAAATATATGGGAAAAGAGGACATCCATGTATTCATTTTTCAAATAGTCATATTTTACCTTAATGTAGTATTATTCATCAAGGAAAAAGAAACCTATAATAATCCTTAATGTTTCTTTGAACATCTTAATAATAGCCACACTAGTTAAGATAATAAACATACTTAGCTGGAGAGCCATTAAGAGCTCTTGTTGCACTTACAGAAGACTTGGGCTTGGTTACCAGCACCCCCTGGTGACTCACAGTTGATGGTTACAGTCACAGGGCATTTGATGTCCTCTTCTAGGCTTTGAGGGCACCAGGCATGTATGAGTTGCACATACATACATTATATATATATATATATACACACACACATTTCTTAGACATATATATATATATGTCTAAGAAAATGAACATGCAAATTGAGAGGAATGAACTATATCTAATCAATGCTATATTCAAAAATAAACAAAGTAACCACTGAAAAGAGATGCTTTATCAGTAACATACATCAATTTAGGATAGTATTAAGTTTGAAGTTCTCAGTAATTTAAAATAAAATTTGTTTTTGAATAATACACTCAATAAAATAATTGATAAATGCTAGTTGAATGAAAATACTCAGACATTTTCAAGCGAATATGATCAATAAGCCATTATTTATTTCATTGTGTTGTCCTTGTAAGTCCTTCATTCAATATACATTTATTTGCCTTTATTCATTTGAAATTCACAAACATCCCATTTGGCTTATTACATAAAATATAACACAGAAATGTGGCAACAATAATTGTCATGATATTAATAGAAACAGGAAAAATGCTGCATACATTTGATTTTCTAAAGAAAAATGTACTTGACACCATAACATCTTACTTATTGACTTATTTATTGTATCATAATAATTCAGTATTATACTCTCCATTCAGCAATCGAGCAAGGGTCAAATACACATGTATGACACACTGTTAGTAACCACAGAGATATATTGGCCTTAGCATCCAACCCTAGATGTATAGCAAGATAAATTTTGAAGATTTTTAATATACCTTGTAACCTACCTACCTTGTTATTTTAAGTTATAGATAAAAGTATATTTCATTGGGTATTTTTTCTTGATTATCTTTTGTGAATTTTCACATTGTCTCTACTGAGAACACTCAACTATACAAATAGGGTATTATTTGTTACTATAGGTCATCTAGGATTGGGAACCTGATTTTTAATGTCTAATATTATTTGTTTAGATATCCATAGTTTAGCAAGTACTGTTCTATGAACATTTTCAACATAACAGATCATTGAAGCCTCAAGACTCATATATATATATATACCTTAATATTTTCCCCAGTGTATAAAGCAAGGGGAAATAAACCAGCAAATTCGTAAAATAAAAATGATAGTGCAAACCAAAAAATAAAACTAAAAGATAAAAAATGTACCACATTGGTATTCTTTTAGTTGAAAACAGATTCTTCTTTCATGCCATCCACCCACCCACAGTTTCCCCTGCGGTTTCCACCATTTCCTGCTTCTCCTAGAAACCACTCCTTCTCTCTCCCCTAGATCCACTCCCCTCTATTTCATCTTTACAAAATTCTATTTGTCATGTTTCGAATGTTGAGAAATCTGTTTTAAACAGACTATTCCCTATAATCTAGTGTTATATTTAAAGTGTGGAACCAATATAACACTTACTGGGATATGTAAAATTGTTTTCCTCTAAGTCTTTTGTGAACGTTTCTCCACTTACGTTTAATCCATTTAGGTTAACTGCATGTCCAGTCCATGACTTCTTGAGGGTTCCTGGCTTGTGCAGAGGTTTGCTTTCTGGACAGCTCAAGATCAGAGCCTGCATGAGTCTCAATGATGTAATTCACGTAGTAGTTTTCTACTGTGGTAAATTAAACTGACCTCTATATTTCTCATTATCTTCGTAACACTTGGTCGTAGTGTCTTCTTTTTAGAGTGATGATGTAAGATTAAATAAGTGTCTATGCAGCATTGGTAGTTAGTATACACATGTGTTTCCTAATGTTTATTTGTGATAATGATTCTTTGTTGCTATCATTAAATATAAAAGTCAGGTAAAACTTAAAACTCCTCTTAAATTTTATAAATGAAATTCAGTATTTAACATTAGGTAGCACAAGTTCTTTTTCAAACAAAATTACAAATTCATTTATGGAAACAGATTTCTCTGTGAATCACCCCATAACCTCAGAAAATGACAGTTCATTGAATTTGGCAGTTTGGCTTTTTGAGACCTCTTTGTAACCACATACGTTACTTTTTTTCATATGGCATTACAACTAAAAGACAAGACACATAAGTGTCCTTAGTAGTCATGATAACATAACACAGGTTCTTCCTGCATGGGGATTTCCCCCCTTTCATTCTTCCTTATACTCCAAATTCTGTGCTGGAGCTGAGACTGAAAGCTGCTATTCACTTAGGTTCAAATGATGATATAATGAAGATACAGTAAACCTGCTGAGATCCACAGCCATTAGGACAGTAATAAAAAACGCCTTATAATTACCAATTATGACAACTGTTACTGAAGACTGCAGAACAACTGCTCTTCAGCTAGTGAACTCGGTAATGTTCCTTGACTTAAGCTACGTTTCATTTTTGTAATCCTATTATAACTACTTTACATGTGACTATGTCAGGGCTATTCATCTGATTTCCTCTCTGTTCCACTAAAATTTTTCAATTTTTATTTAAAATAGATTCTTCTTGCATTCCACATATCCCAAACACAGTTTCTCCTCCCTCCACGTCTCCAATATCCCCTCCAAATCTGTCCCCCAGGTCCATCACCCCTCCATTTCCTCATTAATCTAAATCGTTAAGAAGAAACAAGATTTTTAGACTCAATTGCTGGAATCTCTTCATTAAAGAAAGAAAGAAAGAAACTCTTGCGACATAAGGATTTGTTTCTGAGTGGGTTTTAATATAAACAAACACCCTGGTGAAAATGTCTTCATGTTAATTTTCACGCAGCCTAGAGTCAGTAGGCAGGGATACTGATTCTACTTCAGAAGTGAGACTGATCTCAGCATTCTTTAATGCTAAAGAGTACCTGCTTTAATACATTCAAGTCAACTTTCTGGGGCTGGCAGCAGAAGGTAGGGCTCAATACTAGAGAGTAATTGTTTGATTAACTGATCTGTATGTGGTCTGTGACTTGGATATAGTTTCTGAAGGGACTAGATGGGCCAGGATAGTAATGAGACTCAGGTAGAAAGCAGGACAAAGCATCAGAGGGTGAGATGAAAAAATACCACTCTTCACAGGATGTGCTGCAAATGGCTCCACATAATTAAAAAAGACCACCAGTCTCTGCTCACAGGTATCACACAGACAGACGACGAAGGATGCCAGTACTTCCACATCCTTCTTAATGATGAGTAAAGGATTCTAGGTATCCAGGCTTCACAAAACCATGCTGTCATTCACATACAAATGAGTTATAGGCACGTTTGCACACATTTTACAGTGACAAATCAAGGACTACTAACATAGAAACGTATGTTATATCATACCAGCTTAGCTAAACTTTTAAAATTGGAGATTTTTGGACTCCAAAGATCACTCATGACACAATTGCAAAGTTTCTTTGTTACAGATGTTGTTACATAAATAATCACAGGTTAAGGGGAAATGATACATTTACCATGTGAACTTCCAGTTCTCTGAGAATACACTCCAATAATTGAATTAATTACACTCTGCACCAATTTTTTCTACAAGTTACTGGGAATAGTAACAAAGTAACTTCCTTATTTCATTAATACTAGTTCAGAAATAGAATGCAAAGTATCTCAGAAGGAAGTTTTTATTTAGAAAAGTTTTATGTAATCGATTTTTCAGTAGTGCAAATAAGTTTAAAGGTTTTAAAATTATTTCATTATATTTCTGTTTTAGCTTTTTCTCAAAATTATATATAGCAGTATAAAACTGGTAACAAAACCACTCAGAATCTAGAAACAATTTAATAGCAAGCATGCTTGTGTGTTTTATTTTAATTTTCTTTATTGACTAATGATGTTAACCCATTAGCTTAAATACGGCTTATATGTTTTGTTAAAAAAACAGAATGGCAGTATAAAATATATACTTAAAATATATATTATTATATATTATATATATATAATAAAAATATATGTATATATATTTTATAAAGAGCATTTGTATAGCATAATGAATTCATCTATAAATGCATCTGTAAATGCAGGCATCTGATCTTTTCATTATCTATATGAGGTAGATATTGTAACTTCCTATCTATTTTATGATTTGAAAACTGAAATTTGTAAACTAATATTACTCAATTTGTAAAATGATCATAATTCTACTTTGGGTATATAAGAAGCATATTGAAAAGCCACTTAATTTGAAATTAAATTTGGTACTTTAAATATTTCACCAAAGTTGGTATGTTAAAAATGTTCTTTAACTTCTTTTGTTCATTATACCTTTAACTGAATCCCTGGCCCCATGTCTAATTTGTGACTTATCTAGTCAGTTTCATACATGACACTCAAACATTTTTAAATAATGATACATTTTGGTAGAAAATGGAAATGTATGTTTTGGTGGCGGTGTTTGATGATAAAGAACCAACATGAAGAAACCATCTCTGGGTTCCCCATGTATTTTAGGCTGACAGATAAGTAGGCAAGGTCTTTCAAGGAAGTTTTCTATAATGTACATAGGGATTTAAGGCAGGTAAATCGCTGAGCTCTGAGACTGCCATAATCCCTGCCTGGTACAAGAGAGATTTGATTTAATAAGTGCTGATTTTCACTTTGTAAATAGAGTCAACCTGTCCTCTATGGAGAATCCCAAGGTAATGCTGGCCCCAGGCTGATCTGCATATTTAAAGCTATCAAGTAGTTTTTAACAAGAGCAACTGTCAGTTGTGTCCCAGGAAGATGCTTCAAGAACATGAAGTTAAAGGGCCTCCTTTCTCTTTTATATTATCTAGGAAATACAAATATAACTATATTTAAAGCACTGTAATTGTCTTAGCTACATCTAATGCGATTTTAGCATTATATACTAAAATATAATAATATTTTCTATTTATTTTCTGTTCTATACTTGCAGTTCATGAATTAGGAAGAAACAATTCAGTAAAAGCATTTGTTTAGTAAAAGTGGATTAAGTCCTATGTCTAGCCTTTGCCTACCTAACAAGATATATGCCGTGAATGTTAGTAATCATAATAATTTTAAATTCTAAAATGGACACAGAATATTAAACTATTTGCATGTTGGTAAGTTTACAGATGCTGTATCTTTCTCCTCCCTCATATTTATTGTGTATTTTCTCTAAGCGTAATTCCTCTCACTACTTTTCTTGCTAGAGAGATAGCTCAGTGATTAAGAGATTTTACTCATCTTTCAGAAGACGCAGATTTAAGTTTCTAACACCCACATGGTAGTGGATCACAATTGCCTGAGACTCTTGTTCAAGAGAATGGCCTCCTTGGGCTTTTACAAGAAGGTTCACACACATGCAAATAAATTTAAAATATAATCATATTATAAACATAAGTACATATATGATTTATGCATGTGAACATAAATAGAAATTAATAAAACATGAGTGCTATATTTTGATTAATGCCAAAAGCACAAAATGATAATTTATTTTGAATGTACAAAGATCAGTCTAAATTATCATTTAAACTCCTTCTAAAATATACTAAAGCTGTTCAAGGGGAAGATCAACAGCAGAATGGCTGTTCTTGTTGTCATTGTTAGGGAAGACAAAATAAATAGAGGTAGCATTCAATATCAGGTGTGTAATTTGACTTGGCTGGACCCCAGGGTTCAAGGCAACTGGAGCTGTGTCTGAAGTAATGCTGGAGGGGGAAGAGAAGTGAGATCACAGCATCTCTAAGTGTGTGATTCACAGGAGTGAGCAACCAGGCCAAGAAAAGATTTGAGGGATAAAAGGCAAAGGTACCAATAAAAAAGAGTACTTTGAAGCTTTTGAGGCTTTCTAGCAGAAAAGCTTGTTTGGGCAGAGGGAGGGAGCCAGGCAGGGGCAGGTTGAGGGAAGGAGAGAGAAAGACTTCAAGTTGAAATCTGAAATCGTATATTGCAGAAAATATGGATTGTAAATATATAATAGCCAGAGAAAAATACAAAGCTGAGATATAAATGTCATTTAAATAAAGGACCATGTAACATGTCAGTGCAATTACACGTTTAGGGTGGCAGAGCATGAGGAATTACCCGAGTTTTCATGTGTAATGAAATAATATAATTCTTTAAGAGGATTCTATGGAAGAAGCGATGTCTCTCTGGAATATACTAGTTATTCCCACGGAAACTGCCTTACACTAACCTACTTAGCAGTTATCACATGTCATAATGGGAATCAGAGTCCCTGTGTTGTGCTGTCTTAAAATAACTTCGATAACACTCTCAGTACTGGAATACGGAAACGAATTTGCTGTACAAATGTTTTTTTCTGGAAAACAGATAAGAATTTTCTTTGCAAATATGTTTAGGCTGTTCTTAAGGAGTTTTTAATACAGGTAAATTTCAGGTGAAATGTAAAGGGACTTCCGAGTAGGTACAATACAATCCTTTGTTTATGGCAGACTAACTTAAAGTTTATCCTAGCCTCCCCAGTCTTACATATTTTTATGTTTCCATGTGTTGCAGTCCTGTGTATTGATGCAATATCCTGACAGACAATTTCAACGAAATGTCAAGATAGATTCTATAGACTCGGGAGATCAATGGGAGCCTATCTAAAGCTCTGTCGTGATGCCTTCCCCAAGAGCATAGGGAGGAAACGAAAATATCCAGCATGGCTTTTTGCTCCAATTTAACTTAAATGCCCCACACTAAGCTGGTGAGCCTGTCTCCTGTGCTCACAGATTTAGTTTTTCCTCTTCTCTGGCGAGAGTTTTCAATTCCAAAGCCTTAGCAGTTTGTCAGGCTCCAGTGTGACTTTCAAGTCTCCTCTGCTTTCTCCTAAACGCCCATTTAGCACTGCATAATTTCCTTAACTACTCCGCATTGTCTCCAAGGAGCTTTATCTTGTTTTTAATTTCTTCCTGTTAAGCTCATTAAAAAACATCTTTTGAGCATTATACAATGGAATGGTTTATAAACGTGCATAATTGTGTCATTTTTCTTAAAGCAAGTATTGTTTGTGATTATTATACAGCACTGAGATGTTGCAACAAGATTACACACAAAGCAAATAAAAAAATTAAACTAATGTTAAATTATTTTGTTGATTCGTATATGTGGAGCACTTTGAAAAACCTTCACCTTGGAAAGCAGAAAGTTCTTATGCAAATGTGATAGCAACAAGGGCAGAGAAGGAAGGATAAAGAAAAATTATCTCTTTCAACCTCATTTTTTGTGGCTGTTATCAACAAAACAAAATAGCAGCTATTTGTTCCTAAGCTCAAAACCTGAAGAAAAGCAATTTGCCCTTGTCCCTCTCTGAGCTGATTTCTGGCATTTCATTTGTTGTTCTAAAGGACATCACCTGTCACACCTGTTAGTCTGATTATGCTTTGTCTAATGTCCCTCACTTAAATTGAACTGCCAATTACTTTTAATTTGGCTACAAAAACATCTGCAACATTTTTAATCCCGCAACACAGAAACCCTGTCCGTTACATGCACAGTAGAGCATGTGACCTTTGATAACATTCTGAAATACTGAAAACCCAGAAATGCCTCGAAGGTGACTGAAATCTTTGATAATGACAATTCTGGTGTCATGGAGCTTTCCAGTATCAGCCTGGAAATGATCACTTTGTGGAACCTCATCCATCAGCTGCTCTGTTCTTTGGAAGGCCTCTTTGCAGCGCCCCATCTAGTTATTACTTCCATGAGGTACATCTTCTCATATGCAGGCCCAGGGGCTTAAGCTAACAACCACCGGAAGAGTATACTCACCAGGGAGATATATTTATGTGCTCTAATCATTAAAAGAGAAGCAGATGATTCAAGCTGACACCTGGGAATGAATTTCAAACAACTAGAAATTAGAGTTGATAGAAAAGCTAGCCACATAATTAAAGCTCCATCAACTGTAAGATAAAAAATAAGTAGCATGCAAATAGATATCTTTAAAAAGAAATGAAAAGAGATGGATGTCAGGGCTATGTTCCTTTGCCTTTGTCAGTGTGTACATAAGAATCTTCGCTTCACTCCTGTTCTCTGCCTCTTGACTCACATGGAAATTAACCCATGAAGAAGAACAGACTGGCTCTTAATTAAAGCAGTATCAGCTTGTATGACAAACCCAGATAATTGTATTCAGCATAAGCAACTAAGAAATAAAGAGTAGAGTGTTACTGCATCACCCGTTCCTACGTTTAAAGCATACAAATGAACTTTTAGAATTTGATATAGGCCAGATAAAGATTGACCTTAAATTGGATATGAGCAAAAGGTATTTCCAAACAAGGCATTCTAAAATTATATTTGGAGAACACTGAATAAAAATGCTTCCCATGAGCTAACAACTAATGTCATACAAAAGGGCAGTTATGAAGAGTATGGGCCAACATGTGGATCTTTTTATGAAACTCTTTGATTTATTTGTCAGAACTAAATTTATACTATTTTGATGAGTGAACTCAGTCATGTTTTTTTTTTTAGAAAACTCTGGAGCACTTTAAAGACAATTTCCTTTGAGTATAGAAGAAAACTTAATGTATCTGCATATTCATTTACATAAATACTTTCTAAAGGACAAGAACTGATAGTCAATATAATTATATCAATAAATTCAAAACAGTCAGGTATATTATAAACCATTAGACCATATTCCCTTTTCTGATTAAGTTGTTGAAGCTACAAAATATTAGCATGAATAGTACTACCTCAACAATATCAAACCTCGTTTTGAATATTGTCTCTAAGCTAACCAAGACGTTAAATGAACAGATAACTTTGAATACATGAACAGACATTCACTACCAAGTTAAAAGTGAAAAGACTTTCAGATCTAAGCACATGCTGCTAAGCAATCAAAGAAATCCAAGCCAAAAATAAAAATGTAGGACAAAGGCTCAGACACATACCCCCAGTGAAATCCACATGAAAATTTAATGGAACAAAGAACATTCATTCTCTTTCTCTCTCTCTCTCTCTCTCTCTCTCTCTCTCTCTCTCTCTCTCTCTCTCTCTTCTTTCTCCTGGCCTTTTCCCTCATCTCATTTTAGTTCCTACAACCTAATATCATAAAAGCAAAATATGTGTGTGTTCATACTTTTGTGTGTGTGTATGTGTACATGTGTGTATTCTTGTGTGTGTGCACATGTGTGCATGCATGCATTTGTGTGTGTGTTAAAGTTGCATGCAAATTCTGTATACAGGTAGGGCTATGCTCCCAAGGAAGTGAGCATAGATGTTGGGCTTACCTGTTTTTACTGTTTACCTTATTCTGTAACATGGATTCTCGCTGAGCTTGTATCTACAATGGCCGCCCAATGTGCCAGTGAGCCCCATGCCACTGTTCCTCATCTTCTTGGAGTTATTGCCCTTCACATATCTGCATCCTTGCTGATGCTCATCACATTCTCTGATCCATTGAGCCATCTTCCCAGAATCCTTGAGAACAAAAACTTCAATTCATCTAAATAAACTATACTCTGCTCTCTCCATATTTCATCTTTCATAGTTTGAATCCTCCCAAACAACATATATAAACAGTTCCTCATTCGAGGTGATATAGGGTTAACATACAGGTTTCTTTTGATTTCCTGGTTGTTTAGCAAAATGGGTCCCTGCGCTCAAACGTGGTTCATTAGTTTCGTTTTCTCCACTGAGCAGGTCAGGTCCACAGCAGCAGCCCTACAACCCGGGGTGTGGCTATCCTATCATAGGCTAAGCAATTTTTGTTAATTTCAACAGTTGGGGAAACTTCATGTCTCAGTTTTTTTTTTTTCTATGTAGACAGTGTGCTTATGAATTTCTTGAACCTCTAGGTCTTGGTTTAGCTCTTTGTTTCCTGGGAACCATTCCTCTCCAAGTTACTTAAAAACAAGCAAAAGGAATTGGCTGAATATGAAACTGTCTTCCTTGGGGAATCGAATTTAATTAATATGGTGGTTAGAGTAAACATTCAAGGGACAAAATAATTTTATCATCAAATTTCCGTGACATTGCTAATTTTCTAGCATGCTTTAAAAAAATTCCCAGTGACAGTTAGTTCATTCCCTCTTGTGTAATTCTGAGTTATATAGTAGTTTTATTTACCCTCTAGCTCACTCACTCTCTCATTCCCTAGTATTAATATTATGTTGATGCATCTGTATTTTCTGCTTCAGTGGGTTATCTTTTTGATATTGTAATTTTATTACATTTCTCCCTCCCCTTTCTTCACTCCAAATTGTCACAAACACCCTATCTGCCTCTCCTTTAACTTCAAGGCCTCTTTTCCTTTTTCTTTCTTTTTTACTAGTTATTTGGATGTGTATATATGTTTGTATAGACATATTATTCCTAAATATAACCACTTTGACCTATATAATTCTATCTGTATGTATGTATCGGGACTGACTATTGGACACTGGACTCTAATGGTGGGCTTTCCCCAGCAAAGACCATCCCTTCCATTCCCAGATTTTTTCAGTTGCCTATACTTCTTTCTATAGTATTGGGGCTTTATGGGCTTTATTGGCATAATCACTGCTTTTACAATAGTTTTTAGTGTCTATATCAATAGGTCAAATCACAGACAATTAAAGGTATTCAGGGTTTTATAGCAAGTTTCTTTTATTGTTGGAGGGTCACAAAGATAGTTTCACAGTAGAGAAAATGTATAATTTTGAAATTTCAGAAACCTGACTTTTCAATTTCATGGCCATATCATGTACTTACAAGTCGTTCACCATTTTTGCACATAAAGATTGTGAAAGCATAGCCTTTTGGATAGGAGTGGCCTGTATGTTTATGTGTCTGCCTATTCATTCACTTGATGTTGGTATTTGGATTTTCTGGGTTTGGTTTCATTATTATGTGTATAACAGCAATCCTCTGCTTTGTTTCTACATTTGCATCTTGGCGAATATCAAGGCTTAGTAATTGTGCAGTGTTTATTTCCACAATCTATCTTCCCACTATCTTTTCCTTTTGTGAGTTGAATTCAAGCCTCTTACTACCCAGAATGTCAACTGTGACCTTCTTTGAAATGTGTAACTTAATCAGACTCTCATTAACATGGGTCCATTACAGTTATGGCCCCAATATTCAGGTTCTTGTTGTAAATAGCACTTATAGCCACATGACAGATATGCACAAAGCTCAGGTGATGTGCACACAGGGAGCTGACAGAGCTGGAACCATTTTACTGTCGCCTTAGGAAGCCTATATAACCAAAATTCCTGTGCCTAAGTTACCTTCTGCTAGGCTATACAGGGTTACTGCTGTACAAGGTGCTTTTCATGTTAGCTTTGTCAGTGAATGCATCTACTCACAAATATGTAGATTTATACATCTACACATATGTACACACACATCCATGCACACACACGTGTACTATACATGTGGATGCATCTACTTATAAAAATCTAAGGCTTGATTTTTATAAGTTCAGTCGGTATAAAAATTTTTCAGATCATGCTTTTACTGGTTCTGCTTTGGCACCCTTGTGTTTATTTGTGTGGTTTATGACTCTGTAAATGGTTTTCCACTTCCAACCTAATTTTTCTACTCAACCATCTGCATTTGTTTTTCTTTGGGCTTTTAGCATATGTTTGTTAATATAGGCAGTAAACTATATTCTCATCATGTATAACATGTTTTATTTCTCTGGATTATTTTTTACTTTTAAAATATTTTTGAGTGTAGAATGACTTATTCATATTCTTACCTTTTATTTTACCAGATCTTACCTGCTCCTCTTATTTCAGAAATTGTTCATGACTGACAATCAATAATGCATTGACTTATATTTACTCATAAATAAATTTACACATTTTAGAAGCACTCAGCAGATGTGTATATATATATATTGGATTGTTGCAGATAGAATTATTGTAGGCAAAATGCATACTCAGTATGTTGACTAAAATTGTGGATACCTCTACTTATAAAAATCTAAGTGTCTATGCATGTACACACATGTGCATTATATATGTTTGTATTTAAATGTATGCGTGTGTCCAAAGGGCATTTGGCCTATTTTTCTAAATCTTAAAGGTGTTTCTTCTTCTTTTTAAAATTTACTTTGTATTTTTTGATGGTTTCATAGTTTTTAAAGATTTTTATTGGTTTTAAATTTAAAATATAATTACATTATTTTTTCCTTTCTCATCTTTCCCAGCCCCTCCTATGTTACCCTTATGTAGCCTTGGAGGTGTGTCACTGGAGGTGGGCTTTGAGATCTCTAAAGCCCATTCCAGGCCCTCTCTCTCTCTCTTTCTCTCTCTCCCCCCTTCCCCTCTCTCTTTGTCTCTATCTGTGTCTCTGTCTCTCTCTGTTTCTCTTTCTCTGTGTATGTCTCTGTGTGTGTCTGTCTCTCTCTGTATCTCTGCCTCTTTCTGTGTCTCTGTCTCTCTCTATGTCTCTGTCTCTCTTTGTGTCTCTGTCTCTGTCTTTCTCTCTCTTCTCTCTCTCTCTCTCTCTCTCTCTCTCTCTCTCTCTCTCTCTCTCTCTCTCTTTTGCATTCATGGCCTCTAGTCTTTATTTGATATTACACCTAATGGGCATGTGTGTGTGTTAAAAATCTTTACTTTTTGTGTCTTTAGGGTTGAACTATATTCAACTAAATGTTCAGAGAGTTAAAATACACTTCGCTCACCTTATAAATTCCCTTTAGTTCTTTTTTTTTTTTTTTTCAAAAGACAGCTCTTCAAGACAGAGGTATAAGAAACCACCAAGAAGGAAGAAGGGACCCCCAGGTAGCATTGGCACCGCTCTTCTCTTGCTAGTGCACAGATTCTATCTGAAGTAATTTTAGACTGCTTTAAAACCCTGCTCTCAACCTATTGTAGACGTGACAGTTATTCTGCTTCCCTCATGGTTAAAACTCTCTGTGTCTGTAAAAATCTAGTAGGACAGGTTATCTGATACCATGCTGTGAATTTGGGGCCAGTCTGCATACAATTCCTCTTTATACTTTATACAAAGCATTTTGTCCTGTCCGGCATACCCTAAATTGGCCTAGGACTCATGGCAATCCCCTTACCTCATTCTCCCAAGTGTTCTATTTATAGCTGAGCCAAGTTATCCAGCTACTCCGAGTTTATTATGGAGTCTGTCTGCTGGCTTTGTAACTTTCTTGTAGGTTTCAAGGACTTTACCACCAATTTTATAGCTCCATGGCTGTATCAAAATAAAGATAACTTTATTTTAGCATGACAAATATCCACAGGCAAAAATAATCTGTCTGCTTCTCATTCTTATCATTTCACTGCAGTTTGGGAACTATATTATTTTATTACCTTCATGTATATATATATTATTTTATTACCGTCATGTGTATACATGATGTATAAAGACATTGATCATATTTTCAGTTAAAAGATCAGACTAAATTTTTAAGCTAACATTGTAAAACACAAACCCAGTTTAATGGCTTTATTGAGTGAATCTTTTGTTTTTCTTAATATTTATCTAATTTTGTAACCTCTAGATACCAATTGGTTAAGTTTTATTTATTTATTTTTTTATTCTACAATCTAATTACTCTCTGGTAGTTTATTTAGTTCTAACCCATGAAGAAATCCTTGCCTTATTTTTTTCAAAACCTCAGATTTAAAAACTAATGCAATCAAGATTATGTTCATAGTATGAGTGGAAAACATTAGCATTAGTAAACAGTATTTGGGAAGAAAGATTTGAATTTAAAATCATGGTATTTTATACCTTTCTCAGCAATAGCTTTCAGAAGCAGTGTGTAACTGATACTCACACATGAGATTAGAAGTCAAGGCATGTGCCATGGGACCATTTTCCTTCCACTGGGTTGCTTCTTCCAGCCATGATGTGAGCATATGTGCCTGTTCTTCCTTACTGTGGATGTCCCTGGAACGCTTGTATTTTTGTGAGGGGAGATGAAGGGAGGTGGAATGTGGGGAAAGAGGAAAGTGAGGGAAAGAGTCTGGGGGAAGAAAATCCAGGATGAGAATGGCAGTTAGGTTGTAGTATATGAGAAAACAATAGATTAAAAAAGGAAAACAAATGGGAACTTCAATTTTAAAAAAAGTCAAGGCGTGTCATCAGCCTTAGTGGATCAATACTCTGATTTAAGAACTCCTACTCTGTCATTGAATTGTATCAGCTTTTTTACTTATTACTAACCATAGCATTGAAAATCCTTTTTTGCAGAGATGTACACATGGCTTTTTTGAAAGATAAGATGGTATGCTGAAAGATATTAACTTAGTGTTTTTGAAATTATCTTCTCAAAAATGAATTAGATTTTATTTCAAGTAGATATGGGTATCTTCTTTTTGTCTTTAACATATTTACACATTATGGTCCAGAAATGTAATGTTCTGTGATTCTACAACACCATATTTCATTAACATTTTCTCAATTATTATTCTGGTAAACTAAAACTGTATAAATATATACTTGATTTCACATCTTGGGTAGAAAACTTATTAGAACAATCTAAAATACCTTCTTAAGATTTAGGGAATTATGGGACAATATGAGAAAGAAAAATTTAAGAGAAGTGGGCAGATTACTAATGTCAAATCTAGAAGAAGTGCAATAGGAAACTATAGTATTCTGTGGGGTAGAGGGAAACAAAGAAAAAAGTAGAAAACAGAGTGGAACAACTCTTGTTGAGGCCAAACAGTTCACTAATAATCTCAATAATTATAAAACAAACAATAACGGATGGGATAAAAAGGAATTCTTTCATAGAATTCCAGATAATAATCTGAAGCTATAAAAAATCAAGATCACCATTGTTCATCCCAATTAATTATGCTGGCAATGTCACTGATGCAAAAATTAGGGTGAGACTTTTGATGAGACATAAAGATATTTGTACAAACTCAAGGCATTTTCTATAAGAGAATCATCAATTAAATAAATGCATGTTAACAGAGAAAACTGGCAGGGACACCGTAAGCAAGTACTCGGCAGTCACTTCCTCAGTCCCAAGCAACTCGATACCATGTGATACAGCTAAACACTGTGTAGAGGAAAACGTTGAAAATATTTTCATTTAAAAAGTATGCTTTCCTGAAGGGAGAAAGTCATAAAATGCTATTTTAGAAATATCGGAAAGGAAAAACAAAGGCAGGCCAGAGCACAATTCTTAAATACCTGCTTATTTAGAGATGTCTTGAAAAATAAGTTGGCCAGTTTTGTGGTTTTCTGTGTGTGTGTGTGTGTGTGTGTGTGTGTATTTGTTTGCAACTTTATGATTGTTTATTTTTATTTGAAATCTTATTTCTTTAGGTTTTGGGTTAGTTGCTTACACCATAATCTTATGATTAATACTCAAACCATTCATTTTTCTTCTCTGTTCATAATTGTTCAAAGTAATACATTTCTCTTCTCTGTAGTGCTGTTTTCTCTCCACACAGTATATTTAGATTCCTTTAGTGCATCCATTATAAGCCATTTGGAATTTTCTGCTAATTGCTGTTTGGATATTTAATCCTCTAGTTTTTTGCCTTTATTTACACTAAGTAGAAGTTATTTTCTATTGTTTAAACTGTTCAGGTTGTCTTTTCTTCTCATGTTTGTGTTTCATGTGCTTAGGTGTGTGCTTACAATGAGGAGCCATAAGTACACGTGAGCATGTCTTCAATTACAATCCCCTCTCTCCCTAACTTGCTCTCTATATTATACTGTAAGTGATTTAACCAATAAGCCACCTCAAAATTGTCAAGCTGCATAATGTGAACTGCATTGTGGAGTTTGATTTTTTTTAACCATTGAATCAATTTAAGAAAACATAGGACTTTGTATACTAATTATGGAGTTTCTTTACAATAGTCAACTACTATATCTAAACTATAAATAAATGTTTACATTTGACAACAAAAGTCAAAAGAACCCACAGGAAATACAATATTGAAAAAGGACTCAAAGTCTATTTCATTTTATCCTTTAATGGTGCACAGATGTAAAATCATAATAGAATGGGGAAGAAAGAGTGCCAGCAAGTTTTGCTTTTGATCATGTTCCTTTCATCTACTATGCAGTGACTTGATAATAAGTTTACATTTGAACAGGTATCCGAAGAATAGGTCCAACTGAGACACTGCGCCGCTCAAGGGGGTCCAGAGAAAAGGAAGATTAGGAGGAAATAGCATCAGTAGGAGAGTAGCCATGTCAGGAGTGAAGTCTTGCTGTCTCCATTGGGATACTCGAAGGACTCATAAGGATACATAGAACATCATAGATGAGACTAAATTGAGCTCCAATGTTAGGCTGTAAGAAAGTCATTTGTACTATGGTTATCCTGCACTTTAAGGCTCATGTCTATTATAAATGAGTACTTACTATTCATGTTTTTCTGGGTCTATGTTACATCACTCAGGATAATATTCTCTAATTCTATCCATTTGCTTGCAAATTTCACGATGTCTTTGTTTTCAATAGTTGAATTATATTCAGTTGTGTAAATGAAGCACATTTTGTCTATCCATCAGTGGAGGAACAGCTAGGTTGTTTTCCAGTTTCTGGCTATTATAAATAAACCTGCTGTGAACATAGCTGAACAAGTATTATCCCTCTGGTATAGTGAGGTATCTTTTGGGTGTATCCCAGGAGTGGTATAGCTGGTTCTAGAACTATTTCCAACTTTCTGAGAAACTTCTAAAGTGATTTCCAAAGTGGTTGTAAAAGTTTGCATTTCCACCAGCAATGGAGGAGGGTTCCCCTCGCCATCATTTTCTGTCACTTGAGTTTTTTTCTTAGCCTACAAGATATGCAGGTATAAAGATGGAGTAGAGGCTGAGGGCACAGTCAACCCGTGACTGGCCCAGATTAAGACCAGCCATATGGAAGAGAGCCAACTCCGAAACTATTCATGATATTCTGCCATGCTTGTAGACAAGAGCGAGCATAACTGTCTCTTGAAAGGCTTCATCCACCTGCACACGGAAACATGCAGAGACCCACAGCCAAACATCAGGAGGTGATCAGGGAGCATCTTAGTAAGGGTATCTATTCCTGCACAAACATCATGACCAAGAATCAAGTTGCGGAAGACGGGTTTTTTTCAGCTTACACTTCCACACTGCTGTTCATCACTAAAGGAAGTCAGGACTAGAACTCAAGCAGGTCAGGAAGCAGGCCATGGAGGGATGTTTCTTACTGGCTTGCTTTCCCTGGCTTGCTCAGCTTGCTCTCTTATAAAACCCAAGACTGCCAGCCCAGGGAAGGTACCACTCACAAGGGGCCTTCCCTCTTTGATCACTAATTGAGGAAGTGCCTCCATGAGATCCAGCTGTAAGGCATTTTCTCAACTGAAGCTCCTTTCTCTGTGGTAACTCCAGCTTGTGTCAAGATGACACACAAAACCAGCCAGTACAGGTTTTCTTGTGGATGAATAGGGGATAGAAAAGAGCCAGCCGGGGGTGGGGGTGGGGGTGGTTGTCAAAAACGCCATTAAAAAAACCTACACAGTCAACTAACCTGTGCCCATGAGGGCTTACAGAGACTGACCCACCAACCTAAGACAATGCATGGTCTAGACCAAGGACTCCCATGCATTTGTAGCAGATCAAGATCTGCAGTTTAGTCCTCATGTGGGTCCCCTAACAATTGAAGTGGCAAGGCAGGGGGACTTTATCTGTTGCCTGTCATTATATCCCCTTTCCCTACCTGGACTACCTGGCTGGGCCTCAATCAGACAGAAGGTGCTTAGTTCTGCTCAGAGTAGATGTCGCATAGTGGGGTGGTACCCTAGTGGGCTTCGCCTTCTCTGAGGAGAAGGAAGCAGATAATGGGATGAAGGATTTGTAAGGTCAGAACTGGGAAGAGAGGACGGAGGGGGTGCAGTTGGGATTTAATGTGAATATAAAAATTAAACTTTGAGAAAAACAAAAAATGTCTCTTGTGCTGAGGTCCCTTTTATTGGATTACATGGTCCCTCAAAGACCACATGTCAAGAACATCTTTTTTGTATTTGGTGAACTCTATGATAATTGAGGATAATAGAGAAATAATTTATCATAAAAGAGGTAATATGAGAGAAATAAAAAATGACATAGAAAATTTTTTAGCCAGAAAAATATATTTAAGGCTTCCTTTACTGCAAATCTTTCATGGAGATAACTAAAGTCAAAGACCTTAAGAAAGGAAGACTAAGCCAATACCAGGATAAATTAACATGCCTGGACCTTACTGTGAACACTAAAAAGAATTAAGCTTCATGGGCACGTGGGTGCTATAATCAGAAGTGTGCTTGCAGTCGATTAACCCATCAGAAATTATAGTATACAACCATGTGTTAAAATATAAATCCCATTAGTGGTAGGGCAAGTTCATGCAGGAAACGTATGCAGCTATGCCAAGGACTTAGATAGATCCGTGTTTTGCTGCACAATGAAAGAAGCCTTTTTCAGAATCTTGCATATACTCTGTGAAGGGCATCTTTTTATTTGCAACAGAGACAGTTCTTTATTTTTGTTGTCACAAATACAAACGGGATCTCTACACATTGTGACTGATTCTGTGCTGTTCTGAACTGTTTTGATCTCCAGCTAAAGTAGGAGATGTAAAACTTTACATAGCACGGGAAAATATTAAGTAAAAATATTCACTGTGCATCAAGTGATTTGTTCTGATTATGTAAACACATTCAGGTGCCTTTGGGACCCTGAATTAAAATAAAATAAATTACTTTTCAAATTCAGAATTCCTGATACTATTAGCAGTTGATACAATCCAGAATGCCATATTCAGGACAGTACCCACGAAGTCCCACATTTCACTCTCACTTTTTATAAGTGTACTTATAAATTAATTCATCAACATCTAACATAGAGTGTAAATTATACAATATCATTTTACATGCACTTTATTTGGAATATTGTCTAAAAGAAATCTTATATATGTATATATATACATATATTTATGTATACATATATGTGCATATGGTAATGAAGTAATATGTATATATATACACACACACACATATGGATATGCATATTAACATTTATAGATTTTCTTTGTTCTGTACAGACACCATCCATCTTCGAGTTCTTGAATCCTCTCCAGTTGGCACAGCTGTGGGAAGTGTAAAAGCCACCGATGCTGACACAGGGAAAAATGCCGAAGTGGATTACCGCATTATTGATGGAGATGGCACAGATATGTTTGACATTATAACTGAGAAGGACACACAGGAAGGGATCATCACTGTGAAAAAGGTATTCAGATTCCCCCAAAACGAGTATCTCTGTTTAAGAGAGTAGACATTTCATTGTGTACTATTTGCTCTTACATTAGCTACAAAAGGAAACTACACTGGAGTGTTCAGCTGGGTTTTGCATTACATGTAAATGAGAAGACTCTAGTATGAGAGAGCTCTTTGGACATTCTGAATATATGTCCTTATTTATAACATGAAACCTGAGATTTCACCAGAAAACAGGCAAGTTAATATATGTGTAATTATATTTCTTAGCCATATTATTAAAAGCCGACTGTAAAAACATGTTTTCTTAAAGAGCAGTTAATAACTAATAATGGCAATATAGCATCATAGTCAGGGGCATAAAAATAGCATGCTATCCAGATGTGTGAGCCAATAATTAGACTTGCTAATAAAAAGAGACAGAATGGATTGGAACATAATTTAATTGTTCACATTTTCCCTTCTGCTATATAAATTAAATTTTTCTGCTAACATATGCTCAGTGATAGAATTTAGAGGTAGCCAGGTTTTATTGCAGTTGGCTCCATCATTACAAGAAAAATAAGGCAAATTTCTATTTAGATCCAAATGAAATGTCATGAGAAGAGTAACCATCGAGACATTGGTATCTTATACAGTTACCCTGGGATGGCATTGAAGGCAAAATACACACTACCAATTATTGCTCCAAGTGGCTAGCAGTGCTAAAAAGCCACATTTTCTAATAACCAGGAAGTAGCAATAACTAACCAGAAAGTGGTAGTAATTAACACAGAATCTTTGGCTTTCTTGCATTAAAAAATGTAGAAAAATTGACCAAGGAACATTTTTTGCAATATTTATGGATCAAGGGATAATATTTAAAATCTGTGATGTCTAAATTATCTCAATAACAAACAATCCTTTTGTTTTATAATACATCATGAAATTGTATTCTCATAAAGCTGGTATAACTATTTCTTCCCTCCTTTTATAGTATTTTGTTTATCTTGAATGTGTCTTATAACTGCTGGAGTTTTATCAGAGTTTGAAAACCCATAAAAACTTTATGGTTCCATGACCCATTACACTGATGGAAATACTTTGACATAATTTTTTTAAATGTCCCAATTTTTTAAAATTTAGGAATTGTTGCCTTAAAAAGTTGAGTTGTAGCCTGTAAGTCATCAAGTACATGTACATGCAGAAGTTCACAACTTATCAACCTATTTTTTGGACAAAATTACTGCCTTTATGAGGTAAACTTAATATCCATCCAAATTTATACAATAATCAAAATACTTTTCTATGTTCCAAAGCTTTGGACACCTACACTTATCAATATTACAGAAATCAAGTCTATTTTTTACTAATGAACAACTTGCAGGATCTAAAAGTCCTGGTGTAACTTGGGAACAGCAAACCTCCCATTGCCCCAAATCTAACTAATGACTTTTGTCTTTATACAGCCACTTGATTATGAGAACCGAAGACTGTATACTCTGAAGGTAGAGGCAGAAAATACCCATGTGGATCCACGTTTTTATTATCTAGGGCCATTCAAAGATACTACAATTGTGAAAATCTCCATAGAAGATGTCGATGAGCCTCCAGTTTTCAGTAGATCCTCCTATCTGTTTGAGGTTCATGAGGACATTGAAGTGGGCACAATCATTGGTACTGTAATGGCAAGAGACCCAGATTCTACTTCGAGTCCCATCAGGTATTTCTGTCAATATTTAAGATGAAAGGAAACAGTTGTAATACGGGATCATAAAATTCTCATTACTTACAAGAGTTTCTCTGTAAATTCTGCCTAATTATGGTGTTCACAGAGTTGAGGGGATGTTTTGATTGAATGCCATGGGCAATGCATATACAAACTTTATGCTTTTCTAGGTTTTGCCTTTTCTATTATGTTAATGGCTTATGTCATGTGTTTGAGTCATTTTGATCACTGATACAGATCAAAGATACATAGTTGAATACATAATATAGTCAGGCATGCTCCATCTACAGCTTAAAGGAAAGTTTTGTCTAGTTTTGCTTCATTATTGTGTGTGTGTGTGTGTGTGTGTGTGTGTGTGTGTGTGTGTGTGTACAGCTGTTTTAAAAAATGTTTGAATATTTCAGAAACTGCAGAATACTTTCTGTACTTTTTTGGCATGCTCACTGGCACATTAAAGAAATACAAGCATCTGTGTACACTCTTCAGCATGAAAATGAGCATTTCTCTTAATCTGTTAGTCAGTTTTGGGTTTCGGATTTCATTCTTCTACCTAATTCAGGGAAATCTGAATTTGTATCCACGTGACCCAGCCAAGTATGTGTTCCAATGTTTGTTTTGTAATTGCTTCATGAAAATGTGAAGAACCTTTAGCTTCATGAGACTCTTGAGTATTCTCAAGTGAACAATTCTGTTTTCTCTGCCTGTCTTCAAGAGTAATTGTACCGGGCAGAAAGTAATATATTTCTCTAAGTAATTTATTCATATAGTTTATGCAAATACATTGTCTTATATTCTTGCATTCCACTACGAGTTATGTACTGGCAGAAAACACGATAAGTGTACATGATAGTCCCACTGTGCTCCCATCTGCCAGCTGAACTTTGCCATAAATGTTTTTTTTCTAGCTGCTTTATCAAAATTGCTGGTTTATGGATTCTCTTTTCCTTTAAATTTTCTTAAAATTACTGATACAGTTATTTAACTTTCCCCATAAATAGTTAATATTTTCTTGCCAGAAATACAACTGGAGTAGGCTGTGTTCTTAGTTCCAGCTTTCAAAACAAATTTTAAAATATGATGTGTTGGTTTTGCCTGTTGGTTTTCAAACAGTCTCATGTGACTCATATTGATCACAACTGTGCAGTATATCCAATGTGGACTTAAAGTTCTGATCTTCCTGATTTAACCTTTCTAATTCTAGCTCTTCTGGCCCATGCTTCTAGACCCAGGCTATGCAGTTCTGGCGTCAAACCCAGAGCTTTATGTATGTGATGCAAGAACCCTTCCCAAATATGCTACATTCTAGAAACATCTATACTGTTTTTGAGGGTTAAATTTTAGCCAAGTACTATTGTTATAATAACAAGATGTTTCTCAACAAAATAAAATTGGTTTGTGTCTTCATATAGACTCATCATTATTATACATAAAATCTATCTGTGGGCATTTACCAATAAAGTAAAATGTTAAATGACAATATTTATCTAAGCACCAGAGAAAAAATTATATATTTACAACTGCCAGCTAAAATGATCTATATGACAACAGCTTTACTCCATGATGATTGTAGTAATTTTTGACATTGTTTTACCTTAGATATAGAAACTGTAAACAAATCATCTTAGATTTTATGATTTAGACAGAACCTAGAGATATGTATCATATAAATGGAAATATATCTGTCTAAACATGCATATTATAAATTATGCTTTATATATCCAATGAGTTCATCTTCTTGGTAGAAACAGAAAATATTTGGAAAAAAAATCTGCCTTTACTTAATAGGTCCAACATTTTGATCATGTATCCCCATATATTTACATTATTGTAGGCATTGTAAGGCATCCATAGGTGATATAATGGACAGAAATAGACAATAGTTAGAAAAAGATATTGTGCTTGCACTGAGCAAGTAAAGACTTTTCTTTATGTGTCACCATCCATTTACGTTATATTAGGAGTTGTAAGACATCTAGAAGTAATGAACAGCTTACAGGATATTTTCATGGTTGTGTAAATGTTATGCTATCTTATATTTGGGCATCTTCGTCTGAGAAATTTGGTGTCAACAGAACTAATCTCCAGTTATATCAAGGGCATATTATAGATACTCAGAAACAATGTAGTTATTAGTGTCATATTTGTTGGATGGTTTATATTATACACGGTATGTATGTTGTCAGTTATTATGAATTGTTTATGCCTACATCAAAGAACTTTGTTTAAGCATCTCCTGGAAATAATTTTAAGAAACAAAGTGAAAATTACCACATAATTTGCCAATAAACATATAGAAATAAAATTATGCTATGAATCATATTTGAAAAGGCAGATCTAGCATGATGAGAAGGATCAGCGAATAGACACTCTTCCTGCCAGATTGAAAACGAGAGACAGTTTCAGGGTTTTCAAGTCTCAGGGTTCACATGATGGGACAAGAGACACCCAAGTGCTGCGGGTTGTCCTATGATCTCCATGTATGCATTATGGCATGTGCACACACACACACACACACACAAATAAACATAAAAATTAATTTTAATGTAGATCTCTTATGTCTGCTTTCAAGACACTGCCAAATAATCCTCCACATTATTCTATTACTTTTTAAATTGAAATACAATAGCAAGAAAAAATAAACATAAATTGAATTGAGATTAGCCAGTGTGATTAGCACTTCTCTTATTGTATTTTAGGTATTATTCAATACATTTCAACTTCATGTCTTATTTCTTCACAAGTAAAGGACGTTGCAGTCTTCCAAAATACCATGTAATTCAGCATTCTATCTTATTTTGATAATTATTTTCAGATTGCTCTCATGTTTGAATGTGTTTTTCACTCAGAAAAGTTTGCACATGAGAGTCAAGTAGTATTCAGTGAGAATCCCCTGGAATCTCTTGCTGACGGGAGTAGCACTGATAGTGAGCCTGATAATTTCTTGCCTTACTTCCTGTTTCAAATTTCTAATGAAACAATTTAGAATACAATGTCAAAAGTGGAGAGGATTAATACAGGGTGGTTTAAATTATAACATTTCAAACTACTTTGACTGCCACGGACATTCATGGAAGACTGGAGGAAGGAGTTATCTTTTTATTTTTGGAAAATATTTCAGATGTGTGATATAATGATTTGCTTTATTTGATTATGGCATACCTGTGGTTTCATAAAGATAGTGCTATTTACCTTGATTATGCCGCCAGCATGAGTTATGCTGGTATTATGCTTTCAAACGACATGTAGCATGAAGGTTGATATCAGTCTCCAAAAAAGTGTTCTTTTTCTTTATTTATGATGATTTTACTCTTTGCAGATGCATAAGAATGTTTTATACTGAACTATCTCAATTTCAAAAGGCTTCAAGGCATTTATTTTATAATCATACATGTGATTACAAAACCTGATGCTAGATTCATATCACAAATAACCAGCTGACAGTGTATTACACCGATGAAGACAGTGTTGCCTCAACTGTTTTCATTAATAAGGAGACCGAGTTTCTAACATTGACCATTTGTGGTGGGCAATTATAGTATTTCAACATCAGAAGACTTGGTTACTGAGTACAGTCACTTGACACTGAACTTACGTGTGACACTACTCTTTGTCCCCAAATACATCCAAATTAGTTGACCTTATATGGCAACAGGCAATAGTTTAAATAATGGACATTTTCAGAACCTGTATATCTAGGCAAAATAAAGTACCAGCTCATGCCTAGAGTAAAAAATGTACGTCTGTTTCCAATGCTGAAACAGACGTATTCTACATCAGCGCTGTGGTTTCTTATAATTTTGGGTAGAGTGTATAACTTTGTATTTTACCATTTGTTCTTACAAACCATCAATATTACCGCCATGTGTTTTCTTTGCCACCTATTTTCAGATTTACTTTGGATCGCCATACTGACCTTGACAGGATCTTTAACATTCATTCTGGAAATGGATCACTTTATACATCAAAGCCGCTTGACCGTGAACTCTCTCAATGGCACAATCTTACCGTTATAGCTGCCGAGATCAGTAAGGAATTATAGTTAATGAATATTTTAATTTTTGAAAAATTTTCTTTCTGCATTTTAATATATTTTTATCTATGTTTTATGTTGAAATAACTCTATACATATTAAATTTCAATGTGATTTTTAAAATGTCAATTTTTGTCACCATTTCCTTTATTTTTAAATTAAGATACGTAGCCAAACATATTGTAGCTATAGTAAAATGTTATCTGTGCTCTCCTGGGTATTTGGACATGCCTTAAGTATTGAATTGCTTAAATTTCTTTTTTTTTTTTTATCTCTGTTGCAGATTTGTTTTGTTTTGTTTTGTTTTTTTTATAAAGTTAGGTGTTGTAACAACATTTAGGATAAATAAATTTATTATATTCTTTTGAATTTTTTTCAAGTTGCTTTTAATATACTTTGGTTATTCCTTCCTCTTATGCTGTGAATTTGAAAGTTTGCTGAATTTGTAAGATTTTCTTCTAATTTTTTAGCATCATATCACTTGTTCTACTGAAATTTATTCATGTTCTTAATAACAGCACTTACCAATTTTTTCTATTTTGGGTATAGGATTTTTATAAGTATCTTATAACACTGGTCTAACGGTCAGAGATTCCCTTAATTTACCCTTCTTCTTGAAGGTTTCACTTCTCCTTTGATGGTGAAGGAAACTTTGCTGGGTATGGCAAGCCCTATCTTGATCATGATTGGCAGTTGTTTTCTATCAGGATGAGAACACATCACTTTCCATGTCCTCTTGGCATTTAGAATTCTTTCTGAGCTAACTTCTATTCGCCTACTGTATTTGCTGTTTTAACATTGCTCTCTGTTGCCGACTGTAATGTTCTTTTTTTGTTATGAACTTTTAACAATTTAACCATAATATGTCATGGTGAAGTATATTTATGATCATGTAAGTTAGAAGATCTAAATTTAGACTCTAAATGCTTCTTGAAGATGGATGCCCATGATTTTCACCAGATTTGGGGAGTTGTTTTTTTTTTTTTTTTTTTTTTTTTTTTTTTTTTTTTTTTTTTTTTTTTTTTTTTTTTTTTTTTTTTTTTTTTTTTTTTTTTTTTTTTTTTTTTTTTTTTTTTTAATTTTGTTTTACTATAGAGGTTTTCTTTGCCCTAAAATTATAGCCTTTCTTCCTCAGGTATACCAGTAAGTGAAATGCCTATTTAAGGCTACCTCACAGTTCTTCCATTTTCTCTTTATGCTTTCTTGGTTGTTTGTTCTTTCTGATTCACACTAACAATTCAAAATGTGTTTCTTCACCCTACTAACTTTTCTTCTGCGTAATCTAATCTCTTCCTGAAGCTGTCAACTAATTTTTGTTTCTCACCTTTAGAGTGTATTATTTTCTCTGAGGTCCATCCAGTTCCCTTTCAGATGTGTTGTCTTCCATAATTCATTTAATTATTTGTAGGGTTTACTTAGTTTTCTTGTATTTCTATGTTGAGAATTGTTCATATCTTGAGATTAGCATCATTTTATGCTGCTTTATGATGACCTTCTTTTTTTTTATTTTATTTTTGATACTTTATATACATTTCCAGTGTCTCCTTTTTGGAAACCCCGTACCCCTTCCCCTTCCCCACCTCTATGAGGGAATTTCACCTCCCACCCACCCTCCCACACATTCCCATATTCCCACCTTGACATTCCCCTTTACTGGGGCCTCTAACACCCTCAGGCCCAAGGACCTCTCCTCTCTCCCTGATGGCCAACAAGGCCATCCTCTGCCACATATGTGGTCCAAACCATGGGTCCATAGATGTGTATTCTTTGGTTGGTGGTCCTAACTCCAGGATGACCGGGGAGGGGGGTCAGGCCCATTGATGCTGTTGCTCCATCCTTGGGGCTGCAAACTTCCTCAGCTCCTTCAGACCTTTCTCTAACTCCTCCATCTGGGACCTCACTCTCAGACCAGCAGTTTCTGTAAAGTGAAACTTGGGCATTCTGAACTTTAGGGCTAATATCCGCTTATCAGTGAGTACATACCATGTTCATTCTTTTGTGACTGAGTCACTTCGCTCAGGATGATATTTTCAAGTTCCATCCATTTGCCTGTAAATTTCATTAAGTCATTGCACCTAAAGAAATGCTCAACTTCCCTAGTCATCAGGGAAATACAAATCAAAACAAGTCTGAGATTCCACCTCACACCCGTCAGAATGGCTAAGATCAAAAACTCAGGTGACAGCAGATGCTGGCAAGGATGTGGAGAAAGAGGAACACTCCTCCACTGTTGGTGGGATTGTAAGCTGGTACAACCACTCTGAAAATCAGTTTGGTGGACCATCAGAAAAATGGACATAATACTACCTGAGGACCCAGCCATACCTCTCCTGGGCATATACCCAGAAGATGCTCCAACATGTAATAAAGACACATGCTCCACTATGTTCATAGCCACCATATTTATAATAGCCAGAAGCTGGAAACAACCCAGATGTCCCTCATCAGAGGAATGGATACAGAAAATGTGGTACATCTACACAATGGAGTACTACTCAGCTATGATGACCTTCTTAATAATTTCCTCTAATAACAAACCTTGGGGTGCAGAGTATCTGTCCTGAGTTCAATTCCCAGCACTGTGGGGAAGCTAAGTGTAGGTAGAGGGAAAAGCAAGATAATAAGATATGAAGAATTTGGGCACTTCATTTCTCTGTCAAGCAATCCTGTGCTGTGTGTTTCTCACTCATTTATAAAGGCCAAGGCTTATCTTCCAACATGTTCTTTTTCCTCATGATACAGCAGAGCTAAAATTACAAAGCAGCAAGCTGCAAGCTCACATGACCACAGCAGGGCAGGATGGAGGCATAGATTGTTTTTAAGATCTTTAAATTAGAATTTCTCTTGCTATTATTTTTATTAACCTCATCTTATTGAAAAGCTTGGTCTGTGGAGATTTTTGTAATTTTACAGTCACATTGCCAGAAGCAGTAAACTGGGAATCAAATTGATTATTTGATTTCTAGATCTAACACTTAATTCTGTGCTTGCTTTAAAAAAAATCAATAGTTCATCCAATTAGAAAATGGCAAGTTAAAGTCTGAGATGAATACATTTTTAAAATTGCAGCAGATATCGTTCCCAAAGAAAGGAATGTGTCACTGTCTGTGGAGGCCTGTGCCATTGTTTAGTAGACTGTTGAAAATCATTATGGATTCAGATGTGACATCACATGCCCAACGCTCAGAAGTCCAGAAGGCTGAATCAGAGTGATGTTGGGGAAGCCCTGCCTCAGACTACAAGAGTAATATCAAACCCTAAAGAATAAACAAAAGAAAAAAGTCATTAAGAAATTTGAGATGGCGGCAACAGAGCCTTAAATTAAATGTACAGTCTGTTAAACAATAAAGGAACTAAAAGAGCCACATACCCATGCTTCTGCAAGCCTTCTCACAGTACCCAATCCCTTGCTAAATTAATTGTAAGGCAAAGCAGCTCCATATACTTTTAACAAGAAGCTTCAGTGTTCAACTGAGCCATACTGAGAAACTGTCTAAAAATTCCATACATGTAATACTGAATCAACCCAACCATTAAGTCAGAGATATTGGAGGCAATTATTATAGACTCAAACTCAAACCAGGTCTGAGTCACCCAGAGTCTCAGAATTGTGTGAGAACTCTAGTCAGATAACTTTTAAAAGCTTCTAACTAAAATAATGAATTGAAGTTTATCATCCTAGCTGGGATCTGAAATAGAGATTCACAAATGCCTTCTCCAAAGACCACGCTTTGCTTAGAGAGTTATAAATGGCAGTGTCATTTGAGTCCATCAATGTTAAAACATATTTTTTTCCAATGAGGAAAACTTCCATTTCTCTGTCTTCACCCAGATCTAATGAGATCTAATTTGGAGCTTCTGGAATCTGATTGTTTGTGCTGTCTGCTCAACTCAGGATCCTTCTTCAAGCTCAGTGAGCTTGGAACTGCATTTTCTATTTCAGATACTTTGAGAAATTTAACTTCTAAAGCTAGTTGAAGTAATTATGATTCTGTAAAAAGCTAAGCCAATTACTTCTTAAGTACTAAGCCTATTCTTGCTCTTAAGTGAAATCAATCTTGTGGAATAAGCGCTGGAAATGCCCACCTGCCAACCACATGTGGCCAGGGACCCATTATGCTGTTCTGGGCATTGAATGCCATGAGGGTGGAAGAAAAAAAAAAGCACATACAGTGGATTGTTTCACTAGGCTTAAAACACTGGTTTGTGTCCCACACCAAGCCTTGAGCAAGACAGCGGTGTGTATAAATGAACCTTTTGCAGAAGTGTTTCCAGGTCCAGCCTCTAACAGTTTAATTCTACATGCCACAGCAAAACTCAAATCACGTGACAAATATTGTCTGCCTCGGGTAATTATTCAGCGCGTGAATCCATGGAATAATTCTTTTCCTTATTTAAAACAAATATTCTAAAATGCCAGGTGGAAAATGCAAAACCCTAAAATTAAGGTCACAACCAGTGACTTCATAATAAACTTGGGATTTTAGAACACACAGGAGGACAGAGGGTTTCTATAATTACATCTGAAATCTGACCATTATTGCATATGATAATGTATATATATATATATATATATATATATATATATATATATATAAATCATTCAACACATGCAGAAAAGTTACATTTTTGGAAGCCCCAAGAATTAAGAGAGTGATTCAAGCTCGTCTCTTTTCGGATGACTGGAAAAGCTGATGCATACATTGGAATGTCCTTACGGGAGGCCATACACCCTGCAAGCCTTTCTTGCTCATGCCTCGTTGTTGTAGTACAGTTTCCCAGAAGAATTCTGAGGGAGATTCAGGTGGTAAATATAAGCCAGCTGGTATTCAGTATGCTTGTTCCTTGGAATGCTTTATATTTTTATTTATACAGAAGCTGTAGCATCTGCCAGCAAAAAAGATTAGTGTAAGCACTGTTTTCTGAATAGATGACTGCAGGCCTTATGCTTTATAAAGCACATTCATCCCTGTGGATTTAGCTTTTGATTCAAAGAACCTTGAGTTATTTAGAAAGAAGCTGAAGAGTCTTCCTTTTGTGTTCGAGAAGGGTCTCGGAAAGCAATTTCTTACCTATGAAACTTTTTTGTCTCTTTCAATGCCATTAGCATAATTAGAAAGTGGCGCTTCCAACATGAGTTAATACAAATAAATATTTTGCATGCGTCTCACTCTATCAATAGGTAAACTAGCAAATTGCAGAGGCATACCCTTCCACTCTTCTCCATAGAAACATCAGGAGCTGAGGGTCCACCCCTACGTGCACACACTTCTAAGTATTAGCAAACAATTTAAGAGTAAGGGCAGTAGGAACACTGAAGAACAACATGTTTTTTTTCCTGGTTTCGTTTGTCCATTTGTCTTATTTCTTTTATTATTTTTTTCTACTTCTTATTCATATATTCATCAGATTCATGTGAATTGATGGAAACTGTTAGCACTGTTTGTATTCATTGTATATTTTATTGTGATGAAAATTAGTCCAAATTCCTATGTAATAGAAGGAAATGAACAAGGTATGTTTTGATTCTAAAGGTGATGTTAGTGGTGATTTTTAAACTATACTGAGGTCCAATCTCAAAATTGATGTTTTGTTAAAAAAATTCTTATCACATCAAACTCCTGTGAGACCAGGAGTTTTAACTTGATATGTGTTTTATTAACTGAGGAAGAGGAAAGCTGGAGTCACTGACCAAAGTAAAAAATCCATGAGTGGTAAATTTGAGAGTCAACAAAGCTCAGCCTAACTCTGGAGCCAAAACCCCTCAACAATACAGTAACCTACTGTATATTGTGTGCAGTAAGGTTTTGAGAAGTCATAAAGTAAATTCTGATGGTTGAATATATAAGAGTTAAGAAGATTCAGGTAAGACTGAAAAGGAGGTTGAATTTCAATTAATAATTTTTTCATGGAAAGAAGGGAAGGTAATTATATTTCATATTATTCACAGTGCTGTGGCCTTTCTTTTATAGATTTTTAGCCTTATAAATCCATCTGATTAGAAAGCAGCTTTTACTTGTATAGGATTATTAATTTAGTAAAAACACAGTATATCGAAAAGGCAGTGAAATCTTTCAAATTTTAATATATGCTTCATTCGCCTTAAAGAACATTATTTTTTATTTGTATTTGTAAAAGACAAAGAAAAATATTAGAAAAATCAATAAGGCAAATATCATTAGTTACATTCATAATTATTTTGCCTAGATATTTAAGAACAGTGCTAAACCTTTATTTGTTTTATTTTTCATCTGTCTCTTGTCTTTAATTTTTTTTACTTTATTATACTTAAAAGTTGAATATATATATTGTCTTATGTGTATATATTACATATTATTTTGATCTGTTATCCCAAAACACTTCTAATTATCTTTATTATGAACTTTCAAAATCCTTGATTTTTGAAATACATATTATTGTTTTATTTTCTGTAGTAGCCCTGGTGTGGAATAGCACATCCGAATGCACCTTTGTCTTAGGACATATTAATCAGTCCTACTATCCTTCCTCATCCTCCCTCCTCCAAAGCCTTTGAAAACCACCATGCTTCAGTCAGTGTCTATGACATGAGTGTTTTCACTGCACAGGTTCCTTTGATCATGTGGTACCTGTCTCTACACTTGCCTGACTTATGAGGATTTACACATCCATCCACATTGTCTTCGGATGACCAATTTCCTTCTATTTATAACCATATACCAATCTGTTGTGTTTGTGTGCATTGTTTTCTATTTCTAATCCTAATTTGATAGACACTACATTTTTTGTCTCTTGTGAATATCAAAACTGCCTAGAATTCACAAGATATGGAGTATGCTCTTATGAAAACTATAAGAATGGACTAAGTCTAAGATAAATAGACATGTTTTAAATTTTCATTCATCAATCAAAATCATAAATACAATTCATATTTCTTTATGACAAATTTAATGGTCTTAACTTCACCATGTTTTTTTTTTTTTAAAAATACAGCTATGCTGAATCCTGTGTTGTTTTGGAGCACGTTTGTATAGCATGAATTGATGCACAAAGTCACTCTTGGAACCAGTGTGAGGGCTCAGTAGAAAAAGGCATTTAGTGCGGAGCCTCATGACCACAGTCCAATCTCTGGGTGCCACATGGTGAAAAAGAACTGGATACCACAGGCTATCCTCTGTGCACCACACACTTTGCAGCATGCTTGTGCTCACACATATAGAACACATGCACACAAAATAATGAATAGAAATGAAATAAACTACACAAAAATAAAGTCAGGTTTAAGAGTAACAATAATGAATATGTTAATAAAATATTTACACAATAGTATTCCACTCTAACTTTTCTAATCAGTTCATTAAATTATAGTCATGTAGTCCCATTTCTAGATGGAGATTTTAAATTAGCTATTAGAATTTTTTATTGAAAAATTGAACTAAGTGGTGGGTTCTAGGAGTTGGTGGCCTTGGCCAAGTGTCTAATCTATTTCAAAGTGTTTCTTCTTATTTTAAAAACGTGGTTAAAAAAAAATTAAGTAGCATTGCCATACATAGCAATGATTTAATAAATAATTATATAATCCCGTCTCATAATTGGATAGTAGGGACACACATATAATATGAACTCAATTAAACTGTATTGTACTTTTAAAAGAAATTTTAAGAATAATAATAGTACTTTGTGCTCAATAACAAGGGAATTTGTGACTACTTAATTAGGTTGGTTAGTACTTTTCGTTATTGCATTTGCTCATTATGTAAGAAGAATAGACATGATACTTATTTGTAGGTAAGCACTTAGTGCTTATAAGATGCCTATCTAAATTGAATCCTGCATACAAAAGTATTTTTCTAAACATTTTTTTTTATTTCTTCTTTCTAGATAATCCTAAAGAGACAACTCGTGTTTCTGTTTTCGTGAGGATTTTGGATGTTAATGACAACGCTCCACAATTTGCTGTGTTTTATGACACATTCGTATGTGAAAATGCCAGACCAGGACAGGTGAGCAACTATACAACTCCAATGCAGGATGGTTTTAGCTGTGCATAAATGTGTTTTTGTCAAAATCTTAGAAAGGTTGAACCAAACAGAGTTAGAAACATTTATATATGTTCTCATTAAAAGTTTAGAAAGTGGCTGATGTTTATAAAGTTGAAAGCATTTTAACAGCCAAGTTTCCCAATTCCTTTGCCAAGTTGTACTGCAATAAAATAATGATATCTTACTCTCTAATAATAAAATAATAAAATAATAATAATAATAATAAGGAGGAGGAGGACGAGGAGAAGGAGGAGGAGGAGAAGAATGATAATAGTAATAATATTAGTATGTTTTCTTTCCCATAAAAGTTGAAGTGGGGATAAAAGCTTTAAATTTTAAAACTTTGAGAATTAAGAGGAAGCACTGGAATATGTTCTGTGCCACTGTCCCAATATTAATAACTATTTTGTGAAATGGAACGTTGTGTTAGACAGTTTTTATGGTCAGGACCTGGACCTCGACAGCTCCAGCCAGCTGGTCTCTGCCACTCGTTTTGAACAGACCAATTAAATCGACAAGTAAGAATGAAAGGCAGAGAAACAAGATTTATTCAGTGTGGCTAAGTTGAAAGGAAGAACCAATACAAAGATGCCCAACTGGTCCATCTTAGAAGTCCTAGCATGAGATTTTTGTTAAAAAAAAATTCAGAGAAGATGCATAACGAATCAGCCTGGTCAAGAGTGGCCCTGACTGCCACTTACACCACCTTGTCTCAGTTTCAGTTTCTTATCTAAAGTGGTCTGTGAGATTGTTCAAATGTGCAACCATCTCGTGGTGATAAGTTTCTCCGGTGGAGAAACAGGAGAAGAAGGCATTTTATTCACCAACAAATTACTGGGAAATTTCCAAATTAGTTTATTGTTTCAATAGACTAATAGCCCAAGGCAGGAGTACGAATAACTCCTCAGAATATCTTCATTGCTGGAGGCTGGTGACAGTGAGACTCAGGAAAAGGCAGAGACCAGTACACAGGATCACTGAAACACTCAATCAGTATTGGGTTGTATGTGAACGTGTTTTGAAGCAATGCAGCCCTTTCATTCACTTCTATGGATTGCCTCTGTGTTTCCTCAGTGTGACAACACATAAAATACTTAATGACTTCATTTGAGACCTTTGAAGCATTCTTCCTACATCAGCTTTGTTTGGAATTATTTAAATCATTTTCTCAGTGGACTCATCTTGTTGTTTGAAAAGCTCTGGCATATATGGCTGAAAGAAATGCTCTTAATTGGCTTGAGTGCTATCTTCACAGAAGGAAGCTGCATATTATAAATAATAATTGGGAATCAAAAGCATTTTATTAGAGATAGGGAAGTCATTGAGAAGCTATGTCATATTTTGACATCATTTAGTGCTGTTATAAACATCAATGTCATTGCTATATTTTAATGCAAATTGCATTGTAGAATAACTCAAGTTATTCTTGTGAATATTGTAATGGGAATTCAATAGCTTGTCTATTGTTTGAAAGAATAAAATTCTGCAATTGGATGTTTTTTACTTGAACTGTTATAGAAATGTTTATTTCTGAATATTTAAATAGCTTAGATGCTTCTAACTTTCTTCTTAATGAAGCAGCATCTATGGTAAAAGTACCATTCCAAATAGTCCTTGGTCCAGCAGGCTCAGCATGATTTAAGTTAAAATCTTCACTGTAAGTGATAAATTATCCACTTTGCTATTACTTCCTGCACTGCTCACTCCATGATTATTCAATTTGATTTTTAAAGAGATATCTTTTAGGACAGTTGAGTCATAAGCACTGATATACTGATGAATTCAAAATATTCAAAATAAGGAATGCTGCATATTTCCTTGTGCTTTCTCTCTAGTTCACTGTAGCTAACCCACTCTTTCAAGACTTTCTGAATATTTCAAAATAGTTAATGAAGAAAACTAATCAAAAATGTACTAAAATGTATTCGCCCAGTCTTAACAACCTCAATATTAAGAATATGATTCATTCTTTTCTAGCTGCCCACATGTGCACATGTGTGCATATTGACAGTTTTTCTTTGGATTAGTTTGTCTTAGCGTGATTGCATGAAGATGGTTTTGTTTGAACAAAGTTTTTATATGTGAATATTGAAATCAATAGTGGGCTTTTATGGCGCATGTCAGTATTCCAAAAAGTTGGAAGACTGAGGCTGGGACAACATGAGTTCAAGATTATCCCCCTTACAGAGTATACTGAAGGACAGCCTGGGCTACACATTATTTCTCAAAAAGCAAAATCATGGAGGAAGTGAGAAGACTTATGAATTTGGGTTTGGAAGTCATGACATTTAAATAAGCAAAGACAAAGTGGTTATTCTTTCAGGTTCCTCACTAAGCTTTGAGCATTTGGACTTCCGAGGATGTTTGCATTATTTATTGAGTACCTTAATACAAACAGCAGCCTTATAATTTAAGTATTCTTTAAGTAACACTTAGATCTACACCATGAGGTGTGCAGACACATGGTAAAGTCGGAAATAAAACTGTGTGCCACCACATTTTCCTTTGCATCCCTTGCCTTTGGTATTGTGAGTTCCTTGATTTAGGGAAGGGACATTTTATTTACAAAGAGTGAAACTTGCCCTTGAGAGGAAGTTAACTGGCTTCTTGTTGGCCCAAATTGGACTGCTTAATTCATACCCCACACGTAAGAAATGAAAGTCTTCAGGAATGAGAAGATTAAGCTGGCTCTTCCTGCATCAATTTCCCTCACTCATATCCACTTTTTCAGTTGATGATGATATTTTCATGTCAAAGGTCACAAAGTTGCATATACCTCTCAGAGAGTCTTTTTGAAGAACCTCCCACAGACAGTAGAGCTTATGTTTACTCCTCAATACCTAAGGATGTTGTTAAATCAATTTATCAAATGACAGCACACATGAAGTCAAAGAGTAGCCAAGGGTTTATCAGACTCAAAATATCCAGAAGTATTTTCAAGAGAACAGTATTCAGGCCCATTTCTAACCAACAGAAATGGTGTGTTTGACCAGAATAAAGTGAGATGTTCACCAAAAATTGCTAATTTTCTGACAGAAAAAGTTAAATATTTCAAATTCAGTAAATGCTTTGTTTTCTCTGTGCATCAAACAATCCACCAACATTTTACATTTGTTTCATTATATTAGTTAGTGTCTTAGTTAGAGTTTTACTGCTGTGAAAAGACACCATGACCAAGACAAGTCTTATGAAGAACATTTAACTGGGACTGGCTTATAGGTTCAGAGGTTCAACCCAGTATCATCAAGGTGGAGTATGGCAGCATCCAGACAGGCATGGTACAGACAGAGCTGAGAGTTCTACATCTTCATCTGAAGGCTGCTAGTAGAAGACTGACATCCAGGCTGCTAGGATGAGGGTCTTAAAGCCCATGCCCACAGTTACACACCTACTCCACCAAGACCCATCTACTCCAAAAGGGCCACAATTCTAATAGTGCCACTCCCTGGGCCGAGTATATACTAACCATCACAATTAGGGTCACTGAAATAGCCTTGAAGTTACAGTAGAATGTGAAAATACAAGTCAACTTTGTTACTGCTAAAGGACTGACCTGTATGTTTTCCATCATATACATATCCAAGAACATTAGATTATGTCTGTATATTCCCTTTTCCAGCATTGAGATGGAATAAAATAGTGAGTGCTTCATGATCCAGAGTAAATCATTTTACCTGGGTAATGAGCATGTGTTCTAGAATGGTAGAGACACGGCTATGTGTCATTTTATTTCTTATCCCTTTAAGACTAGAATATTCTGCTTTCTATATCACTGAGTTTTAAAAAGTGTTCCAATTAACAAGTAATCATTAATACATTGGTGCTACAAATCTTTAATCAATATACATATTTCATTTGCAGATTTCAGGTACATTTCATAATTTCCTATGCACATATGTAAAGAAGTGGACATTGGTCCTTAAAATGTATTAGCTTGGTCTAAACTGGAATTGTAATTTGGAATAACAGTTACAAATGTTATTTGGAGACATTGTAATTTTTCTTTAAAGGATCATTAGTTCTACTTTTACATTGCTACTAAATATTTTTAGTATCTCTGTGTGTTAACATTAATCTTAGTGACTGAGAATTTCCACTGTTCAGTCTCTGTTATTTCACTTATGTCTTTATTTTTTTCTTCAATATACAAATGAATCACTGTTTTAAAATTCAAAGCATCATTAAAAGAAGGAGAGTTAGGAGAGAAGAAACAGCTAAATTAAGAACTTTTAGGAGCACCTTCCAAATATCATTCTTTCTACATTTTTGTAATGAATGCACTCATATATCTGTACTATTTGATTCTATTTTAATTTTTTTCTCTTTATTATTATCATAATAAATATTTAGTCAACCATGATTTAATAATACTGTTTTAAAAAAATTTCAACATTCAAATGATTATACTTGTTCATTATTTCTAGAAAATACTATATTGCTTTGTGTGGTTTAATTAAATTTCTTGAATGGCTCTGAAATAAATAATTTGAAGTATAATAAGTAGGCTATTTTTACTGCTATTGCTATAACATGTTTTGAAAGGAAAGTAATTTAATATAATGTGATAATAATTTGTTCAGTGTCAAATTGTCTTACATAATGTTTTAATCTTGAAATTCCTTGTTAAATCAACAAAAACTCAGGAAACTATTTTAACCAAATATGCATATAATGATAAACTAAAGCTTTAATTTTAATTAAGAATAAGTTTGAATGTTTGTACAAGCATCAATAAATATAAGCTTCTGATGCATATAAATGGAAAAGAATTAAGATAACATCAGAGTATGTACATATCTGTGCTTGATCCATTGTCACGTGTGTAGTGAAACCATAATGAAGGTGACAAGCGACATCCATAGCAAGATAGGGTGCTGTGTTTTCAACTTGAAATACAGAGAATTTCCCTTTTATATAATGTATTTGCTCATTTTAAAATGTGTGTATATACACACGCCTGTGTGTGCATGCTTGTGTCCTTAAATATAACCTGTTCAGGCATTATAATATTACTTGTATATATGTTTTCAAAATGGCATATATGATCCCTGTTCTATTCGCAGACATGTGATGATTGTAATGTTTTCTTTCCCGCAGCTGATACAGACCATAAGTGCAGTTGACAAAGACGACCCCTTAGGAGGACAGAAGTTTTTCTTCAGTTTGGCTGCTGTGAATCCGAACTTCACAGTACAAGATAATGAAGGTCATTTTTGTACTGTTTCCATATGTAATATGAAAAAAATGGGAATTATAGCCCAAATTATCACAACATAGCAATTCATTTATTTGTGTTAAGTATAGACTTAATGATGTAAACTTAAAAAGCCATTAATATCCATATATAGTAAAGCATTATCATATCTTGTTTGAGGTTATTTGCTCCTGTAAAATTTAAATAATAAAATAAGACTATAGGAGTTCAAGGAAAGGTAAAATGTTGAAATGATTAGAAAGGCTACAAATAATTCGTTAAATGGTAAACATGGTAGGACATGAATGGCTGTAGGAAACAAAGATTATGTGTAAATCTATTATATAGACTTTGATGGGACATAATAGTATCCTATTTACCGGAGACTAAAATATGATTGTGAGGAAGGAAAAACAGGCATAGTATCCTGAGAAAGGATTTTCATATTTCTTGTTGCAGAGGCAAGTGTGCTATTGTCTTCTATAAAGAACACATTTCATATCTCTGAAATTATTTCCTTTTTGTTCTCATAAAGGGCATAAAGCATTTTAGATCCACATTGTAAAAACAGTTATGACTTTTAAAATGTTTTACTTTTAAATGTTTTTACTTTTAAAATGTGTCACGAGAACTATGTAACTCTAGACTATACATGTCCCTCACCCACACAAGCATGCGGGTATGTGTGCTATTAGAACTCGCCTATATTTAATACATTTCATGGCAAATAATGACCTCAGCTTCTGATGGTAGAAGATATATTTGCCTTACTGTGGCTGCAAATGTTTTTCAAATAAATCTCATAAGCACATTGGTAAATATATAATACTTTCTTCACAGTGTTTGAGATGTATTAACAAAGCCAGTTGGCTCTATTCCCTCAAGGTGGTTCCAAAATGCCATAAAATAGCTTAAAACCGTGTACCATTTTACATCATGCTATCTACTCACCAAGAGATTTCATCTAGTAGAGTGTTCACATAACGAATAAGTGACTCAAAGAGAAATTATCCTTTTGAGACACGATTCACTAAATCTTAAGATTTGAAATGTCCATGTTTTCTGTCACCCTAGACACATAAAGTAATTGGATTAGAGAAGTGTAGCATGGACTTGGCAGTTAATATACACAGCGCTGCACTGTTTCTGAATTTCAGATGAACAACATCCAGTATAATTTCAATTGCTGAACCTGGTAACCTAAACAGAGATTTTGGATTATAGCTGTCTGTATTGACTCTTCAGTACTGATCTGACAATCCCTGTTTCTGTGTTTATTTAATTTAGATTCGTTTCCTGTGAAGCTGAGAACTAGATATTAAAGAGAGAGACAGGTTAGGGCTGGTGCTGTCATGGGGCAGCCTTTCAAATGTCTTGAAGGAACCACTTAAGACTCACCTCACTTAACTTTTCATGTAGATTATCATATTGTTATATTAGAAAGAATTCTTGATTCTGTATAATTTACTCAAAGTAAGGAATGAAGTTATACAAATATCAACCTAAAGAGCTCACTGAGTAGCGTTCCATTAAATTTGGTGGAGTATCTGGTCTAATTTTATATATGTTACTGCTTTATGTTATTGGTTCAAGATTTAAAAAGTTGTGATTATACAGGAATCAATTAAAGATATGGCTTTTGTGATATTTTCTCATGCTTGTCTATAAGTTAATATTGTATATCTGAAATGTAATGATACCAATCTGTTTTTTTAAAATTAACTTCTTTCTGTGATAAGCCATATAATATTTATCACTATTTAAAAATACTGTTTCATTAAACATTGAATCATAGATATATTTATAATAAAAATGACTGGCTCTTAAATATAACAAAAATATTACAAAATTAATATTCACAAGATTCTTGAAGTTAAAAGGCACCTAGACAAGATTGTAAAAATGTCCATACATATGCAAATTTTTATCTGAGATATTAATGCTTGGTAGGTACATTTTTTAATTTACTCAGATGTTTCTAAGACTTTAAAGATCTGCTTTCCTAAGATACTTGACATCTTTCTAATAATGTAGAAAACACTTTTTCTATATTCAGCTACTAAACTAGTATGCAATAGTCATTTTCTTTTTCTGTCCTGTTTGTTTGACTTAACAACTGACTGACTCCTGTTTCTATATTCGCCATGTAGACAGCCCTTTGAGAATCAAGACTACATTCATAAACAAACAGTAAAACAAAATAGAAAGTAACATACTCTTTGGTCTTTAAATGTTGGTTATTTGAGTCTAGAATAAACTACTTCTACCTTCATCTATAATTCATATTGAAAACTGGATAACTTATCTCTGAATAGGTAAACTTATCTTCACCAACAGAGTAGTAATTCATTGTATGGTTGCCTTTATAAAAATTGTATATTTTTTGAAATGTTATTTGTTACTCCCCAACAGTGATATCAAGTTGCTCATTAATAGGAAAATTGTGTATATATATATATATTCATATGCTTTCACTTTAATGATTGGAAGCAGTGTTGAGAAATATTCATTATTTGATAACCTTTGATTATACATTAGAATTTTAGTGGGTTTAGATAACTTTATTGATTTATGTGCTTTACTGAATCATATTTTCTTCATAATTGTTTGATTAAAGAATATTTTATGTGAAATTACACACTCAGATATGTGTAAATTTAAACAATATAAGTGATTATTTTCCTTGCTAAAAGCTTGCTTTTTACAACCTCTAAAATATTTATCATCTGTACAGATTTCATTAATGAATTCCTATATTTACCATTATGTAACAATCATTTGAAATTGAACCAGTAATGGACTCTGAGCATGGGGCTGCATTTATGTAATCACAGTGCTCAACAGCTTGACCAGAGGAATTGATCTTAATCAGGTCCAGCCAGTGCTAAACAGCAAGATCCTTTCTCAAAATTAATAAATATAAATGCACTCTTCGTCTTATCTAGTATAACTTGCCTACTTTGAATTGCGTTATGAATATTGAATAGAAAGTTTCATAGTTTACATAAAGAGATAGTTCTTTTTATTTAAAAACCACAGTGAATACTGTGCTCTAAAATACTTGACATGGTTTCTAATTTATTTTAGACAACACTGCCAGAATTTTAACCAGAAAAAATGGCTTCAACCGTCATGAAATAAGCACCTATCTATTGCCGGTGGTCATATCTGATAATGACTACCCAATTCAGAGCAGCACGGGCACCCTGACCATCCGTGTGTGCGCCTGTGATAGCCAAGGCAACATGCAGTCCTGCAGTGCAGAAGCCCTGCTCCTTCCCGCTGGCCTCAGCACTGGCGCGCTGATCGCCATTCTTCTCTGCATCATTATTCTCCTGGGTAAGAAATGTGGAAGGAAGGGGGTGGTCTTCCGAGACGACTAATTCAGTCTATAATTGAATAGGAAATGTTACCATCAGAACACACCACCTCTCAACTAATGCTAAAGTTTTAAGATGCATGTAAGTTAACTGGGACGTACTAGTAGCATAGAAACATTTGTATCCAGTCATAAAAAATACTAACTGAAGTCGTCCTTATGGTAATAGAAGTAGCAGGATTTTCTCTGGGAATTAAGGGAAAATACACACCAAACATGTATCTTTCATGACAGTGTATTAAATAGAGTAAAAGGAATAATGGTAGCAAACTGACCACACTTGAGAGAAGGCCCCTGCCCAATAGAAGAGAGCCAACAGCAAAAAGAACTCAGTGAAACCTTTTGAAGTTTTTGTCTCATAATGCTTTATCAGTTTTTTTAACCTTACAGGTCTTTTACTTAAATATTATGGTTTCCATTTTTTGTTGATTTTATGTGTGCACATTCTTTGCCCACGTATCTTTGTGTGCACAGTTATGGCTCTCCAAGTCTTTGTGTTTCCTGTACTTTTTCTTTCTATCTCTCTTTAATGTTTGCTTGTTTTGTCTGTTCTGTTCTCGCTTTTTTTCTTGCTGTTATTTTAGATGCCTGTTTGTTTTATAAGGAGAGAAAGTAAGAATATGGGTTTGGGTGGGTAAGGAGGTGAGAAGGATCTTGGAAAATTAGGGAGAGAAGAAACCATATACAGAATATAGTGTACCATAAAAACCTATTCTCAAAAGAGGGGAACCAAAAACAAAGTGTTAATAGCAAGTCTTTATTAAGTTATTATTAAGTGTTTAATAGTGTACCAAATACTACCACATGTTTTCTATTTTGTCAATTTGTTTGTTTTATAAAAAGGGCACAAATTGTTGAAATTTATTATCCTAACTCATAATGAATTTGAAAGTTGGAAGTGCTGTCCACATCTTTCAAGGACAGGTAGCCAGAGTGCGTTGTTGCTCAGTTCTCTAGAGAAATTTGCAGACTGCCCTCATCTTTTTTCTCCAAATGTATGGAGGGCTTCCTCTAACCTTTTCGCTGAAATCTGGTCCAGCAGCCCTTTACCTGATTTACCTATACCACAAGGAATGCTCCTTGATTTTATAACTCAGAGTAGATTGCTTTTTAACTGATCTTGAAGGGAAAATAATTTATTTAGTCTTGGCTGAATCCTGTCCTTCCTATTGAGTATTGTCGAAAGAACTGTAACTTTATTTCAGGAAGCGGGGAAATGAGCTCAGACGGAAGCTGGTCTTAACAGTTTCCATTATCTTCTGTATTGGGAGCTTTTACTAAACGAATTCATTTCCCTGACAGTATACAGCCTGAGGTTGAGCATCTTTGCATCACACGTTGTTGTGTGTATGAGATTATCTAAGGGAGCTCTTCTCAAAACCTGTAATACAAACATAAACACAATCAAAGGATTTACTGTTAATTAATATAAATTAACAGACAACAAAGTAGAGTTTGAATAATAGTGATTTGTACTTGGTTAAAACACAGCTTTTCTAAACAGAGATGAATTCACATGTTTCTCCAAATATCTTAAATGATCAATAACAAAATATTTAAGGACAATAAACAGAAAGCCTTGTCCCCACTCGTGGTATTTGCATTAACTTTCTCCTACAGGTATGTGTGTTAGTTTATAATGTATGTCCCTCCTTGTGCATATTTACTTGAGATGAGTCTCTCTGAAGAACACATTTGTGTTTTAGAGTTAATTCAGTGTGATGTGAATTTACTCTTTGGTCTGAACTCACTTGATTTAACAATATTGTGGTGAGTTCTCTTACAAGGCATGGATTTATTTCCACGAAAATTATAAGTAAAATGTCCTGGTGTTTAAGCAAAAGAAAGTCACCTTTTCTTCAGTCATGAAGGCCTTTCAAGCTCTGTAAATCCATCAGCCATGCTATGGAACAGAAGTTATTAGTTTAAATTTTGTGATGAGCATCACTTTTTATTATTGTATAAAGATGTAGTGGAACATGTGGACATATTACATCTTTCAATTTGGCTAATTTTTTATGTCAGAACTTTGGTGCCTGGGATTGAACCTAGAACCTTGAGAATGTTCTACCACAGAATGACCGAAAGATATTCCTTTCATATAAGTTTAGTATTTAATACAAAAAATTAATATTTTCTGTATTGTCAGGAACATACTTTAAATAGTTCTTAGAAAAAGAAGCAAAAAGTAGTCATTGCAGTTAAGGAATATTATGCTTTGTTTTAGAACTAAATCAAAACCACGATACTAGCCAACCTAGCTAAACCCCGCTAGGCTTCTGAAGAAAAATACAAAATTAATCTCAAATTCTGGCTTCCCTTGCAAAGTATAAACACTTTCTGCCTGTTATGCACTTGTGCTCTGGATTGGAAGTTTGCGAAGGAAGTTCTAACGCATCTTCTTGTCTTTGTTCAAGTTATAGTAGTCCTCTTTGCAGCCCTGAAAAGGCAACGGAAGAAAGAGCCTCTGATTCTATCCAAAGAAGACATCAGAGACAACATTGTGAGCTATAACGACGAAGGTGGTGGAGAGGAGGACACCCAGGCCTTTGATATCGGTACCCTGAGGAATCCTGCAGCTATCGAGGAGAAAAAGCTCCGGCGAGATATAATTCCTGAAACGTTATTTATACCTCGGAGGACTCCTACAGCCCCAGATAACACGGATGTCCGGGATTTCATTAATGAACGCCTCAAAGAGCATGACGTGGACCCCACTGCGCCTCCCTACGACTCCCTGGCGACCTATGCCTATGAAGGAAACGACTCTGTGGCTGAATCTCTGAGCTCTTTAGAATCAGGTACCACTGAAGGAGACCAAAACTACGATTACCTCCGAGAATGGGGACCTCGGTTTAATAAACTAGCAGAAATGTATGGTGGTGGTGAGAGCGACAAAGACGCTTAGCCTGGCGCCTGTGTTCTGCTCAATGAGATAAAGTAACTGCAGACATTGTCTCCACTTCACAATATTTGATATTCAGGAGAAATTTTTCCTGCCACTCAGCACAAGTTTCCCACTTATTCCTTAATTTGTTCATTAATTACATTAATTCTTTCCTGTAGGATGTCTCATGGAATATATACGACATTTTATTTAATCACTTCCAAGAGCCAAAGCTATGGAAATTCAATGTTGTCCATCTTAGTAAATAAAAGAAACCTGAGCAGGATAGGTCCCCCTTAAGCAACCTCACGAACAAGCCGCTTCTGTTAGATACACGTCTTGCCCTTGCAAATGAAGCTTTGAAAAGACGAAGAAAACATTTAAAATGTATCCTGTTCTGTACATTAAGTTTAAAAAAATGTACATGTGGTGTTAGTAGGTGTGATATGCAGCCTGGTATACAAGCATTTGTGCAATTTCATTTCATCAAATTCTATCTGCTAATGTTTTATATTTATATTTTTGTATTTATTTTTTAAAAAAAATAAACCAGTTTTTACAACTATTTTGTTTCTAGCTTCTCTTTTCTTTAGGAACAAATTCTTTCTCCATAAATTATCTTCTTACCAAATCAAATTTAATGCACCCGAGAAGGAAAAAATTCACATTCTAAGCAATGTCGAAAGCCCTTACCAAAATGATATGACAGGTAAGCGCTGCTCCTCTGCAATACATTCTTACACCATAATATATGCAAACTTCTTCATACTGAAAGCATCTGTAAATTATAAACCACTTAACATTTATCATCTGAAAAATTGACAAGAACGGTGCTCTAACCCCTGAGCGGCAGAATCAACCACACTCAGATTTAAATCATCGCTGTTCTAGAGTCTTGTGCTAAATACACCAGTGGTACAGCAGTTTTATCTCGTTCGTATTTGCTAGGACAGTATCTGGAAAAATAGTGCCTCATTGTTTTTTTTCTTGAATGACATTTTTGCTCTTGAAGTTTATAGGCAGTATGAGTTCATACCGACTCAGGCTGGAATAATCACTGATTGGAAGGATTTTTACCTCCCATGGTGACTTTGAAAATGCCTGGTAATGGCAGTAATAACACGGAATATTCCATTAAGATGCAGCTTGCTCCCTACTTATGTCAGCTTTCAGAGATGCATCCCACAATGTTGTAACATGGCGTTTGTGTGTGTGTGTGTGTGTGTGTGTGTGTGTGTGTGTGTGTGTGTAAAACTATTTTAATAGAAAGCAAAAGAACAAGTTTAAATACAAACTTTAAAATGCCAGTTGTTAATTGTTCAAGTTCCACTCCTGATTTATTTGTAAATGGAATACTTTAGTAGTTGATATGGAAGTCACGATCTCTGCTGAGTATGTTGTAAACAATACCAAAGATTCATGTGCTAATTAGTAAAAATGCTCTATGATTTGAATAGGTCTGTGTGCTATGTTAATATATCCCTATTGCAGAATTAATTATTTCAATCCATGGTGTTTTTTTTTTTCCCCTAACTTTAATGCTGAAGGGCCCACATCACTGTACCAACAAATACTTCAGTTTGTATAGTAGTCTGATTATGAAAGAGAGACAACCCATGAGGCCCAATTAAAATCACAGCCAAGTACTGCTAAGAACATATCAGGCTGAATATTAACACTTAATATGACAGAACTAACTAATGTATATCATAAGTTGGCTTTCAAAAGAGACTAAGTTTAAGAAATGGAACTTTTCTCCTTTGTACCGAATTGAAATGAGGAACATGCTGTTTCCTGGAGAGATAAGTCATTTAAAATAGAATAAATTGACAAGGAAAAAGGAAAACAAAGGCCTCAGAGCATTTCAAATTGGTCATAATTTAAAATACAATTTTTGTTAGAATTATTTCTACATTTCCACACAAGTAGTTCCTTGAGTCAATATTAGATGTCAATAAAGTAATTCTTACGTCTATAATGTAATTCTTACGTGGAGACTTTTAATTATCTTCTTTCAGAAATGTCAAGAGATCCTAAATTATTCTGGCATTTACTTAATCATACATTATTTTAAAAATTGGGAATTGTGACAGTGTTCTCTAGTATAACCCAAACCAATTTCAGAAATGTTCATTAGGATAGTTGGTCAGGCTTATTTGTCAACTTTGGAGACATTGGTCGATAGCACATACTCCAATATTGTTGCTAATGACAATGGTATGTTATTTCTTGGTAGCCATGGAATTCAAAACATACGTTATAAAAATCTATTTAAAGTCTCTCAGTCACATTTTGGTATTGTGCTTGCTCAAGAGAATGCCCAGGACATCCCTTATTCCAAAACTAGTGTTCTGTGTGGATGGGGCTACTGTCTCTCAAAATACTATTGATGTAACTGAACCAATGTAGGTTTTTCATTTCTTCATTTATATATAACTTCAACATAAATTGTTTATTGAGTCTCTATTATATATATTAAAAACACAAGGAATGTTCAAAAATCCAGAGACGTAATAAATTATATATAGTTCTTCTATACATAAGTGTGTATTTATTTACTTATAAAGTTAAGAGATGGCAAAGCTATGATCACTACTGAGTTTATCATAAATTATCCAGCTCTTAAAATTAACTCTTCTAAGAACAGAATTATTCTGTTGTCATTTTTCATGATTTATATAATCAGCTATTTTCACTTGACCTTTAAACTTTAGATTCTTAGAGATGCTACCCAAGTATCATTTCCACTTGTAGCAATGTATCAAAAGTTATGCAACTGTAAATAATAGTCTTAGATTGAAATTGTTGATCTCTCTCTCTCTCTCTTTCACTCTTTTTCTCTCTCTGTCTCTCTCTCAAACACATACACACACATTCATACACACATGCATGCACACACACACATATACATGCACATACTCAAAGACAAAACCATGTAACTACAAAAATAGTGCGCATGTATTGGTAGGTTAATGCACATATTCTACGACTGATTTAATATCTAGAGTCTCTCAAAACAGAAGATGCTAATATTAGAACTCTATGTCTTAACATGTCAATATATTTATGTAAGTTTCTAGATACATTTTATATTATGTGTACATGTATGCTTATTAATTATGACTATAATAGACTATTCCACAGAACATCTAATGAAATCATATATTTTAGAATTTGGAGTAAGTATACACAAAATCTAATGTGTATTTTTGTGTTGTTCCTGTATAATTTATGCATTAAATGTCAGCTAAACATATACACAGAGCTGAGTCACTTCCCATAGTCACTTTTACATTATGAGTCCTTGTATCTTCATACAAGATGCAAGAATGGGGAATGGCTACATTCACAACTCAAGACATTAATTCTTAATTAATAATTACATACCAAAGTTGTTTTAAGAACAAAACAAAATAAAGTCCATGAACTTTCAAAGAATCCTGAAAAAGTGGAGTAACTAATGGCCTTTCTACTGGACAGTCAGATTCAGATTCAACAATGTGTATATGTATATGTACATATACACAAAATAATATTTATACAGACTACAAGTAATAAACATATGGCAGACTATGTTAATTAAAGAATGATGCTGGCTTTCTGTCTAGCGCTCCTTCAGTTCACAGCACCTACATAGTGAGCAGTACTCAGTCACAAGTCACATATTTATCTTTTATCATTACAAAATTATCTTATTGTAAAATACATTTGTCCCAAATAGAATTGGTCTTATTGAATTCTATCACCATTCTTACCAGTCTCTGCCATGTTTCTTCCAATTGGCCTGCTCACCAGTATTGACTCCATTCCATTTTGTCACAAACTCAGAGGTTATCTTTAATCACTACATTAAGTTACTAAGCACTTTAATATCCCCCTAGGAATGCATTACGAGCAGAGTCGCAATGTTCTGCCTCCTAAGATTGTGCCCTTCTTGTAGCTGACCTCATCATTTCCTCTATGATAGCTACTAAGGCAATTGTCTCAAAGCTCTCAGCCTCTTCAAATATCCTATCCAGTACCAGTTCTCTACTCATGACTCTAGACAGCCTTGATCATTGTAAACTTAAAAGGTAATATAAAATTTTATATTACTGTTTTTAAATCTCCCCTAAAACTACCCTATCTCGAAGCTTAATTCTAAACTACTGCTAAAGATTAATATATCACCTAACCAGAAGACCTTAAACCTCATGATAAAATTAGTTACTTCCTCATTACAATGAGTACTTTTATGGCTATTTTAATGCTCACTACCCCACAAATTATGCCTGAGGTTCTCTGGAAATTCTAAATAAGGCTGTTCCTTAATGAAAATAACATAGACATAACACATCAAGGAGAAGGCCATGTACTTCACCATGCAGGCGTCCCGCACCTGCCATCTGCTTCCCTGAGACTTGGCAGTGGGACCTTCCCTTGAGATGCTCATTCCCTGTCTTTGTAATCCTTTATGCTCTTGCATTTTATTTTCTTTTGGTTAGTGAAACAACTGTATTTAGTATATATTCTTACATTTTCTTCTCCACCACGCCTTCCACATCATCCCCAACCTCCTACTCCTCCAGTTGTGTTCTATTTTCCTCCTTATCTCTTTCGAAACAAGCAAAAACAAACCTACAAAACAAGGAAACATATTTAAAAATGATACCACGTAAAATGTGTCCTATCTAACGTGACCTTGCATGCTATTGAAAATATTAGCTTTGATTATTTGACTTGGTCTAATCAACAGCTGCTTCCTCTATTTTGGGAAGTAGTTAATTATCTCCCTAACTTTTTAACCCTTTCCTTTTATCTCATTATCCAGTTAACAAGGTCAGAAACATGTTTCTCATCAAGTTTCCTCTGTGAGTGGTTTGACTAAACTCAGTCATGATTCCAGACTTTATTCAGAGTAGATTACAAGATTCCATCCAGCCTGAATCTCCACAGCCCTTTACCTACTTTTACCATTTATTTACTAACCACCGCTTCCCTTCATTCTGTGTTAATACTGGCCTCTCCTTTCTTACTTGGGTTAAGTTTTGATCCAATAAGATTTAATTGACTTCTACTAATTTTTTTAACCTATATAATTCCTAATGCTATAGCGAGCAGGATTGAACTTGAATGGAATTGCTTATGTTTTTAGATGCCTGCATTTTCTTTTACATTTTAATGACTTTTTTCTATAGGTATTTTCTCATCTAAATAGTATATAAGTTTGCAAGAACATGAATTTTATCCCCTTTTCCCAGTATATAGAACTGTATTCTTGTATGAATGCTCAATAGACATTGGTCAGATGAATGAAAAAAAATAATGTTATTTTATTTGAAAGTTGTTAAGAATGCACATAATATGCTAAAAGTTTATAAGACTCTTGTCTCTTCCCACACTGAACTAATCAGACTGATAAGAGAAAACTTAGTGAGTCTGTTCTTCATACACTAAAAACCATTTGGGATATTATTTTAAAATTATACAATTCAACAGGTCTGTATGTAACCCCAACTACTGAGGCAGAGAGATCACAAGAGCAAAGCTAGGTTGGTCTACAGAGTGATTTCAAAGTCACTCTGGCAACTTTGTCTTAAAGGGGAAAAATAGTAAAATTAAAAATAAAAAATGACTGAAAATGTAGCTCAGTGGTAGAGTCCTTGCCTAACATTTGAAATGCCTTTAGTTTACTCTTCAAAACTGATAAAAAGCAGGAAAGAATAATATAAAGTAGAGACTGTTTTTTGTTAAATAAAATCACATACAACGATTTTACAGGACACACACGAGTTAAATTTTTTCTACACAAGTTAAATTGTTTTTGTAAAATAATATTACAAAGTGTTTACACTCTATTCAAACTGCCAATGATCACATTGGTGGGAACTCCACTAAACTGAGTGCTAAATCAGAAGATGGTTACCATCTCACTTGCAGTGCTGGTGGCTTGGAGCCTCTGTCACTGATTCAGGAACGTACTTGAAAATCTTGAAAAGGCTGCATAGTCCGACAGTTGCTTAGGGAATGTATGAGGGAAGATCAGGAAGAAACTGGAAGTTGAAAAGAAGCCAAGGTCCACAGACTTCAAAAGGACAAGGTTTAGCTTCAAAGCAACCTCCACAGTTAATTAATATTTATTCCCTTCAAACCATAATACTTCATACATTTGTCTTTTATATACTGTTCTGCACAACTTTCATTTATTAATTTCACCACAACCCTCTCAGATATTAACATTTAACGAACACCTTCAAAGATATATAGGTTTGGCATTTACTGTAGAGACTCTCTTGATTTCATAAATCCAAAACAAAATGGGGCATAGAGGTGACAACATAGATAGCAATGAGTATATGTGCTCGAGTCATCGAGACACCATTGATTTAAAAAAAAAAAAAACTGAAATAAATTGAAAGAACAAATAATATATTTTAAACATCTGTCATCTTAAGTCATTAAATCACATAAGTATGTAAATATCTAAATATCTACAACATTTTGTTTGATTCCTTTAATTCATATATACATATTGCTTTCCACCATGCTGAATGACCTATTTACAACTATGAATAATGAAACTTAAAAGTAAAAAGTAAGAGTTTTCCCAGACGCAAGTTTTTCTTCTTGTTATAAGTGGTTCCACTCTAGAGCATATACACAAATGACCAAAGTGGACACTCTTCATTAAGTTATTTTAACAGGAAAGGATTAAAGATTTTGGAGCACATATTGGAAACCTGGTAGACTATTTGTGACATTTTTTTTCCAGTTGTGGAATTATCCTGAGTTGAGAACGTGACATTTACAACTCTGCAGGAAGGTAGCAGAGCAACTTCATCCCCAAATTTATCTGAACAAACCTCCTACACATTGTGAAATATTTAGAAGCAGGCCTGAGATTCTTAGCATGAATTTTGCCTCTTTTTTTTATAATCAAAAAGATTGGAGTTGAGTTTTCTTCTCAGCGTGTACAGCCTGAGAAGAAACATGTTACAGCATGGCTTTATTTTCTTCACTTTTACTACTAATATAATGAAAATTTCTTATTTCATTTTCCCAAAAGTGATCTCTTCTAAAAGACTGTGCTAACATGACTGGAACTATAGTATATAAAACACTAGATAAATCTAGTAATTATATCTGCTGATATTTTTTTTCTCTCTTCAGAATAGTGCTTTATCTTTACAAATCACTGTGTGAGATTGTCATCTAAATACATGATTAACATTTCAATGTTTTTCTGCTTTCAAAGAGTTAAACGTTTTATCATCACAGTTTGGCTGCGTTGGTGATTGCCGTAAGCATCCCTAAGGTTGGAGGAGCCTTTGTGATTCCGGTGCATGAACATTACCATATACTGACAGGTCTATATAATTCAGGTAAAAGAAACTCTGAATTTTCCCTTCCATTTGGTTAAATACTTAAACCTGGCAAAACGTTAGCCCCCGTCACACATTGGGCATCCAAATAGCTACTACATAAATACGCGTTGAGTGACTGATTAATCTTGGCACTCCAATACTCTGCTCTCTAATTTTGGCAGTGTGGAAAATGTCAGGTCCCATACCTACCCCACCCTCTACCAAAAAGGCAACATGTTTCATTCATATTTGAAAAAGCATATTCTAGAAATGTCACAGCAACCTTTAAAGACGACAGTCTCTCCCTAGGAATTTTGACAGCAGATATGCACAATTATGCCAGCTATATATCGAAATTTTCTTACATCATTTTACCAAAAGTGATAACCTGAGACGACAGCATGTAAGGATTGGGGGCAAGGAAGAAAAATCTTGATGCGCTTTTTAAATATTTATTTTAATATAGGATAGAAAAGGTGGAGTTCAATTTTAAGTTGTTTAAAATAAAGAACTGAGTGGCCTCAAATACATAAACTTAGGTTTTAACAGAATTTTCTGTATATTTATAATAGAGTCCAATTTTATATCTCTTCATATTCAAATTGAATGAAAAATGAAGACAAGCATGAAAGGTACACTCCAAATATTTTAAAGGGTAATGTATTGTCTTAGTGATGAGATAAACATCAGTGATGGATTGTCTCACCAACATGTGTGCTTAGAAAGCTTGCACTCAGAATTTTATGACTAATCAATTATACTGGAATCAACTGAGGATAAATAGCCGTGGCAGAGGTGGAGATGGTGGTGATGGTGGTGGTGGTGATGATGGTGACAGTGATGGTGACAGTGACGGTGATGGTGACGGTTATGGTTATGATAGCTGACATTTATTTCTGTTCTCTGTTTCAGAATCTACATTGTGTTTTGTAAATTGACACAAGTAACTGTCACAATACCTCAATATGGTAGATACTATTATGTTCATTTTATAGAGGTGGAAAATAAAATTACTGAAAGTGAAGTGAAATTGCTTAAAGTCTAGCCACTGTAAAATGGAGTTGGAAGCCAAATTGATTTAGTTCTAGGTCTGGAGCTCTTTACCCACCATTACTACTGAGAGAATTTTTAAAAAGTCAATCTTTATCTCTCAATATATTAATGACAATGAATAGATTAATGTCAATAAAATATGAAGAGTAACATTTTACTTAACAATGGTAGCATATTTCCCTTGTAATTGTCAATATCTATAGTATATTAATTTCTGAATCAGATATAACATTAGTAAAATGTTATATCTAGCTGTATTATTAATACAGCTAGAATACTAAGGATCTTTTTCTGATATGCTTTTAGTTTCTTTCACATTTGGAATTGTAAAACAACATAGTAGACGCATTTATACAAACCTTTAATGGCTAATAAATTAGGAATAATTATGCCAATGTGGAAAAAATATGGTCAATAAAATACTTTTATTGGCAAAGATAAACATATCCTGGGTTCTTGTTAGGCAGTCTAGTGAGCTGGCGGGTTCAAGCCTCAGTGATGGACCTTATCAGGAAGAATGGAGTGGATTTAGGAGTAGATTCACCCCCGCCTTTTAGCTTTCACTTGCTCACAAGTAGGTGTACTTTGAATACAATTGTACCCATACAAATATACCAACAATACACACAAAGATTCTAAACACAAATATTTTTCCTTTATTTTAATAAAGCAGTTAACACTCACTTCAAGTACATATAAATTTGCTAGTGAGCATCTTAGACCTTCAGTATTTCAAATTAGCACTCATGTTGGTGTTGGTATGGGAAGCAAGGCATTAAACAAAGATGTAAAGATGGATCCCATTTTGTAACTCCCAACATTATTTGATATGAAAAACAGAAGAACTTAAGGCAGTTCTATGATGAAGATACAGAAAACAAGATTTATTTTCTTGAATGAGGAACTGATTTTTAACATAAAATTAATCATCATCATAATAACATAATCAGTCAAATATAGTGAATTTAATTTTTGAATTATAGAAAAGTGTGAGCAGTTTTCATATTTGTTTTATTTACTTCAGCAATGTTTTAACTAAGATTATATTTCTTTAACTAATGATGAATTTTTATCTCTGACTGAGTGCTTCTTGCTACCTCTTACAGTGTGTCTAAGTTAAGAGGTATTATAGTTGTGTTTTCTGATAATGCTGAATCTTATAATGGACAGAAATTACTGCTATATGAATATATGTGTGTGTTTCACATGTATTTGGTAGTTGTGTTTGAAAGATGTATGTGGGAATAACATGAGTTTTAACATACATTTTCCATTTATTTCTTCTATGTACTTAACATCATCAAATAATAAGTCTTCTGAACTTAAGAATTTGAAACTTCTCAGTTACCCAGATGAAATAACATATTTGATTAAATTCATGCTAGTGTGACTTCTGAAGCACAACTGCATACTTCTTGTCTGTTCCTGAGCTCACTTTATCAGAAATAATTTTATATAACACAGTGAGTTCCAATACTGGTCAGGTTTTAGTTTGAATTTGTTCCAGGCAGGTGAGGAGATTGCTCATAAAAGCTTCCAAAAACAAAAAAAAATGTTCAGCTGATGAGAATGGAAACATTCTCAAAATATAAGCATTAATGCACCTTATTGCATTCTGCAGAGTCATACTTCCACACCTCTCCCCCTTGCCTTCTTCTCTGTCTGTGTCTCTGTCTCTCTGTGAGAAATAAGGAAATTGAAATATTAAGAGTTTAAATAGCTGTTCCCATATCATGATTGTCATAAAATGTAGAGTTGGATTTAAGCATTAGCCCGCCATCTGTCTCCATACACTAGGCTTTTAATCCTATCTTATCTATGAAAATTAAATCTAAAATTAAATTAATTCTTTAGGGAAGATGATTATTGATGAGAAGTCCATGCTTTGATGCCAGATTGAAGGATCATGACCAGGAAGTAAAGAGATCATTGAGAACTAGAAGACTTATTTAAGGATGAAATATATTCAGGATGAAAATAGGACAGACTCAGTCTCAGCCTTATTCTCTCCTAGATAAAAAAAAAAGTGAGCCAAGAAACTCATATTAATAAGGTGATGGTTTCCTAGTCCTGATAACAACTACATCATCAAAAAAAGTGATCTTTATTGGACGGGAATCATTAAATTTGGAATTTAAAGTACAGTTATTTTGGACCATTTAAAACTATATCTTATTTTGACCACATTGGGACAATCCCTACCCAAAAAATTAATATCCTAGACAGAAAGCAGCCAAAGAGAACTCTGAAAAAATGTGATAAGAATACTGAAGTGTGGCAGTTCCTAATGGATGGCTCCTGGCAGGGGTGCGTGCACAAAGGGCTCGGCTTCTTTAAGGAGCTGACCAGTGGGATTTGGATCACTGGAATTTTCTTATCTTTTTCTTTTGGGGGATGGCAAAAAGGATGTCCTGAGGAGGGGGCATGGACCTGATAGAACTGCGAAGTGAGTGTGATAGGGGTTCATGATGTGAAATTACCAAACAATTAGTACAAATATTATGGAAAATATAATTCATGTATACTTTATCAATATATAGGATTAATTTTTTCTTACTTCTACACCATTTATGAGTTCGTAAGGGGGAAATGCAGATGCTGTTTGGTTTTTGAACTTATGTTTCATACAATGATAAGAAATTTGTACTTGACTCTTTCATCATCACAATATTTGGGAGACAGAATAATTTTATGAGCATATATTGACCACATACTTATTATAATTTCCTGTACCGTGGGTATAGATGGAGAACAGTGAGGTAGACTGATTATTTTAGGTGAGATGAAGTACTGCCTGATAGTTTATTGAAGCTGATACAATCAAATTAAAGAATAAGTATACACAGACATCCAAATATTTTTTTCAGCAAATATGACTAGATTTTGGAAAATATGTAAAAAATATTTAAAATTAAATGCAGATATAATGTATTATATCTATAATAATAATTTTTTCTCTCATATTATAGTTTCTAATTAACATGTCAATCTAATTCCTATTCTGACACATAGTTTTGTTAACATCCTAACATATCAACTATTTTAAAGTAAATTTGTGTTGGATAACATTATGGAATTTGTTAAATTTTTTTTGAAATGTGTATGAAAGGTATATTTAAAAAGTTGCATAACATTTGATTTTAAAGTGCTAAATGTTGTAGTAATGAGTGCTATAAGAAGTTAGAATAATTTTTATTTAATTTCCTTACTTTAGTTTTTTATGCACAGAATTAAATAGTGTAAGTTAGTAGTACCTGGTTTGAAAGGATGATGTATCTTTTTTCAAAGATAATGACTTGTGGCCAGTGAGTGGAATTTCTCAAGTAAAACTAGACCATATTCTTGTCCCCATTGTAAAGAATTTGCTTTACAGGAAGATGTGTCTGTTTATCACCATTTTCGAATTTCAGCAATAATAACTGGATTCATGGTTTATGGCTGGTTTAAATGGAGATGCAGTACTTGGTCCTGTTCTCATAGACTGTGATCTACTACAGTTTATGATCACCTTTTCCATACACAAAAGTCATTTCCTTCCTCTTTCCAACTTTCATAGTTTCTGTTGAATGTTCTCTATTTTATATTGTATATAGAATCCTTGTGGGATGGGCCCATCCCACTTCGGGTAGGGATGGGGTAGTACAACTCCTCCAGACATGTGATCCTTAAGTTGCATAGAAAGCAATCTGACCGAGTCATAAGGAGTACTTATTAATTGCATGGGTCAACATGTCTGGGTTAAAGGTTGCATCGAAAGCTGGCAAAGGTGGGCTATGGGTATGTCTAGGAGTAAGTGTTTGGTGAAAAGAGTACTTGGATTAGTAGGATATGATAGAAATGAATACATTGTGTTCACCACTGAGGGTAGGTTTCGTTCGTACACGTGAAAGCCTGCCTGATCAGAAGAGGAGGAAATGTGCTTCTGTTTACATTTGGATACCCACCTTCTTAGGCATTAGTTTTCTGCTCCCTAGGTTCTTAGAAACAAACTAAATAATGCAAGCAAACCAACATCTCCAGCTTCCAGATGATAGACTATGGAAATTCTTTGACTTCAAACTGCATGAGTGAATCACTGTGTTAAATTACTGTCTTCATCTCTGTAGCTCTCATATATGTTTATAAATACATGTCCCAATGGCATTTCTTGTTTGCCCAAAGATTTTACACTATATCCATGCTCATGTCCTGCTGTATCTGAGCCTTGCTTATCCCCTCATACTTGTAAGTCTTACTGCTTGTTCTAGTTAGTGTTGTAGAAAATTTTACAGATACATTTGTTTGAATGAACTCAAATATTCATGTGTAGAATCCTGAAGGAATACTCATTAGCAATATCTGAATCTTTAATACTGCAAAATGTTTCCTTTGGAGCATATCGACAAATATATCACTTTGCAACACTTTGGTTCCAGAATTTTGTAAAAATTTTAACTTATTGCTTACTTTGCATCTATTTTCTGATGAATATAATACTAGGTAAATACTAACTACAAAATATTTGATCGATTTCTTTTAGCCTTTCCAATAAATTTCTCTATGCCTTAACTTTGAAATATGCTTCAAATAATCCAATTTGATAAACATAGAGGAACAAAATAATATTGAGTTTTTTTGAAATGTTCTGAAGACTTTTGACACAAGAGTCTGTTGATAATATAAAATATTGGGAATCAGTAAAAGAAGAAAAGTTATGATTTAATAGGTGACATGTTTATATCTTATGACAAGAGATCAGTTGTGGTAGTTCATTTTCTGTCAACTTGACACAAGAGGTATCTCACCTGAGAACTTGCCTCCCTCAGATTGTCTGTGTGCAAGTCTGTATGGCATTTCCTTGATATGATTGAAGTGGATGGGCCCAGTCCACTGGGGTAAAGATGAGGTAGTATAATTCCTACAGACATGTGATCCTTATGTTGCATAGAAAGCAACATGAGTAAACCATGAGGAAAAAACCAGTAAGCTATGTTTCTCCGTGGTTCTACTTCAGTTCTCACTTCCAGGTTATTGTCCTGCTTGAATTCTTTTCCTTATAGCTGTGGACTCTTACCTAGAAATGTAATATGAGCAGAACCATCTCCACCCCAAGTTCCTTATGTAAAATTAAATTAGCCACTTCTATTGCAAGTCTTTTTGGTCACTTTTTTTTTTTTTATCATGGCAGTAGAAACTTAATTAGCACACCCCCATAATTCTTATCCCCCAACAACTTCTTCCAAACAAATCACCCATTACCTTTGACTCTTTCCTTTGATGTTATATACTACATTTAATTAGAATTGCTAGCATCTGCATGGGTCAAAGTTTATTTCAGCAAGGGCAACTTACCCAGTGTCTAAACCACAGAGGAATATAATTGAATCTCACCTAGCAACATTAAACTACTTATAGAAGTATGGAGCCTAATGAGGCTCTCCCAATTTCTGAGGAAACTTTAGTAAGTTCTGTCTTGTGCAGATCTTGTGCAGATAAGCACAGCCCTTTCAGGGTTGTAGCAGCAATGTCATGCTCGTATTCAGAATCTCACAGCACTGCTCAGTCTCTGTCCTGTCTCCTCTTATGCAAACACTCTGAACCTTGGAGCAGATGGTATAGATGACCCATTTAGGGATGAATATTCAATGGTAACATTTTTTAATTAATTACTTAATTTCCATTACATCTGAACCAGTTTCTCCTTCCTCCTCTGCTCCAGTCCTTTGACCTCCCACCTCCCCTTTCCCATTCACCTTTCTTCTCACCCTCTTCAAAAAAGGGGAAGTCTCCCATCGATGTCAATTAGCCTCAACATATCACTTTGCAGTAAGACTAGGCAAACCATCTCCTATTGAGTCTGGAAGCAGCAACCCATTAAGGGGAGGGAGACCCAAAGGCAGACAACAGATTCAGACAACCCCTGCTCCTTTTGTTAGGAGTCCCACATGAAGATCAAGCTACACAACTGTTACACATGTGCAGAGGGCCTAGGTTATGCATGCTACCTCATTGGTGGTTCAGTGTCTGTAGGCCACTGTGGGGCCAAGTTGGAAAATACTGTAGGTTTTCTTGTGGTATCCTTGATCACTCTGGCTCCCCTCCCCCTCTTCCACGAGATTCCCCAAGCTACACTTAATGTTTGACTGTGGGTCTCTGTATTTGTTTCCATCATTTCTGGGTGAAACCTCTCTGGTGATGGTTAACAGTAATGTATTCTTAGCACTCTGATGAGTTAAAGATTCTGCATTAACACCTCTATTTGGTAAGCAATTATTATATATTTGCATAAACATAAATATCAAGAAGCCTCTAGAACAGTAGGGAAAATGCTTCTGTAGGTAAAGGAAAACCATCTTGAGTTAAACTGAACTAAAGGAAACAACCAACTCCAATGAGAAAGTCCAACCCCGATAAAATCACAGAAGATACGAGGTGGATCCTTCTGCCATCTCTGCAATCAGAGCAATAGCACTACTACTGTCTGCAGCCTGGGACTGCTTTCACCATGACAGCACACAGGACAGGATGCTTTTCAACCTCAGATGCATGGCTGCTTTAACACGTCCCATATTCTGATGCATTCTAGTGGCTTTACATATTTTTTTTAAGTAATGTTGATTTTAAAGGAAAGTCAGAAAACGAAAATCTGAACTTACAGAAATGATAGAAAAGGGAAGATTGTTTATTTGGAGGCAGATCATTTGCTTTAGTTATATACTACAGATGTGGTTTGGACATTTTTATTAATATATTTAATATCTGTGTGTATGTGTGTGTTATATGTGTGTGCACAGGTATGCGTCCGCATGTTATCCATCTTATTTTTTGAGGCAGTCCCTCAATGAACTGTCTCCAATGGTTCATCAAATCAAGATGAGCCAACTTGGTGGTTCATCTAGACTTGCTGGCCAGCTGGCCTGGGATCCTCCTGTTTCTACCTCCTCAGTACTGGGCCACATACCTGGCCTTTTACATTCTAGAGGCATGACTGGCATGGTGGACACCAGGTCATGATGCCTCTGTGCTATATTTCAGAAGCCACTATGGTTTCTTTAGTCCTATGAATGGTTAAGTTGACAACAGTATGATCAACATAGATTCCATATTGTGTTTTGAAATTTAAATTCATTAAAAAAGAAACCATCTGAAGTCTATAATCTACCATTTTTCCTCAGCTCAGAAATGTATAGAAATGTGATGAGTCAGAACCAAAGTTGACTTTTAAAGAAATAAAGCATTACCACTGGAAAACAAAATATCAAGAAGTTAATTTGAATAACAAGTATTCAGGTAAGTAGCTGCAGGTTGCCCGTAGGCTTTTGACCTCCAGGTTATGGACCTTTGATCAAGTTTACAAAAGCATCTACAAATTTCCCATAGTGAAGCAGGCCTCAAATATAAACGGAGAGCACTTGGTGATCTTAGAATATGCATGCCACTATCACACTAGTGGTACACCTTGCTTGTCAATTTAGTGTTTATAGCTCACAACTGTAACAGCTCAGTTGGACCATGGATCACTTTATTCCACTACATGATAGCATAGAACCTTCCAGCAACAGTGAAAGGTAGCTGGAAGGGAAGAAATTTCCAGTTAACTCTCAGCTTGATTTCTCCATGTCCTGTAATCAAAGCATGGTACTTTCTTTTCTAATTCGGTTGGTCAACAAAGAATAATGGTAACAGCCTGTATAGTTTTTGATACCTTTGGGCCCATCATAATCACCAAATCATACAGTAACACTCCAAAACTAGCTATGTGGTTATAATTTAATAACCTGTAGTTGTTGAGAATGTCTGTTATCCACTTATTATCCCTTTAAACTCTATTTTTAAATTATTGTACAACATAGTAGGTTTTCATATGATTTCCTCACGTATTTTAGATGATTAACTGATTCCAGCATCTGTTCCTTGTTAATACCCATCCACTTGCAGTCCGCCTAAGTCTTACCACCCTCATTATTTTGCCAAATGTTTCATCATTGTACCTTTATATTCAAAATCAGCTGATTTGCAAATAGAGCTGTATTTGCCTACTTCTCTCTTTTATTTGCTTTTCTTGTATATACAAACATCCTATTTTCTGAGAATAGAAATTAATATATTTGAGAATAACTATTTTGTCATCTATTTTGATGCATGATCTATTAATCATCATGTTAGATATAATCTGTTTTTATAAATGCCCCTCATAATATTGGTGATATTACTTTCTATACCTAATATATAACTGGGTTTTGAATTGCATAAGAATGGTCTGTTCATATTCATTAAAATTATCATATGAACTAAAACCCATATTTGGATAAAGTAGTGATTCATACAGATTGACTTTTGAAAATGTATGTACAGCTAGAAAGATGACGGCTCAGAAGTTCAGAGCACTGGCTGCTCTTCCAGAGACAGGACCATGTGCAAGACCCAGATTCAAGTCCCAGAATCATATGGCAGCTTGCAGCTCTCTGTGACACCAGAGTCCAGGGGACTGACACCATTACACAGATAAATGTGCAGGCAAAACACCAATGATCACAAAATAGAAATAAAGAAAGAAAGAAGAAAAGAAAGAAGAAAAGAAAGAAAGAAAGAAAGAAAGAAAGAAAGAAAGAAAGAAAGAAAGAAAGAAAGAAAGGTGATCTTTCTAAGTAAGTCATTGTCGTCAACTTAATCAATTATCATACCATTTCAAAGAAAGAGGTGGAATGAATTCATCTGAAGTCATTCAGGTATAACTTTTTCAAAATAAAAATGGACACTTAAATTTATGTGTTCTGTTGATATTGTTAATAATAGCCTTTGAATATTAGTTACATAGATGTAATTATTAAAATGAAAATAATCTACCTTATACATAAAGTTATGTAAAAATTTCAAAAATCTAAATTTATACAATAATACAGTAAAAACAAACTTTCAAACCCCTCCAACTTTCACTACCCGGGATGTGATTGTTTGATTATCATCTAAAACGGAAATCAAGATGCTTTTTCTTGCACAGAGCCTTCATTCTGCCTATTTCATTGAATTTATTATAAGGTAAAATATAATATTTAAAATTTCACTGTGGATTTTTCAGGCACTTAACCATATAAACATATATTTTAAAACTTAATTGTATTTTTCTAATGTACAAAGTTTTGTTTTGGTGTTGGAGAGATGGCTCAGGCGTTAAGAGCACTGACTGCTCTTCCAAAGGTTCTGAGTTCAATTCCCAGCAAGCACATAGTGGCTCACAACCATCTGTAAAGTGATCTGATGCACTCTTCTGGTATGTCTAAAACAGCTACAGTGTACTCAATATTCAACATAATAAATAAATTTGAAAAAAACAAAAAACCTAACACTTAAAAAAAAAAGTTTTGTTTAATTCTTTTTCCTTTAGGCCAGTTGTCAACAGAAACCTATGAACACAAATTTTCTCTCATAGTAACAATCTAAAACATAGGATATCATTAGAGAAAATTTAAAATGGAGTTGAATATCCACATTTGAAGTTACACACTAAATAAAAATTATCACTGAGGCTTTTTTGTATATTACTTAGCCAATTAAATAATTCAAATTAAAATGTAGTATCATGGACTTTAATATAAAGCTAGAAGATGTTTATTTCAATGATTAAATTTTTCAACTATTATAATATTTTTAAATTCAATAATATATTTTAATTGATCTCCAAGGTTCCCAATTTAAAATTTAGTACCACTTTCCTGACATAAGACCATACTCATAGCAAGAGGAAAAAAAGTATATGTAATTAACTAAGACAATTCTTTATAATTGATGAAATCCATTACACACATTATTGCCTCTTTTTACTGAGTCAAAACATTCTGATTTTCTGGGATGTTTTGTCTTCTGCTGATTTCTATGTTTGGAAATTTTTTAAAAATAGAAAATTTGACCCTTAAAGATTATGCATATGTCAACCAATTTCTCCAAGTTTTGGTGTGAATAGGAGTCTGGTTCTGAAAAATAAGACCAAAGTGAGGGTAGTGTCTTGTCCTTACGCTTCAGAGTAATGCTGCAATCGAAACCAGTAGGGGAATCCTGGGTATGGTCACGTGCACACGCATGCTTCTTATTCCCACTCTCAGGAGACACAGGCTAAAGGAGCTCATGTTTGAAGATAATTAGTACCACACAGGACATTTTCCTGGAATCCCTAACCACAGAATGATTCTGTTTGACAAAAAACTCTTGGCTAGCTATTGTACTTATTCATTAATTTAATTTTATGAAACAAGATCTGACTGCCTAACCCATGCTGATCTAGAACTCGCAATCATCCCGACTCACCTTCACCATATGGGCAGATTATAGGTACCCCTGGCCATTTGATAATATTTATAATTATTCTGCATTCACAACAGGAAGCAACCTGTTTTGAGAGAGGTCCAATAGTTTTAAGCATTCTGCATAGGTTCAGTGGCCAGCCTGTTCTGCGTCAGGAAGAGTTTATTGCCAGTCTAACATGGGCACAGGGGTTAGATCATTGACGGCATCTGAATAGCCATAAGGTGAAGCTGACAGATGTCCCACTGGCTGAACCAGAATTTCCTAGATCTTTTATATGGTGTCTGGAATGGCTATTCATAAAGCAGTGTCTCCCAAAGCCCCAGTTGTTTTTATGTTGCGGCTCGAGGCTACTGCTTAAGTGACAGTGTGATGGTTTCCACAACTGGAATAGATCTGAAGTGTGAGGCGTTAAAGCAAACTTGGCTGCCATCATGACATTTCCCTGGAACATGGGAATAGTAGTAGTTTGATTGACAACCTCTCTATTTTCCATGAAAGCAGCTTGAATAAAATTGTAATTGTAGCGCAGTTGGTGGGATTCTAAAAGTGGAACAGTGTTGCCCAGCCAGGATCTCAGGGCTGTGGGAATTACAGTAATGACCTCTTGATCTGACCTGAGACTCTGAGACTCTGCCTGACCTGGGGCAGTTGCTCTTGTGCCGCAGTGCAGGGTTGTTAACCACTGTTAATTGTGGAGCATAGCTGCTTGCTGTCATCACATGTGACAGTTGCAGCCTTTACGAAAGAAAACACGACATTACAAGCTTGCCAAAGTCCAATGTAACATTAATATACCACTATGATAAGTTCTGTCCAATGATTAACACATTGCTAGTGCCCTTACAGGGAAAAAGATATAATCCAAGAATCTCAAGTTTATCTCTATCTGTGTTATTGTAGGAATACAAAGCATAATACCCACTTTGGAAGAAAATCTGGTTGTTTCTGACAAAATGAAAGCATCTCCCATATGAACCATCCTGTACTAATAGTCACCAAATTGTTTTAAAAATACGCACCATGCAAAATCCTGCACAGTGATTATCTGTGACAATTTGGTCTAAGTAGGTGAATAGATATAAACGGACAATGGAGTGCAGGACATCCTTACATGTGCCACCAACTCATGAAAACAGAGACTCCTCTAAAGTGTGTGGCTAAGTTAAAGGTGCCAATCTGAAGATTCTATACACTGTATGATTTCAACTACATGAAATTATGTAAAAAAGAGAATGAAATTGAACAGCAAATATCACAGATCATATAGGTGAGAAGAGAGAGAGGGGTAAGTAAACATATAAAGTTTTTGAGACCAAACTGGCCTCTCACTATTGTAATAGTAAATACCTGTCAATAAAATGTTGTCAAAATCCGGGGTAAATATTGGTGGCATTGCGCTGTCATTAGTATATCCGCAGCTTTCACCAATGTTAAAGTTATTGAGAGTGTAGAAGACTACTTTTCATGGGGCATGAACTATAGGAAAATTATTTGGGCTGTCACCTCAATTTTGGTGTGAACATAAAAATCTTCATGAGCTTTTTCTACTATAAAAGGTGGTAAAATATTTGAATAAGAGAACATATCAGAAACAATTGTAAATTAATAGTGGGCCATTATGTCAAATGTCTCTGTGACAAAATATAAAAGGTAATGTGATGAATGGAATTTTTATGAGGTAGAGAAAATCATTTTGGCAGGTATTTTAAAGAACTGAATAATAAATACCCCACATATATTAAGCTAAAAGGCATAAAATTACCAAACCACACCATCTTGTTAAAGAAAATACTGCAAAGTTTATATAGCTCAGCCTAATTTTTACATTTGAATTCTCACCTTCCTACAAGGCTGAGGGAGGAATACATGGAATTTCCACTGAACTTGATTAATAAAATGATCCAAAGGAAGATGTAATTAGCAAGTTTTATTTACTGTGAAGACATAAAAACAAAAAAAACAAACAAATAAGCAAAAAAAAAAAAAACCCTAATACTCAGGAGTAACACTTGGAAAACAAAAGTCAAAGAGAAATGTGGTACCAGAAGACCCCATTCTCATCATTGGGTTCTGTCTTCATGTATATACTGGCTGGTTTTATGTGTTAGCTTGACCCAAGCTAGGGTCATTATAGTGGAGGGATCCTCAGCTGACTAAATATCTCCGTGGGATCCAGCTGTAGGGCATTTTCTCAATTAAAGATCAATAAGGAGCGACCTAGCCCATGGGAGGTGCTGTCATCCCAGGGCTCAAGGTCCTTGATTCTATAAGCAAGCAGGTAGAGCAAACCACGTGAGGCAAGACAGTGAGCAGGACCCCTCTGTAGCTTCTGCATCAGCTCCTGCCTCCAGATTCCAGCCCTACTTAAGCTCCTGTTCTGACTTTTTCCAATGGTAAACATGATCTGGAAAAGTAAGCCAAAGAAACCCTTTCATTTCTCAACTAGCTTTTTGGACATAGTGTTATCGGCAATAAAAACTCAAACAAAGCCTATGTATGCATTCAAGTAGTGGAAAAGTGATATTTGGGGAAGATATTGATATAAAGACTTAAGGGACTAGGTGTGTCAACTGAGACCTGTGCACACACAGTCGGGATTATTAAAAAACAGTATGGGAAATCAGACGGAAGAACTGTAAATTTCCTAGGTCCAAGGAGTCAGAAACAGATGAGCTGAAAATATAGAGGCTTATACATCATCTAGAGAAAATGAAATTCTCCAGAGTCATTAAATGTTCATAGAAAATGAAGACTAATTTGTACTTTAGAAGTAATCTTGCCCCCTGTGTAATAGTCTTATTTGGTGGACATTTTAAAGAGAAAACGGACACCAAAGTGAATTTCAAAGAAAAGTTATGAGATGATAGACCTAAAAAATAATGGGTATTGGAATCCTTAATGTAGAGATTTTAGCAAAATGTATAGGCGAAATGCTCCAAATTTGTTAAACGGGATTTAAAAATAGCCATTAAAATGTGAAAGTAAAATGTGAAATGATGAAAGGAAAAAGAGTGTTCAGATTTTCCACAGAGGTATTGAGGGAGAGTACTGATGCAGCTACAGAGGAACACAATTGGGTTCAAGGAAAGAAACAAACATCCAAATTAAGAAAAGCTATCATTACCAACTTAAGCTGAATAAAATAAAAATATAAAATACAGACTGTTCAAATTTATATGAGCATATATCAAGCATTTGGGTGGTTGTGGTAATGAAACCATTATAATATAATAAGTTGAGAAGTGAATACACTCCACTTCTCAAAGCAGTCTGCAACAAGAATATTGGAAAAACATGAATAAATATATAGATAGCTTGACCAATAAATAAAAGTTCATCCCTGGTCAGAAATACTCAGAAGTATTAAGAGCAACCCTAGAATTCAGACTGAAAGGTGCGCAAATGACTAGGCAAGGAAGTTTCATTCAGAGAACACATGGAAATGATCTTTATTACAGAATAAGAGCACTAAGCATCCCTTGCTGAGAGAATCAGGGGTCGCACAACATAGCAATAAGCTTGGAAATATTTGTCGTAAGGTGACTAATGGTGAAAATAAATTGGGACAGCAAAGCCATTAGCACTTTCCCTTTTCTGATCAGAACCACAAATAGTGACACTTGATCTTAGCTGGAGAAGTGAGTATCAGAGATAGGTACAAAGACCCAAAAGATTGTTCTTGGGAACTAATTACTTTCAGAAGGTAAGGGACATCACACACCCAGATAAAAGAGCCTGGCACATAAATCTTGGCAACAGAGATTGTCTATTTCATATATGACCAAGAGAGTGACCACAGTAATGTGGAGAGTGATTAGAATATGACTGCTTAGTAACAATTAAATAAAAATGTCTACGTGAAAGCAATGTTAACAAACTAACATAATATATATAGTAAACACAGGAATTTCAAATAAATGTAATAAATGTTTCCCAAATAATCATTTGATATTGAAAATAAAATATTCATTAAAAACAGAGATTAAATCATATTTTCAAAATTAAATTGTTTTATTTTTTGATAGAGAAACATTTTTGTTTTATTCTACTTCTTTGATTATCACTTTTTTGTCTTTTATTTATTTATTATTTTACACTCCAGATTTTATTCCTTCCTTGTCCACCCTCTGATTGTTCCACGTCTCATACCTCTTCTCCACCCCTTGTCTCCACGAGAGTGTCCCCACCCCTCACCCCTCACCCAACCAGATCTCTAAACTCCCTGGGGCCTGCAGTCTGTTGAGGGTTAGGTTAATCTTCTCTGACTGAACCCAGACCTGGAAGTTCTCTTGTGTATATGTGTTGGGGGCTTCATATCAGCTGGTAAATGTTTGGTGGTCCAGTGTTTGAGAGATCTCCAGGATCCAGGTTAATTTGACACTGCTGGTCCTTCTACAGGGTCACCCTCCTCCTCAGCTTCTTCCAGCCTTTCTCTAATTTAACCACAGGGTTCAGCAGCTTCTGTCCATTGGTTGGATACAAATATTTGCATCTGACTCTTTCAGTTGCTTGTTGGGCCTTCCAGAGTGCAGTCATGATAGATCCCTTTTTGTGAGCTCTCCATAGCCTCAGTAACAGTGTCAGGCCTTGGGACCTCCCCTACAGAGGATCCTAGAAGCAAAACGCCAACACAAGAAAGGTACCTACACCAAAGGAAAGACAAGATATTAAGCATCTCACAACAAAGCTAAAAGGAGCAAACCACAAGCACACAAAGCCACCTAAAAAACCAAACATATCAGGAACCAATAGTCATCTGTCGCTAATATTTCTCAATATTAATGGACCTGAAATTAACTTATTTTCAATATTAACATGTTATTATGTGTATATATTCCATAACTTTAAAATAATTGCCTTTTGGTTTAAGTTGATAAAACTTGATGAGTCCTTTACTTAGTGATTGTCTTCAACCTCTTCATCCTTCTTAGAGGACATTTGCATGTAGAATTATCTAAATGCACAACAAAATAACTTTAACTTTTATACTAAAGCTTAAATTTTGACTGTGCTGATCGCATATACAGACGTCGCATTTCAGTACTCATGTCTGATACTAAATTCTCTCTCAAGTGGAACATTCTTGGAATATGACCATTTCACATACAGAAGAGCGGGTAGGACTGATTATACGGAAGACAATCAATAGTTCAAGAATGAGTGAAGGATTAATTGCTTACAAACTTGTTTAAAAGATGCTGTTTTGTGTTAATAATGGGATATCTGTTATAAATGGAATTTTAAAATAACTATCTGAGCCTGGTAGGGCACTTAATGGAAGAGTAATTGTCCAGCCATGAAGAGGCTATGGATTCAATGTATAACTGCTATATCAAAAGTCATCTCACTAAACTAATCTATTATATGGAATCCTTAAGAAATACTAAACAGTTATAGTAGAAGCAGTTATAAACTATCTCTAACAAGGGAGTATATAGAAGCTGGCTACTTCAAAAATTTTAAAGTACACAGTAAAATATTATCTCTTTGACATCCTGTAGTCCTTCTTGCCAACTTCTTCTCAACATATGTGAAGATTCGGAAGATTGCTCTTCTGAAATTATTAAGAGATTGTCTGACATCTAGTGGGCACTCACTAAATACTAGCTAAGTTATGTTCCAGAAAGATAGAGGGAAATGAAAGAAGAGATCAGTCTTCACAATATATCGACATCTTTAAATGCCTCTCAGGTAGAGTGAAGAGGTGGATAGCTTAGTAGTTTCTAGTAAACACATGAAACATGACTGCAGAGGCTAATCCAAGTGTTCAGAAACATTTCATTATAAATATTCACAGATGTTTTAAGAATTAGATATAATTTAATGACAATATGGATCAGAAAATGGAAAGTTTTGATGTGAATAGAAGTTATTTTTGTATCTAAGAGGTTTTAGAAACAATTCTTACTTTATTAAGGAAGCAAACACGAAGGAACTTCACCATACATGGACGATTCCAGGGGAGAAATGTATAAAGAAATGCATGACTCAAATTCACCAGAATAGCTTAGAATACATGTAACAAGATCAATACTAGTTTTAACGTTAGAATTTGCTCTACATTATTTTAAATGAAAATCTTTCACAATTATAATGGAATTGCATTGATCTTCAGAGCCTATCTAAACATTATCAATTTCAATAAACTTATCTGTTTATTTTTATTGTTTGCAGCACATGATTTTTTTTTAAAACTGTCTCTGCCGTCTAGCTGGAGGAATCTTCAAAGTAATGTTGTCTAGGTATGTAATTTTACATTAAGCCCAGTCATGTCACTGGGCAAGTCCTGCTTCTAATGATTTTTCTAGATTATATTGTTTTAAATGTATTATTGTTATTCAGTCTTTCAGAATTGCATATATATGGCATATCCTCCATCCATACTCCAGTTGTTCATGAACTCCCCAACCATGCCCTCTTTCTATCTATTCATTCTCTATCTTTTCAATTATCCCATTAAGTACAATTAATGTGGCCTGATATGCATGAGTGCAAAGGCTTCCACTGTCTCGTGGAAAAAGTATTGGGAGACACACCACTGAAGAAACTCTTCCCCTTAGCAGTCACCAATTGCCAGAAACTACTTAGCCAGGTGTGGAGGCTGCCAAGCCGCTCCCATCCATGCTGTTTCTATGGCTGACTCTTTTGGATGTCTTGGGCAAGTTGCTGTAAGTTTACAGGTGGAACAGCCAAGCTACATCAGAAGGTAGTTTTGCAGTATTCTCCCTGAACCTCTATTAGAATATGTTTGCTTCTTCTTTAGCAGTGGTTGCCAAATTTTTGTGATTTGTATTTGTTATGTTCCATTATGGGACAAGCATAGGCTGATTTTTAGTGACAGTTGTTGGGCATTCCACTTTTTCTTTGTCAACAAAATTCAAACTAAATTATTCAGATAGAAGATAATTCAGCAAATATAACTAATCATATCTTTGTTATTCAAATTCTATGGCTATCTATTCTTCATAGTCTTAAAAATATGTACAGATGCAAGCATAGGTATTAAGAAGACTCCAAAAGTAAGTTGAATATATGCTTGTGTGCTTCTGAAAAATGATGAACTTCCCGATATGTGATTCCATGACAGTCAGATGAAACTCTAGACTATTAAAAATAGACATATAAATCAGATTTATGGAGAATTGATTTCCTTTCACACTACAATACAAATTCTTGTGCTTTGTCCTTTGATGAAAGCATAAACTTCCAGTTACAATCTGTAGCCAGACTTTGCCTATTTTGTGGGTTCTTTTTCCTTCCACCCTTCTTCATGCTCTTTCCACCCCTTCAAAAACATTAGATAAGAGAAAAACTACTTTCTGCTGTTTAGGGGTGTAGAGTTCCTTGGGGCATGTTTGGTCTTCACTGTCAGGATATCTAATTTCTTCTTCTTCTTTGTGCACTACTAAGGTAAATGCTGCAACTAACGGTAACAAATAGTAACTAACCAACATTTAACAACCTGCTCCCCAGGTTTCTGGGCCCTAGCATTTGTATCCCTTCTGAAAAGTACCCAGAATTTTAAATGTCACACAATCACAGAAACTATATGGTGCCTGCAAAATCATGCCCCTGCTAGAGTATGAGGCTAATCATATTTAGCTGCCAAGGAAAATCTGAAGCAGCCTGATATCCCACATCAGAAATTAAAACAAAAACATATTCTTATAATATTTTTGTGTTTTTTAAAGAAACCAAAATTCTCACGACAACCATCATTAAATTGTAACGATTAGGATTTATATCAACTGCACAGTTATAGAGTTTAAATGTTCTCAAAATGTCAGATTGTCATATAAAAATAGCATTAGATGGTCACTTCGTTTTCCTGTATAAAAGAAACAGATGGAAGGAACACATGGATTCCATGCCAAGGAGGAAATTATAATGTCTATTTTTTGTAAAAAGAGAAAATAGGATTTTAAGTAAAAAGATTATTTTTGTTATTTTAATAAATAAAAGTTCTATTACTTTCTTCTGTTATTTATTTTGGAATTTCTTTCAAATACCCTATAATCAATATTGACATGATTGATGTATTTCAAAAAAAACTCTCTAATCACATAAATAAATAAGGATTATATGAAGTCAATATTAGACACATTATTCAGAAAGGAATACTATAGAGTATAATGACAGTAATATATTTAATAGAGCAATCCCTGAAAAAAATTATATTATTATTACATCATCAAACTAATATTTCAAGAGATAAATAAATCTGCCAATATTTTATGGTCCTGACTAGTTGAAAGCATATTATATACATTAGTAAAATGAGATAGTTGTGCTTCATTTAGAACAATAAATTTGTTCTTAATTTTAGGAACTAAAACTTCATGAATTGTTAAGTACATAAGCTGTGTCAAATGCGGATTGCTGCTAAGTGTGACAATATTGACAAAGTGCATACTGTGCAATCATGGTTATATTCTGTGGAAACCACAGGATCCAGCTTCACAAAGAACATATAGTCTATCTAAAACTTAAAAGTGAAGCTGGGTGTTATGAATAGATATATGTGGAAAGATATTTTAAGCAGCAGAGATGACACTTGAAAAGGAAGGAAGCAGAAACTGAATTTTTTCATCAAAGAGTTTTACTTAAAGAATAAGGATGTTAGCCGGGCAGTGGTTGCGCACGCCTTTAATCCCAGCACTTTGGAGGCAGAGGCAGGCGGATTTCTGAGTTCGAGGCCAGCCTGGTCTACAGAGTAAGTTCCAGTACAGCCAGGGCTACACAGAGAAACCCTATCTCGAAAGACCAAAAAAAAAAAAAAAAAAAAAAAAAGAATGAGGATGTTGATCTTTGCCTAAATTCCTGTAGGATCAAAGTTAAATCTATTCAAAATATGCTTCCTTTATTATCTGTGACTACTCTTCAGAATCCTTCTACTAGACACGTTTACAAAATTAATAGTGCATAAAATACATAGTCCCAATGTTTTCAAAATTTCTTTGTGCATAAATACTTCTCCCAGGAGGCCTCTGTTCTCCTGTCTTCTAGAATATGGTAGAGCACATGTGGACCCAATCCTTACCATGTAGTCAGGTGCTTGAATACCTACTCATTTTTCTACTGAGACGGGACCATTGCACAGATGATTACACAATCACAAAATCACAAAATCTTAATCAACCTGCCATGACAGCTAACTTTATATGTCAACTTAGAAGCCATAATTAGCATGATTAATTGTTTGGTTCAACCTCAGAAGCCATAAAGGTGTCTGGATGTCTTATTTTGAAAGGAAGAATGAACAAGAAAAGGAGAGGGAGAGGGAGAACTATCATACAGAACTATTGAGATATACAAAAGAAAAATAACACATATAACTTTTGACATGTGAAAGACACCAAATATATTGAGTGAGCTACAGCTTCTGTTCTTACTGATATTATTCTCCTTCCTTTGTTGTGTTGGCTGTATGACGTAGGATCCCATTATAAGGCTCTGCAGAATGTTGTGTCTTCTTTCTATATTGATTATCTCTACACAGTTTTGAGAATGATTGTTTAGAGGCTCAATAATATTAAGAAGAACAGCAGAAACTGATGCCATGTAAATATATTTCAGCAGTTGCTCAGTGCATAATTAAATAAATAAACTTATAAAATTCATATGCAATATAGATGCATATATGGAGTTTTAAAGTTCTATGTATCTGAATATATAAAATAACAAAGTCAGTGTCATAATTATTCCCCATATAGTTATTATAGAACATAAATAAGACTCAAGCAAAATATACTTCATTTTCTTCTCTGATGTTTTAATAAGATGTTCACATTTCACTTTTCAAATAGTTTGAGAACTATAGTGTGTTTTTTATCCAACACTATAATTTTATCAATATTAGATTAATGATAGCTCATTATTTACTTGAAAAATCCACACCTCTGGATTTTCTCTTTCTGTGTGTGCATGTGCATTTCAGTCTGGATCTTAACAGAAATTCTAGAATTCTGCTGCAACCCAGACTTCTTTGACAGAGTTTCCTTACCAGCTATCCATCTGAAGAGTGTGTCATCTCTGCACTACTGGCATTATGAATGGCCACATCTCTTTACAACATGAATCATACTCTGTACTGGCTACTTTTGTCAATTACTCCAGAGTCAGTATGCAAAAGAAAGAAAACAAAGACACATCCTATTTGCTTTCACTCAAGTACTTGACTGAATATATAAAAGATAAAGTGAGTACTGGATGAATAAATGAAAAAAATAATAGGTAGCAAATGGTAGAAATTCTATTATTTTAATGCTGAAAAATTGTGATTAAAGTATAATGCTAATTTATTATTTTTCTTAGTATAAGTTAAGAATATGTATAATAAGAGCTAGGTTAAGAAAACTGACATCTAGTGTAATATCTTGATTATATTAATTATAGTCCCAAAGTGCTTTAAATATTCTAAAAATGAATAAAAGCATGTTCCATATAATAAATTCAATGGATAATTTAGAGCCTTTGAAATTCAGTGCATAATTATCCGAATTTCTACTTAGCTTTATATTTTTGACCCAAGTCATAAAATGAAGAAAAATTAAAAATTCTAACTCTAAGCAAAAATAAGTATCCTATTAATTACCATGACTCAATTATATTTTACAAGCATAAAATTCTGATACGAATAAAGAATATTGCATACCCTAATTATTCAAAAATAAAAGAAATAGATTTGCACAAAAATAATGACTCTATTATAGACATGGCCCCACCTAGGGATCCATCCCATCTGCTGACTTCAAACCCAGACACTATTGCTGATACCAAGAAGCGCTTGCTGACAGGAGCCTGGTATAGCTGTCCACTGAGAGGCTCTGCCAGAACCTGACAAATACCAATGTGGATGCACACAGCCAACCATCGGACTAAGCAAGGGGACCCCAATGGAGGAGTTTGGGAAAGGACTTAAGGAGCTGAAGGGGTTTGCAACCCCACAGGAAGAACAACAATATCAATCAGCCAGACCTCCCAAAGCCCCAAGGGACTCAACCACCAACCAAAGAGTACACATGGAGGGACCCATGGCACCACCTGCTTATGTATCAAAGAATTACCTTATCTGGAATCATTGGTAAGGGAACCCCTTGATCCTGTGGAGGCTCCATGCTCCAGTGTATGGGAATGCTAGGGTGCTGAGGTGAGAGGGGGTAGGTGGGTGGGGGAGCACCCTCATAGATTCAAGGGGGATGGGGGAGGGGAAAGGGAGTTTAACTGGAAAGGGAGATTACATTTGAAATATAAATTCATAAAATAACCAATAAAAATTAAAGAAAGTAATGAAAAAAAAAAACAGTCATAAAACAAAACATAAAATACAGGTTATTGGCCAGCAGAATAACAACATGTAAAAATTCAGGTATATAAAGATGGCTTATTTTTATTTTTACCTATGTACATATCTGTGTGTGAGTATATGCAAACACTATACTTGTAAATGTAGTTGCATAGAGTTAGAATACATCAAGTAAATCTGTATGTCATTCCCATTATTTAAAAAAAAAATCTGCTGTAAAAACTTTTATTCATCAGCCTCATCTTGGAGGCTTCCTGCTCAAAAAGCTCACCCTTTCTATTTCTTTCTGAATTCTGGCTACTTGGTTCAACTCAGGTATTCTGTCTCAAACTCCTCTCCAAGCTGACTGATTCAAACTGACTTCTGTCGGCTTCTCAATGAAATGTTCTGCTTGGCCTCAAAGTAACTAAGAATTTGCTCTAATCTTCTGGCTCCTTTTTATTCTCTGGCTTCAACTGCCTCTGTGGACCTGCACTGAACTGCATGAACTCAGGGACAAACTAAACTCCACTGCACTGACTCCCAACTGACTGCTGAACTGACTCAAACTGACTGAACTCTCTATTTACTCACTGGAACTGACTAAGGAACTGACTCCATTTTCCCTGCACTGCTCTTAAATAGCTCTTCTCCTGAGACTTGGCCATGTCCTATCTCAACTCATCCTGGCAAATCTTTTGATGATACATCACTTTGTCTCTAAGATCATTGTTTGGGATTAACGGTGTGTACTAACAGATTCCAGCCAGAGGGATTAAAGGTGTGTGTTAAGGCATGTCTGCATTTCTGCCAGATCACAGAGACATAGAAAGTCTTAGAATGTGAACACAGCTGGATTAAAATTCCTAGACAAACTTCTAGAGAAAAAACTTAAGTTATTTCTACTACTATTTTTAAGCCATACAAAATTCTTCTTTTGCTGAGAGTTTCAAAACTGCATTATTAAAGTTGAATATATATTTATACAAACTTTGTAAAATCAAAAATCATTGTAAACTCTTAATTAGAGCATAGTTATTTACTTGCACACATTTTGTTGACAGTAGGGCTTCACCAAAATGAAAACAGAAAAATCAATGAAATAAAGGGAGTGCATGATAATGAAGGAAAAAGACATGATAATGCCTGATCTTTGGTCCTCAGAATGTAGCCCGACTTCTTTTGTTTGTTCGTTTTTAGAGACAGGGTTTCTCTGTGTAGCCCTGGCTGTCCTGGAACTCACTCTGCAGACCAGGCTGGCCTCAAACTCAGAAATCCGCCTGCCTCTGCCTCCGAAGTGCTGGGATTAAAGGCGTGCGCCACCACTGCCAGGCAGTAGCCCAACTTCTTAAACTACATGCTATAGAAATCCTAGCACAGGTTTCAAAATACTGCATGGAATAGCTTAACGTTATACCTTTCTTTAACTGAAAAAGGTACCCATCTTGTCTCTGTTGAGATCATCTTCTCAATCGGTTGCACATTGTCTGACATTTGGAAGAAATCAAGAAATATTTTTTATTGGTTATTTTATTTACTTACATTTCAGATGTTATCTCCCTTTCCTGTTTCCCCTCTGCAAACACCCTATCTCATCCTATCACCCTCACCTGTCCTTCTACAAAGGTGCTCCCCCACCCACTCACCCACTCCTGCCTCAGCACCCTAGCATTCCCCTATACTGGGGCACCAAGCCTTTACAGGACCAAGGGCTTCCCCTCCCACTGTTGCCAGACAATGCCATCCTCTGCTACAGATGCAGCTGGAGCTCTAGGTCCCTCCATGTGTATTCTTTGGTTGGTGGTTTAGTCCCTGGGAGCTCTGGGTGTGGGGGAGGGAGTCTGGTTGGTTGAAAATTTTAATTAATAATTGAGTAAGAAAGACACACTCAAGAAAAGAAAAGTCAGAGGGTGAAGAGAAAGAGAAAAATCAATATTGGAGGCATTATTTTAAAATAGAATTTCTAAATTAATGAGTAGGGCTGTTAAACTTTCTATTTTGCTTTGTATTATTTTAAATTGTTTGGTTATTTCTCCATGTAGCTGTGGGTATGGAGGGGATTCTAAAAACTTCTCAAGTTTGTTTAATTAAAAAAAAATACCTCATGAAGAGGATTACAAACGAAGGCAAATTCAGATTAAGACTGTTGGAGAGAGATCTATGTACAGCATCCCCCACAGCAGCTAGGATACAGTGCAGCGTAGGTAGCCACTCCCTGGGGTTGGATTAGGAATGCAGTACACAAATACAGTAGTTTCCAGCTTTGAAAAAGAAGGGGATTATATCACTTGATAACATAGATGGACCTAGAGGACATCATGTCAAGTGAAATAAGCCAGTCACAGATATCACATGATCTCACTTACATGTGGACTCTGAAGAAACGTAGCTTGTAGATATTGAGCTGAATGGTGGTTAACAGAACAGGGGGGAAGGTGTAGGAGGAGTGAGGTGCTGTCAAAAGTACGAAGTCTCAGGAGAGATAAACTGTAATGATCTACTGCACAGAATAGTGACTGTAATAATTTGTATAGTAAGACTGTATCACCAGTTTAGTAAACAACTTGTAACCTCTCAAAAAAAAAAAAAAAAAAGACCTAAGATCAACTTTATGTAGCATAAATTTGAACAATTAATATCACATAAACTCATACTATGAATATGCCATAATTAGTTATTTTACTAATAAATAAGCTAAGCTACCTAAAACTAATTATGTCATTATTTAGTTTGAAAAATTAGAAGACAAAAAATGTCTCTCCAACTCTCCTGATGAGTGAACAGAGCAGAATAATAAGGCAAAGTATCAATTTAGCAGTCATAGATGTAAATAAGCACAAATATCCAGTATAATTTATTAAGATGAACTTTAATTAAAGGTCAAAAATACTTGGGTTAAATGTTAAACCCACTCTTCCATTGTAATTGAATATCTAATACAAGGAAATGGCTTATTTTCTTAATTTTAATATCAATTAAAAAAGTAAGCAGACTATTTTTCTAAAATGTTAGCAGTTATGGCAGAATCCTTAAGTTAGAGGAACATTTAGTTGTTCATGAGCTGCCTGAGAACTCTTGATTATAACAATGGATTTTCTTTACCTTAAGTCTTTACTGTTAGGCAATAGGAATTGCTGCTTGAAATATTGTACACTGGGAGTCTTCTAATATACCACGAGCAGAGTGCAAATTGCAGGAAATCTATTTTGAGACACCATAGGGTAAAGTTACAGTAAGACTGATGAAGGTTAAATAAAACATATATTTTGTGCAAAGCTGCAAATCTATAGTAGCTAAAACTAGTAAAAGTGGGTGATATCTGCGACTGTAAAACAAGCAAAGGTTTGTTTGGAATTTGCAAGTCTAATATGGTTTTGCAGTGATGAAACTTGGGATGAAGGAGAACTTCCTTTAAGTAGCATTTATTGTATCTTACACCCGGTTTATTCTGGTCATATTGTTCAGTGTTTGTGTTTACCTACCTGCAAACTTCATGATGCTTCTTGAAAGAAAATAACAATCCTTTGGGAAGCGGTGGACATAATTTTCTAAGATAGCATGTGTACCACTAATCTACATGCAGTAGTGACAAACTATTTCAATGATGTTAACAACTGTTGGTAGAAACTATGATTAATGAATTGAGTAAGAGGCCACAGTGCAAATAAATCTCAGAAGATGCCCTACCAAAGCAGAGGGCACGGCCATGTTTAAGGAAAGAACACATAAGGTGAGAGACAGGCTATGCAGTAAGTGTTCATTACAACTATCATGTTCATTGAATCACTAGTAAAAACTGGGATTTCTTTCCTATTCTAGTTGATATTGCCTATCTATTAAAGATATGTCCTTTATTTCTGACTCCTTCGCATTGGTTTTTAAACATATTCTTTATGTTTGTCCTCAGAAAGTGATTGTGATCCTCTCCATTTTCTTTTTCTTTTTATTATTGCATATTATACAAAATTTTGGGTTTCGTGCATGTGTCATGTGCGCTCATCATATTTATCTCTGTTCACTTTCCTCATCTTTGCTAATCCCCTTCCTCTTTCTAAACAGTCTTCATTTTTCTCCTTCCATCAAGCACAAATCATATCATGCATGTGAGAAGTGAGTAACGTTTGTCCTTCTCAGTTTGATGTGCACCTGGCACTATAAATCGATTTGTAATGCCAAATGTTTCTTAGTATCATGTGGTAGCTTTATAAAGCAAAGAATTTTGGAAGATAGGATTAATGTTTTGGGACTTAGGGATCATGCATGTTTCCTAATGAATGTGATATGTTTTTTGGAGTATTTTTTTAAATGTATATGAGTACACTGTCACTCTCTCAGGCACACCAGAAGAGAACATCAGATCCCATTACAGATGGTTGTGAGCCACCATGTGGTTGCTGGGAATTAAATTTGCGACCTCTGAAAGAGCAGTCAGTACTCTTAACTGCTGAGCCATCTCTCTAGACCTGAATGTAATAAAATTAATATCTCAATCTGGGCCAAAGTATGGACATTCTTGCAGAACTCCTGGCAGTGTTTTTTCCAGGTTTGGAGCTCCTCTGATATAGAGGTCTTATGTATAAATTCAAAGATTATTTTCCCATTTCCCCATAGGGACAGGGACAGTAAATGGAACCCAGCATAATTTTGAAAGCAGGCTACCTGTTTTTCTAAGGGTAATAGAGTCTTTTATCTCAGGCCTACCATCTGTGCCATCTGCCATAGTCTTTGAAACTGTGGAAGACCACCTTTATATGTTCTGCCTTTATGGCAGTGACTTTCCAGTCATTCATCACAACAGTAAAATACATAGAGACGATACTTATGACGTTCAAATTTATTTTTGATCTGCAAAGCCATCAGAAGCATGTCTCTACTAGCTCACACACTAGCTAAGGTTTCTAACATTCTGCAGCAGTTTTCATTAGTTGTTGGAAACTGTCTCATTCTACAGCTCACAGTTGCTTTGAACTCATAATCTCATAATCTTGCATCATCCATTCTGAGTCTGGGATCCGAGTTTCCTGTCACCACATACTAAGCATTTTCTAAAGGCTAAAATTGAATCAATCTCTACTCTACCTTCAAGGAGATCATAGATAGCTAGTATTTAAAAGCAAACCTTAAGATTTAATTCTGGTAAATTTTAACAAATTGATATGAAGCATTTTGCTTCCATAGTACTACTTAAAATTGTATTTCAGGCATGATTTTGATCAAACAACACGGAAAATGACACATTGTAGACAGAATATATTATTGCCGAGTAAAAGACTGCTCTTGAATATTGGTCCCTATTCCTGCTACTGTCATGCTAGAGGTGACAATCATGACTCATTTTGCAGGAAAGGGGGTCAGTTTTCTGGATATTAACTGTAATTCCTTTTGTAGGCACTGCACACTGTAAAACCCTCAGCTTTCTGTAGTTTTACAGGATGAGGGTATGAGACAGTGTTTCCAGTGACATGTTCTCCCAGAAGTAGCCAGTGGCCACACCCATGTCTGATCACAATTTCTATTCTCTCGGTCTTGTTTCCCAACCGCATGCTGCATTCCCTGTCAAAAGATTTTGGGTGTATTTTAAAAGTTAAAAAGTATAGATTTCTTTGCAAAATCTAGATTTAAAGTCCGATGAGAAGGAAAGCAGCAGTTTACAACTTGTACACTGTACTCTGATGGACTGAAGGATTTCTCTTTTCACTGTGTTTCCCTTTGCTGCCTATCCTGTGCATTTGCTCTATATATGTGTTGCATAGTAGTGACAATTGCTCTACAAGACCATTTTTTATGTTCATAATCCACTATCTTGATTTTATAATTAACGAAACAAATGATTGATATAATATATATATTTATAATATATGATAATATGTGATAATATAAAATGCATATGATATATAATAATAAATTGATATAATTTATCTTTGGTGTAATTTATGCCAAAGATGATTTCCCTTGCTCTTAATTACTAGTGGTTGTGATAGCTTATGCTAATTGGATATGCAGAATCTGTGGCAGAAATATCATGAGTTCAAGGCTAGCCTGGGCTACACATTAATAAATAAATAAATAAATAAATTCCAATGCATAAAATAATTGACACAGTTTTTCACAATGAACCTAAGGGGAATTATTTTACAGAATTCCTAAACATTACAATTTTTTTCTTTTTATTAAAATAATGGTTGTACCAGCTTGCAATCCCACCAGCAATGGAGAAGTGTTCCTCTTTCTCCACAGCCTCACCAGCATCTGCTGTCACCTGAGTTTTTGATCTTATCCATTCTGAATGATGTGAGGTGGAATCTCAAGGTTGTTTTGATTTGCATTTCCCTGATGGCTAAAGATGTTGATCATTTCTTTAGGAGTTTCTCAGCCCTTCAAGTTTCCTCACTTGAGAATTCTCTGTTTAGCTCTGTACCCCAATTTTAATAGGATTATCTCTGGACTCTATCTTCTTGAGTTCTTTGTATATATTGGATATTAGCCCTCTATTGGATGTAAGGTTGGTAAAGATCTTTTCCCAGTCTCTGGATTGTCCTTTTGTCCTATTGACAGTGTCCTTTGCCTTACAGAAGCTTTTCAATTTTATGAGATTCCATTTGTGAATTCTTGACCTTAGAGTATAAGCCATTGGTGTTCTGTTCAGGAAATTTTCCCCTGTGCCAATGTGCTTGAGGTTCTTTCCCACTTTCGCTTCTGTTAGATTCATCATATCTGGTTTTATGTGGAGGTCCTTGATCCACTTGGACTTGAGTTTTGTACAAGGAAATAAGAATGGGGCAATTTGCATTCTTCTACCTGCTGACCTCCAGTTGAACCAGCACCATTTGTTGAAAATGCTGTCTTTTTTCAACTAGATGGTTTTGGCTCCTTTGTCAAAGATCAAGTGACCATAAGTGTGTGGGTTCATTTCTGGGTCTTCAATAAAGAAATTGGAGAGATCATACAGTAGCAGCTTAACAGTACATCTGAAAACTCTAGAATAAAAAGAATCAAATACATACAAGAGGGGTAGATGGCAGGAAATAATCAAACTCAGGGTTGAAATCAATCAAGTAGAAACAAAGAACTATACAAAGAAACAACAAAACCAGAAGCTGGTTCTTTGAGAAAATCAACAAGATAGATAAACCCTTAGCCAGACTAACCAGAGGGCACAGAGACAGTATACAAATTAACAAAATCAGAAATGAATAGGGAGACATAACAACAGAAACTGAAGAAATTTAAAAAATTATCAGATCCTACTACAAAAGCCTATATTCAATGAAACTGGAAAATCTAGATGAAATGTATAATTTTCTAGACAGATAACAAGTACCAAAGTTAAAACAGGGTCAGGTAAACCATCTAAACAGTCCCATAACCCCTAAGGAAATAGAAGCAGTCATTAAAAGTCTCCCATCCAAAAAATACCCAGGACCAGATGATTTTAGTGTAGAATTCTCTCCAACCTTCAAAGAAGACATAATACCAATACTTCTCAAAGTATTTCATAAAATAGAAACAGAAGGAACACTACCTAATACATTTTATGAAGCCACATTCACACTAATACCTAAACCACACAAAGACCCAACAAAGAAAGAATATGTCAGATCAATTTCCCTCATGAGTATTGAGGCAAAAATACTCAATAAAAATTCTTGTAAACTGAATCCAAGAATACATTAGAAGGATCATTCACCATGATCAAGTAGGCTTCATCACAGGGATGTAGGAATGTTTCAACATATGGAAATCTACCAATGTAATTCACTATATAAACAAACTCAAAAAAAAAAAAAACCCACATGATTGTCTTATCAGATGCTGAAAAAAATCTTTGACAAAATACAACACCCCTTCAAGCTACAAGTATTGGAGAGAATAGGAATTCAAGGTCCATACCTAAATATAATAAAAGCAATATACAGAAGGCCAATAGCCAACATCAAACTAAATGTAGAGAAACTTGAAGCAATCCCACTGAAATCAGGGACAAGATAAGGCTGCCCAGTCTCCTCCTATGTATTCAATATAGTATTGAAGTTCTAGCTAGAGCAATTAGACAACAAAAAGAGGTCAAAGGGATACAAATTGGTAAGGAAGAAATCAAATTATCACTATTTGCAGATGAGATGATCGTATGCTTAAGTGACCCAAAAAACTCCACCAGAGAACTGCTACAGCTGATAAACAACTTCAGCAAAGTGGCTGGATATAAATTTAACTCAAACAAATCTGTAGCTTTCTTCTACTCAAAGGATAAATGGGCCGAGAAAGAAATTAGAGAAACAACACCCTTTACAATAGTCACAAATAATATGAAATATCTTGGTTTGACGCTAACAAAGCAAATGCAAGATCTGTATGGCAAGAACTTCAAGTCTCTAGAGAAAGAAATTTAAGAAAACCTCAGAAGATGGAAAGATCTGCCATGCTCATGGATGGGCAGGATTAACATCGTGAAAATGGCCATCTTACCTAAAGCAATCTACAGATTCAATGCAATCCACATCAAAATTCCAACTCAATTTTTCACAGAGATAGAAAGAGCAATTCTCAACTTTATCTGGAATAACAAAATCCCAGAATATCAAAAACCATTCACAACAATAAAAGAATTTCTGGGGGAATCACCATCCCTGACCTCAAGCTATACTACAGAGCAATAGTTATTAAAAAAAAAAAAAAAAAAACAAAAAAACATATCGTATTGTTACAAAGACAGACGGGTAGATCAACGGAATAGAACTGAAGACCCAAAACTTATTTTTTTTATGATTTTTAAACAAACTAATAATACATTTTAAATAAACTTACCCTGGCTCCCTCCCCTCTAACTTCCTTTATAACTCCCACCTCTTTCCACACCAGCCTTAAAATTTCTAATTTTTTTTAAGATTTATTTATTTTATATATGTGTGTACACTATTGCTCTCTTCAGACACACCAGAAGAAGGCATCAGATCCCATTACAGATGGTTGTGAACCACCATGTAATTGCTGGGAATTGAACTCAGGACCTCTGGAAGAGCACTCAGTGCTCTTAACCTCTGAGCCATCTCTCCAGCCCCAATTTTTAAATATTTTTAAGCTCTTTGTGAATATTTAAATTTGTTTCTCAATCTTAATACATCTTTTTTTGTCCTACCAAAATGAGTTCAATATCAGAAGTGAGACATGATTTAAATTTACATGAAGCTTTTTCATTTCAAGCGTATATATCTACCTCTTACCTCATACATGACTGGAGAAAATTGCTTTAAGTGCATAGTTCAATATATCTACATCCATCTGCAGGTCTTCAGTGCCACCACTCTGTATATCACTAGTGTCCATGATTTTAAATGTCCTCAATGCAAAATATAAGACTCAGGAGACATGGACTTGGCATTAGACTTGAATCAATTTATTAGCCTAACCTTGCTGTCTTTGCCTCTCAAGATTGGATGAAAAAATTATAGCCTATGGTCAAAAATTTAAGGCTTAGGCTGGAATAAGAAAAGGAGTTCATTTTGTTTGAATGAAAACTGATGTCCACTAAAAGTGAAAGATATTAGAAGAGTTTTTTTCTGCTAGTATTAAAATATTTTCTTTTGTTTAATTACCTTTACTATTCTTTACAGAGAACCCAATGCAATATCTATATTTTATATTTTATAATAAAACATAGGACAGAACAAAATGAATGCATAATAATAAAGATTATCATAAAATAATATTTTAATATATGAAATATTGTTATGTGTATAAAAAAGCCCTCACCTAAACAATACTAGAAATTAATATGTTCCCAGCCTTCTGCAAGGGTTTCTAATCTAGGTAATCCCATCTAAGTAAACTGTCAGTACTCACTATGCTGCGACATTAAATCAAAAACTTTCATTTATATGTAAAAGAATTGCAGTTACTATTCAGAGTAGAAATCATAGAAATAGATAATTTTAAATTTACTTGTCTGTGCATCTTAAAATTAAATACAGTGCATGAAATTTTTGTTCAATGTTTTTTAAAAAAAACACAGATGTAATTATTACTATCATCTTATATATTAAACTTGCCAAATATCAATGGATTTAGAAATTTCAAAGTTTACTCTAAGAAATCCTTTCCTTAAGGTATTTTCAGATCATTGAATTCAGTATGAATAGAAACCTACCCAGGCAAACTCTTATTCTCTGCAGTGTTACATGTTGAGCTATTGCAAAAATATGACTAATTAGCAAACTGTCCTCAGATCATATGCTAGAATTGTATATTGCTTATTTATATATATATTGGTTTTTCGAGACAGGGTTTCTCTATGCAGCCCTGGCTGTCCTGGAACTCACTCTGTAGATCAGGCTGGCCTCAAATTAATTAATATTTTAATTGCTATGAGACATAATTAAACTTTTATTCATAGAACAATTCCAGAGAATAATTCCTAAGATTCTGATAAGATTTTATATAAACCCAAATAAATGTTTATCAAACCAAGTTATCATACACAGTTAGAACACATATCAGTATGTCAGTGGAATAATAATTAGTAATGTGGTTAGTTGTATATTAATAATATCATCTCAGTATATTTGTTTTGCTAATATATTTTTTTATAATTTAAATATGCCATAATGCATGATTCTTTACTTTTCTGTTGCGGTGAGTTTTTGGCTGCACTGTTTTGTGCTCTGGCTGGTCCCACATGCATACCCACACAACAGCTATCTTGGATGCACGAATGGAAAACACATACAGGCCAGTTAATTTGAAAAGACCTTGTCTATCTCAATGGCTGGGCACTCCTAAACCTTCCCTAGCTAGCCCAGGCCCAACTGGGGACGTGGCCAGAAGTCACTTACCTGAAGTCTCACATGGCTGGTTGGCTTTATCTCCCGCCACTACTGAGTCCTCTTCTTCATCCCACTTTTTATGCGATACTGGGGAGGGCCTCATATATTTCAGGCAAGTTTTCCCCAGCAATTTTCCCTGCTATCAAAAGCCCTAGTAATACACTGAGTCAGATTTCATTTATATACATAACTTTAAGGATTTTTTTAAAAAGGAACTTCATTTTATTTAAGAAAGAACACATTTATTACTAACATTTTCTTATAATTGAATAAAATAAGGCCTCTTTATTGCAAAAAATGCTAAATAAGTCAAAGATATGTACTGCATCTAAATTTGATGTCATATAGCAACAGAACACTGAAGTATATAAATTATTGTACAACATAACTTAATGGTAAGCTATCTTATCTACAATGAGAGGGTGAGACATTGATTCTCATTAACTGATAGAAAACAGAGAAAAATAAATATTTCTGTCCAAGAGGAGGCAGAAGTAGTCAGGGAGACAGGAGTGATGAAGGATACCCAAAGAAGAAGGCCATCTAAAACAACCGAGCTAATCTTTTATGTCATCACAGAGACTGATGAAGCATTCATGATGTCTACATTGGTGTGCACCTTGTCTTCTGGATACATACTCTAGCTCTTAATTTAATCCTTTTATGGAACTCCTGAATGTGTTAAGGAGCATGTCTCTGATTCTTATACTTGCTCTTGTGGCTCCTTTTTGATTTTCTGCTGGCTTGTCCAACTTTGATTTGATGATTTTGATTTTATCTTATTATATTTTATCACATTATGTTTTGTTGTTATCATTAAGAAGCCTGTTTTTTTCTACTGAGGGACAAAAAGGGGGTGGATCCAGATGGGAGAAGAGGTGGAGAGGAACTGGGAAGAACAGAAGGAAGGGAAACTGTATTCAGATGATATCATATGAAAAATAATCTATGATTAGTAAAAAGAAGAAAAGGAAAAAAGAAAAAACATTTAATAAAAAATTAATTCATAGACCAAAAACAACAACTTAGATATAAAATCATTGTTTAATAATTTCTTGAATTTTGTTGGAAAATAAATAGGTGCTGTTCTAAACTATTGTTAGCTCAAATTATATATCTAAATACTTGAAATTAATTTTAACTTAGCCAATATAAATATATGCATAACCATATATATAGGAGGATACCCAAAACATGTGTTTGTCAGCAAGAGTTTTGAGATATTTTTATTCTTTCATCTTTTAATTTTTTTGTTGTATGTTTATGAGTGTGCACATCAGGCCCGAGGAAATCTGGCATCACATTTCCTACTGAAGTTACCGGAGCCTGTGAGGCACCATATAGAGGCTGGAAACTGATTCCTGATTCTCTATAAGAGCAATAATGGCTACCAGTGAGAAGAGAGAGAAGAGACATTAGAGGAAAATGAGACATGAATTATGTTTAAGTATCAAGAGAAAATATTGTTTGCTTACCCCCTTGTACATTTCTCTGCAATTGTTAACAGATGTGTTCATCTCTCCTGGTATCAGAGCTATGTGGTAGCTTAGGTTCAGATCACCCAGAAGTAAAGTCTTGGGGTATATTACCAAGACCAGGGGGCAATAGTAGCAGGTTGGGAGAACTTAAGAGAACAGTGAAGAGAGAGGATTATAGGGATGGTTATAGTTAAGACAAAATTCAGGAAGATTATAAAAATTCTATATGATTAGAACCGTCTTTCAGATTTTCTCCTAAATATAAAGGCTCACAAAGATGAGAGAGCAATGACTTCTTGAACGTGCATTGATAAATAAGTAGGATGAATGATGCCAGGAGACCCAGAAACTCTTCTGAGTAAATGTTCTAATCTGTGATTCTTGATGACTGCTGTCATGACCATATGCTTACAAGCTTATGGTGACTGACCATTCCAAATGGCCAAAGATATGCCAATTAAGAGAGAAACATGATTTGTTTTAGAAACACCTTTGCCAAAGGATTTTATGCACCTCTGTTTAGAAATGGGTATGATCCAATGGAATGGAAACTTTCTCCTATGTCAGAATGTAGTTATCACCACTTGCAGTAACTTGACCCACAGAAGTTACCTTCCTACTGTAACGGAGACAAGTGGTTAGGAATACTACCTTCTTTCATGATTGCATTTTAAGGGGAGGGGTTCAGAAAGCCTGTGGTTTCAACATTCCTAAAAATCTAATTAGAATAATTGGGTCTTAGAGGGATAGAGGAAAAATGATACTTACTGGTTGTATTTTCTGACATTAAGTGGTCTGTGACAAGAGAGAGACTTTTGTGGCTAGGCCATAAGGATTGTCATGGCTGGAAGTAGGCACCTAAGGGTGGAAAATGCCAGACAAATATGATGAAGAAGAGAATCCTAAGCCATCTCTTATGTCTTCTAAATGGCCAGCTGCCCGCCCCACACCAAATCTCATGCATGTGGCATTCCCTTGTGGGATTCTCCCCAGGAACAGCTACTAATAGGGCAAACCTTAAATCTGTCCTGTGCAACTGAGTAGGATATCTTACAAGCATGCCTGGCATGCAGGCGAAGGAACACAAAAACGTGATACAACAGACAAGTATCTGTGGGAACAGGAACCTGCTCTATGCTGCCACATATATTGTAGCATGTCATGAGCTTGGTGAACACAAGGCATGGGATTTTAGTTGTCTGTCGGTCCTCACCCAGGAGTCTTTTGCTAGACCAAAATCACTTTAAATCAGTTACCATTATTGTCATTTTGTCTGCTCCATACTGAGATCACAATTCATAAGTTTCAATAGTTTTATCCTCCAACTGCATTCTTCATTCTCCTCACCTCCTGAAGGTAAAAGACACATGCTCACCCTCACACCCACACAGTAACATGCACACCCCTTGATCAGTTCATTTTATGCATCATGGAAAGGAACGTAAGTTAACTTACAAACTCAAAACACATACCTTTTAAAGCCACAGACTCGTATGCCAGTAAAATTTCTCTGAGATCTAAATAATAACAATCCAAAATCCAAATATTATATTTGCTATAAAATATTATGTAAAGATGGATTTATACATGAACACTTGCATATCATCATATAGTATTTACATACAAAATTACAATTTCTCATCTTTTATTCTTAGGAATTTCATTTGTATGGAGTTCATATGATATTACTAATGATTTATAATAACTGATAAAACCTTTAGTCAATCATTGATGCTCTTTCAATTATCTGAATATATTGGGCATAAATAATTTATGTTTCCAGTTCTCATTTTAATATTTTTCATTACTCAGACTGCAGAACTTACCCTTCAGCCCATACAGAGAAGGCATTTGACATACATTTTCGTCCTCTCCCTATGTTTTGGGGTGGCGAGAGAAGTGAAATGGAATCTTGCTTTGAGCCCAGAAGCAGGTTAGGAATGAGCCAAGAATCTCCAATAAGCCACTCATTTTAACCATCTGAACACATTGTGTTGATTGGCACCACTATCAGTACTTGCAAAGATGTAAAAGCTAAATTCAACACAAGAAAAACAACTCACTGAGGTTTCCAATTAGAAAACTGAAGTGCCAGGAATTAAGCTCAGACCTGTGTGATAGCAGTGGTCATAGCAATTTTCTCTACAACTTATCTTCTCCATTACAGCACTAAAGTCCTCAACCAATGAATGCCCATGAACTTAGCCATATATATTATCCTGGCATGTTTATATATTTTATTAGCATTAAAAGAAGCTAACGGTTATTGCCATATTATTCAGATATATGCTGTATCACTTTAATGGTTATTGCAATATTAATAAGATATGCAGAGGTTTTCTCTAGTGGAGATTGCCATGTTAAGAAGATGTATGTGGAAGTTTATAGTCTACAATAATAATAAATATGCTAAAGCAAAATACTGTCATGATGCATATTCTAAGGGCAACATTGCTTAAATGATTATGGACTACAAAAGTAATTTTAGGAAAGTTTTAATGCCTATTAATTTGAAGTTAAAAGCATAAAGTGAAGTTGTACTTGGGTGATCTTTATCTCTGGTCTTTTACTGACCGAGTATGTTCATGAGAATATGCTTCTACATAAGTGATATTAAAATATTATTTTTAAAAATTTTAATATGGTTATATTAACCCCCTTCCCTTTTTCCTTCTATGTATGCCCACTTTTATCTCTTGGAGATGCATGCTCTCATTTTCTTTAATTATCATTACACACACACACACACACACACACACACACACTCACCCACATGTGAAACCCACTCAATCCATATAAAAGTACATATATATTTAGGATTTCAAGACTGAATAACCAATTTGGGGAGCAAAAGCCTTGAGTACATGTGTAAAGAGTAGGTGAAGTCCAGTAGGAAGATATATTGTGGATATGAGCATAGCTGTGTCAAAGACCCCAAAATCTCAGACCAATAGAAGTGGCAAAACCACTTCTGGACCTTTAGTGGGCTCAGAGCCATTGCAAAGCCTCCCTCTGGCTCCAAGGACTAGTGTTTATAAATAATGATACATCTAGAAACTGTCAACCACAGCTTCTTCATCCAGGATGACTGCAGCCTAGGACTCTCCCTTATAAAGTCCTCCTCCTTAGGCTATTTAAACCAGCCTAAGGAGGCTTTATACCAGTAGCCAATCTAATTTTTCAGCATATAATAAATCCATGTTCTCAATTCAGACTTATAAAATCAGCACAAAGAATTTCTGGACTGCAGCTGGTGTAATTGATGTGTTTCTATCACAGTGCATATGTCCCAATGGCTTCCCATCTGGATAGAATTGTTGGTTACTTTTGTCCCTTGGAAACTTTCATGGCACCTCCTGGTACCATGAAATCTAGTCCTCAGGAAGGAGGCTTTTAAGAGAGATCAGCTAAGGTCCTATGGATTCCATGTCCAAAGTGAATGTAGTTTTCAGCAATAGGGTCACTGACTTTGGGGAAGCAACTAAAGACAATATCAAGAACCTATACTATTTTTTGGAAGCTTCAACAGTTCTGACCATAACCTCAAAACTGGGTTTCTCATGCCTTCTGTTGTTTTTTGTTATTGTGGTTAGATATTTTATGGTTCTTAGAGAAAGCGCTGTCAGCCCAGATGGGAAAATTTGATCAACAACCCATGTAAATGTATACAAAGACATTATTATGTGTTATATGTAATTTTAGGTAAGTAAAATTGTGACATCTTCAGATATCATTTCTCTATTTATCTCCCTCAGCCTTTTTAACTAAAGTCCTGCGCTTTTTCGTATTTCTCACTTGAAATCACTTATACCCTGCTATTCCCATCGCGACTGCTCCTTCTCTAGCATCCTTTTTTACTTTTCTGGTTTCTGTAGTTACTGCAGTTTATGTAATTGCATTTGAAGACTTTGAGCTAGGGAATGTAGAAGAGACAGAACATAAAATGTTCATCTTTCTAGTGAGTTATCTTTATGGCTGAATAATATTTCAGAGTGTATGTACTACATGGTCATTATCTATTTGTTAGTTTAAGGGTATTGTTTTTTGTTTTTTTGGGTTTTTTTGTTTGTTTGTTTGTTTTTGTTTTTTGGTTTGTTTTTTTTTTTTTTTTTTTTTGGTTTTTCGAGACAGGGTTTCTCTGTGTAGCCCTGGCTGTCCTGGAACTCACTCTGTAGACCAGGCTTGAACTCAGAAATCTGCCTGCCTCTGCCTCCCGAGTGCTGGGATTAAAGGCGTGCGCCACCACTGCCCGGTAAGGGTATTGTTTTTTCTTTCCTCTGGACAGAGCCGAGCAAATATCTCTGAAGTAGGACACTGTATGGACTCTTTTGGGGTTGGTTTTGCCTGGAATCTGGAGTCTATTGGGGTTGATCTTGTATACTGTGTATTCAGATGCCAAGTTCTGTACCAGAAAATCAGGTTGCAGTCTAGACATTGACATAGTATTGACTAATGTGCAATTTACAGGACATTTAGCTGATTAATAATAGACTAGTTAGGTTAAAATAGGTCAGACTATACCCAACATATTGCCAGCAGCTTTTTAATCAAATCAAATCTGATCTCTGTGTAGTTTATTTGGGAGCTAAATGGGATAGAGTGGGGAAGAAACCCCTCATAAAATGGCTACTGTTTGGTGTTCAAGATGCAGGGTCTACGCCAGAGTTGAACACCACCCAGCTGATAGCATCCCAGGGCAAATAGTTCCAAGGGAGTTTGGTTCTACCAAGTCCCACCACCTGGAGCACCAGCTGACAAAATCAGCCAAGAGCTGGGCTGAGGAAGAGACGGAGCTAACCTGGGAAGGTATCAAACTCTCACTCCTGTGGCTCCTGATGCACACAAAGGCAGCACTTTTAAAGATCTGAAAGCACAGTAGACTTAGGACACATACTTCTTCCTCAGGTCAGGAGAACTCCCGCTTCAACCCCCTGGGTGGAGCGAGGTCTATGGCCAGCCAGGAACCAAACAATTTCCTCCCGCCTGTAATTCCAGCCTTCCTCAGAGCAGTGATGTTAAGGCTTGGGGCGCACCAGCTTGTGGACAGCTACTGCTGCACTCACAGAGGCCATGCACCTGGTGCCTCCTTCCCAGAATGGGCGGAGATCACAAGTGCTGACTCAGCGCAATGCAATAGGGTGATGCAAAAGGCCCCAAGAGCAGTGGCTCAAAGTTTAAAAGCTGCATTTTATTTTTCCACATGAAATGTAGATTCACCTCTGCCTGTGAGCAAAAGGACCAGGACTGAACTAACCATGTGAGAGTCCTGAAATGAACGCCAAAAGGAGACAGAGAATACACAAAAGGAATCTGAACAGGGATAGTCATCATTCCTATCTTCGTAATCATACTGCCTTTTAATAGCTGAGTAGTACTCCATTGTGTAGGTGTACCACGTTTTCTGTATCCATTCCTCTGTTGAGGGACATCTGGGCTGTTTCTAGTTTCTGGCTATTATAAATAGGCTGTTATACACATAGTGGAGCATGTGTACTTGTTATATATTGGAGCATCTTTTGGGTATATGCCCAGGAGTGGTATAGCTGGATCTAAAGGTAGAACTATTACCAGTTTTCCGAGGAACCACCAGATTGATTTCCAGAGTGGTTGTACCAGCTTGCAATCCCACCAGCACTGGAGGAGTGTTCCTCTTTCTCCACATCCTTGCCAGTATCTGCTGTCACCTGAGTTTTTGATCTTAGCCATTCTAATTGGTGTGAGCTGGAATCTCAGGGTTGTTTTGATTTGCATTTCCCTGATGACTAGGGATGTTGAACATTTCTTAAGGTGCTTCTCGGCCATTCGAGATTCCTCACTTGAGATTTCCCTGTTTAGCTCTGTGCCACATTGTTAAAATAGGGTTATTTGGTTCTCTGGAGTCTAACTTCTTAAATTCTTTGTATATTTTAAATATTAGCCCTCTTGAAATTTGGAGACAAATGGATAGAACTAGAAAATATCATTCTGAATGAGTTAGTCCAGACACAAAAGATTACATGGTATGTAATCACTGATAAGTGGATATTAGCCCAAAATCTAACAATGCCCATGATACAACCCACAGATCATACGGAGCTGAGAAAGAAGGGAGACCGGGGTGTGGATGCTTCGGTCCTGCATTGAGGGGGAAACATGATGATCATGGGAGGTGGAGAGAGGGGGGAATCTGAGAGGGAGAGAGGAGGGGAGGGGATAGAGTGGGAAGGATCAAGTTCTGGAGGGGACAGAGGAGAGGTACAGAGGATCAGGAAATTGAATAAAAATATGTAGCAGAGGGGATGAGGAACTGGGGGTAGCCACTGGAGAGTCCCAAATGCCAGGGAAGCAAGAGGCTCCCAGGATGAAACAAGAAGACTTTAGTTGAGTTGCACAGCAAAGGGAAGATAAAACCTGTAGAGACCACCTCCAGTAGATAGGCCCGGCCCCGGTTGAGGAATGGGACCACCCACCCATCTCAGAGTTTTAACCCAGAAATGTTCCTATCCAAAGGAGAGACAGGGACAAAAAAAAAAAAAAAAAAAAAAAAAAAAAAAAATCGAGCAAAGACTGAAGGAAGGGCCATCCGGGGACTGCCCCACCTGGGGATCCATCCTGTCTTCAGACACCAAACCCTCACACTCTTGTATGCCAAGAGGTGCTTGCTGACAGGAAGCTGGTGTGGCTGTTCCTTGGGAGGGTCTGCTAGCAACTGACCAATGCAGATGTGGATGCTTTGAGTCAACCATCAGCCTGAGCTCAGGGACCACAGTGGGGTGGGGGAGCTGGCAGAAGGACTGGAGAAGTAGAGAAGGATTGCTACCATATAGGAAGAACAATGTCAGCTAGCCAGACCACCCAGTGCTCCTAGGGGCTAGACCACCAACCAAGGAGTGTACAGGGATAGATCCATGACTCCAGATACATATGTAGCAGAAGATGGCCTTGTCTGACATCAATGGGAGGGGAGGCCCTGGGTCCTGTGGAGGTTTGATGCCCCAGCATAGGGGGATGCTGGAGCATTGGGAGAGGAGTGGATGGTTGGAGGAGCACCCTCATAGAGGCAAAAGGGAGTGGGAAGAGGGCAGATGGGATCGGGGATTGGGGTAACTGGGAAGGGAGATATCATTTGAGATGTAAATGACAGGAATGATTAATAAAATAAATAAATAAAATAAAATGTAAAATGTATTTTTAAAATATTGTTAATTTGTTTAACTTAACCCTGGAAAGTCAAGCTCTGACTCTGGCTTACTACTGTCTGAGTAAATGATCTTAGAGGAGAACCTTGTCCTCTGAATTGTAGTCTCAAGCTGTCATTAAATTAAACCCTAAGTTCATATCCACTTAGGAAAAGAAAGGAGAAGCCAGGTTTATACCCAGCTATGTTTCTTTGTGAAGGGAACTAGTCTATTACAATTTTTTTTTAAAAATGAAGCTACCATTTAAATATGTCGCTCATATCAATGTTCTTGAAAGTCTTCAGTAAAAGGTCTTTTTTTCTGAGCACATATTCAACTTGAGGAATAGGATATTCGAATATATGAAACTGTACATCTAAATTGTCAATGTTCTGTCTTAATTTTCACTTCAAAATTTGAAAACTATATATTTCTAATAATGAATCACAAAGACGTTTATGTCAGATCTTTAGTATACCTACACATTACAATTGGTTAATAGACAAAAGCACCTGTTCAACTTTTTGAAACTCTTCTCTTTATTTTTGAGTATTCTATGCATACATGCAATTATCATGTATCAACTTCCCTCTCTGACTCAACTAAAATGCTCCTCAGCCAATTCTTCCCCAACTTCATGTATTTTTTTTAAATATGATCTACTAAGTATCATTAGTGTTCCCCACATGTACATGACTATGGGGCCATCCACTACGGCATGGGAATTCTACCAGTAGGCACATCCGTGTAAACATTGTGCATCTTTACATTTATGCTGCCCCAAAAAGCATTAAAATAAAATACAGTAATTATAGCTTCAAAATATAATAATCATATTGTCTTTCTATACCTTCTCACAAAAGAAAGAAAAGAAAGATCTGAAAAATAGATACAAGCTTTAGAGGAAAAAAAACCCCAAAATTCATAAATCATACTGGAGAAACTGCTAAGATATCAGAGATAAAATAAAGGGAAAAAGTTAAAAAGTTGAAAATTGGAGACAAGCATTAGAAGAGAAACTGCAAAATTTTATAAATTATTCTGAATAAAATGCCAAGATACCACAGATGCAACAAAAGGAAAGCTATGAAAAATGGGCACAAGTCTTGGAAAAAGTTAGAAAAATTAATAGATAAAAATGAAAATTATACTAATATAGAGACAGAAAAAATAATGCACCATCATATTATAAAATTCAGCAAAGTCAGCAGAAGTTTGTTAGAAAACAAACCTTAGATTGTCTGTTAATGTGTACAACAAATCCCAGCAAATGCTGAAAAGCAACAAGATTTAGAATATGGAATATGGGAGGGTGACCTAAAGATGTGCTGATCTGAGAAAATTTAAAGAAAGGTTAACAAATATGGAATGCATTCACCATCCATGAAAAAAAACTTAAATTCTTGGGTGATTAAATAAAATAATTCCCCAAGACTGGGAAGTATGGCAAGAGTAATATTAGAACCCGGTCCCCTGTTACGATGGTGTTCACTGTAAACATAAAAGGGCAGGGGGAAAGAACAGAAAAATAGGGCCAGAGGTTTCAATATTTCTCCAGATCAGCTACTAGATGAGGGTCCATATGCTGAGATGCAGATGCATGTCATATATGACTAGGCAAACTTGGCATTGCGTCACTTGGCAGTGTTAGATGCTTGGGACAAGGTTGAAGAAACAGGAAAAAGACTTGAACTTTTTACTCAGATTATGGGAGGTCCCTAATGAAACATTCATAGACGTTTTAAAGAGATTCACCTAAGCTATAGATAGAAATTTATCAGATCAACTAGTTAGGAAAACACTAACTGAATATTTAGCTTTTGAATATGCTAATGCTGAATGCAAGAGGGTGACCATGACCTTAAAGACAAGTACCAATAGATGAATGGATTAGAAATACAACTGGTTTTGCATCTCATTCATATGACATGACTTTAATAGGAGTAGTGATCTCTAAAGGTTTTGGGAAAATCCAAACTCTCAAACGTCTTCATTACGGTAAACAAGATCATTTCATAAAGAATTGTAAAGAGGGCCAAACTAATCCTGAAAGAGTGCCTGCACTTTCTGGAATATGCAAAATGTATGGCCAAGGATGATATTAGGCTAATGAATCTAGATCATTAAAAGACAAATGGAGTAACCCCTTGTCAAAAAACTCCCAGAGGGGCCTTTTTCAGACCACAATAGAAAACTCAAACCAACCATTTCAGAGCAACAGCAGAGATAGTCATCCACCAAACAATTAAACAAGACTGCTCTAAAGATGGATATTAAAAATCCAGGTATCTCCCATGATCATTTTGTTCCCCCTACTGAGTGGTACTGAAGCTTCCTCACTTGGTCTTTCTGCTTGTTAAAGTTAGTTATTAAATTCTGTCGGCTGTATCCTAGGTAATAACAGGAGGCAGAGGAAGGGAGGGTTTGTGTGGGAGAGAGGAGGAGGAGGAAAAATGGAAACACGATCAGATATGAGGGGACGGTGAGAAGAGGAGAAGTCCAGAGGGCCAGCAGAATGATGGGAATATGGAGCCTCGGAAGATGGGAAGTAAGGAGACCCTCTAGAAATTACCAAAAACCTGGGAACTGGAGACTCTCAGGACTCAATGAGAGTGACCTTTGATGAAGTGCCCAACAGTGGGGAGAGAGAACTCAAAGAATCAACCTCCAGCATATAGAGAGCCTCAAGAGGAGGGATGGTGTTACCAACCCACAGACAAAATTTCTAACCTATAGACAAAATTTCTGACCCAGAAGTGTTCCTGTCTATAAGAACAGCAGGGACAGAAATGGAGAAGAGACTGAGAGAAAGGAGGTCCAGTGACGGGCCCAACTGGGGATCCATCTCATGGAGAGACACCAAGGCCTGACACTATAACTGATGCTATGATGTGCTTACAGACAGGAGATGAGCATGGCTGTCCTCTGAGAGGCCCAAACAGCATCAGACAGAAACAGATGCAGATACTTACACCCAACCATGGGACTGAAATTGGGGACCCCATGGTTGAATTAGGGGAATGATGGAAGAAGGTGAAGAGGAGTGCAAACCCATAGGAAGACCAGCATTCTCAACTAACCCGGACACCTGGGAGCTCACAGACCCTGAGTCACCAACCAGGCAGTACATAGGAGCTGGTCTGAGGTTCCTGATATACATAAAGCAGAGGACTGCCTTGTCTTGCCTCAGTGGGAAAAAATGCACTGAATCCTTGAGAGACTTGAGGTCCCAGGGAGTGGGGAGGCTTGGTGGTGGAGGAACGTACTTTCAGGAATAGGAGGGAGGAGAAATGGACTGAGGAACTGTGGGACAGGGGACTGGGAGGGGGCAAGAGCTGGGCTGTAAATTAAAAAATCAAACAAAAAACTCCAGATATCAAAGTCAGAGCAACTTCTATAGGTAAAACAGACAAAACAAACAAAAAACAGAAGAAGCCAAGAAACAAATATTTTGTAACACTTCCATACATGATCAGAGCCCAAAACTAAATATATTTATAAAGAATATTGAAATTGAAAAAAATGATAGACATTTTAGCAAGTACAAATATAATCTTATCAAAAGCTTATAATTCAGATTGGCCTTTTGGGGAGGTAGATATATGCCAAGTAAAACAAACTAAAAAAAAAATGGCTAAGCATGTCAGAATGCATAATATAAAAGCAAAAGAACTATAAGATTAAAAGAGAAAAAGAAAAATGAAATAAATAAAGAAAAGTAGGGAAGGGAAGAGAAAAGACACAGTATTGTGTGACATATAACTTCCAAAGAATACCATGATTTCATTTTGTGTTTTATACCTGACACTACTTCTGGGCATGGGACTTTCCTTTAGATTTAGTTTTCATACCCTTTGAGATTCTGTTAGGGAAAAAAAAGACAAAAACTAATTTTAGCATAGCTTTTAAAGTAGCCCTTAGAGGTGCAATTGCAGGGGTAACTGTAATAATGTGGGCCATTCAAAATAAGTTATCCTAAGAAAATGGAATAACAGCCTATATAGAAATAAAATTTAATTCATATTTCTAATCTGCAAACAAACAAACATACCAAAAACAAGTGAAAAACCCTCAATGAATTTAAAATGAATTCCAAATCTTATTTTAAAACCTGAAAAACTTAAACCACTAGAGGAAAAGATATGTAATACCCTTGATATAGCAGTAAAAGCAAGAATGTTGTGAACCATTGAAGTAAAATGGAAAACTTCCCTGAAAATTATAGAAAAAAAAACGCCAAAAGATCTGAAATTAAATGGCTTAACCCAACAAAGAAAATGTATCAGTAATATGAACAGAGAATCTACCAAAATGAGACAATTTTCCAGCTACATTTCAGTTGCAGAGTTTGTATCTAGACAAAATAAAGAACTTGAACACATAAGAACCAGAAATCTTCCAATAATAAATGGTTAAGAAAATAGGCAATTTAAAACAGAAGAAACACACATTCAACTTTTTTCAAAAGTGTTCAATATTACTACTGATTAGAAAAGTGAAAGTAAAGGAAATGCAAAACAAAACAACCCTGAGATTCCACCTCACACCAGTCAGAATGGCTAAGAACAAAAATTCAGGTGACAAATCCCCCTGGATCCCAAAAGCGGGCGGCTGTGGCAGGAAACTTCTGCCTGGGTCAATAGGATTCCAT
>CM052716.1:17896197-17916796 GCA_028551405.1 Uromys caudimaculatus | reverse complement strand
TATTGACCCATGATTTGGACTACATATGAGGCAGAAGAATCACCTCGATGGCCATCAGGGAGAAAGGAGAGGACTCTGGGCCTGAGGGAGCTAGTGGCTCCAGTAAAAGGGAATGTCAAGGTGGGAATATGGGAATGGGTGGGCGGGTAGGCGGGAGGAGGAATTCCCTCACAGAGGCAGGGAGGGGGAGGGGACACGGGGTTTCCAAAGAAAAGGGGAATCATTGGAAATGTAAATAAAGTATCAAAATAAAAAAAAAAAAAAAAAAAAAAAAGAGTGTGAAGAATCAAAAAAAAAAAAAAAAAATTCGGGTGACAGCAGATGCTAGCGAGGATGTGGAGAAAGAGAAACACTCCTCCATTGCTGGTGGATTGCAAGCTGGCACAACCACTCTGGAAATCAGTTTGGCGGACTCTCAGAAAATTGGACATAATATTACCTGAGGATGTTTCAACATGTAACAAGGACACATGCTCCTCTATGTTCATAGCAGCCATATTTATAATAGCCATATTTATAAAGCTGAAAACAATCCAGATGTCCCTCAACAGAGGAATAGATACAGAAAATGTGATACATTTACACAATGGAGTACTAATCAGCTATTAAAACAAAGAATTCATGAAATTCTTAGGCAAATGGATGGAGCTAGAAAATACCATCTTGAGTGAGGTAACCCAGTCACAAAAGAACACACATGGTATGTACTCACTGATAAGTGGATATTAGCCCCAAAACTCGGAATACCCAAGATACAATTCACAGAACACATGAAGCTCAAGAAGGAAGACCAAGTGTGGATGCTTCAGTCCTTCTTAAAAGGGGGAATGAAATACTTAAGAGAGGAAATAAGGAGACTAAATGTGGAACAGAGACTGATGGAAAGGCCATCCAGAGACTGCCCCACCTGGGGATCCATCTCATATACAGACAGGTAACCCAGACACTATTGTGGATGCCAAGAAGTGCTTGCTGACAGGAGCTTGATATAGTTGTCTCCTGAGAGGCTCAGTCAGAGTCTGACAAATACAGAGGCAGATACTCACAGGCAACCATTGGACTGAGCATAGGGTCCCCAATGGAGGAGTTAGAGAAAGGACGGAAGGAGCTGAAGGGGTTTGTAACCCCATAGGAAGAACAACAATATCAACCAACCAGACACCCCAGAGCTCCCAGATACTAAACTACCAACCAAAGAGCACACATGGAGGGACCCATAGCTCCAGCGGCATATGTAGCAGAGGATGGCCTTGTCAGACATCAATAGGAGGAAAGGCCCTTGGTCCTGTGAAGGCTTGATTCCACAGTGTAGGGGAATGCCAGGGTGGTGAGGTGGGAGTGGGTGGATATGTCAGGGAGCACTCTCATAGAAGCAGGGAGAGGGTGGATGGGATAGTGGTTTCCAGAGCAGAAAGGGGATAGCATTTGAAATGTAAATAAATAAAATATCCAATAAAAAATAACATAATAGACAAAAAGAAAAAAAAAAGTGCAAATAAGAACTAGAGAATCACCTCCATCAGAATCACTGTCATCAAAATAGCAAGTTCTTCACTTTAGCATTCAGGCAATCCTCATATTGAACTCCATTTTCTGTGACTCTGCAGAGATACACAGAGCCCTTCTTTATAAAGACCTCATAGCTGCCACAGTTGGCTATGACCAACTGGGTAGGCCACCATTACCCTCCCTTCCACTCAGGTTTCTTCACAGTACTCTTCCACCTGTTCCATCAGCCCTTCTAGATCATCTCCAATCTTTTCAGACCCACTACCCTCCACACCACAGCTAGGGGAGCCAGATTCCTGCATCTGCAACTCATCAAGCAGAATAATCCAAGTCCTGATTAATAGGACTTCAAAGTCAGCCTTCTTCCCTCTACTTTTGTCCTACCATTCATCCACAGGGCACACTGCACCAATGTGGAAAAACTTGTAGTCTGAACCCTGATCTTCAACCAGAATTTCAGGCCCGTGACTCAGGATATTCTGAACCCTAAAACCATAGTGACCTAAAAACTGAAAACCAAACATCAGAAGGATTTCTGATCCATACCCTGTCAGACCCAACTGTGGGGCCAAGGAGCCATGGGACCAGGAGGAGCAGACCTGGAGCTAGCATATGGTTGAGATGGATCCAAGTCCTGGAAATCTCATCCTGAGATTGGCAGGGGTAGAATAGCTTCCCTCCTGCCCAGGAGCCTGTATTACTTGGTGTACAAAGTACTGTGCTCCACAACCTTGCTTCACCAGAGGAGGTCACAGAGCTAGTAACTAGGTTAAACTTGCTTTCCCCTTATAAGGTGATTTCCAGCAGCACCTGAAATTCATCCATGTGCAAATGAATCATCCCCAGAATTCTGGCCCTGCCCAGTGATGTATATTTATCCTGATAGCCCCTACTCACCCCTGAAAGGTTTGTCCCTCCTCCCAATAAACTGAACCAGTATCCTGGGTGTGTGTGTGCTCTTTACCCACACAATCACTGCGGACAATGATCTTGGTTACCTGGCTAAGCTTCACTCCCTCCAGTCTAACCCTGTGTTCAATGGGCCTGACTACCCAGAGGGAGACAGACATGGGACCGCATCCATCCAACAAAGGCATGTATTGAAACTTCACAAATATTGTAGCTCCAGGCCTCCAGGCATAGATACCAGAATTCACAAATATGAACAACCAAGACATTATGTCTGTTTTAGAAGACAGAAACTCTAATATAATTCATCAAAGTAGCTGAAGCACAAGACATAGACTAAACAATAGAAATTATGAATAGAAAAAAAAATATTTGCTGGAACACAGTTATAACTAAATAGTAACTATGAGTGTGTCTGAAGATCTTAAAGAAAGTAAGAATAAATATCTAAAAGAAGATTGTAAAAACAACCAACCAAGCAAACACACACACACACACACACACACACACACACACACACACACACACAGAGAGAGAGAGAGAGAGAGAGAGAGAGAGAGAGAGAGAGAGAGAATGAATTGTTGAGTGAAATAAATGAAACAATTCAAGATGTGAATGTAAAGTTTAATAAAGAAACACAGTCAGCAAATAAAAGCCAAACTAAAATAAAACTCAAAATGAAAAACTCAGGAAAACAAAACGACAAAGTCAAAGGTAAGCTTCACCAGCAGATAAAAAGACATGAAGGAGAGAATTTCAGGTCTTGAAGATAAGATGGCAGAAAGAGTGATAGCTCAGTCAAAGATCATGTTAAATCTATAGATAAATAAGTAAACAAACATACAAATAAATAAATACACAGACACAAACCATTCTGGAAATTTGAGTTATGATGAACAGACCACACTTGCAATTAGTAGGTATGAATGAAGGAGAAAAAACTAAGGTCAGAACCACAGAAAATATTTTTAATAAAATCATAGAAGAAAATTTACCTAATCTAAAGAAAGATGTCTGTAAAGATGCAAAAAAAGAAAAAATCAAAACAAAACAAAGCAAAACCAAATAGAACAACAAATAGCCAGTACTATAAAAAAGATACTTCCCATTGTAAAAAAAGAAAGAAAGAAAGAAAGAAAGAAAGAAAGAAAGAAAGAAAGAAAGAAAGAAAGAAAAGAAAAGAAAAGAAAAGAAAAAATCAATTAAGAAAAAAATATGCCAACGTATAGGAGAGAGGAAAATATACTCACTGCTAGTGCTTTCAGTACAGCCACTACAGAAATCAATATAGAGATGTTTCAGTCAATTGGGAGGAGAGGCCCTTAGGCCTGAAGGTGTTAGATGCTCCAGTGTAGGGGAATGCCAGGGAGGGAAGACAGGAGTGGGTGGGTGGTGGGGGAGCACCCTCATAGAGGCAGGGGGAGGGGGATGGGATAGGGGGTTTCCAAAGGGGAGACTTGGAAAGGGGAAAACATTTGAAATGTAAATAAAGTATCAAAAAATAAAAAATAAAATAAAAATAAAAGTGAACTCCCAAATGATCTAGCCTTGGTTTTACTAGGGAATTACCAGTGGGAATTAAGGACACAATGAGCAAATGGAAATAAAACATTAATTTTAATCCAATACTGATGATGTGTTATGAACAAAGAAACAGAGCATAGGTTCTAAATTAGAATATGAACACATGGATCAAAGACTTACAATGAGTACCATGACTATTAGTCTCTAGATTCTGTTCAGTCTATTTCATCACATATTCTTTGGCCTCAAGAAACTGTCTTTATATTGCTGTCCAAAAATTCCTTAAAAATAAACATTCCAGAGATTATTTTCTCTTCAATTCCTAAACACTGAACGTTTTTAAAGTTCTCTGAAGTGATACGTTTTAGAATTTACATGCTCTCTCATAAAAATATAATATTTAAATAACATTGTATAGATTTTTTTAATAAAGGAGGGTGATTGATGTTTTTTTGCCCTGTTAGGTATTTCTATAAATAAGAACTTAATCTTCAATAGTCACATGTTTGTGTTCTAAATTGTGATGCATATCACCAAATTATATACATGGTTACACATGCAAAACATGCAGCCTATTGAGTGTACTTAGTGCAGTATATATAGGTGCCCGCTCCCTGCCCATTTTCCACTGGCAGCTTTTTTGGCTGAGGTGTGAAGAACGGCATGAGAAGGAGCATGGATGCCCATGCCACCTTAAGAACCAGAGGCCCTTTCTCCACAATGATGAAAGTGATGGAGAGACAAATGCCTGAATTTCTCTTTTCTCCTCGTATATTTCCATGGAAACTGCAACCCAGTGGTCTTATTTTTCCTGACTCTGGCTTCAATTTGAACATTTATTTTCCAGCTCAACATGTTTTAATCTCCAAATCCTTTGGTTTTGACCAGGATCTAATTTGAAAGGATATTTTTTTCACTTAAGTTCTCTTGTGACTGCGGTTTTCAACATTGGCTTACAAAACCAGCTGGAGTCAGAACTGTGGCCCTGGTAGGCCACGTTTGGAAATGACCATTATGTATCAGGTGACAGAAAGGAACCAACTTGTTTGGACTTGGGAGTTGACGGGATTAAAGGAGGCATGAGGGTATCAGAGCAAGTCTGTTAGGTACACATTAAGAAGAAAGACATGAATTAGATGGAAGAGTTAATATGTGCTTTCCTGCCAATTCCTATGTCCTCCTAACTTTGTGTTAGTGCATCCACTTTCAGTGATACAGGGGCAATTCGATCCAGCATCCTATTTTACCAGTTAGCCCAGTTTGCTCAATATGGAAGCAATTATATCCAGCATCCTACATGAACAGTTAACCTAGCTTGATCAATATTAACTGTCTCAGCATCTGAAGGTAGATGCTGGTCTTTTCAGGGGGAAGGGAGCCTCAGGTCGTCTTTGAGCTTTGAAGAACTAGCTGTGCTTGCTGAGATCGATGTGGGATGGCACATATGGGGCTGGATCTTATGTAGGCTGTTCTGGAAATATAATGCTATGCTTTATCCACAAGGCACAGGAGTAGGTGGCTTCATCTTTCTTCACAAAATTTATTTCTAAGGTTGAAGTAGAGATTTGAAACTGTTTACTAAGTTCAGTTTTCTTCTTATTCCCCTCTGAGAAGAATTTATTATAGTTTGTCCTGATATACATTAGATACTCAAAATGTTGATCTGGTTTTTATTCATACCAATATATCCCTATTTTGCTAAAGTGTTGTCCCAGGAAGAGCCGCAGCTGGAATGCTTTCAGGCAAGAGAGAATCTTGCTGAGAACAAAGGGAGATTGTCTTACCTTTTCCTGCTTTCTCTCCTCCTAATTGGACATAGCTCACTACCTCAGGAGGGGCAGCTGCTCTCTGTGTTTAAAGGAGTAGTAACCCCATCCACAAATACCCTATATAGAGAACAGTGATTACAATGAACCCTGACTGTTTTCAATATTTAAATGCCAAATGAAGAAAATATACAACAGAAAGAACACAGGAACGAGGGCTGGGGAGATGGCTCAGTAGTTAATAGCATTGGCTGCTCTTCCAGAAGTTCCAAGTTCAATTCCCAACACTCACATGGTGGTTCCTAACCATCTATAAAGGGATCTGATTTCCTCTTCCAACATGCAGGTGTACATGAAGCATAGCAGTCATAAATAAATAAATGAAATAAGCATAATAAGTAAAAACAAATAAAAAAATCTTAAGACCAAAAGGAGATCAAATGAGCAAAATAATACTGGAAGATGAAAGAAATGTATTTGTGTTATACTAGACATGCTTTAAGACCTTTTCAACTTTTATATAGTGACTGGAGAACATTGAATTTATACGTTAACATTTGCTGTTTTGGCAATAATAATGCATTTGACTTACGTTTTTCACTCAATGCTATTTTACTAAATAGTATCTCCCTAGTTGAAGCATGCTAGCTCGAGTGTGCCTTGGAGAGGCTTGTGACACAGCAATCCTGCAAATGTTCAAGTCAAGGACTTCCTATGTGGGAGGTAATGAGCATACCCACGTTCCTAAGGGTAGCTGATAATTGGCATCACACATATTCATCTGGTAAACCAACTTTTTAAATTTTCATTCCTTACCTGACATGCTCAGGAGAGAAGTGACAGTAATCCATAGGCTGATGTACTGATCTGTGTGTGTAGTTCCAGTATCAGACAGCTCACTGGGCACTAGACAGTAGTTATAGGTGATGTTTTACATTACAGGTTACACCAACTCTATGGAAACCCCAAGATTCTACAGTGTGCTATGGAGGTGAAGGGGTTGGAGGAGAATGATGTCATAAATCAGCAGTAACCAATGGGAAGGTCAGATTTTGAGCTTCAAGAGAAGGGATTGGGTAGAGAGTATGCCTCCAACAGCCCTGAACTATTATTCATCCTTACTCTTGGAGACACAAAGAATGGCCCAGGCTAAGGTATCGCCCTCAAGTACATGCCTGCGCTGACTTACTTATGCCATCTAGGTTCCACCGCTGAACACGTCCATCCCTTTCATCAGTACAAGAGCTAGGGGCCAAACTTTCATCACAGCAGACTGAAGGCGGAACACAAGGTACATTTCATATCCAGACCACAACAGTGCACCGTTAGACATGGGTATTCTTGGAATAATTAGATTAAAATGGAAATCTTTTGTAATGAGTGATAGAATGCCAAGCTGCATATCTGCCTTGCAGCTGGTGTGCCTGAGTCCCTCCCCCCGCCCCCCCCGCGCCCACAAGCCTGCTCCAGGAAGACAGAACATAGTCCTCAATGGGATCCTCAGTCCATTTTTTTTTTTCTCTCATGGGAATGAACAAGATCTAGGATGATTGAAGTGGCTCCCAATCTCCTGTGCAGGCAGACACTGCTGGGATACTACTGAGAATTGGGAATGGGGGTGTGTCCCTGGTCCAAGCTTCCACTCAGGGCATTTACGTGCTAGTCAGGAAGGGAGAGTCAGAGTCCAGGAGGGGGCCAGAACTTGGTTTGGTTCTAATGAGTGCCAACAGTAAAGAGGGTCTGGGAGAGAGAAAGCCTTTTCCAGGAGATATACACACAGCCTCTTTAGGATGAAGGCCTCTTCCAAAATAGATCCTTGATGAAGATACGGTCCTAACTTGTCTAAAATGTGTTGTTTTTTTCTTCTTTAGTTTGATGGCAGACGTAAATGCATATGCCTTACTCAGTGTGAACCAGGGATTAAATTCCTTCTGGGGGGTGTGTGTCCAGGAATGGAAGCTCATTGCCTGAACAGTGGAGCCAATCTAGATACCTCAATAGTAAGGAGAACTCCAAGATTTTATGCTATATAACTGATGGCTATGGTCCTCTCAGTTGGGTGTCATGGTCACATATTTCAGAACAGGTAGAGATTGGCAGAGAGCTGGCTACATTCCTGGGGTTCTCAATTCTGAGATTCCCTGGAGTCTGAGCCTGCTCAACCTTATCAGTTTTCTGTCTGGTGGCATGATCCACTTGCCCCACAATAGAATGTTACTCTGGTTTCAAAGAAGCAAGCTTCTTTTATAATACATATAACAAGAGTGAAAAAATGGCTCAATTGGTAACATGCCTTAAGCACAAGCAGGCATTCTGTTGGGCTAGACTGTCTGGCCAGAAAGACAGGGATCCATTGGACTCCACCCTTGTCTCTACTACTGTGCATATATCCTGAACCACTTTAAGACTGATTCTACATGATATTCAGGATCCGAACTAAGGTTTTATACTTGAGCTTAAGGCATGTTACCAATAATGTTCTTAAGCTCGGTCCCGCAGAAATCACTCAGTGGTTAAGAACACTGGCTATTCATTTGGAGAACTGAATTTTGGCTCAAGCCCTGACTGATTCCCCCTTTCTCAGCAGCTAGTAATCACCTACAGCTTTTCTTTCCGGGATAGAGCCCTGTGAGATCTGTCCTCACGCACTTTGTCATTTCATCAGGATTTGACATTGTACAAGTATTGTTTAGAGGACCATAATGTTGGGATTTTATGAATATGGCCTCACTGTCATATGGTCAAAAACAGAAGACACCAGTTTATGAATTTTAAAGGGAGAGCATCATAGGAGTGGTTATAGTCAGAAGTCAGAGGACAGTAGAAATTGTGTATAGCATACTCAAGAAAAATTTTCAAAGAATTTAAATATTAAAAAACAAAATCACTTTATTCATACTAGACAATTCAGTTTCAGATTTTTTTTTATGAAATTTTGTACAAATATAAGATTAGTTTTTGAAATTATGAACATATTTCTTTCTCATATAAGGCTGTTCTTCAAAGGTAGTTTTGAAAGAGAAATTCTTTGTGCTCATGTGTGCATTTGTGTTTATCTATGAAGTGAAAGTAAGGGAGAGAAGGAAATGGTGGAAAGTGTGGGAGAAGTGTTTAGCTCAAATATTTTATAAGGGACACTTTTCGGCAAATCTGAAAGATATATTGAAGCTTAAAGAATCAAAATTGTGTTAAATTTTACAAGAACAAAATTGTAAAAGCCAAAATGGCTATAAAAATATTTTTGAAAAACTGTTGGGTATTGCTTAGAGTATTCACTTTTCAGATTATTGAATGCTTTTGTTGTTGTTTGTTGTTGTTGAAATGGGAAAGAAGACTATGATCAGATTAATAATGAGCAATGGAATTATGTTTCAACAAGAGAAGATAAATCAAAGGAAGGTCGTGGATTAGTGTTGAAGAGAGAAAATAATTTCTGATTGTGTTTGATGTAGATCCAGGGAGTAAAAGTTTCATTTGAAAGGGGGATTTGTAATGCAGCATTGACAGATGCTAAGAAAATTAGGTATGGCTAATAAACTGACCAGAAAATTGATGATTGAATTATGTAGATTCATCCTAGACAATAATGGAGTGACTAAAGGTGGAGACAGGGTCAGAAGAGAAGAAACCTTTCTCCTGAGGTTTCTGGGTGTGTTCTTAAACTATTCTTACAAGTTTTATAAACAGTAAATTTTGTGAAGGTGTTATACTTTAATTCCCTTTTCAATTATAATTTTATGGACAGTGTGGGTATATCATCAATGGCATCATAATTACTTGTAAAGCATTTCAAATATTGTGAAATACAAAATTCTTCACGATTTGGAATTTTTTGAGCAGTGATATGATGCTAGACTGGTACTAGGTTTATAATTTTTGGGTGAAGGGTGATCTACTGGGAAAAGGTATGCAACTACTTCAGAGTTCAAAGTTCAATAAACTCTTTGCAACTTTACCTGTGAAAATACTCTAGCTCTGCACCACTTTCTGTTCCAAGTATATTGATAAAGGAAATTTGAACTATATGTAGGTTTTGCTCCTAAAACACACTTTGATTTTGACTTTTGTGAAATTTATTATTTATGTATGTTTAACCTATCTTACCAAGTTTTAAATAACTTTTAAGAGGAGAAAATTTATTTGGATTCTTTATTGGTTTAATTAATAATATATTACATGTGTGAAATGGAAATTCAGTTAAGATTTGTATAAGATATATTAACACATTAATTTAAAGAATGACCATAGGATTTTAATATGCTCAATTTATATATTATGAAATATAGTCATTATATTTGCATTATATTGCCTATCTCCACTCTTGCTACACCTGAAAACAATGTATAGATAGAAATACAAACATGTACTGGTATCAATACTGAGAATCAACTTAAATATGCAGCTATGTCTATAGATATACAACATACACATATATATACACATACAGACATTGATTATAAAAAATAACTTGTGTATATCAATCTCCTTGGCATCTATTGTCAGTCTTCAAGAGGAGTAAACAGCAAGTGGACTATGAAACAGACTAATGTAATTCACTAGACTGATTGCTTTTAAATTTCAAATTCCATCGATCTGAACAGCTTTTTTCATTGTCACTAAATGCTTCAATTTGTTTGCTTCATTTGAACTTTTATAAATGTATGTTTCTAAAAGTCTCAAGAACTGAAAACCAAAAATCTAACTAATTGTAATTGAAATTGAATATATCCGTTTATAATTAGCAAAATGCATTATTTCGCTGTCCTATGATGAAGCTTTGTTTTGCAGACTTTTGGCAGTTGATGAAATAACAGATCACAAAAGGAAAATTGTAAAAATGCCAGATCTTACCAGTACGCTAGCTATTTTGTATCCATATAAATAAAGTGTTTTACAGTGATGATGTAGTATATTTAATTTTAGTACTTATGGAGCCTGAATAAAAATATCTAGTCAAAATTATAACAAGTTTAATTATTTGTCTATTGTTTTTAAGATAATAACATGAGCATGGCTAGATATTATTTAAGACTGGCAGGAAAAATGATATTTTCTTTCTGTCACGCACTATTTTTTCTTCTTCCATGTCTTCCATTGCTCTACAATAAGAGATGCGATCATTCAAGGAATGTCCCCTGATTTTGGCTAAGTAACTTGGGCCTTCATGATAAAACAGCAGTCAAGTTTTTAGAAAAAAATTAAGGCTGTCCGAGAATATTAGCCATTAGCTTCAAATCCATGCCGACAGCACCAGCTGGCCTTTAAACGTCTCACTTGCTCCTTTTATTTCTGCTCAGTGATTATCCAGAGTGTGTGAGAAAGCAAGAGATCATAAGATAAAAAGAATGTGTCCCTAAGTTGTCTTGACTCTATTCATTTTTGCCATTTCAGAATACGTTTGTGTTATTATGTCTGTGCCTAGACCTCAGGGACTTCATCATAGATGAGAATATGCATGTGCATGGTGTGCTTTCTATATCTGTTTGTGTATATATTATATATACATATATGTATAGAATTATGTGCATTCATGTATATTTATACATATAAGCAGTCATAGTTAAATTTGTAAGTAGATACAAGTTTTTAAGTGTTGACACAAAAGTGTTAAAGCTAAGTGGGAAATCTCTGCTGTAGGCTTCAGATGGTATCCTTAGTCTTTTGGTTAGTGGAACTCGGTAATGTCTTAAATTAATACAATCCAAATGGTTTTAATTGGTAGCCAAAAGGATGTTCTGTCAAGCACAGAGGTGGGAAAGCCATGGATATCATTAGGGGCTAATTAATTTAATTAGGCTCTGGACCTGAAACATTCCATTTCAACCGCTGAAATTCATATCAGAAAATCAGCCTTGAAGAAGCAACAGGATAAAGCACAATTTTTTTCCTAGGGACTTTCATTCACAATTGAATGAATGAAGTACATAATGAATCGCTCTTCCTTCTTGAAAAAAATAAAAGTAAAGCAGTGGTTCTCAATCTCTGGATGGTATCCCACTTGGAGGGTGCATACCAGATATCCTGTCTATCAAATGTTTTCATTACAATTAATAGCACCAGAAAAGTACAATTATGAAGAATTAAATAATTTTGTACTTAGGGGTCTCTACAACACAAAGAATATATTAAAGGGTCACAAAATTAGGAAGGTTGGGAACCATTTGCCTAAAACATTAAAGAAAAATAAAGACATTAATTAGGCACAAACATATCATTGTCTTATTCTTTTTTTATCTCTTTTTTTAAAAAAAAATTTTTTGATGCTTTATTTACATTTCAAATGTTTCCCCTTTTCCAGGTCTCGCATTTGGAAACCCCCTATCCCCTCCCACTCCCCCCCTGCCTCTATGAGAGTATTCCCCCATCCACCCACCCGCCCATCGACCCAACCATTCACCCACTCCAGTCTTCCCACCTTGAGATTTCCCCTCTACTGGGGCCTCTAACACCCTCAGGTCCAAGGGACTTTCCTCCCCATGATGGTCAACAAGGCCCTCCTTTACCACATATGGGACCCAAACCATGGGTCTCTCCATGTGTATTTTCTGGTTGGTTGTCCAGTCTCCTGGAGCACTGGAGGGTCAGGCCAGTTGACACTATTGCTCCCTCCATGGGGCTGCAAACTCCCTCAGCTTCTTCAGTCCCTTCTCCAACCCCTCCATCTCAGACTTCACACTCAGTCCAGCCGTTACAGTAAAGTGAAACTTGAGTATTACGAACTTTTGGGCTAATATCCACTTATCAGTGTGTACAAAACATGTTCTTTCTTTTGTGACTGAGTTACCTCACTCAGGATGATATTTTCAAGTTCCATCCATTTGCCTGCAAATTTCATTAAGTCATTGTTTTTAATAGCTGAGTAGTACTCCATTGTGTAGATGTACCACATTTTCTGTATCCATTCCTCTGCTGAGGGACATCTGGGTTGTTTCCAGCTTCTGACTATTATAAATATGGCTGCTATGAACATAGTGGAGCATGTGTCTTTATTACATGTTGGAGCATCTTCTGGGTATATGTCCAGGAGTGGTATAGCTGGATCCTCAGGTAGTATTATGTTCATTTTTCTGAGGGTCCGCCAAACTGATTTCCAGAGTGGTAGTACCAGCTTGCAATCCCACCAGCAGCATAATGTCTTCTTCAGAGAAGTTTTTATCCTCACTTAGATGATTGGCAATAGTGGTTTGTGATAGTCATTATCTATTCGTTTCATAAATAACTGTCAGTGTGCTACAAGAAATGTCTGAGAATAACACCAGCTTGTTAAATGGATTAAAATTTCTTCATTTCAGGAATTTTGGGAAGAATTAGAAAAGTCTGTCATAGAAAGTAGCTGTGTTCTTCACATTGGGCTTGAAATTGATAGAAATAAGGGCTAAGTTTGAGTGGTCTCACTTCAAAGCTCTTAAATTCTTTGCCTTGTAATAGGAGCTGCAAAAGATCTTGACTCACTGCCAGCTAAGATTATTCTCACAAAGATAACTATCCAAGAGTGGATTAGGACACTGGCAATGTAGGCAATTTCCTCTCTGTGCAGGTGCAGAAGAACTTGGATGGGGACTAAGGATGCTCTAAGCAGTACTTAGGTAGATGGAAGTATTTACTATCCTTCAGATGGTAGCCAAGTAAAAATAATGAACCCTGTGATTTAGAAAATGACATTTTTGTGCCATGGGTCTAACTCTGGACCCCCCTCTGCTCCCTGGTTCTTATGATCTTCATCAAAAGAATTCAGAGAATAGTTCTGTTTTGTGTTATTTCTAAAGTCTCTAGAAGAATCTACTGTCTCTGAAGAACCTTGTCCAGGTGATTGACATGCCTGCTTAAAACTATTCTTCTAGAAGGAGACAATTTTGAGGCTTTGTTCTTCATCATAAAGTCTCCTGTGAGGTAACAGACTGATAAAGTTTAGGGCTACCAGAACCAGATTTAGATAGTTCCCTACTCATGACCTTCTAGTAAATATAGGATCTCAGTTTTGTCTTATCTATGGAACAGAGAAATGATTCAAATATTTTTATCTGATTAATAATTAGAGTCCTAAGTATTCAAATCTTGGTTTTATAGGTTGATTATAAGGTAATGGTCCAATCTCAGTGTTCGGTAAGTGAGTTAATATCCAAGCAGATATGTAGCATTTAATAACATATTACAAGAGTGAAAGTTGATTAAGAACATTTGAATAATTTAGAATTTCTCTTCTTAAATTTTACTTATATTTAGTGAGCTTTTAGGTTATATTTCCAAATGATATAGCATAATTTGCCTTAAATACATTCCAAATGGCAACGTGTTGTCTCAAGAAGCAGAGAATATGGAAATTTGGGAAGATATCTGTAGTGTTTTTAACAAATCTGTGAGTTGAATAAATTTTGAAATCATTAAAAATAAAGTGAGAAAAGTTCTTCCTCTCACAGGATTTATCTTTGTGAAACATCTGGCACTTGGAATATAATATTAAAATAAAGTTCATGTAATTTTACAATATTGTTCACAATGTATAATTGATCTTTTAAAGCAAGGTTTTCAAATTAGGCAGCCATATTTTTTAAAAAATATAATTTTATGACCTGAACATTCTCAGTGTATTAAAAGTATACCAATAAGAGAGAGTTGCACATTTCTTCTGAAAATTGAAGGTGGTTTTAAAGTACAGGGAAATAATGTAGAGAAAACTGAAAATGATTTCACATTCTCAGCAGACAAATTTAATAACCAAACTATCTCTACCTGATTAATCATTTGAGAGAATCTGTTTTTTTCTTTGCTAGTGAAACAGCTGTGTGGTTGTCATTTATCTGTGGCTTTTGAAAGATAAAATGTGAAATTAGCCTACCATAAGTAGGTAAAGTTATTCTGTGTGCATGACAATTTCCTTTTCATTTCTGTGTAAAGGAGATTATTAAATACTAACAAGAAGGGCAGAATGTTGATTTTGAATGCCAACAAGTCCAATCATAAATGAGAGTGGGTTTTCTCCAAAGTTCTTAATTACAGGTCACTTAGGTGGTGAGACAGATGGTAGAAGGGTAAAGTGGATAACAAGACACAAAGGCAGGTGGCAGAGAAGCAAAGGGAATTTTTTTTTTTTTTTTTTTAAGATGTCAGTTTAAGCATTTTGTGACATTGGGATTTGCAATGAGGACTCCTTTGTATGGCAAACAAGAGTCATCTTAAATCATTTAAGAAATGATAATTTGACTCAAACAAACAAACAAAACAACTTATTTTATTATCACCTTTAAACAACATACTGAAATCCATTAAACTATCATTTGAAAAGAAAAGATGTTCCTGACATGGTCGTTACATTCTTTTTCTGAGAGAGAACTGTAATTATGTATATGCTTGTAACTGTGAACCTACTGCCAAGGCTCATGAGTTGAAAACATCCATGATACAAGAACAAATTCTTGACGTAAGAAAAAAGATGTTCCTGAAAAAGTAAGAAGAATTCTAAAAAAAGGTGGAAGCTGTCACCTCAATTACTCTTCTAGGTTATTGTAAGCCCAGAGATCAGGACTTCATAAGGAGGTATACCAGACAGCACCTCTGTACTTACATTTTGTGTAACTGCCTTCTAGTGCATATGCTGATGTTAGCTGTGTGTTCAATGATGTTCTGGGTTCTAAAAAATAAGGACCATTATTGATGGAAAGTTTTATGGAGTTTCCCCCAAAATAGTGAATTCTTCAGTAAATTATCATGATATTCACTTCATCTTTAACCTCAAATAACAAAGCAAGTCAGAGAAAAGCCACTTTCTCCAAAACTGGAGGATGTGATATGATTTCTTATACATCAGCCTTTAACATATTAAGCAGTTTCTGTTTGATACATAATCCACAACAAACTAGGTTTTCCATAATAATATATGACATAAAAAATAATGCCATAGAATCTTTAGAGCAATGAATTTATACTAGCCATAATGTTTTCAGATATATCAATATATTCCAGGAAAGTTCTTGAATTCCTGTATTCTCTTAAAAACATTTCTATAGTCAAGTTGCTTCACATTGATGAGAAGAGGGTAGAGTGTGGCATATCCTGTACACAGGAATGTCTGGAGTGAATGATTTCTGTGAAATGGCTACAGGTAACTGTTAAAACACAGGATCTTGTTGAAAGCTGTCCTGTAACAGCACAGAGTGATGGAAGCAAAGACAGTAATGCATTCTCTGAGATTAACAAAGGCTTTCTCTGAAAGTGTCTATGCTATTCTCTTCTATTTTTTAGTTGTTTCAATAAAATACACAGAGTAACCATCTCTAAATTTTTGAGAACAAACTGTTCTCTGAACAATATAAAAACTCTGTAATTGCTCGAAATTGCATTGGAAGAGCACACATACACTTCAGCATGACAGTAACTTGCATGTACAAATTTTAAAAATAGATGATTGTTTTTGCTTTGGAAATAAGAATTTAAATGTTGACAGGTCCTTTCCATCTTTTCCTTCAGCAATCATAACAAAATAGCTTTATAGGTTCTTGAGAAAAGCACTCAAAGACTATTTGTATATCACTAGAGGTGTTATATGTTGACATATAAGTTAATCAAATTATGTAAACTAAATAATTGATTTATATATAAGATAAACACTTGATTTTATATCCTAGAAACCCATTTAATTTGTTTTAGAATAAATAATGGAATTTATTATTACTAGTTTTTTGGTCTTGCTCACAACTAAAGAAAAACAGGAATGAGAATAGGGATTGAGTTTTCCTTTACTTATTTGTGAATTCTTATTCTGCATTTTCATTTTAAGCTATTTCATGTGTTTAAAATGAGTTTGTTGTTACTTTCTTTCATGTTTTAAAAAGTGTTTTGACAGGTACTCAAGGAAAAGAAGAGAGAAAAGATTGGCGTATGCTTTCATTCCATGACGTTCTAGCCTAGTTTGTTTCTAGGCTGCAATGAGGCAAAATTACCGTGACAGATTGTATGGGTGGTAGGCGTGGTTTGCTTATGTTAGCTCATTATAACCATTAGGGAAGAAGAGACTGAGAAAGATGAGAAAATGGAAAACAAGAAGAGAAGAATTGAGGAGTAGGGGGGATGAGAAGGAAGGAAGAGTGGAGGAGAAGAAAGGAGAGGAGGAAGGGAGGGGTGGGGTAAGAGATGGGGAGAAGAGAAGAGATAAGGGGAGGAGAGGGAAGAGAGGAGAGGGAGGGGAGGGGAATGGGTTGGGAGGAGGTGCAGGGAGGGGAGGGAAGGGGCAAGGGAAGGAATGGAAGGGAAGAGGGAAGGGAAGAGGGAAAGGAAGAGGGAAGGGAAGAGAAGGGAAGGAAAGGGAGGGGAGGGGAGGGGAGGGGAAAGGAAGGAAAGGGAAGGGAAAGAAAAAGTGAGGAGGTGAAGTGTGGGGCAGTAGAAACCTTTCCAATTCACACAGCCTTTGAACTATTTCCTTTAACTAACTCACACACTCAGAATATTATCAGCATCTAGGCACCAAGATTTTTAAAAATGAGCATATAGGTGATATTTTATATTCAAAGTAAAATAGTAACCAGATTTTAAAAAAAAAAAAAACTATCTTGGAAAATTGTATTAAGTTACCTCATAAAGAGTGTAAAAATATGTCTTTTTAATTTTTATACATAAAAGAAATACAATAGGAATGCCATTGGACATTTTAAAACAACTTGGAACTACAACTTTAATGGCATCATTATTCAAGTCTGAGACAATAATACAAAGCCACAGGGTTTTCTATTGCATATGTGCTAACATTTGTGCCTTAACATATTTTATAGAAAATTAAAACCATCCAGTAATATTGCCACTTGAATGAGACCAGAGACTTATAAATTTGAGTATGACAGGGTTCCCAGCTAGTGGAACTGTTTGAGAAGGATTGTGTAGTATGGCATTTTTGGAGGAAGTGCGCCAAATGCCCACACATTTTCCAGTTTTAACTCTTCCTGCTTCGTGCTTATGGATTATAGAGCTCTCAGCTGCTGCTCTACTGCCATGCCTTCCTGCCTGTTCACATGCTCCCTGCCATGATGGTATTGTTTCTAACTCTCTGAAACTGGAAGCAAACCTCCCAATACATTCTTTCTTCTGTAAGTTCCCTTGACCGTGGTGTCTTCACAACAAGAGAAAAGAAATGAAGATCACTATAAATATAAAATCTTTGAAAAGAAATTTTATATTCAGAATAATGTTAAGTGTGTTGATCTATCTAGAAAATCTACCCTACAGAACCATTTTGTGTCAAATGCACAGAGATTGCAGTTAATGTTCATTGGTAAAGGTAGTGCTATAGTAGTGTCTCTATTAATTTACTAATAGCTCTGCTTAAATAATTTTTGAATATGATAAATATCTGCTGAATTAAATATCATTATTGAATTGGACTAGCGCTTAGCATAATGTGATAGAGTAGCCATTTTCATTGTTATTGTGCCAAACCCCAATCAGTCGTTCCCATGGCCTCCTAGTGTAAAAAGTTAGGCATTTGGATCTTGAGCAGATTACTTCTTGTAATCAATGTAATCCATAAGGATCCCAATCTTTCTTTGTATATAGAGAACTTTCAGTTAAGTATGTTCAATAAACTCACTTCAAACCTATGTGATAGAAGCCACTGAGTAACTTGAGCAATAAATTAAATACTGTATTTTAAAATTTAGAAAGGAAATCAGTACTTGTTGTTACTCCATGACTCTTCACACCTACCAAGAAAGGCTGTATAGTGTTCCAGGATTATTTTCAATTATCAGGCATACACACAAAATCTGAGCAAACTTATAAAGAAAATCACTTCTATGACAACATCCAATCATAGTAAAAGAGAACCAATCGTACTATTTATTTACCTTCTTGTTTATACTAACATCAGCATTGTTCCTGATCAGAATATTATAAAAAGAGTGAAAGGTACTTTTGTGAATGTTTCCATGTGGAATGAAAAAAAAAATGTTATTGGAAACTAGAGGAAAGGTTATATTTGTTTAAATGGGGAAAAGGCAATAGCTGAGATTCTATTACCGATGGAAAAATAAAATCAGTAAGGTACCTTGCACCTGCGGAGCAAAATGTCAAAAACATGCCCTTTTTATTTTACTTTTTTGGTAACTGGAAAATGTGAGAAAACAGTTAAATTAAGGATTGATTTGATAACAAAATATCATTATATGGAAAAATTAACTCAAAGTAGATTAAACATTGAAGTATAAATATCCAATCTACAAATTATACTAGAGAATAATATATTACTTTAACTCTACTGAGAATTAATTCATATGTATTTTATTTCTATTGTAAAGGAATTATACATGAAACCAAAGTAATATGTTCTAATTTAACATAGAATATAAATCTCATCTATTCCATCTGGGATCAGGAAGAAAAATTAATGACGAAGAAGTTTTGTTTTGTTGTTTTGTTTTTCTTTGTTTGTTTCCTTACTTTATAGTTATCTTAGCTGACATGCAGTGTTTTGTAAACGATCTTGGCTTTTTATGATCTATGAAAAATAAATGTTTTCAAAGAACTTGAATCAACAAGACAAAACCATTTTGGTATTTAGAGAAATGCAGCACACATCCAAAGCAAATGATATGCAGCTGAATAAATTTTCAGGAGATGATCTGACAATCATATAAGGACAGATATTGAGGTCAAGTTTGATCAATAACTTGTCCCCTCTAGCTCCTGAAATCTTGCATTTTTACTACTGAAAGCTGCTGGCGAATTGGGGAGCAAAGGAGAGTTCGCATTTAAATGCTTTCCACTTTATTATCATTCTCAGTGTTGGTACCTAGTAGAGCTGCCAGCTACAATGAAAGCACGTGTCCTTTATATAATGCTTTCCGTGATTCTAAAATAGTGAGCCTCTCTAAGGGGAGTCTGAGGAGGGAGGCAAAGCATCTTCAGTTTACTGTTAAAAATCACAGGACGAAAGTTAACATTAACTGGATTGCACCATGTAATCCTTTTCACAGACATTTAACAAAAAACCACTAAAATCTGTGTTGGAAAATAGACCTAAACATTTGAGATCTATAATTCATAGAGAAGTTGAGATGCTTTAAAGGATTCCCGGATATGAGTTGATACGCAGATGTGTTTGAGCACTGAAAGCACTTGGGTGGTTAGTAGATTTTTCCTTATAATTTATCATACAAGCCTGCATTGCTTAGAATTCATGGGTACATGTTAATTGTGCGGGTAAATAGTCAATGCTAAATGTATTGGCCTAGCTAGAGTGATTTCTCCCAGTAAGTCACATTACAAGGTTTTGGCAAAAGTAAGAGGCTGGCGTAATGATTTTTATTTTAACAAATAGAGCCACAAGGTCTCTTAAAAAGTACTCATGAAGAAAGAGTTTCAAGTCAGTTATTTTATACAGTCTCTTCTTCTGCAACTCCATTTGCATCAACTATGCAAAGCAGACTGACTTAACCAAACCTGGACAGTGAAAACAGGCATGCTGAATACTACGTTTTAACTTTTAATTTTGTGTACTTCATTTCATTCAATACTGTGAAACATATAGCATGTGTGTGATTAGAGTAGGTATATAATGATATACAGTGTTTTGGTTTTGTTTGTTTGTTTAAAATCTGCTTTAATAGTATAAACTGGACTTTGCTGCTTGTCTTTAGTATCCCTTGGGATCGAGTAGACTTACAAAGTAAATACACATTTAAAGTTGCTAAACACTTTCTTAAATTACTTGAGAGTGGGCTGAGAAGCACCTTAAAAAATGCTCAACATCCTTAGTCATCACGGAAATGCAAATCCAAACAAGTCTGAGATTCCATCTCACACCAGTCAGAATGGCTAAGATCAAAAACTCAGGTGACAGCAGATGCTGGCGAGGATGTGGAGAAAGAGGAACACTCCTCCACTGTTGGTGGGATTGCAAGATGGTA
>CM052716.1:17842093-17895697 GCA_028551405.1 Uromys caudimaculatus | reverse complement strand
AGGTGGAATTCCCCCATAGAGGCGGGGAGGGGGAGGGGATAGGAGGTTTCCAAAGAGGAGACCTAGAAAAGGGGAAACATTGGAAATGTAAATAAAGTATCAAAAATAAAAAAAAAATTCTTGAGAGTTTTGAAAAAATATTTTTATACATTCATTATGAAAATAACAGTGCTAGGCATATATGTTACTCATTAAACTTGATTTGATTGATCATATCAGTAATTATACTTAAGGAGCAGATAATGTAGGATAGATATTCTTTCAGATGTTACAGATATGGACATTCAAGTGTGGTAGATACAAAATAAAGATGAATTCATGCTCCTGTGATACATTTCCAAATCCTATTTTTAGAAAATCTTCCAAACAAGACTGAACCTATACTAAGACATTCCAAGTGGGAAAATGTCCCTGAGTTCTGGGACAGGTTGTTGATACTTAAATACAATGGAGATTTAACAGTATGAGCCAAAGAATTGTTATTAATAGTTTTGTATTCCTTAAAAATAAAACTACGTTAAACTAATCTAAAACTAAACTAAACTAGACTAAACTAAAAACAATTGACAGCAGGTATGCTATCATTATGGAGTAATCTAAACTGGAGACTTCAGTTGTCAGCATGTGGCACCAGGAAACAGGAAGCAAAGGTAGATTGTTAAGAATTCTAAAATAGGGAAACATGCATATGCCGGGGTGGAGCCAAGGTAAAGACTGAATGTCTAATATCTAAAGTCAATGAAAGTATATATTTAAACTTCAAGTCTTTTGTTTGCCAGAGAATATGTTTTAATATAGCAGTTTGGCCTCTGATTATTTATAGGTTTTATAAATCATAGAATCGTCTTCTCTTTAAGGTTAACTTATACTTTCCAACTCTTGGGTACATGCATTGAGTTAATGTTCATTGTGCATTCTTTTCTTTACCCATAGTTTAAGTTAAAGCTTCGTATGGTGATTGCATCCTGTTCAGACACTATTGTGTGAATCTTAAAACTGTATAGTGTTCACTAAAAATAGATATAAAAATGTCAGAGCCAATTAGGATGACAAACTCCTGTGAAACTCTGGAGAGTCCTCATCTTCTGGATTCTGGAAACGATCTCTTTCCAGTTGAGTTTCTCCTAAACTGTTTAAATGACAGTTGATTTCAAATTTTCCACATATAGAAATTAAAAATGTGCTTCTACTTTAATGTTCCCTATTTCCTCTCACATTCCAGTGCATATTTTTGTGTAACATAAGCACCATATAGTGCGGACATGTGTACATCTGCTTGATTCAATGCCCTATGACCTTACTAGTTTTGAATCGGAATCACACTGTTTTGTAGACAGGAAATTGGCCTTAGTGATGCATTTTTCAGCTTTCAGACAACGGTTTTGAAATTGTGTTCTTATTTTTATAAAAATTCAGTTAAAAAAAAAAGACTAAAATGCTCTTTCAAAAAAAGTACAAAATGTGCTCCTAATTCTGTACAGGAAGTTAAATTTTGTAAACATACAAAAAAGCTGCTATAGCATATGAGAAAACTTATAGTAAATATATCTTAAGAATATTTATATAAAAATAATTATTCATATTCAGAATCAACTTTAGTAAATTGAGGAATAGCATGCCATTTATTACTTTTCAGTTTTCCATTTGTATGTGTATCATATTTTATGCAAATATTATAATTGACAAAGTTATATAAATACAACATAAACCAAGAATCTCTTAACAGCATAATTTCTGGAAGTTTCAATTAATCTATAATTGCATAACATAGTATTTGTCAGAGAAATTACTTTCAAATGCAGATTCATTTACATCCCAAAGTAAAGTTTATTTACCTTGCAAATTAAATGGTTATTTGATATGCAAAGTTCATATTTACTTTACATAATACATCTTTTTGTTTTCATTTTCATTATTTTTAACAGGAAGATTAATGTTTATGATGCCTTCATAAGCATAGATATTTTCAAGTTTAATTATACATTTTTGCTTTCATAACTGGTATTATAGTCTAATTAAATTTGTTTAGAAAAGCTATAATCATCTAATAAATACCAATGGTTTGGGCTTATCACTCACATAGGAAGGTTAATTAAAGAAATAATTATATTTTACTTTTTGTTGTCTTATTACAATTGTATAAAATGAAGTCTGATACAAGGTACAAATTGGAATAAGATATATAACAGACTGAAATGGATGGTAAATCAACTTTCTTTCAATATTGTTAATATTTTATAGCAGGCATTTTCAAACTTAAAAATCTGACATTTATTCAGCAATGCATGCATAATTTCCCTCTTATATGTCATTTCCCAGAGATGAAAGTAATTTTAAAATCCAAGGTCAAAAAATGATTACTCCTAACAAATAATAATAAAACAAGCTTAAGACAGGTATCAGGAAGCGATTTTGCATGTTTTATTCTGTGGAACATTTAATATCTCATGTGTGTCTTGGGATAAGCATAAGAAACAAGGAGAAGGAAATCTTTGAGGTATAGGGGAGATAAGTTCAAGGTATATAATTTGTTCCTTTGATTTAATGTCTGCTATTGTTCCCTGGTCAAAACACAGTCAGAGCTGTTCTTGTGGGACCTAGTGCCTTCTACATCTGATAAATGGCCTTACTAGGACAACCTCAGTCTCAGCAGGAAAGACATTGAACAAATTGTCAGCATGATTTACATACTAGTTGTCAACAGCATCTGGGTTGCTCTATGAAAGAATGATGGGTAACAGATGTTCTGGGAAATGCTACCATCTGCCCTTTCTTAAAAGACATCCCAAGTGAAACAATGCATCTGAATGGATGCCACAGAGATACCTTGCCTTTGGAGAACCACACCAGCCTCAGTATCAGTGCTATAATTAGCTACCACAAAAGCAAAACTGTCTGAAGAGTATAAATGCAGGCAGGAGAAGTAAGCCAATAGGCTCTTGGAAAGCCCTTTAGGCTCAGTCACACAATTTGAAAGTAAAATGGTTCATGACTCTCCAGAGCCTGTCCTGGAAAAGTTCTGTGTCATGATCTGGTGCTAAACTGCGTATATTTATCAAGCGATCCACAGAGTTTTCAAATGTATAAAGTTAATTGTGTACAAATTAAAAAAAAAATACATATCAGAAAAGTAAGTACTCATTGAATGGGTACCTGTATTTCTTCTGCAGCATATGTGCTCAGGAATGTAACACCCACCTTAGTGAGCACACTATGTTTGAGTAATAGAGCATGACCACAGGCAATAATGAAACAGAAAAAGGCCACTAAACACGTTTGCCCTATCTCTCCACTATTAATGATATGCAAAAGTTTTTCCTTTTATCTAGATGTAAAAGATATTGGTGTTTGCCAAACCTGATATACCATATTCAAAGGAAAGCATCAAAATTGAGCAATATTTTTAAAGGTATCATTCTTTATGTCTTGTATTAGGTACAGTGGGCTCAAATGTAAGATTTGACAAATGCTTTGGTCATGTTTTATTCTGTAAATGTTTAATATTTTCCAGTATTAAGTTTTCATATCCATTCATCTCCTCTCCTCCCACTCCTCTTGTGTCTCTCCCCAATTCTTCTTTTAAAATCAGGACCTTTTCTGCTATTAATAGCCTACAGAGATATGCTCATGTTGAAGAATTATTAGGGGTAGAGAATGGATGGATACGATAAAATAGTGTATTCTATAAACTTCTCAGAAATGATCAATAAAAGCATTGAACAAATAAGAATAATAAAATAAGTTTTTTGCTGTTCTATGGGTTTCTGTGTAAATCTTATTAATACACTTAGACTGATTCTCTTTTTGTTAAAAATATGACATACATATATTGCCAAGTATATAAAACATATATAAATTAATATAATTACAGTTATAATATTACCTTGTATTTTATATTGTATTATTATTTTATATTTTATAATAGAGCTGAATGACTTTCACATGATAAATTATAATTTATCAGTCTAATTTATTACATTTAAATATTTTTCTTTTACTGTTTAGAGATGACAATATTATAGTAATCAAAATAGTAAGTTGATGAAAATATTTAATGGGGGTGTGAACATGGCTACTAAGAAGATCAAGTAGACTGAGAAAAGTTACTTGTCCTCTGATTAACACGAAGCCTTCAAAGAACAGAAAGATAAATGAATACTTTAAGATAAATGAATGCCTGAAAAGCAGGGAGCAGAACATGCACAAATAGGAGGGCCTATTGAATATACAACTTAGACTTGTGTATTATCTTACAATTTCAAAAGTTCTTGTAGCTTATCTTTTAATCCCCTTTCATCTACTTTCTTTTATTTGATAAAATCTGAGAAGCAAGTGACAAGTTGAATTATGAAAGATTAAAGAATTAGTTATACTGCACTCTTTTATTCTGTTCAACCTTAGAAAATTAAGAAGACATCAGAGACCTGACAACTTTACCCATTGTGGTAATCTTAATTCAGTTCCTCACTTACCAAGAGGCCAACGATTACTGCTCTAGATTAAGGAGGGCGCAAAAGTCAAGGTGGCAGTTCTTGTTCTTGGGTGGTCAGATACATTGATGAACGTTGCATAGATATCCATCATAGAGTTTGGATGGTGTGCCCAGTAGTTATGAACAATCATTGCTCTTGCAAGGGACCTGGCTTCAATGCATAGCCCTGGCATGCCTCACAACACTCTGTAATTCCAGGACTAGGAGATTTAACTCCCTCTTCTGACCTCTGTGCGCTATACATACATGCATACATGCAGGCAGAACACTCATACATACAGGATAATGACATAATTAAATCTGAAAAATGAGGTATTCACAAATTAAGGTTCTAGAAAATAATATGTCACAATAACTTCATAGTCAATATTTTTTATTTTGTTTGGTTTGTCAGTGTTAGACAAAAGAAGTTCCTAATCACTTACCATAGAAAACCAGGTACCACTTTGCCTTAATTTCCTATATCCTCTCTGCAGCAATTCAAAACCAGACATTTCAAATTATCTATCTCAAGACCTGTATATAGTATTACCAAATGTAGAGACACACTATAATTCATAGCACACAAGTCACAGAAAAGATCACAGGAAGCCAGCTAATCCGGAGTCTAAGTTCTCCCCAGGCCAGTTCAGCTCAGAAACATGAGAGAGCCCAACAAGCCCACTATATATTTTCAGGTGTTTCCATGAAGTAAATGCTCATGAAAATATATCTCTGGGACCTTGTCATTTGTTCTAAGCAGTGCAAATGTGATGCATAAGTATGAAAAATTATGTTTGTGAGCTTGTTTTGCTCTGTTTTAAGAGCCTGACTATACTTCAGTGTGATTTGAATGGATGTCCTTAAGAAGGTGTGACATTTTACATGAAAATCAGGTGTGTGCTGCTGTTGCTTTAAACCTGCCTCACATTCTACAGATACGTTTTCTCCCTGTATCTGGTAAGCATTTATTTTAATGACCTCTGATCTTGAATGGTACTGTTTTTGTTTTTGTTTTAAATCATATTCCTAAGCACTTGACACAGATCGTGATTTTAGAAATCTCGAAATCTACCAGTTTAAAAGTCTGAGTAGTTTTCCAAAAATGTTATTTCAAGTAAAATCAATCAAATTCAGTCTTTAGAAATGTATGTTATTAACCCTTACTGTAGGATTAGTTAATTGTCAGGACCTGTATTAGAAGGAAACCAGGAATGCAAAATGTAACATTTAGCACAGTAAAAAAAAAAAAAAAAAAAGGAGAGAAAAAGAAAAGGAATATGTGCATCTGTTTGCAACAGTATTAAATCATTTTGTAATTCATTTATTCAGTAATTAAATGAAAACATAATTCTTAAATTGATATAGCAATATTATTCTAAATCTATTTAACTTATTAAATATTACTTTAAGTGTAATGAGTTAAAGTAATTTCATTATGTTGTATTTCAGGTGTACTTAATTGCATCCCATAATATTTTGCACACATATTTTTTAAAAAAAAATATGTAGAATTGAAATAAGGGATTCTGGCAGATAAGGAAAAACATTATTTTACAAATACATTTGCAATTATTTTATGTCATTATGTCCACCTAATTTCCAATTGCTTCTGTTTTGTTTATCACTTTTGGTTCCTTTCATTACCCTTTGTCTTTGGTTCTTATTTTTCTTTTTTCTTTCTCTCATCATTGATCTCAGTTTCTCCTCCCTTTCCTATCTCGAGTATTCCCCCTCCACCTTCCCTCTGCCCCAGATCCACCCCCATCTGCCTGCCTTCACAAAAGAGCAAGACTTCCAGGGATATCAGTCACACAAGGAAAACACGCTACACGAAGACTAGGCATATGCCATCACATCAAAGCTGGACAAGGCAATCCAGCAGGAAAAAGTTCCACCAGTAAGCAAAAGAGTCAGGACAGCCCTTGTTTCCACTATTAGGATCTCCAGAAGAATGCCAGGCTTCTCAGCCATAACACATATGCAGAGGACCTGGGTAAGACCTATACAGGCTGCCTGATCCGCGGGTCACTGGGTCCCAGTCAGTTGGTTCTGTGAGCCCTGTTCTTGTGGTGTTTCCTGATTCCTCTGGTTCCTCTGATTCTTCGTCTTCCTCTATCTCAAAACTTTGCCTGTGAGAATCTGCATCTGCTCCCAATTAGTAGCTGGATGAAGTCTCTGGTCTCTTTGATCAGGATTCTGCTCAGCGCCAGTCCCAGAACACTCTGCAGGCAGGACTAATTGTAGGTGGAAGGTTTTGTGGTTGGCTTGGTATCCCTGTCCCTCCACTTGAGGCCTTTGGTTCTTCTACTTGCCCCCTCCCCCACTTCCTTTCTATGAGTTCATGCCACTTGCTTGACCTTTACAGTAGAAATTTGTAAATATTTCCTTCCACAAGAGGGATTCAGTGTGATTAGAAGATGGGTCTTGAAACAAATTAGCTCCTCCGAGACGTTCATACTACATCAACTGATCTCTTGCCTTTTAACCACTCACCAGTTTCCAGTTGATGCTGTTTTAGATCTACCAGTTTTCAGCTTTTAACTCCAAGGACACAGATGTCTGCATAACAATGAGCAGTTTGGGAGTGCAGATTGCATGTCCCTCAACTATTGATTTCCTCTCAGTGGGGCACATATGCCAGTTTTCTGCTTTATTGATTGGAATATTCTACTATAGGAACTCAGCCTAGACAAGCATCCTCTGGGGTGGAGAAGAGGAAGCGCACATGCAAAAAAATCTCTTGATGGGTGAAGAAAATTAGTGCAAAGAATATGTGTCTCCTCCTACTCAAGGTCTATCATCCTGGGAGGTTTTTTTTAATGCTTCTTAGAAAGTCCATGTGTATATGAACCTGCATTAGGGCAATGGCAGCTCCTAGTAAACATTCCTCTGCTGCTCTCTCCTCCTTTATCAATGTCAGTGATTTTTTTGTGATGTCACAATTTTGTGAACTCTTCTTCCATTGTTCAACTGTGTACTTTTTTTTTTTTTTTTTTTTAAACCTTGGCTTTCATGGGAAACCCATTACATCGTGAAATGCCAAAGAAGTCTGTCATATGATGGCAAGTAAATTCAAGGAATGTGGAGATAAATCAGTAATGTGTTTGCCAAGTCAGCAGGAAGTCCTGTGCTTCACCCCAGAAGCCATGTTAAAATATCCCAGGGAAGAGGTGCGGGTGTGTAATCCAAATGAAGGGAGAATTAGAAGAAAAGCAGGCATAGCCTCACAAATCCTGAAGAATTTGACTTCAAGTGACAATAAGAAGTGACAAGATCACTTCATATTAAAGGAATTCTTCACCAGCCGCTACAAAAATACTAAACACATATTCATTGAGCATTGGAACTCTTGGTTTAATGGACACTACTGAATGTGACTACATTGGTTAAACTCCGTACAATAATACTTGGTTTCTATAATTCTTTAATATTTCCAAGAGACAGGACATACAAACAAAAACAAAACAACACGGATACATCAGAGGTACTGAAATTAAAGGTGAAATGGAGTTAATTCTTAACAGGGGAAAGCACAAGACATCTCAAACTTACACAGAGAACTACTGACAATTAAGAATGCTGACAGCAAGAGAAATAGTCTTCCCAAGGAAATATCACATCAGTTGATTTTGTGATATTGAATGCTAACCCCTGAAAACATAAATACAAGTAACATCACACAAGTTGAATGGGTTGAATTTGTGTGTGTATGTGTGTGTGTGTGTGTGTGTGTGTGTGTGTGTATGTGTGTGTGTGTATTAACATTTAACAAAGGGAGGCCATTAATTTGAAAGAGATAACTGAGGGATATAATGAACTGTTTGGAGGGATGAAAGGGAAGGGCAAATTGTACAATCATATGATAAGATCTGAAAATAAAAAAATAAAAAGTATATTCTAATAAATTGAAAAATTCAGGAGAAATTCATAAAATTCTAGACATATATGAGCTACTGAATTTAAACAAAGAAAATATAAATAAGTTAAAGATATCTATAACAAACCATATCAGTGTAGTGTTATTAAAGTATTTGTCAACAAAAAACATTATGGCCCTGGTGATTCATTTTGGAATTTTACTAGAACTTAAAAAAGAACAGCCACAAACCATAAATTACTCCATAAAATAGGAAGAGAAGGAATTTGCCTGTTGGATTTTTTAAAGGCAGCCAGATAATAATCCCTAAAATAAATGTGAGGCTAATCTCTTAAAGAACCTGGATGCAAACAATTTCAATAAAATTTAAGCAAACTAAACTTAGCCTTATATTAGTTTTAACAAATGGGCTTTGTTCCAGAGATATAATTGTAGTTTAACATAAAAATTAAAACATTCTTACCAAAAAAAAAAAAAGGAATAGAAGAAGCATATCTCAGCATTTTTAATGTTTATGCCATCAACTTACAGATACAAACATTCTTTTTAAAATGTTTTATTGGTGGCTTTGGGGGGGGGATTTCCCATCATGGACCCCAATCACACTCATCTTTCCCTCCCCCTGTACTCATCCCTCAACCTTGCAACCACCGCTGAAACAGAGAAATAAAAACCTCCTAGTGAAAGCTACAGTTGTGTCATCATGTGTTCCACAGTATATACTTTTGTCCACAGTACTTTGTTTCCAAATGGTTATTGCAATGACTAGTTGGTCTGGTGTGAGGCCTCTGGCTTTGCTACACTGTTAGTACTGAAACCTCACTGGGACTTCTGTTGTTGCCAGTGTCATGGAAATCCTATAGTTTTGGATCTGTAGAGCAGGCCCCTCATGCACTCCAGGAATTTATTAATTGGGTAGATGTTAGAGTGAGCCAATTCAAATGCCTGGGTCTGGGCTTGGGAGGTTTATGAGTTAGTGAGCCCACGAGGTCTCCAGTTCTCGAGCCCTTGAGATAGGCTCAACAGCAAACCCTACAACCGGGCTGCCATACAAACTAGGAACAAGGCCCACTCTCCTGTGTGTTGCAGCCTGTGAGAAACATGGCCAATCCACTCACTGTCATGAGCCCAGGGCCAGGTCTCTTGACTGCCATAGGTGGCTGGGGACAACGGAGGGGAGGAAGGTATCTCCTTCCTTGTCAGCGCCACTACCCAGCTTTTAAGAGGCAAGGCAGTCTCTCCTGAGATGACACACTCTGGGCTAGAAACCCCTTGTCCAGGGCCATCTCTATTGTGATGTCCAGGTGAGATGCAGTGTCTGCTCTGCCAAGAGCTACATATGGTAAAGGCAGCTCTCTTGCTCTCATAAGCCTATTGGGACCAGCTCTCCAGAGCCTTCTGCCAGTGGTAAGGGTAAAGGGAGGAGAAGGCATCCTTCCCTTGTTGATGACTCCACACAGCAGAGAAGAGGTAGGCCTGGCTCTCCTGGCCTCATGCCCTCAGATGGCCTGCTCACCCTAACTCCCATATCCAGGCCTAGCTAACCCTAACCACTAACCCTAACCCCAATCCTAACCCTAACCCTTAATGCTTCTCTGACAAGCTACAATGCCTACTTTTCAAATTCAACAGCAGGTGAGGGGGGCAGAGCTAGCTCTCCTGCATTGATGACCTCAGGGTCAGCTCTCTTGCTTGTCGGTGTATTGCAAGGGCCAAGAGGAGGGGGGCATCTCTTCCTTGCCCATACTGCTTTGCGGCAGACAAAAGGTGGAGCCAGCTCTCCCAAGCTCATGCCCTCAGGGCAAGCTTATCTCTGCCTCCACCACCGGGGTCATCTCTAATGTGCTGCCTAGGTGAGGTCCAGGGCATACCTCTGAGTACCGCAGCTGGTGAAGGCCAGGACTACCTCACCTGGTTTCATGACCACAGGGTCAGGTCTCCCATCTGCTGCAGGGGGTGAGGGGCAAGGTGGGAGGTGACTATATCTCCCTTTTAAATGCCACTTCACAGTAGATGAGTGACAGGGCCAGCTCTCCCACACACCTATCCTCCTGGCTGGTTCACCCAAAATGCCCTCAATGTGTGAGGCCACTCTTAGAAGTACTTCAGCTGCCTAGGGACAGGGTCAGTGTCCTAGTCAGGGTGTCTATTCCTACACAAACATCATGACCAATAAGCAAGTTGGGGAGGAAAGGGTTTATTCAGCTTACATTTTCACATTGCTGTTCATCACTAAAGGAAGCCAGGGCTGGAACTCAAGCAGGTCAGGAAGCAGGAGCATGCAGAGGTCATGGAGAGATGTGTCTTACTGGCTTGCCACTCCTGGCTTGTTCAGCTTGCTCTCTTATAGAACTCAAGACTATCAGCCCAGGGATGGTACCACCCACAAGGGGCCCTACCCCCTTGATCACTAATTGAGAAAATGCCTTACAGCTGGATCTCATGGAGGCATTTTCTCAACTGAAGCTCCTTTCTCTGTGATAACTCCAGCTTGTGTCAAGTTGACACACAAAACCAGCCAGTACAGTCAACTCTTCTGCTCTCATGACCCCAGTGCCAGCTCTTCAACAACGTGAGGTATGGGGGCAGTCTAGACCCTAGACAACATTATTTTAAATGAGAGAGTGGTCATAGCATTTCTACTGATGAATGGAAAGAAAAACAAGCCTCTCTTTCTCAATTCTCATTCAGTCTGCTGTCAGAGCTAGACCAATACAACAAAAAGAAATAAAAGGAATGCAAATAGAAAAGGAAGTCAAATTACTTCTGTATCAACAAATTATGAGGACACAAAATTAACCTAAAATGATCAGTGGCTTTTCTATATAGCAATAAGAAAAGGCTCAGCTAGGAAAAAGCAATCTTCAGACAAAAGAACTGTGCTAAAACTCAGGCTATTTTACTTCATGTTACACTATAAATCCATAGTTACAAATGTATATAGTACTGCCACAAGAACAGCTTTAGGAATTTAGGAGCTGTTAGGTTGCTCCTGCCCTGATAGTTAGCCCCATATCCATGCACATGTGGTTAGCACTAAATGAACTCAAGTTCAGTTTTAAATAAAATATTAAAAAAACATAGAGTTGGGAGGAAGAGGGGACTGGAGGAAATTGTTGAGAGCTAATAGTAGATGGATAGTATCCTAATACATTGTATAAATGTGTAAAGATTTCAAAGAATAAATAAAAATATTTTTAAAACCATAAATCAAAGAACAAAAAAATTTTGAAGAAATACAACTGCATGTAAGACTTTTTAAATGAAACTGATAAGAGTATTTATTGAGGAAACAGATATTTACCAGCTGGCTCTAGGAAAGCTGAATCAGGTCCACATATAGAACAATGCAGCTAACTATTTTAGTTACTTTTTTGTTGTTTTGAAGAGACCATGGTTTACATAAGGGCTTATAGTTTTAGAGCGAACTCCCAATGGCCATCAAAACAGGGAGGAGGTAGACTAGCATGGTGCTGCAGCAGTAACTGAGAGCTTACATCATTATTGACAAGGAGGCAGAGAGAGCTAACTGGCAAAGGAAGGGACTTCTGAGTCTTTAATGCCTGTCCCTTTCACAAAGGCCACACTCCTCATCCTCCCTCAAAAAAGTTCCATTAACAGGGGACTAAGTACTCAAATAATTGAGTAGATGGAGGCCATTCTCATTCAAAACTCTACATTGCCTATCATTATCTTTCACTCTTTACACATGTCAAATTCACATTGACTCCAGACCCACAGAAAACCAGAAAATCTGAAACTCTAGGATAAAATAAGGAAAACATTTGGTTATGTAGAGACAGGGAAATCCTTTGTTAAAAGAATCTAATACATAAAGAAATAATACAAATAACTGACAAATGGGATTTCATTAAATTGAAAATCTGTAGATACCATAGATTTATAATTACTAAAATCACATTTATGCATATATATATATATATATATATATATATATATATATATATATATATATATAAAATGTGAAAAGAGAAACCAAGTGGGAATGAAAGATTAAAGATTAGCAGATTGGAAAACTTATGGAGGAAAAGCAAAAGTGAATATAGTCATTGCCCATGATATATTTAAAAGAATTTCCCTTCTGAAACCCAATATTGTACACCATGAAAATATTCCAAATTGAAGAGTGTTTCAAGCTATTAATAGACAAGCAGATATTTTCTCCAGTATAGAGCATGTTCTGTGCTACCATGTTCTCATATGACTTATAACAAACAAATAATCATATTATATAAATACTACAGAAAGGATTCTCATATTCTCATATAGATTATCACTTTTGTCAAGCAACTTGGACAAAACCTTCAACATCAGAAACAGCACAAGAACTGAGAAGGTGGCTCAATATTTGAGAATACTTGATGTTCTTACAGAAAACTATATTGCTTACAACCTCCTGTAACCTCCTCTCCTACTGAGGCCCGACCAGGGAGTCCAGGTAGAGAGAAGGCATCCAATATCAGGCAACAGAGTCAGAGAAAGTCCCTGCTCCAATTATAATGGGACCCACATGAAGACAAAGCTGAACATATGCTACAAATGTGGGGGAAGGGTGCTAGACCCAGTCCTTGCATGCTCTTTGGTTGGTGGTTCAGTCTCTGTGAGCCCCCATGGGCCCAGGTTAGTTGTCACTGTAGGTCTTCTTATGGTGTCCTTGAGCCCTCTGCCCTGCTCAATTACATTTTCCAGTCTTCCACAAGACTCCCCAGGCTCCTCCTGATATTTGGCTATTGGTCTCTGTATCTGTCTCCATCCGGGGCTGGATGAAGTCTCTCAGGAGACAGTTATGCTAAGTTCCTGGCTGCAAACGAGGCAGAGTATCCTTAATCATGTCAGGGGATGGGTCTTAAGTTGGGCCAGTCATTCCTTGATCATTCCCTCAGTCTCTACTCCATCTTTTCCTTTGCATCTTATAGGCAGTACAAATTTTGGGGATGAAGGTTTTGCAGGTGGGCTGAAGTAACTCTCCTTCCACTGGAAGTGCTACCTGTTAACAGGAGGTGGCCACTCCAGTCTCTAAATCTGCTGCTGGTAGGAATCTTTGGTAGAATCACCCCCATAGATTCCCTGTAGCCTCCCCCATCCCAAGTCTCCAGCTCGTCCCAGAGATGCCACTCATGAATTTCTATTTTTACTCCCAGCCCTCTCCTGTCTCCCTCCCCGACACACCTGATGGACATCTCCATACCCTTCCTCACACCCCTCCTCACCTGCCCCACAAAGGTCCCTTTCTCCATCTACCTGTGATGACTATTTTGTTTCTCCTTCCGAGGGAGATTCACACATTCTCTCTTGACCCCTCTTTATTACCCAGTTTCTTTGGGTCTGAGGATTGTAGCATCTGCACTTTGTGACTAATGTTTAATTATAAGTGAGTACATACTATATGTGTCTTTCTGTGTATGTGTTACTATACTTTGGATGATATTCTCAAGTTCCATCCATTTACCCGCAATTTTCATGATGTCTTTGTTTTTAATAGCTGAATAGTATTCCATTGTTTAGATGTACCACATTTTCTTTATCCATTCTTCAGTTGAGAAACATCAAGGTTGTTTCCAGTAATGTTTAATTATAAAAACCTTAATAGTTTTTAAATTCCAAATATAGCTGATATTTACATCATCAGAGTCATATTTTACTATCCTTAAAATGTTTAGAAACTGATTAATTTTTTGTTTCATACATTCTGAAAATGACGATCAAAGCTTACAATTATTTATAGTTCTCTCCAAATTTGTACTACCAGCTTAAATTTTGTGTAAATCAATGAAATTCGAGAGAACCTTATGTGTGCTTTGTGATATCGTGAATAATTTTTCAGTTTTAAAATACTTGTTCAACAAATAAATGTACTGCTAAGACTTCAAGTGATAGAATTGGAGAGACAATATTTCCGCAAAGTGTCATTAACCATGGAAACTTTCATAATAGAATCAACAGAAATGTACTAACCAATGTGTGTGGTAGCAAATGTGTCAGGCCTCAAAAGAGAGCTATTGTGGAACATCTGTACTCACTGGGCTGTCAGAGGATCATTGTGGTTTTATGGAAAATGATAGCTTATTCAATTCTCCAGAAAATATAATCTAAAAGTATAGATACTTAAGAATGTATACTCCAATATCTACCAATACCCAACTCTTGCTATTGACAAGGTCACACATAAATCAATATATGGTAAAAAATTTTCACAATATTTTTTTTGAAGATGTTTTTCTGGTAGTCAGTTTAATCTATATTGTAAAACTACTTTTATTCACCATATGTAAATGTTGTCTCAGAGACTTATTGCTGAATAAACTCATCTGTTCTAGCTCTTTCTGAACGTTGGCTGGCTGGTTCATTTCAGCTGTTCTGGCTCAAACTCCTCTGCATGCTGACTGATTCAATCTGGCTTCTCTCAGCTTCTCACTGAATTGCTCTGCTTGGCTTCAAATGAACTCTGTCAATTTGTTCTAACCTTCTGTCTCCTTCTTATTCTCTGGCTTCAGCTGCCTCTTCTGAGCTCATGAACAAACTCAACTCCCCTCACAGCAGACTCAAATTCCAACTCACTGAACTGCTCTTGAATAGGTTCTCTTTCCTGTGTTATTTTCATAAGAGTTGGTCATATTCTATCTCTGACTCATTCTATTAAATCTCTCTCTGATTTGCCATGTTGTTAGCCCCTCAATGAGATGTCGGTTTGAAATTTGGCCATTTATTTCTACAAACTAATTTTACCTTAAAGTTATGTAGTAAGTGCATGTCTGTTTCTAACCAGATCATACTATAATCCTGGGTGTGTCTACATTCCGTATGGATCATTAACTTTGGATGTGATACCTTGCCAGAGTAGCAATGATGCTGGACTAAAAATTTTTTACATTATATTATTGATTCATAATTCAGATCTAATTTATTTCCAATAATGCAGTTTGACTTTATGTGAAGTCAAAGCAAGCATATTTTATGCTTGTTAAAATGAATAAAGTTCCCTTTCAGGATAGCTGGGTAAGACTGTTTAGAAGGCACTCTATTAGGTCTCAAAGAAATTTGGCTGTCATTTATCGATTTTTTTTTTCAATTTGGAGCCTGTACTTATGATTAAAATTTGTGTTAATAAAAATAGCAATGTTTCTAATGAATTTTTCAAATAATCTTATTTCAAATTATTTTATAGTCAGTTGAAAATACAGGTATATTTCTATTAATATGTATGCCTGGCTCATTTTAATATGGCATCATACTTTACTGAAATAAACTAAGACCACCCAAGTGAAAAGGAGGAGAATTGACTTAAGTCATTCACTACTGATTATATATAATGGAGGTACAAGTCAGGAGAATTTTAATTCTTTTTCTCAGTTTGTGTGATAAAATATTCTGTGAAAGTCATGTGAGAAAGAAAGTGGTTATTTTGACTTGCAGTTCAAGGGCTCAGTTCAACATGGCTGGCAAGTACTGGGAGCAAGTCTTAAGGACAACATTTCAATGCATATATTACTAATTAAGTAGAGAATCATAAGTGTTTGTGTGCAGCTCCCTTTCTCCTTTTAATGTTGTCCAGTATTCCAGACCATGCAGTACTGCTCTCCACAATCTGGGGATCTTCCCTCCTTATCATACTAATCAAGATAATTATCTACAGGCATTGAAGAACTCTTTATGCCAGGAGATTTTAAATCTCATTAAGTTGACAACTGAGAAGAAAATATAGGGAACAAATTTTAAGATAAAGTTTTAGATAAGAGCTTTTTGAACTTACTTCAGCAGTACAGGAATGAGCCCCAAGACTTGACAGATGGGGCTACATACATTTTTTTTTTCTGAAAAAGAAACAATCAGCAGATGAAGCAGACACCCACAAAGTCTGAGAAAATCTTCAACAATTACATTTCAGATGGGACTGATATGCAGAATTTAGAAAGAATTAAAAATTCAGCAATCCTCTCCAAAACAAAAAATGCCAATCATCAAGTGGGTGTTAAGTAATAAGACAGTAGTAAAACGAAGAATCATAATGACCAATTAGTATGTTAAAGTGATCAATATCACTAATCATCATGGAAATGCCAATTAACAGTACTTCAAGAGACTGTCTGGTTTTAGAACAGCTAGCATAAAGAAACCAGAGAGCAGACATTGGTGAGAATATGAGAAAAGAACTCATTCCCTGTCTGTGGGAGTGCAATCTAGTACAGCCATTGTGGACATATTACAAAACATTTAAAATAGAACTACCATATGACCGAATCATACCACTGTTGAGCATATACTTAAAGGTCTCCCACATGATATTACTTTTCCTCTGTTCACTATATTAAGAAAAAAAAAGGTTGCATCTATGTCCATCATCAGATGAATTGTCAATGAAAATGAGTACATATACATAATGAATTTTATTCACTTCTATAGAAAAAATAAAAATATGAAATTTGTGGGGAAGTGGGTAGAGCTGGAAAGTATCATAATAAACAAGATGATCCTTATTTTCTTGGATACTATTGTATTCGAGCGCGCGCACACACACACACACACACACACACAGAGAGAGAGAGAGAGAGAGGGAGAGAGAGAGAGAGAGAGAGAGAGAGGCGTGTCTCTGTGTGTGTGTGTGTGTGTTGTGGGTAAAGTCTATAAAAACTAGGAAATAGTCAAGAGAAGTTAAAAATGCATGATGAGTAAGGAAAGAGGTAGGTGACTTTACATATAGATCATGAAAGAGGAGTATGGGGCAGGTATGAGGAAAAGAGGAGTAGCATAAGATGAGAGAGAGAAAGTGAAAGGAGGAATGCCAAGGGACCACTAAAACACAGCTGCTGAAACATGGCATAGTTATATCTAATACATAGTCTGCCAATTTAAAAAGAATTTTAATCATCAGAAGAGTGGACAGAAAATGCTAACTCAAAGAAGGAAGAGAAGGTTATTTCACATATTGTGATGAGAAGTTGGCAGAAAGAAGCAGTAAGAGGAATGATACTTGATCGACTTTTGCTGGTTGGTTGTGAGCTGAAGTGAGAGGTAGTGGTAATGCTGGCAATAAATGACAAAGCCCTGACTTCAAAATCAAGTGCCTCAGGGCTTGTGCACTTGCTTCTCCCTGTATTTGCAGGTCAAAATTCTATCATTCTATAAAGTGTATCCACTGCCCCCTGCAAGTCAGCCTCTCATTAGATATTTAATACAAGCCTCCTACAAAGAATGTCTATGCTAAAGTCCCGCAAGGACTCTAGGTCTTTATTAGTACAGTCAGTCTTCAAGCCTCTCTCCTTAGAACTACTGCTTCAATAGATTCCCCTTTTTCTGTTTTGGATATTAATAGAAAGAAATGAGTTTAAACTCCTGATGAAATACGAGTCAGATCTGTAGTTCACTTATGCCTCTTGCGACAGGGTGAGATTTATAGTTTCAATGAATGTTCTCTGGTTTTTAGGGGGTCATGATGAAAGGAAGGAGGAGAAGGCACGTACAGAATCCTGCTCATTCATCACACTACTCCATGGGTCTATTAATTTAAAAATAAAATCTTTAAAATAATCAAAATGTGTATTCCAATCAACTCCATACAGAGTTTTCTTATAAATCAGCATTCTTCTAAGTTTCCTTTTTGCTACTGTGACGATGCCAAGTTTCTATTTTGAATTCTCTTGTTTTTCTTTAGTTGCAGTGAGAACATTGGGAAATATAAAGAGCACTGCACAGCCTGAAGAAAGCAGGAAGCTCTGGAATTTGTGATGATCTGATCTTTCCATTTGAGTATTTTGTAGACGAAAGCATTTACCTAGGTGTCTGAAGACTCCATCTGGAGCCAAGTAGAACCATAACGAGCATCAGATAATGATCAAATCACTTAACTTCTTTTCAAACTCAAAGTACTTATCTAAAATTTCAGACATTTATTTAAATTTTGAGAAGAAAATTTTTTCAGAAATGATTTTTAGAAATTGTGAATTACTGCAAGATATTTGTACAAAACAAATACTGAAAATAGAGCACAACTCTATACAACATCAAAAAGCAATAAAATGTAATGTAAAAAAAGAACACATAATGTATTTTTAATATCTTTTGATGTTTTTCTTTAAATTCTAATGCAAATAACTCTATATATTCAAGAGCTATTTGAGCAAGCTTGGTAGATAGAGCTTAGGATTCAGTTCTGAGTAACACTATAGCTTCATCTCACTGTAGGTTGGGGGACTACATAAGACTTGGCTATCATGATGCCAAGAATTTGGCAGTCTTTTTAGATTAAGATAAACGGATAACTGAATCAATGGTTGTATTTTTTTTTTTTAAATCTTTTAGAAAAAAATTTTTTTTTAACCTTTTAGAACTTTGGACACTTTTGATCTTTTCTTTTTTGTCATATTGTTAGAAGATGATCTAATGAGAATGTTTATTAAGAGTTTTAAAAAATCATGTGTTAAATAGAATCAGTGCCTTGACATAGTTCTAAAAAGGAGCACATGGGGAATTATGGAATTGTACTTAAGACAATATTTAATATTTACAGTACAGTGTTTATACAGTACAGTACAGTATTAATACAGTATTTAATACAATAACCAAATCAGATAATCAACATTTTTTGTAGAATTACACAGCCTATTCCTAAAAGTTATTTGAAGAGGAAGAATAAAAACTATTGCATCTCTATGAATTTTGACTAATAATTAGGTGAACTAGCTTGGTTGACTAGATGAAATTAAATATTTTAGTTAAGAGAGTAAAATATATTCACAAAATACATAGGAAAATGTGCAAGAAAAGATTTCTGGTCATTGTAAGGTTATATGTTACAGTAAATAATACAAAATATAAACTAGTATTTTGCACAATAAGATGCTGAAAAAATCATTCATAAGAATAAAGAATAACCCATTACTGCCTTATTTTCAACAACCATATTCATACTAGACAAAAGGAAAAACTCGATGTATGATTGCAAATAATTAAAATAATCAGAAAGATATATGTGGTCTTTATTATTATACCTTTAATATAGTAGAATTTTTGAGCCAAGACATAAAAGTACTAAATATTAATATACATAACTGTGCAAAATCAAACAATGTAATTAGTAGTAAAACAAAAACCAGAATTGGAAAATGTTTGCTGAATGAAGCATACAAACATTAGCATTTTTATTACACGAGCAATCTTATAGATTAATTAAGAAAACATAACACATCAATAATAATCCAGTTGCAGGAATGAGCTCCTTACACTTGTGTATTATTATTCGATTATACATACAAACATAAGCATATATATACATACATATGTGTGAGTGTGCTAAACCAAAATTTACCCAAACTAATTTATAATGAAGAAAGGAAGAAATCTTAACAAATCGTATTTGATCTCTAGGTCATGAAAACATGGAACTATTGCAGGGGATTGGAGCAAAGAAGATTTGAATAAATAATAAATATGAAAATGAATTGTCATGAATGATCGAAATTGCATTGAGTGTTTTCATATAGCTGCAACTTGACAATGCCACTCCAAGATGTGCACCAGATGAAAATACAAGGCTGTTTCTAGTAGTAGTATAACATGAAGTAAGAGAAGATTACATTTAGCAAAGAAAGGGAACGGATTGTAGTTCCATCAATATCGATGGATTCTATAGAAAAATGTGATAAAATATAAATTATTAAAATCTTTTCAATATAAATTTTTGTTTTGTTTTGTTTTGTTTTGATTTTCAAGACAGTGTCACTCTAGGTAGTGCTGGGAGTCTTGGAATTCAACTTGTAGACCAGGAAGCTCTCAAACTCACAGAGAAACACCTGTCTCTGGCTTGAGTCCTGGAATTAAAGTGCCATATGAGAAAAGCTGTGACAATAAATTTTGTTAAATAAAAAAATCACTCCAACATGTCACTATTTTCCTCCCATGCAAACTTTTATTTGTAAGTGACTCAGTGAGACTTATCCTAGTGTCTCCATTTTTATCTTAAAACACAGTCTTCAGGACCACCTCAACATGGCAAATTCCCATGGATGTTTCTCAGTTCTGATGCTTTGCTTGGGTCAGAAGGGTTTTATTTCCTTGTTTGGATCGCAAACAGAGAGTTAAACGTTTGTCAACAAAGGAGACTTGTAAATGAGGGTGAACATTTAGATAGCTGAGAACAGGTAAATACATCCATCTCAGTATAGTTTTAAATATAATCAACCATAATAATAACCATATATTGTTTACAGGAACCAATCTATCTGAAATAATGAAAATGAGAACTGAACTGTGGAAGGAGAGGTGTTAGGGAAGGTTGTAGACGAGTAAGTATAGGCAGGGAGGCAATTTCAGAAATGTTTTATTTTTTCATTTGTTTTAATGGGTCATGATATTTATTTTCCTATAAATAATTCTACTATAACTTACACTGAGATTACAGGACTGTCTCTTTATAGATAAAAAGTTTTATAATAGAGATAAATAGTAGCCATTACATGATCATTTAAATTTCTTTGAAAGATGAATTCCCATCCCTTAGAATAAATATACAAGGAAGGTACTCACTGCCACATTAAGGCATGAAATGACTCTACTGAAAACCTATAAATTTCTTCTGCTGTAAATTTTTAATATCTTTTTTTGACTGTGCCTCTCACTTCTCCTCCTGAGTTATTAAACATATTAAACAGCATAAAATTAAACTTTATGCTACCCCTAAGTAATGGCAAATCATTTCTAAGATTGATTTTGATAATCTACAAAAGTTGAGATTTGCAATATTTTATTCATGTGCTAAAAATTAGCTGGACCGAAGCGACATCCGTAAAAGTGTCCAGAAATTCAAAGCTGCGGTCAAATCTGGCCTTCGGGAGAATCCAAAGAAATTTCATATTCAGAGGTTTCTCTTCGGAAACCTTCATTTCGGAGCCCCGCAGCACAGGGGTTGGCCTCATGACTTAGCAATAACTTTTTTCTCAGGAAGTCACTTCCTTGTTTCTTATCCCATAAGCTATGTACAGATAACACTCGCTGAAGTCAATCCCCGGTGACCTTCTGTTCCTTCAGGAGGACAAATGGCCTGTCCATCATGGGATGCTAAAGTCACATTTGCTCAGCCAATTGCATCTCCAGAGTTTTTCCGAGGTTCTGAAACTCACAGGGTCTTGACTCGCATGATGATTAATCTGTGCAGATGCAGAGGGGGTGCAAATGTACTTCCTGTCACGGTGCTTATCAGGGAAAGAAGTGTGAGCTATGATTAGGAAGAAGGTTTCTGTGGCGTTCCAGTTATACCTGCTGGAAATTCGCAGCCCTAACACATGCTGCAGCATCCTTAGTGAGACTCTTTGTAGAAGAAGGAGCAAATTCCGTCCAAGAAACCAACTGTTGTGCCTCTAGAAACTAATTCCAGTTTCTCTCTTGTGACAATGACCCTGAAAGATCTGCAGCTTCGTGGAGGAGTTAGTGGAGACTATTGCCATCACCAAATGTTTTCCTCCTCTTTGGTGTCTGAGAAACCACTGAAGTTCTTTTGTCACAATGAAATTTTAGTAATTACTTTTGTATGTTCCATCAAAAAATGGAAAATTCAATATTTTTGGGGACATTTTCCAAGAAAAGCACAAGGGTCGACCATTCTTGCTTATTACTGCTCCTCTTACTGGGAGCATAACCTTGCCCTGTCTGCACCTATGCAAATGGGAATATCATATGAATGCAGACAGCCCTCCCTATGTAAAAAAAAAAAAAAAAAAAAGGTGAATACCCTGCTGTTTGTTAAAAAAAAGTGTTTTAAAACACATGAAAGATATACCTTGAAAAGTATAAATATATTCTATTCTGAACAATATGAAGATTCATCAATAGTGAATAATCACTAATCCACAGCAATTATCACCAAATCCTGTGGGTTCAAGAAACTCTATTATTTCATATATTCATTTATTATCCTTTCACTTGGCTTATTTTTAAATCTCTATGACTATTAGGCTCTTCATAAGATATGTTTAATAGAATATGTACTAATCAAGGTTATTAAGGTATATGTCTTCCATAAACTGTACAGTAACCAAAATATCTGATTTGTAAATAGACAGCGACAGCTTTGTGCAATTACAACCAATGCAGAGTTGTATTGTGGGCTGCAAAGGAAGGCACTGTATATCCCAGAAGCTTACCATCTCAAACTCTACCTGGTGGAGCTGAAGGTGGTTGGATCAATTGAGCCTCTGCTCCAGGGAACCCGGACAACAAGGCAGCGTTGAGTAGGAAACGATTACTGTCCACTGCTAGAGTTTAGACTTGTTAATGATGGCCATTCTCTTCTTTCTTCTTCTTCGTGTGGCAATATCTCTACCACACATGTCCTACCACAGTATTTTAGAAGCACAGTTCTTATTTGATTGTATAATCTCACAGCTGAAGATCATGCTCCTGAGACTCACCTATTCTCATTCCTGCCATGGATAATATTCTGATGGAGGCTAAACCTTAGCCCTTAATGATGTTGATTTAATGAGTTAAGATTTTACTCTACTGAGTTAAAATGACTACCATTCCAATACTAGAAGTTTATGCAGTTTGAGCGGGTGTGGATAAGGGCAGGTACTATGTCTCTACAGTTTGCCTTTTTTTTTTTCAAAGTTCATATTTGACAGTAGACTATTCAAGGTCCTCTGTGACTGGTGCAGGCACTTCTTTTCAGTTTATCGAAGTGATCTCTCTCACTTCCTTTGCTAGCCACCGATGCCCACCTCCATGCTGTATTCTGAATTTAAGGTTCCTCTTAATGGAATGGAGAGATATGATAACCCTGAGGCTGAGAGAAGAGTCGGCAGAAAATGCAACGGAAGTGGCGGCGGTGACGATGATGAGAACAACACAGGAAAACAAAGAGCTTTGATGCTTCGCCATAGCTGTAATGGCAGGGAGAAGTAGAGGCAGCGGAAACATGGAGGAAATACAGAAGTAAGAGAAGACCTTACAGGGAAGAATAGTTGGTCTGAAGATTAGTGGACGGCCATAAAAAAGAGGAGAGATTGTAGGTCCTGGCAGAGGAAGAGTTCCAAGAGCTACCAAGCCTCAGGCACTAAGGACATCCTTTCCCCGGGAGCTAATATTTAGCTAACATAAAGGGATGACCATCTTCACAGCCTAAGATGCAAGGAATGTTACAAAGTTGGTAACACAAAAACATGGGTTACTACAGAACTGAGTCCCAGTGCTTGCTGAGTGTGTTAAAGCTACACTGCAGCTGATTGCATCTGTCCACTAGGAGGTAAAGGTTGCAGAAACAACCAAAAGCGCTACTAGAAATGCTTCTCTCCATCTGTAATCCTATCAAGGAAGAGCAAAAGGCTCCTGGACAGTTAACGTTAACACTGATAAGAACTATTTGAGCATAGGTGGCCAGTGTCTGAACTGAAATGTAAAGTTCATGATTTTAATTGCATTCTAAGTCTCACAGAAATAATCACGTGGTCACTCCTCAATCATAAGCACTTTAAAACAAATATTTGCATATAAGCACTCTTAGATCTTTCCTCTACACATTTTTTTCTTTTTTTTTTCTTTTTTCTTTTTTTATTTTTGATACTTTATTTACATATCCAATGTTTCCCCTTTTCTGGGTCTCCTCTTTGGAAACCCTACACATTTTTATATAAGTGTACTTTACAAATTTTATTTTCCAGCGATTATTTTTCTCTTGCCATGCAAAATCAAATTGTGAGCAATTTCCACATTATTCTGAGTAAGTAGCATGAATAAACTTTAAGTACATCTATAATTTGGCTATTAGACAAAGAAATATTGCCATTACTATGTATCAACTACTGGAAAGTAACACAGAAAGTTTTTTTATTGTTGTTATTTGTGTTTTGTTTACGTCTTGTTCTTTTTTTATTTTTTTTATTTTTTGAGACTGGGTTACTTTGTGTATTCCTGGAATGCACTCTTAGGCTGGCCTTGAACTCAAGGATTCACCTGCCTTTGCCTCCTGAGTACAATACTGCCAAGAAAGTAACAAGATTTTAAGGAAAGAATATATAATAAAACTTAAAGTATAGAAATTGGAATTGTTTTGAACCATTTATCCATTGTAAGCATTCATGATTCACCAAAGAATGATAGCCCAGGCTAAAATAGTATATAAAAGCAAAGAGGATTTTATTCTGCAAAAATCCAGCATGGGGTAGGGAGCAGGGGAGGAACTCTACTATACCAAGATGGAGATGCCCAGGTGAGCTCACAGGCCCAATTTAAAGCAGATTAGGAGAATTCCTGGGAGGGGTAGATGACCTTTATTTTATTTATTAGTTTATTTATTTATTTATTTATTTATTTATTTATTTATTTATTTATGATATTTACTTTATTTACATTTCAAATGTTTTCCCCTTTCCAGGTATCCCCTTCAGAAACCCCGCTATCCCATTCCCCTCCCACTGCCTCTATGAGGGTGATCCCCCACCCACCCACCCACTCCAGTCTTCCCTCCTTAGCATTCTCCTACACTGGGGCATAACACCCTCAGGCCCAAGGGCCTCTTCCCCCACTGATGGCCAACAAAGCTCTCCTCTGCCACATATGTGGCCAGCAGCATAGGTCCCTCCATGTGTATTACTTGGTTGGTGGTCCAGTCTCCTGCCCCGGGATTCTGGCCAGTTGACACTGTTGTTCCCTCCATGGGGCTGCAAACCCCCTCAGCTCCCTCAGTCCCTACTCCTACTCCTCCATCCAGTACCCCATCCTCTGTATTGGCTGTGAGCATCCGCCTCTGTATTTGTCAGGCTTTGCCTGAGCCTCTCAGGAGACAGCTTATCATGCTTCCATCAGCAAGCACTTTCCAGCATCCACAATAATGTCCAGGTTTGGTGGCTATATATGGGTTGTATCCCCAGGTGGGGCAGTCTCTGAATGGCCTTTCTTTCAGTCTCTGCTCCACACTTTGTCTCCTTATTTCCTCCTGTGAGTATTTCATTCACCTTTCTAAGAAACACTGAAGCATCCACATTTTGGTCTTCCTTCTTCTTATGTTGATTGGTTGGTTCAATCTCTAGGGTTATGGGAGTCTTTGGGATTAGTTAGGACTCTGGGGACTTTCCAGAACTGTCGCCGGTGGGAGGGATGGGAAAGCTAGAAAATCTTGCTAGAGAAGCCTGGGAATTGTTGCTGATTCATTGCCCTTACCTCAGGCCAGGTGGAGGGATAGCTTCTTATTGGTACCCATGGTCTAGGGTTTTTCTAGTATTTGAGTTACCCAGACTTGCTCAGTTCTGGGAAAGAAAACTTTAAGGCTAGTCTCCTGAACTAGAACAGTTTCTAGTTTGAAGCCTGTCATGGATTCAGCCTGTCTCAGTTCTCTCACCATGAAAGCAGCAAATGAATTTCCTATTTTATGGAGAAGAGAGAAAATCACTGAAATCAAACCACCATAGTAGAACAATTTGAGAAAAAAAATAGAGTAAAAGCAGATTCTAACTATCTTCTTTGTCTACTTTGATTGTTCTCTAGAAGTATCTATGAGGAAGAAGGGAACTACAATGAATTTTTAAAGAACTAACATTAAAAAGATCTACTCAGTTATTCTACACATTTTTTCATTTTATTGAAAATAGACTTTTTTCCTCACACAGCATACAGTGAATACAGATTCCCCACCCCAGTTTCTCCTCAGCCATCCCTCCCATCCATGTTCACTGCCTTTATGTCTCTCATGGAAAACCAATAGGCATAATAATGAATATAACAAAAGACAAAACAAACACTTCCATATCAAAAGTGAATAGAACGAATGAACAGAAGAAAAAGAGTGAAATGGAAATCGTAAGAATTAGAGACCCACTAATTCAGGCACTCAGAAATCCGATAAAAATACTAAACTGGAAGCCATACACACACACACACACACACACATGAATATAAATATATGGAGAGAGAGAAAGAAGAAAGAGAGAGAGAGAGAGAGAGGGAGAGAGAGAGAGAGAGAGAGAGAGAGAGAGAGAGAGAGAGAGAGAGAGAGAGAGTGAGTACACCCACACATGCCTGGGACAGACCTGAGGAGTAGGTCTTGTTTATGATACCTTAGTTTCTATTCCTATGAGCTTCAATTTAGACGGCCATGCTTTCTTGATGTCTTTCATCATCTCTGGTTTTTATACTCTTTATACCTTCTCTTTTGGGAATTCCCTGAACCCTGATGGAAGGAATTTGGTTTCTGGATAATGTCTTGCTGTGGATCTCTGTATTTTTTCCTATCCCCTGCTAGAAGCTTCTCTGAGGATGGCTAAACAAGGCACTGATGTATGAATATAGAAAATATCACTAGGAGTCATTTTATCACTTCATTAAAAAGACTTTTTTAGGCTATTATTACTTGCTTTTGCCCAGGGATCCTGAGTTATCTAGTTTCAGGTTCTAGGCCAACCAAGCAGAGTTGGATACAGGTGCTATCTCATATAGATTGGGCCTTAAGTCAATTCAAATATTAATTGGTTACTTCCACAAGCTTTGTGCTACCATTATCCTAGCATATCTTGTAGGCAGGATACCATAGTCATTCAAAGAATTTGTTGCTGGGTTTACTAAAGCAGTGGGACCTTCCTGTCAGTTTGTGAAGCATAATCTAGTTTTGGCAACAGCCTGCATAGTTTGAGGGTTCCCACGCCAACCCTTTGAGATACAACTTACTTAAATATAGCCCAATCCCAATTACAGTGATCTTTCTATGAACTATATCACCAATTCTCTTGGACCTATTTTAAAATTACTGTTGTCTAAATATTTTCTTCCAAAAATCTTTGTCAAGTATAACAATTAGATTCATTAGAAATGAGGACGTCTTTCAATTAAGCTTATATGGACTTTGGTGAATTTGTGGTTCTGTTTTATATTTATAAGGATAGACTTTGATAATTCCCAAATAAAAGATTATTTCTCTGATCTAATGATTTCCCCTTCAGAGTAAAGAGCTATGTGTCAAAAAAAAGTTGTAAGGGTTTTGTTTTTGTCTTCTCCTCCACAGCTGAAAGAAGGAAAGAAGCACATGCAAATCTCCAGTGGACAGTCCTGTGCTGGACAAGGGACACTATGCTACTCAGATACTCTTTAACCAGTGATTGCTTGGGAGAGGTGCCTGAAGAAGACAAAACCATTTTTCATACTTTGTAGCACAACAAACTTGAAAAAAATGTGCATGACTTTTTAAGTTCATCAGAACAAATAAAAACAAGAGTTTCAAGTAGAAATGTGAGGATTCTTCTTAAATTATCATTAACAAGTTTATTTTCTTTTCATGTGTTTTACATTCATTCTATGATGTTTCTGTTTGCATCTATTAAGAAGTTCTTGAATATATCTTCTTGTTAAAGCACAGGCATACATTTGCTTATACTTTCATGCCAGCAAAGAAATAAAAAATAGTAATTGTTTAAAGTTGTCATTGTAAGACTTTTGTAAATTCTTAAAGTAATTGAGCATGTTTAGTAGTGTTTTATGTAGTAAACTCTATGAACATTTACCATTGTAGAAATTGACTTAAAACAACTTGGACCATTTAATAACTCACTTAAGTTAATGATAATAAATACCCCATGTTAATGTCAATGATATTTCATGAAAATCATTTCATAATACAATGTTAAAAAGTTAATGATAAAATGGGCACCATGTTGGGCTGGAGAGATGGCTCAATAATTAAGAGCATTTAATAATATTGCAAAGACTTTAGGTTGGTTCTGTTCTCACCACCCATACAGTTGCTAACAACTCTCATTGACTCTGGTTCCAGGAGATAACTAGCTCTTCTGGCCTCTTAGAGCATTGCATGTAAGTTGTAAACAGACATGTATTTAGGCAAATACCTCATATACATAAAAAAGTAACATTATTTTGCATATTTTTGATCTACTTAATATGTATCTTTTAATAAAGAGATAAATTCCTATATTTATGAACTTCAGGTGTTGTGATATGGCGTTGGTTTTACTTATATGAATAATATCAGAATTTATATGAATGTATTTGAAAAATGAAAGAGGATTTTAGTAGATTTTTTTCAGACACAAAATTTTGATCTTATAGTAATTTTGGCAAGGAACACTTTCTTAAAGGTTAATTACAGTGTGAAATCTGAATTTTTTTTCCTTTCCCTGCTACACTAAAGCATTGAGCCAAGTGAAGATATTTTATTTATGCATGATTTGAATATACATGTATTTATTATTAATTTGAAAATATTTATTTATTCTGATATACACATTTTCTTAAGTTTGACACATTTTCTTATGCTCTCAAGACACCCAGATTTTAAACTTCTCTGGCTTATCCCCTCAGACAAGTATATGTTTGGAAGCTGCCAAGTTCACAGTGACATAGACAAGTTTTCCAGATTTACAATTTTCTTCTCAGAGTTGAATTTTATCATTGGCATCAGATATGTGTCTCATCTTTTTTGAAGTGACATCTTCACTTCATAAAATTTTGGGGAAATCCTGCCAACTCAATAAATCCAAGGCAGCATAGTTTGTGTCCTTGTTTGCTTGTTTTGATTAGACATTTTCCTAAGAATGTACTCTCTTGAACAACGTTGCTAGTTGAGCTTGCAACTGAAAAGAAAAATGGCTCATATTGAGGCAGATTCTGTATCTTTCTAGATAGCAGAAGCCTTCAGGAATAATTGTTTATTGACTTACAAAATACTGAATCATAGATAAAATTATGAGATTGAGTTCAATGGTTAATTAGCATGTCATCAAAGTCATTACTAAGTGAAGTTGCTATTTTCTAGCCATGAGTATATGTATTGACTAGTAAATACATAATGACTACTACGCTGACTCATTAAGGGCTGTTGACACAATAATGGACTGCCGTATGCTCTTTTTAACTGTGCTTGACATCAGTCACATATGCTGTTTGTTGAAATGACTTGCAAATATTGAAATAACCAGCACCTGACCAATATAGATGCAGATACTCACAGCCAACCATCTGACTGAGCACAGGGACCCCAATGGAAGAGCTAGGGAAAGGACTGAAGGAGCTGAAGGTGATTGTAACCCCATATGAAGAACAACAATATCAACTAACTGGACCCCCAGAGCTCCCAGGTACTAAAACACCAACCAAAGAGTACACATGAAGGGATCCATGGCTTCAGATTCATGTGTAGCAGAGGATAGCCTTGTCTGTCATCAACGGGTGGGGAGACCCTTGGTCCTGTGGAGGAGAGATGCTAAAGGGGTGAGGCAGGAGTGGGCAAGTGGGTGGAGGAGAACTCTCATAGAGGGAAAGGGGAGGGGGGAGAGCGGGGATGGGATGGACGGTCTGTGGAGGGGTAACCCAGATGCTGGATATCATTTGAAATGTAAACAAATAAAATGATTACTAATAAAAGGAAATGAAAACATGATTAAAGTAAATGGTAATAGAAAAACAAAACAAAACGATTGGAGGGGGCGAGAACCATGCCTCAACAGTTAAGAGCATTAGCTGCTCTTCCAGAGGACCTGGGTTTGACTCCCAGCACCCACATGGCTGCTCACAACCACCTATCATTACAGTTGAGAGGACCTGATGTCCTCTTCTGACCTCTGTGAGTAGCAACTGATGTGAGTACCTGTGAGGGGCATATACATGCATTCAGGTAAATACTTGGACATCTAAAATAAAAACAAATAATTATTTTAAAAAATGGCAGGTAATAAACCAACAGAATGCATGCCTGTTGCAGATATTTGATCATAGAATAAACTCGAAGTTTTGCTATTTGCTAGAAGAAGAAAAAACTGTTTCTGGTTGTGGTGGGCCTGAGACCTTGAAACACATCTTTAATCCCTCTGGCTAGAATGCAGACACACTCTTAGTACACACCTTTAATCCCAAACAATGAAGGTAAAGGAAGAAGGTACAAGGAAGCAGCCATGTTTGAAAGTGATGTCTAATTGAATGGCAAACAAAGTAATGAATCAGAGAAAGATACGACAGAATAGGTGTGCCCAACTCTCCTGAGAAGAGAAGGGAAAGGTGAGCTACTTGGGAGCAGTGCCATGGGAGTAGATAGGGGGGGAGAAAAGTAGAATCAAATTTTGAAAATCTTGCATTTGTTGTCATTTGTAAACCTTTCTAGTCTAATAATTGCAAAATATAAAAGCATTATTTGTTGTGCAATAAGTAGTTAATAGTTACCACTAATATCCAATATGCATATGAATGAAGCATAGAATGTTTTGTAACCTATTCACAGTAAATTTCCTCCTTGATATTTTTATAAATACTTTTTATGAGTACACTTATTAGCATGAAATTTTTATAATATTAAAAAATAATGTAATTACAACTTTTTCTGTTATAGGTGATATCAACTCTTGAATACTTGGGTACCTGTTTTTCCATATTCAGTTACCAAAACATGTTTGCAAGAAGTTTTTCTTTTTTTTTTTTTAGGTAAGTATAATATAGTTAAGAGAAGTGTGAGAAGATAATATACTTTCAAACATTTGAATGACTAAATCTTTTAATCTTTGGAAAACTTTCGTGTACTTTGTATATTTTAATATTTTATAGGGACTATATCTAAAGAGTGATAGGAAGATTTTACAAAGAATTTTAAGTAAAAATATATCACATATTATATTCTACATAATGTACTCTTAAAGATGTATCTATTTTATTTATTTATTTATTTATTTTATTTGTATGAGTGTTTTGTATGCATGTACGTGTGCCACATGAATGTTTGTTGCCCAAATAGGCCTAAATGTGGCATCTCATCTTCTGGACCTAGAGTTATGGTGGTTTTATACCACTATGTGGGTGCTAGCACCTGAAATTGGGTTTTCAGTAAGAGTAGCAAGTGCTTTTAAATGCTGGGTTATCTCTCTAGTCACAGTTTCTTATAACCTTTGAGAATATGTCTGAGTCCATTTCAAAGAGGAAAACAATTATATATTTTACATAACTTAAGATCTAAACAATTTACTTTTCAAAAATATAATCAAGTTTTATTAGTTTTGTTTTCTAAACTTAATTGAGTGTTTCATAGGAAATAAAATCTTTTTAAGAGAATTTATTTTAAATTTAACACCAGTAAGACTTACATGATTCTTTTAAAAACAGTACATTTTTACATCAAATGGTATTGCAATTAAGAATTTCTCTAAATGTCAATTATGTGCATACCATCATATTAAAGCTTAAAAACTTTGAGTATTAGCACATATTACTTCTTCTTAAAGTAGAAATTCACTGTTAGGATTTCTCTCCTCAAACTGCCTCAGACCAGTGAAGTAAACAGATCTGTGGACAGTACTCAAAAGGTCACAGTTTCAATTTTCCTCCAGCTAGACAACAACTGGCACCAACATCTGCTTCATCTTCTCTGGGGTGCAGAAAAAAAGATATGAATTTCAACACAAAGGCCTGCATGAGGCAGTAATTTCATGACCATTTTGATTTAGACTTTTATTCTCTTATACAAAGCACCCTAGAATCATGTTCTGACATGTGAAATTAACTTGCTGAAAAATCATTGCTCTAACAGGAATTCAATGTCTTTTAATATAGCTAAGTAGAAATTATGCATTGGAACTTTCATGAATCAATTATGAGTTTGCTTGACTGCTCAGGACAAAGCATGCTTATAGATCCAGCAGAGATTTTAAGTCGTTTCATCACTCGGCCTTCTATCTTACTTAAATAGCTTACTGTTGACAGGATAATATTATTAGCAAATTATAGTATCGTTATCGAGGGGTCAATGGTCAAACCAAACTCAAAACTATTGTCTGGAGGATCATGGTTATGGGCCAAGCAGATGTAGAGAAGTAAATAGATGCCAGATAGATACAGTAGGTAGTGTTGATAAAAGGATCATTGTGAAATATGAACCAAAAGCAAACTTTAAGTTTCTGGTCTTGCAGCTTTTCAGCCACCTAGTTCATGAGAATTCATGAATAGGCAATTACATGCCCCCTGCCTTCTTCCAGGTTAAATTGCCAACTTACAGAAGTAGATGATAGTTGACTAAAAGACAGAAACCTCAGTTTTGACTTCTGTGCCTTCATCACGGGAGTTTTCTAAGTGGATCTATATTTTAGAAGTCAGACAGTAGGTTAATTTATGAGAAGAAAGACAATACCAATAAAGACAATGTATTTACTGGATCTATTATGTTGAATTATGAAATGCATTTATTCTTCTATCCAAGAAAGATCGGAAAGTTGTCAGTACATAGACAGTAGGAAAGTCTATGTAGTAATGAAAAGAGAAAAACAATGCTGTATTTCTTGTTAAGAAATTACAGAGGATGGCCTTATCTGATCAGTGGGAGGAGAGGTCCTTGGTCCTGTGAAGGCTTGATGCCCCAGTGTAGGGGAATGCTAGGGCGAAGAGGCGGGAGTGGGTGGGTGAGCACCTCATAGAAGCAGGGGGGAGGAAGGATGGGATAGGAGGTTAGTGGGAACAGGGGACCGGGAAGGGGATGCCATTTGTAATGTAAATACATAAAATAACCAATAAAAAAAATTAAAACAAACTTAGTTGCTTAAAATAACATGAATGAAACCTTTCATCATTCCGGAGCCAAAAAAAAACCAAAATTAAGTTAGTACCAGGGCCAAGTTCACACTTTAGGGTCAGTAAATGCATTTCATTCGCAGCTTCTGGTGGTTCTAGATATTCTTTGCATCTTGGCTTTCTAAATATCCTTTCGGTTTCCACCACCATGTGAACTCTCATGCCTTCCTCTAGCTGAATGGTTACCACTGAATTTAGTAATTTTCTAGATAAGCGTATCAGATTCTTAACCAAAATGATGAGTTCCCAGAAATCATGGGCTGGCAAGCGACTGACTCCTAACTCAAAGTATATTCTTGCCCACCTTCCTCCAAAAATAGAGTGATCAGACAGAAAAGAATAGAAAGGAATACATTTTTCTTGAAAAATTCAGACTTTACAACATTTAAATGGGTGAAACAACTTAAAAGGTTTGCAGTGCGGGGCTTAAATGAAGCAGGCTTGAAGATTTCCAAGCACTGAGACGCTCATGGAAAACATTTACAGCTCTAAAAAGTGTCTGGTTGCTGGATGTGTCTTAGCTCAAACGTGAGGGCCAAGGAAATGGGGCAGCAGTCTCATTTGCTAAGCAAATCTGCAGGTCAGAAATCGCAGTTCTCAAAGCATGGAGCCATAGGTCTCTGGAGCCGAAGGGCTTAGAGGCTGAACCAGCTGCAGGGATGATCACCGCTCTGTGGCCCAAAAGTGTGAGTACATGGACGCTGAGGAGGGGACACATTCCCTCTGTCTCGGTTTTTAAGGAATGAAGAACTAGCTGGGGCAAGCACGTGACAAACAGTCCTGGAGAATGGTCCAAGCAGAAGCTGTCAGGAATGAGGAGATCCGAAGCCCATCTCAGGAGAATTGGCAGTGGCAGTTTGAAAGGCTTGATCAGGGAGCTCCCAAGCCTGGTAGGGGAGTTTAGTGTCTTCCCTGTCTGCAGAGTTAAGAGGCAGGAAAAGGCAGAACTAGGTAGTCCACATTTGACTGAATGTGGTCTCTCTCTCTCTCTCTCTCTCTCTCTCTCTCTCTCTCTCTCTCTCACACACACACACACACACACACACACACACACACACACACACACACACCAAGCTGGGAAGAGCTGGGAAGAGGCATCAAACTGATAAAGTTTTCCATTGCTCCTCTTCTTTATTTTGTGATTACTGTAGCATCACATTTCGCCCCTCCGCTTCCTCACTCCAGCCCTTCCCAGTATTCCTCCTGGCTCTCTTTTCAGATCCGTGGCCTCCTTTATTCATTAATTTGTTATCGCTTGCATATATGTGTACACATATATATTCCTAAATGTAAACTGCTCAGTCTGTGTGATGGTATCCTTAGTTCATGGAAAGCATCCACCTCCGAGGTATTAATTGTGCCTCTTTTGCACGCAGACCTCCGGCTGTCTCTAAACGTGGGTAGGTATGGGTACTGGTGGTGTGTGGGCAGTTCCAACTTGTCGGAGAGCAACACAGGGAGAGGAAAGTAACTTATGGTGTTGCCCTTCTATCTTTATTACTGGAATATGCGTATACTTTGTATAAGATTATCCTTCACCCCACTGCAAATGTCTTACTATGAGAAGGGATTTAATTTTAGAATGAATGTTCAGGGTAAATGCAAAAGAGCCACCTTAGAAATGTAAATTAAAACATCAGTTTGTCATAAGAAAGAGTGATCCTGGATAGGAACTAAAGCAAGCTCTTTAAGCTCTTATAAAAGATGTTCAGAGTCTTAAACTAGAATAGGGAATGGGTGCTGGAGGCATATTTTATATCTGGTCGAAATTGCTACTAATCCATACAAGTCAGGTAGCTAGCATGGTAGGCTTCAGAAATCAAAGTCTGATTCATGAGTCCTTTACCCATCAGGTTGGTTATTCATAATAATATGTGTCAGAAGAAAGAAATTGCAAATGCCAAAATTTCACCATTTGAACTTACAAAGTGAAGACTAGAATATTTGTATAGATGAGAATATTTTACCTAATATTTTCTATATAATTTTCATTCATGTATAATTTATTTTACTTATACTTATGGCAATCAAATTTATATTTCTCAATGAATATGACATAGTGATCAAATGGCACTGTTTGAATAAACTTTGTGAAATAGAATTTTTAAAAAATCCTTTAGAAGAAAAGGCTCAATCTGGAATAATATGTTTCTTGTTCTCAGATGTAAGTATATATTTCTGGGAATAATATTTATATTATGTTCAGTTGCTGCAGCCAATTTTGATAATTGTCATAAAGAAACCTGAATGTGGATAAACTGTGTGTGGACACAGTTGACAATGCTTTGGGCTCTGCTGTGCTTTCTCTTGTCCACTCCGCAATTCTAGGAGTCTAAGTGTCTTAGATGTAAAGAGAAGCATCAAAGTATATTTCAAAACGTTTTTGTCTTTTCATCTTGTCCACTGCTTGAAAAACTGCTGGGTGAAATGTGAGTATTTTTAAAGAGATTTATTTGTTAAGTTTTTTTTTTTTTTTTTTTTTTTTGACATTTCTAGTGTTTTAAATTGTGCGTGAAGGCAGCTAAATGTTCTGGCAGGCACACAGATAGAGAGTCCATAGACAAACAGCAAAATGGCAAACTTCCCAATTCTTCATGCGGGATAAAGACTTGGCGAGTCCGAGTCCTCCCTCCCTATTCCAGGCTGGCAACACCCTTAGAGCTGAGGACCTGCCAAGACTGGTCCTGGGCGTGTCCAAGCTCTCATGAAGCTCAGGGCCTATCAGCTCTTACTTCTTTGTTTAAGATGACCAATCGAAAATAAGAAGGAGGGTCACCACCCTATGCCCTGTAAGAAGGCCAAGGCCTCCTGGACACAGACTCTCTCATTTCAGTATCTAAATTCCCTGTTGACAGTCTGTCTTTTTGTGTTCCTTGCTGTGTGTGTTTCTATTTCCAATAGAACTTGGCTGAGTGCTGACATACTGTTTCTCTTGACTTTTACTTCTTCAAATCAGCAGGGAAAAAAAGACCCATTCCCCAAATCGAAGAAGATTTGACCATGGTGTTATCCTGTGTGGGGGTTGGGTGGGGTGAGGGTGGCGTGGGAGCCCGTATATGAGGGAACATGCTAGAGGGTGTCTTGGAAGTCTGTTCTTTCCATTATTAGATCTGCATATTGAATTCAGTTCTCATGCTTACACTGAGGACATAGTCACCTGCTGAACTATCTGTATAATTAATGTATATCACATAAAATCATTAGCAATGAAACTTTTCATTATTTTTATAATTTGCACACTAATTTTTAAATCATAAATGTTGTGGATAGCATGTTATTGAATATATAAATATATCAGTTTATAAATACATTATGAATCCAGTCAGGGCATTTCTTATTGTTACTAACATCATGCTTTCTATATTTTACAACTGTGTAGAGAATATGAAAGTTTAACCACATTAAATTAATGTTCATATTATGAACAGATAAAGAGTTTGAATGTGTAAGTAGCTCTTTTATTGTCTGAGAAAATAGCCATCGGCTTTTAAATATTATATTTTCTTATTTGTTTCTCTTTCTATACCAGCTAACATTAACCTTTTTTAAACTAAAGAAATGCAAAATATGAGTTAAATATTGGTAATGAGTTTTTATGTTTTACTTTTCTTCCTAGAGTATTTGCTAAAATCTATGAAACTTGCATTTTCTCTTGGCCTATCTAGGACTCTAAATAATTAACATGTAGGTGGCAGCCTTTTCCAATCGAGTTTTTTTTTTTTTTTTCCCCTTGATTCTCTTTCATATGAGAACTTCCTTACTGTAGACAAAATGAAATATGTTAACTCTATAAAGTGATTTCTAGTTCCTAGTTAGTGGTAAAGTATATTCAAAGTCATCAGAACAAGATTAGTTGACAATATTTCTCCATCTTGGAGATATATCGTTTTTATACCAGTGACATTATATAAAGGCTCTTTGCAGGAAAATATTCTCAGATAGCAGCATTCTGTACCTAACAAGGTGACTACACTTATATCCAACATCAGACTATTAAAATATAGACTTTTGCATTCAAATGCTTCACACATTTCAAACAAAATTTCAAGCCATAGAAAATCCTCATAGCTACGCCGCTCTTCTTTTAGGGTCTCCATATGCTTGTCCTTGGAGAACATGCTTTCACTGTAAAAACAAAATCTATTAATAAGAAGGTTAAAGAAGGACTTCAAAAGCATCCATACCCATCTTCTCTACATATCCTTCCCCCCCATTTAAATAAGATTATCTGAGATTTTGAACTAGAAAAACCTTTTTTAGAATTGGAATAAAGTTGTTTGTTTTCATTTTCATCATATGGCTGTCTCCTGATTATTGAAATAAGTGGTATATGATTAGATGCAAGAACCTGTCTCCACTTTTTATATTTCCCATTCTGGGAAAGAGTGGAGAATAATTTTGATTTTCTCCTAATGCCATCATATTTCTGAGAATTCTCAGCGACTTATTTAGAGCAAATTAACTTTGTCCAACAGTTTACTTTACATGAGAGGCACATAAAATTTTTTCCCAATTTGTTCTAATAATATTTGTAGTATAACCAGTTACCGGTTAGTTAAATTAGTTCTCTACTATTACCTAATATTTTCTTTTGATGTTATTTCTAATCTAGAGTACTCTTTTGTGGCTACAAGTTCAAAATATGTATAAAGAAAGCATGGTATTATTGATATATGTCAAAGTTCTAAATAAATGGAAATTGGATACATATATGTGAGACGGAGAGAGAGAGAAAGTTTTCCCTTGAAGACTTTCAATTTATTGAATGCACTTTACCACAACTTAAAGGATAATCTGATTTATGCAAAATCCTTAGATTTAACATAAATTACCTTTAAAATTTTCCTTCATAACATCCTAACTTAAAATTAACCCAATGCCTTTATATCAGCCCCTAGTTAATTTATTAAAAGCACAATTTATTTTAATTATTATACAAAATAAATGTATAATTTCTTTTTATTAAAGCAGTCTTGTATGTTAGCAATAGGACATATTTTAAATGTATTTATAAAAGATAAATGCACAAAATAACTACTAATTTTTTTTATTAAAACTCCAATGTATTGAGTGGCTCTTGGTTACCTGAACACTTTATTCATGACCGTCTTGAACAAGAACGGGATAATATAAATGGAAATAACAATTATAGTAGTTTGGATATTTGGAAAATCTATAGATGAGGTACACACTTGAATTGTAAAGTTGTTGGCATTTCAAAGTGCTACATAGTACCTAAGAACCAACCTGAACTGCTTCAGTAGAGTTTTGGGTAGTGACAATTTCCTCAGAGAGATGAAAATTTCCTCTTTCAGTATGAAAAAAAGATAGAAAAGAGAGTTTTCAAGCAGTTTACTAAAGGAATTTGACCCATAGTAAATCCATGAAAGATGAATAGGTAAGATTTCTAAGCTAAAAGTACAAACTAAGAATAATTTCTTTTATGGTCAAAGTGGTAATTGTCACTGGAGCATTGGTGCTTGGTGTCAGTGTGATGTCACAAGTATGGCACTCCTAAACACAAATGTTGCTACTCAAATTGATGACTCCTTCCTCAAGTTCCATGACACCAAGCAAGAAAGGTTAATCACGAAAATCCTAAAGGTACCACACATCTTGGTAAAAATTATAATTCAGTAAATAGACTAATAGTAGATACTTGCACTTATATATCTGTGAAAGAGCCTGAGTCATTGTAGATTGTTCTAATACGTTCTAAAGAAGCTTTATATTTATCCTAAGTACTCTAATTTGTTGTAGAAAGAAGGAAGAGAACACATCAAGGGATTTTTGGTAAGGAATATAGGGCTCTATAATTGTTTTTTTTTTTGTTTTTCTGCTTTGTACTTTTTTTCTTTCACAGAAAACTGAAATGCTCAGTGCCTCAAGAGACAATGGACAACATGCAACAGAAGTTCCCATGGACTAGCAAACAATATATACAATGGGAATCCAGGCCATATACTTGTACAGAAAATCAAAAGCTCATACAAAATGACCTAAATATCATCATGAGTTAGGAGGAACAGACATCCAACAAATGTCCAAATAGGACATAGACTCAGTGATAGTAACTCAACTGTTGTGTGTCAGCATAGTGGCCAGAATGTAGTTTAAAAGGATTAGTTCTTAAACGATATAGAAGACTTACAAAACTGCACTTAGGCATACATTCATATCCAAGTAGAAATTGGAGGAAGTACTTTGATCTTTGCCAAAGAAAAGTTTACCTTCAAACATAGAGAGTGAATTCTTGAAATAATAACAGGCTAGTCTGTGTACTTGGTAATTTGAGTTATCTAGACTTGGTAACTGCAGATTTAAGAGGACGAAAGGATGTATGATTCACAACAGAAGAAAAAAGTAGTGGGAAGAATTTAATCAAGTTTTGCATCTGCAAACCTAGAGTTCATAACACATTAAGTTTCAGAACAAAATACTCAAACTAGATAATTTGTGAGTGAAAGAGATGCTGTTAATAACTTCATTGGGCAATGTCATAAAGGAAATTTCTCTTTGGAAGAGACAGAGATAATTACAGAAAACCACACCAAAGCTAAGCAAAATGCAACACTGTGGAGCCTAGTCCTGGTGGATATAATCCCCACAGCAAGCCTCAGGGAACATTGCAGAAGAGGGGGCCAAAAGATTCTAAGAGCCAAAGATGTGCTGAGAGATTGTGTCTCCTGGTAATTTTAAAATTCTTCTCTCTATAAGATCACATCAACTAGTCATCCTATGTCTAATTGACAGTCCTAAAAACATACATATCAGTAATATTATGCAGACTGATCTGGTGATGTTTCAGAAAATATATGTAGCACACATGCGTGCTTGTGCATGCGCACACACATAAGCACACATACACACACACACACACACACACACACACACACATACATACATACATACACACACACACACACACAATAGCAATTACTGAGAAAGGGGCCATGAGTTTGCAAAAGTAAAAAGAGCAAGAAAGGGTATATGACATAATTTGAAACAAGGAAAGAAGAAATGCTGCAGTCATTTTAACACAAAAATAAGAGAAAAAAATCTAATTTGTTTACTAACCAACCCCTTGTCATAAATTCTGTTATAGCAATTAAACAGCTCTATGTGAAATACTTTTTATAAGTTTAATGAAATTAAATAAGATGTATTAAGTTTATCAGAAGAGTTAAATATATCTGAAGGATTTTTCACAAATATTCTAATTTACATGTGTAGACTGTGCTGCAAACATTTTTTCCCCAAAGATAGCAAAGAAGTGTATGCCAAGATGGAGGAGTGAAACTAGCCAGATGTCCAACAGCCTCAAGCCACACTGATATTGGTCAAAATTTGAAAACCCACAGATGTAAGACAGTCTGTTATTCTGCCGCAAGCACTCTTTTCATTCCAGTAAAGCCACAGAAGTGTATGACATCAGAGAAACATACTTACATTTTAATTTTGTTATCCTGATCAGTTGAAGACTGCATACAGTAAAAGAATTCATATCCTAATAGATACAAGCCCTTACCCTCAGGGAGAATAAAGAAGACGTTTTAGAAAGTCAAATTCTTTTTATTATTTAAATGAGGTGTTTAAGAAATAATCACATTAATAAATTTTAGAATGTATTAGTATTATTACTAACATGGGTTACTTGCCTGTTATGAATTAAGACTTATTTGATAAGCACATGTAGCACAACAGAAGCTTGCTTCTTTTTATGGAAACTCTCAGGCACAGTCACCTTGAGGAAAAAGCTCTGCTGTGTGCTTGACATGGTGCATTAATACTTTAAAAAGGGCAACTTCAGGCATTCTGGTAAAGGAAAGCATCTTCTTGAAGAGATGCTATTTTTCATACCATTTAATGAATGGGGTGTTGTTCAAGTCATGTTTGAGGACCGGGAGAGTTACAGGTTGAGAAAATGTCAGGTGCCAAGTCCCTGGGGGAAGAACAAGGAGCGAGCATAGGGTTGGTCATATCCTTTGTGACACAACAAAGAAGAGAGTGTGGAGAGACCTTCACTGGGGAGTGGCAGAGTCTGAAGTTTAAGAGTAAATTTAAAGTTATAATAAGAAATAAGGAAAGAGTGATGTCTAATTTTTTTTAAAAGGAGTGTTCAATATTTTTTATTCTTATTTTTCGCAAATAAGGAATATTATCACTAACTAAGCAAGCAGATAAGCATGACGACGCTAGACAAAAGATAGCTACACACGAAGTTCCTGGGAAGAGAAGTCTGTTTCAGAGGATATCTTCCAACTCCGGCTGTTTTATAGGAATGATAAACAGGGCTTTACTTGTAAATTCATAGAGAATTAACTATGGTGACTACTATAAAAACCGAAAACGCTATATCACTCTGGAGTGGAAGTTGGAGGTAAGACTTTAAGACGGGGTTGGGGGTGGGGTGACAGCTGAGATTCTATGGTGGGGCCCCAGATGGTCGCTCGCTGATGGATGTTATATCCCGTGCCCTCACAGAACTCCATTTCCCCCTCTACATCTTGTCATTTATAGTCACCAGCTGTCCATCTTAGTTGTCCTGACTCTGCTCTGAGAGTGGCTGCCGTCCACTCAGCCATTCGATGTTTTCCTGAATTGCTGTCTCCTTGGCGTTTCCTTTCATGAATTTCTTTGGTGTTTCTTTCCTTTTTAATTTACAGCTCATCAAAGATTGAACACTGCTTGTGTGAACAGCTTCTACGATCCTACTTGAAATTGGAAGTTTCCCTTGTTTTTTTTTTCTTCTTTTTACCAGCGTGTTCCTTCCTGCCTGTATTTTACTGAGGACCCTCTTAATTTGTTTTGTGCCCAGTGAACAGCATGCCCACAGCTTCAGAATGCTCTGCCAACATTATCCTGTTTCATCCTAGATGAACCAATGCAGACAAAACCTCCTTTCTTTTTCTTCATTTGTCAGCTAACAATCTACCTGAAGAAACCAAATGACACCAGGTTGAAAAGAAATCAGGGTAGGCTCATCATTCAAATTGGTATCTGGATGTTACTACTTAGTTGTTATCCCTAACTGTTATGGTTTTTTAAAAAAAAATACTACTCTCAAATAAACCTCCAAAGAGAACAAACATCAGGTAATCACAGGGAAATATATATTCTTGGGGTCATTGTCAGTGTCAGCTGGAATGACTATGTGGTACACAAGAGAACATTTTTATACCTCGCTTTTTAGAAAAAGCACAAATGCTTGCTCATTGCTGTCTGCCACCAAAGGCCTGCCTTTTCCTCGCTCTTGTAAGGCACCATTTTCAGGTTAGCTCTGACTTTGCTCTAAAATGCTTTTGAAGCAGAGTGATACAATCAGTTACCTGTTTCTGAAAGAATTACAATTTTAAAGCTGGAGAATATGGGAAATGGGAAAGGGTAAATCAATTGTTCCAGGGAATAAAATGTGAAAGTGATCGAGGAGATGCCTGGTTTCACTCATGGCAAGACACTGACAAAAGATGGAAAGAGGAGAAAATTATTATGTTGTGATTACGAGGGAACATGGATAATGTTATTGAAAGATAAGATGTAGGCAGGGTTATTTAGGCAAGAGAAAATTATAAAAGTTCGCTGTGCCTCAATGTTTAGTTAGTGAGTGGGCTGAGGTGTTCTTTGCTGAGACACAAACTGTTAAATTGGAGAAGTGATAGTAAGTTTGGAAGAAAAGAAAATTTGTGTAAGGAAGTAAGATATATGTTTTCTTGACAAGTTAATTTGAAAGCTCCTTTAGGCCTTCATATGAAATGTCCGTGCTAGATTGTTGGACATCATTTATTCTTTCCTAATATTTCTCAAATTTACCAAATACAAAATTTTAAAGATAAGGAACATTGAATAGAGATAGCTCAACTGGAAAGATGCTTCTTGTGCAAGCATGGGGAATTGTGGTCAGAACTCCAGTACCTACGTAAAGAATCAAGTACCTGTAATCCCAGAGCTATGTGGTCAAAGACAGGGAAATTAATGAAGCTTACTTGTCAACAAGCCAAGCTGATCAGTGGCTTTAGGCTCAATGAAAGAGTCTCTTAAAAATAAGAGAACAGATGAAGATACTTGAAACTACTGTCTAGCCTCCAAACACACACACAGTTTCACCTGCACCAACACACACAGATACATATGTTCACATTCACCAACACATACCCATGCACCAACACACAAATATGCACATGCAACAATGCATACAGATGTGCACATGTACCAATACACACACCTGTGTAGATATATCAACACACACACAAATAAACACATCCACATATATATACGTATATACATACATATGTACATATATACATACACATATATACATATATATATACATACACACACACACATGCACACACACACAAAGACTACATAAAATTTAAAGAAAAGTGAATACCAAAATAATGTAAATATAACTTCCCCTGATGCCATGGTGTGGCTTTGCTTGCTAGGTTTTTCTGCTAGACTTTTGTTGTTGTTGTTGTTGTTGTTGTTGTTCTTCTTCTCCTCCTCCTCCTCCTCCTCCTCCTCCTCCTCCTCCTCCTCCTCCTCCTCCTCCTCCTCCTCCTCCTCCTTCTTCTTCTTCTTCTTCTTCTTCTTCTTCTTCTTCTTCTTCTTCTTCTTCTTGTCTTTATTTGCTTTTTCTTGTAGTTTGAAATTTATTGTAATGTTTGATAGGGAATAAAATGTATTTTTAATTACTTTTACTTTTTACAATTCAGTCCTTCACCCCCTCCCGGTCCGCCCTTCCACTGGTTCTCATCCTCTTCCTCCTCCCCCCTGTTTTGAGGAGAACATGCCCTCCCTTCCTGCCTCCACCAAGCCTCCCCACTTCCTGAGCCCTCAAGTCTTTCAACGGTTAAATGCTTCTCACACTGAGGCCAGGCCAGAGAGTTCTTTGCTGTATGTGTCAGAGGCCTAGGAACAGGACCAGCTTTTGTCTGCTGCCTGTTTGGTGATTCTATGTCTGAGAGATCGCAGGGGTCCAGGTTAGTTGGGACTGCTGGTCTTCCTATACCCCTATGGAAGAGTCAGGGCAAAGATTGAAAGAGCTGAAGGGAATTGCAACCCCATAGGAAGAAGAACAGTATCAACTAACCTGGACCCCTCAGAGCTCCCAAAGTCTAAGCCACCAACCAAAAAGCATACATGAGCTGCTCTGGGGCCCCTTGTAAATATGTAGTAGAGAACTGATTTCTCTGGCATCGGTGGGAGAGGATGTACCTAATCCTGTAGAAACTTGATGTCCCAGGGAAGGAGGATCCTGGAGGGAGTGAGAGCACCCTCTCAGAAGCAAAGAGGAGATAATTCAATCACATTATGTTGAATCTTAACTAGTGTAAAAGTAAAGAGGGGAGAGGAAATAAATTAGACACTTGGCACCTAAGAGTTTGATAAATACTATCTTGTATAATCCTTCAATATTCCTTAAATTTATATTATATTATACAAATTATTATAGATAAGAATAGCAGGGACCCATGGTTCAGGCCACCTATGTGGCAGAGGAGGGCCTTGTTGGCCATCAGGGGGAGGAGAGGCCCTTGGGCCTGAGGATGTTAGATGCCCCAGTATAGAAGAATGCCAGGGAGGGAAGATAGGACTGGATGGGTGGGTGGATGGGTGGGGGAATACCCTCATAGAGCCAGGGAGGTGGGGAGGGGAGGGGGGTTTCCAAAGGGGAGACCTGGAAAGGGGAAAACATTTGAAATGTAAATAAAGTATCAAAAAAAAAAAAGAATAGCATTTAATCTTGCTAGATTCAATATTTCTAAGCACTAAGGATCTTTTGTACTTTCCTAGGGGAATGCAAATCACATCACCATCCCTAAATGTAGATGAAGTGTGATAATTTATGCATACATCAGCCTTGGTAAGAAAACTGGATAAAGAAATTGTTATAGCAGAACAATGGGCTTCTAGAAGGATCTTAATCATGGGAGAGCAATTTGGATAGAGGTTTTCGAAAGGATATCAAAATAATATCTTTCTATGAAAACAGTTTTGAAGAGGCCAAACTACTATACAGCAGAAAAGAGTAATGCCCAATAATAAAAATACAGTAGCATTTACTAAGTATATTGACATTCTAGGAACTGTCTATTCACTTGAGATGCATTACTAATGAATGAAGATCTGATTTTTCCAGAATTGACATTATAGAAAGTAAGAGTATCTACAAAGTATTCCAGGAGAAAAGTACATACGAGACATATGAAAGTGACATATGAGTTTAGAGATATGAAATCCTAGTACTTAGCAGAGACATAGGTGTAAGGTTAACCTGGTTATTGGGTAGACACCACTAAAATTGGAAATTTGTGCAGAACAATGGAAGAAATTGTTTGGTTAGTAAAGAAAGTAATTGTCAGATTACCTACTCCCATGGGATTTGATCAAAAACATATTTTCAATGCAGAAACATGCAGAAGATTTAAAGCAATCAGAAAGCTAAAACTAGAGCAAAGAAAAAAAAGACAGATCTTTGGTGTCCGAGTTACATAAAGCGGTATAGGTAGGCCTTTGAATTAGGGTACAAGAGGATATGACCTAAATTTTGACAGAAGAGTTTTAGCAACTGCATTGGATATAGATGTTAGAAGGACAAGAATAGAATCAGAATGAGCAGGTTGAAGGCTACTGTTGTATATCATCTCTCTTCAAATAACTTACAGACAAAGAAATGTTCCTATCTAGGTACACTCTGCCAAAAGAGGCATGGTTTATCAAATATCTTCAGCATTCATTTCCATTACGATTGCTTACTGACAGTTTGTTCTGGGAAAAAGCTACCCTCTGCCCACTCCCCACTTGTAGCTCTGCTAAATGATAAGGATCTGTTCAGTTGTCAGAAACGCCTCATAATTTTTCATAATGTGCTTTGCTGCAGGATCTCTACTACAGTCTCTCTCCTGACTTCTTCCATGGTGTTTCAGATTTTCTCTTCATGCAGGCAAAAGCTTTTCCTTTTTCCTAATCTTGCATCAATTTTTAATGTATTTATGTATATATTATATACATATATACATGAAATATATATATATGCATATATATATATATATATATATATATTTCATTTTACAGTGTGATTGCAGCTCCCTTCCCACTTCTCCTCTCAGGCCTACCCTCACATTCCCTCACCCATTCCCCTATCACATTATCCTCACAGAAGAGGAGGCCCTCCAAGGGTACCAATTCACACTTGTCCCTCAAGAGACAGCTGTACTATGTGCATCCTCTCCCACTGGGAGAGCCAACCCCTGACTTATTGATGATACTCTGCTATGCTTGCAGATAAGAGCCTAGCTTAACTGTCTTCTGAGAGGCTTCATTGACCAAGCCTGCTCAGTCAGTCAACAGGGTCACTAGGGAGGGAGGGAGGATTCAAGAAAGAAAAGACAGTTAGACAACATTATAGTATGACTCCAGTCAGTGCTGACGCTAGTTTACTTTTTCCCAGTCTGCTTTTGTAACATTCTAAGTGCATGCAAAGAAAAGGGTCAGTTTTAGGTAAAGGAACAATCAAAACATAAACAAATCATCAGAGAACAAATAAGGCAATAAACAAAGTCTGGTAGTCACTGTATCTAGAAATTTATCAAGATGATCAAGGTATAAGGAACGCATTTCTCAGAAGTATTTATCTTGAGCCTATTTCCTTGTCCTAGCCACCTGTAAATATTCTTGCCAATATTCTTGAAGTGGCACCAAGAGCTCTCCACACTTCATCCAGCAGCTGATGGAAACAAATGCAGAGACTCACAGCCAAACAATAGGAGGAGCTCTGGGAGCCCGGCATAAGAGTGAGGAGAAGGACTGAAGGAGCTGGAAGGGTCAAGGACATCACAGGAAGACATACAAAGTACATTAACCTGGGCCTATGGGGGCTCACAAAGAGTAAACCACCATCCAAAGAACACAAATAGGTTGGACCTTGACCCCCCCCCATATATATATATATATATCAAGTGTGCCACTTGTTCTTCATGTGGATTCCCTAACCATTAGAGTGAGGGCTTTCTGTGACTCTGTAGCCTGCCTTTGGAACCATATATCACTTTTAAATGTAGTCTTAATTGAAAAAAATATAAATGTAAATATTTTCAATTCTTCAACACACACCATTCAACTGTACATACATTGTCATTCACACCATTAGAGTTCTTAGAATAATTATGGTTTGAACTATTTCTTGTGGTTGAGCTCGTCTCTTTTGTGTAAGCTTTATTTATTTTATGTATATGAGTAGGCTATAACTGTCTTCAGACACCCCAGAAGAGTGTGTTAGATGCCATTATGCATGATTGTGAGCCACCATGTGGTTTCTGGGAATTGAACTCAGCACCTCTGGAAGAGCAGTCAGTGCTCTTAACTGCTAAGCTATCTCCAGCCCCTGTGCTCATCTCTTAAGCTCTGTCTTTACACTAGAGATATTTTCATCTCCCTATCAATTGGACAGTAACACTAACCTAGGAACTGTTTTATTTCAAAAACAGCAACAACCAGAGAAACTAAACTCCCATGGCTCATTCTCCTCTAATGTTTTTTGTTCTTGCTTTTTCATTTTTACTATGAATACACTTTAAAAATTTTTTATTGTATCTTTGGTCCTTAATATTTTTAAAGAAAATCAATAAATTCCGCATTAATAAATTATGATCAAGACTGAGTCTCATCTCACCTATCAGCATTTGGGACAGTTGTTCATTACACCATCAATGGAAATGATTGTTCCACTCAATATCTAATACTTCCTTTCCTCACCATATATTAATTCACAGGCTCCTCTGCTGGTTCTTCTTTATAACCTCAATCTGCCAACATTGCTATGCTAAAGAAATTTATTCTTCTTTAGACTATAAGTCCTACCTAGGTGTACTAGATACTCTTATGTCAACTTGACATGAGCTATAATCATCAGAAATGAGGCAGCCTCAATTGAGAAAACATCTTCATATGACCAGTAAGCCTTTAGGGTATTTTCTTAATTAGGGGTTGATGCAGAAGTGTCCAACCCATTATAGATGGTGCTATCCTTAGGCTGATGGTTCAGAGTTCTATAAGAATGCAGGCTGAGCAAGCTCCAAGGAGCAAGTCCGTAAGCAGTACTCTTCCATGGCTTCTGTATCAGTTCCTGCCTCCAGGTTCTTGGCATTTTTGAGTTCCCATCCTGACTTTCTTCCCTGAGGAACACTGATGTTGAATTGTATGTCAAATGAACCCTTTTCTCCCCAAGTTTCATCAGTCATGTTTTTTTCATCACAGCAGTAGTATCCCTAACTTGGATACTAGGTAATCTTATCTGGGTTATTATATAGGTTTAATACAGGATGCATAGTAATAATTTTCTCAAGTATAATTAGTAAATGCCCAACTCTAGATTCTGCATAAGCTATTCTTTCTATAAGACATTTTGAAATAGCTGTCTCAGAGGTGTTTCTGTTTGGATTTGCATATATTAACAATATTCATTTCCACCCTCTTTATTTTTAACAAATTCAGTGACTAGAGTTTTATAATTTCTAATATGAATATCCAGATAATAACTCTGAGATTCTAAGCTGATCTAGTATAGACAGAAAATGGTAGCAAATTGTCTAGGGTTAGCCATGATACTGCTTTCAGTGGTCCTTTGCATATTATGGGTAAAGGAGAGAATTTAGAATTTGATATATAACTTGAAAGTTTATAGAAAATTATTTATAAAAAATAGGTAGAAACATTATTATGTTGAACAATTATTGTTCCAGGAGCATAGACAATGATGAACTAGTGTTTACCCACACAGTACATCTACTTTCCAAAAATAATAATTAATTTACATATTTATTTCCATTTTTTTCTTCATTTCTTCATGTAATTTTCTTTGTACTCATTGAAGACCTTGAAATAATGAGACACTGGGCTACAAAACAGCAATCACAGAGTAAAATTCAACTGAGTAATATTATTTCTGTTTATTGTTTCCAGGTAGAGAAAAATAACAGGAGTTGTTAAAATATGTATATCAGTTAACTACTGATAGTGAGTGAAAATGAAGACAGCCAATATGGTTTGAAGCAATGTTAATGTACAAAATGTTGTTTGAAGTAAGAACGCCAAAATGGGCCTGGTATAATGGCGAGGCAGTCCAGGATGCATACTGTACTTCCAGAGGAGTCAGAATCACTTCTTAACACCCATGTCAGGAGGCTCATAATCACTGGGCCTATAACTCTAGCTCTAGGAGTCTAATGCTTTCTTCTATACTCCATCTACACTGATGTGCACATCATATATCTGCACAATTAAGGATAAAATAAATCTAATGAAAATTGTCTCGCAACTGTGTTCCACAGGGCAAAAAACAAAACAAGCAAACAAAAATCATTCTTATAATTGTACACCCTCCATTCTGAGGACTCTCGTGACTTCCTTACTTGACATATTTTTCAATTTAATTTTAATTAATAACATTTTCCTGTAAAAGATTCATACATTTATATAATTTATGTTTTATGGCAGTTGATGACTGTGGAGAGAAGAAGAGACATTCTGCTTTGGTGACTTGGCCACTGGCCTGTGGCCCCAGTACATGGTCAAACATCCATCTAGATGTGTGTACAGCACTGATTAGACTAGGGGGTATCAATATTCATTAAAGAAAAACAAAAGGACATGAACATAGGAGGGAAAATTCCATGGGAAGCACTAGAGAGAGTTGGAGGGATGTAGAACCCATTTTGTTCCATTCAAAATCATTAAGTCTGCTCAGGCTCCTAGTTCAACAGCCCTTTGTGCTTTCATGGGAAATAAGCAAATATCCCTAAAGTCCTGCCTTTCCTAAATGGCCATCTCTGTGCCTGCTGCTCTATGGCAGCATACATAATAACCCTTTGGCTCCATTGGTCTCACCTGAATGAGGAAAATATCTCTCCACCTTAAAAGTATTACCATCTTACATTATTACTATATATAAAATTATCACCATCTATTAAAATTATTACCATCAATAAATCTATAATGTAAAGTTAGTCAACTCATGGATTCTTACAATATTATATAAATATTTGGGGATATCACTTGCTGCCTGCTATAAAAGCATGCCTATTACTTGCACCAAAAATAGTCATATAGTTTTAAAGCATTGCCATGGCAAATTGCTCACTACCCCTATCCAGTGAAATTCTTGATTTATCCTAAAGTTACTATATTAGATAACAATATTCATTTCATGCATTGCTTACTTAGGTTATATACATTTTCAGATTAGTAGAATACATAAGCTTCTAATATAAATTATCACACATGTGAAGAATAAAATAATAGTGATATAATTAAAATTGGGAGGTTCTGTTGGGAGAAATAAGTTACCCTTTACCATTGTAATTCAGGAGAAACACAGGTTTACGAGACATAAGTGACATATTATGTCTAAGTAGACAAAAGAACTAGGGTTCACCTCTGTTCTTTTTATTTTATTTTTTATGTGCAAAATCATGTCCTGAAATCAAGCTAAAGTCAATATCTATAAAAGAATACATGAAAAATATGCCAATGTATCCTGTTTTTTAACACTTTCTTTTTCTGTGTCCCTATTTTATTTTGGATATCTCTATATGATTGTGTTAGCAAGATTAGGATTTATATGTGAGAACGTTGGCCAGAGATGTAAGAGGTAGAGTGTTTGAGACATCTGGGGAAGAAACTGCATTCAGAAAAGAAAACAAGTATTAAAAATATCAGACTAATGTTGATTGTTTAGTATGACAGAATTATGAAAATATCTATGTTTATTTCAATCTAAGGTTTCTACTTCTTTGAAGGAATTAAATGCTTGCCTGTGTTCAAATGTTTACTTCATATAATTACTTGAAAGGAGAATATTAGTGGATCCAATTTTAAGTTCCTATTTTGAAGTGTGTGTAAGTTAAATAGATCTAAGATTCTATTCTTAAATGAGGCTGGGTGCAATATAAACAGTTTGGTGGGTGTGAGATTGACTTATGATGTGTAGAGAGGGTAAGACACTTCTAAGTCCTATGTATTTCATGTTTGTGATCTCTGGGTTTTGTTTTTTGTTTTTATTTTTTCATTTTTTTTGATGTTAGATTTTTGTTTCTAATAAGCCTACCAATTTAAATTGACAGAGATAAAGTAATATTATAATTTGGGTCTTTGTGGTTATTGGGTTTGTTCTTCTTATATATGAAAGCATGACTCAAGCAGCTCTGAAATGCTGAAAATCTTAGCAGAGGAAGATGACCATTTATTCTGTCACTTCATAATGGCAGCTTTTTATCCTCCGACCCAAGGTCAATTGCATTGTCTTTGGTGAAAGATAGGGAAGTAGAGCTAAGAAAGATTTTACTGGGCAGCAAATCTGAATCTGTTTCCTCTGATGAAATGTCAATAGCTTTCTAGGGCAAAATGGAGGGTTTTTTTTAGAAACAAAGGTGAAATTGCTTTAGAATGTATGTCCACAAATCAGTCCCCTTCAATATAAAACATTGGAGAAGAAAAAAATTAAGACATAATCCAATATACTGTTACGTTTCCAACTTCTTTAATTCATCAAGCATATTACATTTTCTGCAAAAAACAATTTAAAGAAGCATTGATGTTCTAATGGTTTTAGAGACATAAAACAAGTAGTAAAAAGTCCATTGCTATGAGCCTGGACATCCTTAAGAATGCAAAAGGGATCAGAGTCTCAGAGAACACAGGCTCACATGACTCAGACACCACAGGCTGATGCAACACGAAAGCCTACTTGCCATGCTAGAAAAGAAATCAGGAGGTGAAAACTATTTATTAACTGCTTGAATTAATGGAACTCTCCATATGGAATTTTATGACTGAAGTACTAATAATATTTATAATTTTCATAAATGTCACAATTTGAAAATCTTCATTTGTTCAATTTAAAATTTAGTTTTTAGATCATTTGTATGTGAGGTCTACATTTACATTAGCATGTTGCTGACAAGTTTAGGGCCTGTTTCAAAAACAAAGCAAGTTCAAGGTCACTCTATTGGTGACTTGGCAAGTTCATCTCTCAAAATAAAATTTAAAATAAAGTTGGGGATACAGGTCAGTGGTACATGCCTGCCTAGCATGTGCAAGGCCCTAGGTTTAAGTCCCGGTATTGAATAAAAAATGGTACTACTTTTTCTCAGTGTAATGATATAACCCAGCCAAGTATCATTTTTATATTTAGTTTGTTAATTAACTAAAATATCTTTGGGACTTGAGTGATAGGTGGATCAGCAGTTAGGAGCACTGTCTGTTCTTCCTAGAGGTGAGTTCAATTCTGAGCAACCACTTCATGCTTCACAACTATCTATACTGAAGTCTGATGCCCTCTTCTGTCATTCAGGCATACATTCAGATGGAGCATTCATATATATAAAATAAATAAAACCTTTTAAAAAATCTTTAACTCTCTTGCTCTTGCCTTCCTGCTCCTGCTTTGTCCTCTTGTCCCTTACCCCCTCTCTCTCCACATGCTCACGGCCAGCCTCTACTTCTCTACTCCTCTACTCCTCTTATTCTCTTCTCTCTCTCTCTCTCTCTCTCTCTCTCTCTCTCTCTCTCTCTCCCCTCTTCTCCACCTCTACTACCCTCTTAACTCTCCTCCCTCCATGCCCTGAATAAACTCTATTCTATACTACAAAAAATAGTTTGAAATACAGATAGCCATATTCTAAAAGTATAAACTACTGGATTCTTAAATTCATACATTTATTTTTTAAAAGGGCCTTAAAGAATTGTCAAGTCCTAACAAAGAAAACTATATAAAATCAGGAGAAAAGAATATACAAATAGTCTTATCTGGTTCCTGGAAGAGGATAGACTTTAGGTTCCCATAAGGCAATCTGGAAATTGGAAGTGAGCAGTGAGACACTGTACATCAGGATACACATACACCCAACAAGATGACCTACCGTGAAAAAAATTACAGTTAATGAAAGATCATTTGATTTGTACAGCTGGTAAGAGGGGTAATGGGTTTTTTAGTCTTTTGATCTTCTGATGTTAGAACCTATTGGAGAATGAGCAATCTAACCTAATATACTGCCTTATAACAATATCTGGAAATGATGGAGCTTCTGTCATTAAAATATGAAATGTATTGAAGGTTTGTATCAATAAAGAGATGTGGGAGAAGTACAAATACTTGTCTCTTTGTAGCTGCACTCAGACCTCTAGTACGTTGAATATAGACAAGAACCAGAGAGAATTAATCGGAATATCATACAGGAAACCCAACCAGAACTTCCTAGAGAGAAAATCTGTCCTTCAAGTCATCAGTAGTAAGAGAGGAGTCATGCTGGGGTGGCTCATCAAGTCTTACAACTTTAAAATGGAAGAAGAGAGTGAAGATCCACCTAACCGTCATGAGTGGCCAGGTTGAATGTTCTTCAAATTTGTACACCTGCCTCAAGAAAGTCTTTAACTTCCATATTTATCTTTACTGACCCGGTTATCTGAGCTTCAAAGTACATCAAGTTACTGTGGATCCATATTATCTTTTTTTTTTTTTTGATAGTTTATTTACATTTCCAATGTTTCCCCCTTTCTAGGCCTCCTCTTTGGAAACCCTCTATCCCCTCCCCCTCCCCCACCTCTATGAAGGAATTCCACCTCCCACCCACTTGCCCACCCACTCCCATATTCCCACCTTGACATTCCCCTTTACTGGGTCTCTCCTCCCCCTGATGGCCAA
>CM052716.1:17801096-17832582 GCA_028551405.1 Uromys caudimaculatus | reverse complement strand
TCATTCCTAAAACCATGTATAGCTCTTTTGGCACTAGAAAATCTAGCCACCATGGAGGAAGCTTCCAGCTCAGTTCCACATTGATTTCTATATTTCATTAAACAATATTTTGTCCTTTTATTTTTTCCTTTCACTTTTTTCAGTCTTTACATCCAGAAGGTAGACTATAGTTTCCTGTCCTTCTACTTGTCTCAGTCTCTCTCCCACCTCATCTATGTTCTCAAATCCATTTTACTTCATCCCTTTAGAAAAAGAGGGAGACTCCTTGAGCAAGAGCAAACCTGCATCCCAGGAGGTCTGCTGTCTCCCAAGACAACCACAGTCCTGGAGTCATTAGGGACTACCAACTCTGCCTGCAGTCCCAGAGGCCTGGTACCACCAGGAACTACTGGGCCAGCCAACACCAGAGACAATCAGATGGTAAAAATACAGCACAAGAACCCATTCAACAAAAACCATGGTAATATGTCACTGTCAGAAACCATTCCTGCTACTATACAAAACCTTGGATATCTTAACATAACTGAAAAGCAAAGCAATAGCCCTGAATCTCATTTTATGTAGCTGATAGAGGCTTTTAAAGAGAAAATAAATAAATTTCTTAAAGAAGTGTAAGGAAATACAGGCAAATAGGTGGAGGTCTTTAAAGAGGAAATGAATAAATATAAAGAATACAAGGAAATATAATCAACCAGATGAAGGACATGAATAAAACTATTCAAGAATTGAAAATGGACATAGAAGCAATAAAGAAATCAGGAACAAAAGTTACCCTGGGGATGGAAACCTAAGAAAGAGAACAGGAACTATACTGCAAGCATGGTTGGTGAATCAAATACAAGAGATGGAAGAGAGAACCACAAGCATAGAAGACACTATAGAAGAAATTGATACATTGGTTAAGGAAAATGCCAAGTCTAAAAAGTTTCTAACACGAAGCATCCAGGAAACTTGGAACATTATGAAATGACCAAATGTAAGAAAAATAGGAATATAAGAAGGAAATGATTTCCAGATTATAGACCTAGAAAATATCAACTACAAAATCATAGAAAACAAAACCAAACCAAATGAAAGACCTCCCAGAGATATCCACTGTGGTAGTTAGAATAGGCTTGGCCCAGGGAGTAGCACTATTAAGAGGTGTGGCCTTCTTGGATAAGTGTGGCCTCGTGGGAGGAAGTATGTCACTGTGAGTGTGGGCTTTGAGACACTCCTCCTAGCTAGCTGCCTTAGAATCTTCTCTTCGCTGCTTTCCAATGAATATGTAAAACTCTCAGCCCCCAGTGTCTTGCCTGGACACTACCATGTCATGATGCTAATGAACTGAGCCTCCAAAACTATAAGCTAGCCACAATTAACTCTTGTCCTTTATACGAGGTTCCTTTAGTCATGGTGTCCCTTCACAGCAGTGGAAACCCAAACTAACACAAAAGTTGGTACCAAGGACTCAGGTATTGCTGTAACAGGCCTGACCATGTTTTTGTTTAGAGGAATGTGGATGTAGGGACTTTGGATTTGGGAAAAAGTGGAATGTTTAAGTGGGGCTCAATAGACAGTCCTATTAGGAATAAGGAAGACATTGGTGCTAATGGTGACTTAAACTGTGGAAGCCTAGCTCTAGAATTTGCAGAGGAGAAGTATTTTAGTATGTGACCTAAAGACTGCTTTTGGAATATTTTGGTGAAGAATGTGGCTGCTTTTTTCTCTTCTCTGAAGTGTCAGCCTGAGCTAAACTTATTGTTTGTGCATTTGCCAATGAATAAGGAATAGTTATATCATGTTAGGTGTTATTATTACTTCGTTATTGTTTTCATTTTTACTTTTAAACTGGAATGAACTAAATCTAGAAATGGAGGTCTCGGGCTTTTGATGAAGATCTTCGGGAATAGTGGCCAAGTGGCCCAGGCATAATAATATACGCCTTTAATCCCAGGAGACAGAAGCAAGCAGATCTCTGAGTACAAGGCCAATCTGGAACAAAGCAAGTTCCAAATAGAGAAGAGCTTAGGGCCAGGATGGTAGTACTGCTTTTAATCCAAGCACTCAGGAGACAGAGCCATGCAGATCTCTGAATTGAAGGTCAGTCTACAAAGCAAGTTCCATGACAACCAAACTTAGGCATTGAAGAAGTCAGAAAAAAGAAAGCTGGTGATGATGTAATAAAATAAAGAAGGCATGTTCCTCCCCTAGCAAGCAGGAGAATTTGGCAGCTTTGGCCCCGAGGCTGTCTTTAAGGTCAAGAATAGAAACAACTACTAGAATGTATGATGCTGCCTAGATTGGTAGAGCTAAGAAATTAGCAGTGGTTAAGAAGAGAGCAGCATCACTGAGGTAAAATATTCTGGGAAGTGTTTCTGAGATACATATGAACACATAAAGAAGCTGAGTTTCAGAGATACAGAGTGCAGAGCTAGAGAAGTGATTCAAGCCCCTTGGAGGAAGTCAGAGTATGATGTGTGGATCCCAGACATTGTAACAAGAAGGTATAAAGTTGAAGTTGACTTGGATACCCCAAGATGTTACAGATACCTTCAGAGGAAAGCTACTAATAGGGAGTAGAACAAGCACAGAGGAAAGAAGTTTCTTGTAGTCAATGAAAATGAAAGGAGTTGGAGATATGAAGACAACTTTTACATCAGACGGACATCTGAGATTGGAGTTTATCCAGTTGGCTTTTGGTCTTGCTTTGGTCCAGTATTTCCTCATTTTGACATTTAGGAATGGTAATGTATAGCCTGTGATGTTGGAGGTTTGTGATCTGCCTTTTGGTTTTGATTTTAGAGGGGATTACAGTTAAGTGATTGGATGAATCTCAGAAGAGACTGAACTTTGGACTTTTAATATTGTTAAGACTGTTACGAACCATGGAACTTTTGACTAAATGTACTTTGCATTATGCTATGCCTAGGTATGGCTTCCATAGGCTCAGTGTTTTAACAAGCCTATGGGGGCCAGGGAGTGGAATGTGGTAGTTTGAAATAATTCCAGAGAAATTTTACTAATGAGAGAGATGTTACAATCAACTATGACATTAAATGTTTCTGTACTTTAAAGTGGGTGATAAATATTTTATCCACATGAAAACAAGCCTTAAGAAATTCAGACTCCTTTCCCTCTAAGGCCAGACAAGGCAGCCAGGGGCCTTGGACCAGCTTGTGTATACACTTTGGTTCGTTAGTCTCTAGGAGCTCTCTGGAGTCCAGGATAGTTAACACTTTTAGTCTTCCTATGCAGTTGCCATTCCTTTCAGTTCCTTCAATCCTTCCCCTAACGCTTTCTTATGGGTCCATGACCTCAGCACAATGCTTGGGTGTGAGTATCTGCATCTGTCTCAGTCACCTGCTGGGTAGAGCCTCTACCTATCCATGCTAGGCTTCTGTCTGTAAGCACAACAAAACATCAGTAATAGTGTCAGGGACCAAAGCCTACTCGTGGGATGGATTTCAATTTGGGCTGGTCACTGGTCAGCCCTTTCTTTGATCTCTGCTCTATCGTTGTCTCTACATTTCTTTTAGATAGGACCAATTTTGGGTCAAAAGATTGTAGGTGGGCTTTTGTCTCCATCCCTCCACAGAGGGTCCTGTCTGGCTGCTGGTGGTAATCTCTTCAGTTTATATCATCACTGTTGGGTATTTCAGCTAAGGTCACAGAATATATATGATAGATCCCACAGACCCAAAAAGGGTACAGAGAAAGGAAGGCCCAATTGAGTATGCTTGAATTCCACTTAGAAAGGGAACAAAATAGTTATGGATGGAGGGAAGGAGGGACCTGGGTGGGAGAGGGGAAGGAGAAGGTAATAGAGGTACAACATCAGGTATAGGTAGAGACAGGAAAGAGGCTCAGAGGGCCAGGAGAATGAACGGAAATATGCAGCTGCTGGGGGTAAGTTGTGCAGTAAATCCCTAGGAAGTCCCAGAGACCTCTGATGGGAGAGGCTCCCAAAGATGTATTTTCTAAGAGCTATGATTAAGATTTTCCAAATGTTAGAAATGGGAACTTTTTAGTTTGATTTCAGTGAGTTGAAATTTGAAAAAATATTTAGTAATGGAAAAGTGTAATCATTCATTTCTGATTGGCTTATACAAAAGTTGTAGGATTTAACTCTAGAGAAAACACATTGAGATGAATGATCAGCTTACATAAGCGAAGTTCTACAGATATTTTCCTATCATGTATTTTATTGTTAAAGAAAAAAAAAGGAATATCATAGAAACCTTGTAAATACAGAACACAACTCCTATATGGGGGAAGATAAGACAGCTTGACTGTGTTACCACACCCAGGAATCTAATTAACAAAATGGAAGTACACTGTAGAAAGGAAGCGATTTGACATGGGTAGAGGGATCAACCCATAAAACTATTGAAAACATCTTGAACATAGTCTATGAATGTGAAAATGTGTTCTAAATTTATCAAACACTTGAGAAAAAACAGGCAAATGTGAGAAAGTTTCAAAGCGGAAAAAGTAAATCCTTATAAAAAGAGGTTGGGGAAGATAGTCACTAAGAATATGAGAGTTACAAACAGAGATATACAATTGATTTCATGAAAATATTTTAAAGAAAGGGTTGCATTTAAAAGAACATGTAAATATGCTACACTAAATCCGAAGAAAATAATAATTTCAGATAAAATAAAGGATTATTAAAATGCACAAAAACAAAATAAAGCAAATGAAACTAAAAAATAAAAAAACAACAAAAAGACAAAGATCTCAAGGATTTCTTTCTTCATACACAAAAGTATGCCTATTCGTATCTCTCATAGCCTCCTAGTTTATAATTTTAATCACAGTTGTTCTTTTTTATTATTATTACATTAATGTTTTTGCAGTTCAGTAGTATTCTCCTCCTGGTCCGCCCTCCCCCAGTTCCACATGCCATTCCTTCTCCCCCCTGTCTCCAACAATTCTTAATTTTTGTTTCATATTGATGTTTTGTATTTTTAATGGTATTGTCTCTGGATGAGTTACCTCTTATTCAATCCACTATACTTAAACATGTACACTTAATGCTATCTAATATCAATTACAGGTGCCGGTTTCATTGAAATGATTACAGCTGGACAACCTGCCAAGTATCTTGGGCAGCACTGGCTGGGATTGGGTTGGGTGATCAATGCAACATTGGATACTCACTCTACCTGCTGTTTCTCATGTACTCCATGTGCTGACTCCTTGTCTGCTTGCTTATTCATTGTGGTTCCCAAAATGGCTGCTCTAACTGGACACAAATCTTGTTTTAAGGGCACAGTATAACAACACTCACAAGCTGAATTATTCTTCATAACTATCCTTTTATTTCTTAATTTTATTTGAACTGAGGATCAAAATCTATTTGTGCCCTCATTTCATTCCATATAGTGAATGGTAGCATTCCTGTCTTCAACTGTCTCTAAAATCCAAATCTGGTCTTGATACAATACTGATTTCAGGTTTCACCACAAAGGTGTTTGTGTGTTGTTTCTTTTGTCACTGAAGCCTAAAATTTATTCTGAAGAATTCTTTAATGTGTAGTGTATTGGTTCCAAGTCAAAACTCTTCTTGAAAGTGATATCTCTGATAGCAGGAGCTGTGCCACTCACATGTGGTTTACTACTATACACCTGGTGAGTGTCGTTGAAGGTACTCCTAATTTGAAGCATTAAAAGAAAATATATATTTTTTATACTTTTACATGTTTTTTGCAACTTTATTAAACTGCAATTAGTTTTAGCTTTCTATAATGAAGATTTATATTTAATTGGAAAATTTAAAGCTGTATTTAGATTAAAATTTGGGGATTTTGTAAGTAAAGAAATATGTATATATCAACTTCAGGGAGGTTTTGCTTAAATAGTTACTGATTTACAACATTTTCTAGGGTCAATCTTTAAAAATATAAAGTTTCCATCTTTTCTTTTGTTTAAAAAGAATAAATTCTGTTATTTATAGACTGATTCTCCTTACAAAAGATGGGAAGTCTTTTAATATTTATGTGAATGAAAATTAACAATTACAGTTATATAGAAAACTCATTTATAAACACTACTAAGATATATATATTGATGTATGCATTTTTGAATGGGTTTAACAGCCAAAAGAAAAGTTTTGAATTCTCATTCACAAACATTCAGGTATGATCATATTGATCAATATAGTTCATTCACATGCAAAGAAAATGGCTGATTCACTTTAAGGTCTTATTCTATTTTCATTAATGAAAAATGGACTTAGTCTAGTTGGTTTGATTCTTTTGTGTTTTATATATCATTTGACTTTAATTACAAACATTTGAGATTACTATAATATGAATGGGAGAAGTTTGTTGACATCTAAAGAATAGATCTGAAGTAAAACTACATGCATAAATAAACCAAAAAAAAAAGAAAGAAAGAAAGAAAGAAAGAAAGAAAGAAAGAAAGAAAAAATAGAAGGAACTAGCAGTCAACAGTAGAATCTCTCAACAGTCTGCATAACAATTCCAATCAAGTGAAATCCCCTAATAGTACCATTAAAGTATTCTTTGCTATTACAAAACCAGCACATAAAATAAAATACAGAATTCCAAGTACAGTTCATGACAGGTTTTATTCATGATAATCGTGTCATTTTCTTTATGCTATTTCAAATGTCATTACCATAATCCCTTAAATGTTTTTTGCTTTTAGCTTCTTTTAATATCTTGGTATAGCAAGTAAAGAACATTTTAAACAAAAGGACATTTCTAGTTTATGATTAGATGAGAAATCGTGTTTCAAATATATTCTTCTGATATATTCATATATTTTATAGTTTAAAAAATCTATAAAGCATTAAAGTTTCTCCTATTTCAAATTGTACTTTGAATGATAGTGTTTTTCCTTTTTACCTATCTTAATGTGAATTCTCTCTTAATCCGGCCAACATTATTATTCCTATATTCAAGCTTCGGTTCATCTCCTTTATTTGCTGAAAGGCTGTCAAATGCTTTGATCTTTTTCACCTGTTATGTGAAGAATTTATTCTTTTAATTTATCATCTTCATCTGAGTCTTCCACTTTATTATCATCACATTTTTTTTAATCTCTTCATCTCAAAATAAGCTTTGCGTTTTCCTCTATTATTTTAGAATGACATAAAATCATGGTTTTGTGGCAGTATGTAGAAATGTTTTGATTAATAAAAACTTTTAGAGTGTTATCATTACAAATATTCAACAGCAAGCCTGGTAGCAATATTAATGCAATATATTATAACAATGTGTAATATATCATTTTATGCTTTTATTAGAAGTGTTTCTACTGATACAAGTAGATTTATCTATAAAAATCGTTGAAAAGTGTATTTTACTACTGTGTAATAGAAGTAAGCAAGCACACAGGGAATGAAAGATAGGCAATTAAATTATGTATAATAATCTTAATAATGTTTCTATATAAAGCAGTGTAATTTGAAATGCATTTATTCATTTAAGAATATAGATTAATGAAATTCTAAAAGATCAATAACTTTAATGTTGAAGACCCTATATTCTAATGTATTTACAAAATATGTTTTACATGTTCATACATTATTTAATTGTTATGAATTTTTCTTGTTATAAAACTTAGAAAATAATTATACTGTAATAATTACATTTTATATTAACATTTATTACTGATGTAAGAAACTACCCAAATAAAAGAATCACAAAATTATTAAAGTAGATCATAAAACTAAAAATGTGCCTTTGAAAATATTAGCAATGTGATAAATGTGATATATTTGGTAGTAGTGTAAATGGGGAATGTTCAAATCCAGTCCATGCACACATTTCTGAATATACTTACTGAATTTTATATATTTATATGCACATATATTTATTATAATATCTTGAAATATAATTTTCATTACTTTAAATGAAACTTTTATTGGTCTGATGTAATTGTCATCTTGCAGGCTTGCTGCTGAATAAGCTCACCCTCTTCAATTCCTTTTGAACTCTGCTGACTAGTTCAAAGCCGTTCTTGCTGAAACTCCTCCCCAAGCTGACTGATTCAATCTGGCTTCTCTCAGATTCTAACTGAATTGCTCTGTTTGACCTCAAAACATCTCTGGTATTTAGTTCTAAGCTTCTGGCTCCTTCTTATTCTCTGGCTTCAACATCCTCTGCTGAGCTGCACTAAACTGAATGAACTCACAAATTATCTCAGTTCCCCTGTACTGTGCTCATTTCACTGACTCCTGACTCTTTGCCTTTCTCTCTCTCCCTGTGCTGCATTGAAATACCTTGTTTTGACTGTGCTGTTCTCATCAGAGTTGGGCATATCCTATCTCTGACTCATTCTGTCAAACTGTTCTCTGATATGTCCCTAAATTTGACATCATTGTTTGGCATTAAAGGTGGGGATTAAAGATGTTTGGTGTGTCTGTATTTCATCAATATCACACAAACCTAGAGGGTCTTTGGATGTAATTTGAGGAGCCATGTTGCCATAACAAAATTCCTCTAGAATTAATTGAAGAACTTTTAACAAATTAAAAGTGATTGAAAGGTATCAGAAACTCTGACTAGTTCAAAATTTTATTAGAGGAACTTAAAAAAGTATTTGAAGATAGGGAACGAGGTGGGGAGGGAAGCAGCAGAGGCAAGGGGAAAGGATCAAATGTAGGTAGAACCAAGGAAAGATGGCCAGGAAAAGAAAGAGAAATCGGTAGAGGAGGGAGAAGCAAGGAGGGGAAATATCTTTAGGATGTGTCAGAGACCTGGAATTGGGGAGGCTCCAGAGAGTCTACAAGGTTTACTCTAGATGAGATTCCTAGTAGTGGGGGATATGGAACCTGAAGCGTCCACTTCCTATAGCCAGGAAGGACTCTCAGTCAAGGAATAAGGACACCAACCCACCCACAAAAACAGATCCAAAATTTGTCCTGACTACAAGAAATGCAGGCACAAAGATATCATAGTGGCAGAGGAAATGGCCAGCCAACGACTGTCTCAATTTGAGATCCATCCCATGGGCCAGAACCAACCATTAACACCATTAATGATTTTCTGTTATGTCTTAGACAGGAGTCTAACATAACTATCTTCCAAGAGGCTTCACCCAGCAGCTGATCCAAACAGATGCAGAGACACAGAGCCATACTTTAGCCTGAGCTTGGGAAATCCTGTGTAAGAGTTGGGGGAAGGACTGAAGAACCTGAAGGGATTAGAGATTGCACAAGAAGATCAATAGAGTTAACTAACTTGGACTTTGGGGGCTCCCAGAGACTGAACCACCAACCAAAGAGAGAACATGGGCTGGATTTAGATCTTCCTGCACTTATGTAGCAATGGTGCAACTTAGTATTCATTCAGGTTCCCCAACAACTAAAGTAGGGGTTTACCCTGACTCTGTTGCCTGCCTGTAGATACTGCTCCCCTAACTGGGCTATCTTGACCAGCCTCAGTGGGAGAGGGTGTGTCTAGCTCTGCAGTGCCAGGATCCATTTTGCAATAAAAACAATACCAGATGTCTATTAAATCCTTGCCAAAACAATTCTATGAACAAGGGTTTTCCACAAGACAATAATTGTTGCTTTGACATAGCCAGTAATTTGGACAAAGGCTGTGAAAAAAATCTAAAAGATCATTGCTTCTCCTGTCTCTGTCAAGAAATTGTCATTTGAGTGAATATCCCAGGAGAAAGCGGATTCATTTGCCAGTATCTGTAGCAAGAATGGCAGGGCCACCTCTGTGTAAACCCCATGGGCCAGCAAACTCAAAAGCATCTCCTGCAGGACTGAGGACTGCCAGAGAGATCAAGGATTGCTGGTGCAGGCAAGGCCAGTCAATCAGGAACTGCTGTTTAGAGGTGTTTTCTTGGGATCAATGGGGCACAGGTGGAGGAGCTTACAGCAGTGTTCAGATGGGCTTGCTGTGGTGTTTCTCACCTGCTCCCGGAGTCCGTGTTGTTGACTGCTTGCTATCTCACCTCCAACTCCCCAAAAGAGGTAGGGTTTGGCAGCAAGTAGTACAGGGCACAGACAACAAGTGTCCTCCTGGGTACAGACGGCTGACTTTTGAAATTATCTCCAATTTCTGGAGAGCAAACACCTGCCAACATGGTAAGCACCTGTTATAAAGACCCTGAGTACACTGTCTGTGTCTACCCCACTGAATATGCTGGAAGGTTCTGTGAGACAGATGATAATGAGTGTGTTTCCGGTCCTTGCCACAATGGGGCTGTGTGCCAGGAAGGAATCAATGGCCACTCCTGCTTCTGTGTGCCTGGATCCCAAAACAGACATTGTGACTTGGAAGTGCATAAATGTGTTTCTGATCCCTGCAAGAATGAGGCTGTATACTTCAATAAGATAGGAAGACACACATATGTCTCAGGTGAGAACTGTGAGTTGAAAATTTATGAATATGGATTCTAGCCATGTCTACATGATGCTACATGTCAGGATGCTCTTGAGGCTTACTTCTCTGACTATGTACCTGGATTCCTTGGAGATTACTCTGAACTCAAGTTTGATGCCAGTACGCCATGTGTCCATGGAAGTTTGTGTGTGGATGGAAGAAACAACTACTAACATGACTGCACAAGTAGTGGATTCTAAGGGACACACTGTTTTGATTCCTCATTGTTAGTCAAAGCCTTGTCACAATGACAGCATGTGAGGCCATTGTTGACAACTGTATTTTTCACTTCTGGCTTGGATACACAGGTTCCCTGTATGAGAGGGACATAAATGAATACAGTAGCAACCCTACCTAATTTTGGGGACAATACGCCCATCTGTTCTCTGAGGATCATTGGGGACACATTGTTGACCTGCCTTCCTCCTTCAACTACCTTGGAGTCTTATATTGTGTTTGTATCTGTCATTGTAGATTCACATACAGGAACCTAGCATAACTGCCTCTGAGAGGCTCAAGACAGGAGCTGATCAAAACAGATACAGAGAGCCACAACCAAATGTTGGATGGAGCTCAGGGAGTCTTGTGGAAGAGCTGAAGGAAGGATTGAGGAACTCGGAGGAGAGAATAGGGGCTCCATAGGGAGACCAACAGAGTCAAGACACCTGGACCTTTGGGAGCTCCCAGAGACTAAAGCACTAACCAAAGAGCATACAAGAGCTGTATCTAGGTCCCCCACACATGTAGCAGATGTACAACTTGGTCTTCATGTGGGCCCTCCAATGACTGGAGTGATGACTTACCCTGACTCTGTTGCATGTATTTGGATTCTGTTCCACTAAGTGAACTGTCTTTTCTGGTCTCAGAGGGATGTGCCTAGTCCTGCAGTGACCTGAGGTACCAAGGTGGGTGCCTAGGGTGGGGGACCTTCCCCTTCTCAGAAGTAGAGAAGAGGGGTTAGAGGAAGAGCCATGGGAAGGAGTACCATGGGGGAGTGTAATCTGGATGTAAAGTGAATGAATGGATGAGTGGATAAATAAATAAATAAATAGGAAAAGGCAAAAATAGTGGTTTTATTGTTGTCCATCCATGTCATTTTAGAATGATAAATAATGAATGATGAATACAGGTGGGTAGATACCTCAGTCAGTAGAATGCCCACATGAGGGCCTGGTTCATATTAGACATGAGACATGAGAAGCTGGATTCATATCCTCAAGACCCACACCAAATGCAGAAGCAGTGACATGTGTCCATAACTCTATAAATGAGGTATGTAGAGACTGATAGGTCTCACAGCTTATTGACTAGTCAGCTTGTCCAAATGAATGACCTCCAGTTTCATTGAAACACCCTGTCTCAAATAACGAAGATGGAGAGGATTAAATAATATACCTGGCATCAGCCTGCAGGCTCTATGTGAACAGGCACCATCAAGTACATGCGCAGAGGCACACACACTATAAAGAGGCACGTGTGACACATATATATAGGTGTGCACACACACAATTATTGTAACTATGAGAAAAAAACAAAAGGGGTGCTTAGCATCTTTGGTCACTCTTTGATTATAGAAATGGAAAAGTCTACATAATCTATCAGAAAATCATATCCAGTTCAGGTCTTAGATTGTTACAACAATTCATTTTTCAGCTATATGTATTATTCTCAATATATGACAAAACCGTTGATTAAATTTCACAGTCTGTTCTTGAATAAAGACTTAGGAAGCTAAAAATAGAAGAAATACTTCATAGATTTGTGTTCCTAGGAATAGAATAAATCCACAGAAGCATTATGGAGATAAAATGTTCCATTACTGTCAAAAAGATGAACAAGCCTGGTTCACTGTGCCTGTCACTTAACATTTTTCTAGGAGTCTTAGACTATGGTGTGACTGAAAAATAAATAAAAGGCCAAAATTTGAACAGCATAAACCATTTCATATTTTTAAAAATCCAACCTGTTTTTTAACACTGCCTAAACATAGAAGAGAAAAGACTGCAAAATGTCATAAAACATTAGAATTTAAATTTTATGTTAATAATCACTGTGTATTAGGACAAATTTTTCTATGTAAAAGTTTTCTAAATAGAAGATTCCAGAAGAAAAAATAAAGCACATCTCCTACCTTACAGCAAGTTGCTAAATGGAGAGACAGTTATTCTGAACATCAAATTCTTCTAATCACTGAACTGGGACAAATGTTAAGGATTCTAATGAACCAAGCTTCTGCCTTTTCATAAAAAGGACATAATTAAACATTTATTAAAGAAGAAAATAAAGTATTATATTGAATAAAATAGAAACTGAAACCTACATCCACCACAGTCCAACTTCATTCTCTGTAGACTACTACTAATTCTAAAAATAACATAGGAATCTAACTGGAGACCAGAACATAGAGAAAAATTTTAGCTTTTAAAGTATTTACTTCTAAATATTTCAAAAGAATATTTTAGAAGACCAGAGAATATTCATTTGATGGCCTAATCTACTACTCTAGGTTTCTTCCTTCTCAATGTGCTTAGATGAACAGATACACAAACAGAAACCTTTTCTTTCTTATCCTTTCACGTTTTTCTCTTCTTAAAATGTACAGTGATAAAATCCAGATTATCATTGCATATTCTAGTATACACATGCTCATTTATATTTTTACGACAAAATCATTTTCACGGTGATGAGATGCCCATCAAAACTGGTTTAAGTAGAGTTAGCAGTACTGAGTTCTGGACCGGTTTAAGTACAGTTAGCAGTACTGAGTTATGGACCGGTTTAAGTACAGTTAGCAGTACTGAGTTATGGACCGGTTTAAGTACAGTTAGCAGTACTGAGTTCTGGACTCCGTGCACTATTGTATAGGAACCTTCTGGCTTGGAGAAGCTGATTATCTAAGTTATCTATTAGTTGATTATCTAAGAGATTATTCATCCTCTGTTAAAATAGCATTATCATTTGCACATGGTTTATACTTTTAATGTTTCCTATCTAAGTACTTTATTCTCTAGATTTTTCCTGACCCAGGAATGAAATAGTTAAGTATTCTTTCCATTGTGTACCTGGGTTGTTACATCTGAATCATACCTGGATATGTATAAAACGTAGATACATTTTCTACAAAATGATAGATGCTGTCCAACATTGCCAGATTTTTTTAGTTCATGCAAATTCCCGGGAATTTATAGTGTATTCAGCAACCATAGAGTTGCAGACTCAAACGTATAGGAAAACTCCTATACTACCAATCAAATGTTTTAGCTTTTTAATTTAAAAGAAGACTAATAAGGAAAACAACAACAAACAATTTCTACTCTTCCTTCAGGCTTAAAGGAGATGGATATGTGGGTTACAATCCAATGAGTTAATTAAAAAGCCATATATAAGAATTTGTGCTTTAATGGGGCTAAATGGTACACCTATATTAATAGCATCTAGTTAAGACAGGAGGACTGTGTGTTCAAGGCCAGTCTGGACTTCCCAAGACTGCCCTGGGTTGTACAGTGAGAACTAACGTCAAACAAAATGAAGCACAGGTAAAATCTTGAATGAACTCCATCAGATGGAAAATCAACTTCGTCCGAGCAGCTGGGGAATGAGATGAGCCATTCACTGAAGCATTACTGGGCTGACTACTTGAATCACAGACAGATAATGGCATGTCTGCTTTTGTATAAAATTTCCTACCACTGCAGTCTCAGTGTTTCCTCCTCTAGTTTTAGTATATGGCAATTTCTATGGTTTTGTCATTTAAATATTGGACTTGGAGATTATTGATTCTGTACTAATATTCTACTTCAGAAAATGAGAATTACTTGTTTAACCTTTACGTATGTAATAAGATCTTGTTACTTTTATATTGTTTTTGTTTTTTTGATACTTTATTTACATTTCAAATGTTTCCCCCTTTCCAGATCTCACTTTTGGAAACCCCCTCCCCCTCCCCCCTCCTCCTGCCTCTATGAGAGTATTCCCCCACCTACCCACCCACTCTTGTCTTCCCTCCTTGGCAATCTCCTATACTGAGGCATCTAACACCCTCAGGGCAAGGGCCTCTCCTCCCCCTGATGACTAACAAAACCCTCCTCTGCTGCCTATGTGGCTAGCACCATGGGTCCCTCCATGGGTATTCTTTGGTGATCCATTCTCAGGAAGCATTGGGAGGTCAGGCCAGTTGACACTGTTGCTCCCTCCATGGGGCTGCAAACTCCCTCAGCTTCTTCAGTCCCTCATCTAACTCCTCCATCTGGGACCTCACGCACAGCCCAATGTTTCCATGAAGTGACTCTTGGGTGTTCCGAACTTTTGGGCTAATAACCACTTATCACTGAGTCATACCGTGTTCATTATTTTGTGACTGAGTTACCTCTCTCAGGATAATATTTTGAAGTTCCATCCACTTGGCTGAGAATTTCATAAAGTCATTGTTTTTGATAGCTGAGTGGTATTTCATCCTGTAAATGTACCACATTTTCTGTATCCATTCCTCTGATGAGGGACATCTGGGTTGTTTCCAGCTTCTGGCTATTATAAATATGGCTGCTATGAACTCAGTGGAACATGTGTCTTTATTACATGTTGGAGCATCTTCTGGGTAAATGATCAGGAGTGGAATAGCTGGGTCCTCAGGTAGTATTATGTCCATTTTTCTGAGGGTCCATCAAACCGATTTCCACAAAATTATTAAAGTAGATCATAAAACTAAAAATGTGCCTTTGAAAATATTAGCTCCTTCCCCCGGCTCCTCCTCAGTCCCTGTGTCCCACAGATAATGGGCAAGTCCAACTGAGCAGTGTTGCTCCTCTTACCCCCTCCCACGGGCTTTTCCATACTCCTGGGAGGCTAGCTTTCTCCAGCGCTATTTGGCTATGGAGCCCTGGTTGCCCAGGCAGAGGTCTCCACTTTTATATTTTAAAATTATACACTTTTGGTTTCATATTGAAAATTAATTACAGACCCTCACACCTGCTAGGTAAGAGTCAATCCTCACTCTCTTTTATTTGATTCATATGAAAAACTTGCATATGCTTGTTAAGAAGAGGGAAGGAGCAATAATGCACATATAGTCTTATCTGGCATCAGATATTCTGAAAATGGACTTTTCTTCAGAGGAATTACCATCCAATATTTTATTAGAATTATTATGGCTATAAAAGAAAGAGCTTGTGTTAACACAACAATGTAAATTTGTCTAGATTTTATCACTAAATAATAGTAACCCTTATCTAACTATATCAACCCTTTGCTGTTTTTATTTTTTTTTTCTTCCTTAAATCAAATATCAATGTTTTCAAGGACCCTAGTTGTCTTTTTCTGTGGTTTAGGTAAATTCAGAGCTAAGTATTTTCTCCCTCTCCTTCTCCTTTTCCCTCTCCCTTTCCTTCTTTCACTCCCTCTATCTCTCCTACATCCTCTACCAAACCCTCTCCCAATCTCTTCCTCTTTATGTTGGTCTCTGAATATATGTCTCTCCCTCTCTCCTTCTATAATCCATGTATTTTTCCATTTTGAATGGTTTTGATTTAGTAATATGTTTTCATGATGTGAACATGGCTTATGTGGTGCAGTGTTGGCTTGACAAGTCAAAAGCTCTTAAGCCAGATATGATGATGCATGCCTGTGTATAAAACTTGAAACTGAAGCAAGGACATTACAGATTCAAGGTTATTCTTTTGCTAAGCTTCATTGTGAGTTTGTTGATTGCCTGTCAAAAGTTATTAGCTAAACAACAAATCTGAATGGAGTCACCAAATTAAAATCTCTAGAAATTCAGTTTGGATGCATCAAGGACTGATTCTTGTTTAAAGAGTCACTCTCTTCATATTGTAAGAGCTACTTTAGACTTCACCTTTTTTGTAGTGTGGGAAATTTTATTCACTTTGCATCCCAATTACAGCCCTCTCCCTCCACTGTTCCCAGCCCCACCCTTATAAGTCTCTACCCTCCTTGCCCCCATCCCTTTTCCTCAGAGAAGGGAGCATCCTTTGAGTACCACCCCACCCTGGGGCATCTAGTCCCAGCTGGTCTATGCACATCCTCCTTGGTTGGTGGCTCAGACTGTGGGATCCCTCATGGTCCCAGGTTAGTTGACTCTGTGAGTCTTCATGTGGTGTCCTTGACCAGTGCGACTTGCTCACTGCCCCCACAATCTTCCACAAGACTCCAAGGCCTCTGCCTGATGCTTGGCTATGGATTTCTGCATCTGCTTCCATCTGCTGCTGGACGAAGCCTCTCAGGAGACAGTCATGCTAGGATCCTGTCTGCAAGCATAGCAAAGTATCATTAATAATATCAGGGGTTGGATCTCTCACTTGAGATGGGCCTCAAATGGGGGCAGTCATTAGTTGGGTATTCCTTCAGTCTCTGCTACATCTTTATCCCTGACAATCTTGCAGACAACACAGATTTTGTGTTTAAGGTATTATGGGTGGATTGATGTCCCCTCCCTCCTCTGGAAGTCCTGCCTGGCTACAAGAGGTGAACATATCAGTCTCCATATCCCCCTCTGGTAGGACTCTAAGCTAGGGGTACCCCATAGACTCCTCTTATCCTCTCCGACTTCAGAGTTCCAACTAGATTTCCCACCCCCTGTACCAAATTCCATTCTCATTCCCAAGGTTCTCCACAAAGGCCCTGCTCCCCACACCTGATTGCTGTTCCTCTTACCATCCTCAACTCCTCTCCTACCTAGTAACCTCTCTCTATCCTCCCCCTGTGACAATTTAGTTTCCTCTTCTGAGATCCTTCATTGGGATCTCTGTGCTACCTTCTTTGTGTCTGTGGATTATCGAATGGTTATCCTGTACTTTATGGCTAACATCCACTTGCAAGTAAGTACATACCATTCATGTCTTTCTGGCTCTGGGTTACCTCACTCAGGATGATATTCTCAAGTTCCATACATTTGCCTGCAAAATTCATGATATCTTTGTTTTTAATTGCCAAATACTTTCTCATTGTATAAATGTACCACATTTTCTTTATCCATTTTTCAGTTGAGAGACATTTAAGCTATTTCCAGATATTGACTATTATGAATAAAAGCACTAGGAAAATAGTTGAGCAAATTTTTTCATGGTATGGTAAAGTATCTTTTGGGTAAAAGCCCAGGAGTGGTATAGCTGGGTCTTGAGGTAGAACTATTTCCAGTTTTCTACCAGATTGCTTTCCAAAGTGGTTGTACTACTTTGCACTCCCATCAGCAATGGAGGGATGTTTGCTTGCTCCACTTCCTCATCGGCATGTGCTCTTACTTAAAAATTTAATTTTAGCCATTCTGATTTGATTTACACTTCCCTACTGATTATGGATTTTGAACATGTCTTTAAGTGCTTCTTGGCCATTTGAGGTTCCTCTGTTGAAAATTCTCTGTTTAGCTCTTGTGTTAGTCAGGGTTTCTCCTCCTGCACAAACTATCATGAGAAAGAAGCAAGTTGGGGAGGAAAGGGTTTATTCAGTTTACACTTCCACATTTCTGTTCACCACTAAAGGAAGTCAGGACTGGAACTCAAGCAGATCAGGAGGCAGGAGCTGATGCAGAGGCCATGGAGGGATGTTTCTTTTTCTTTTTTTTGTTTTTTGGTGTTTTGTTTTGTTTGGTTTGGTTTGGTTTGGTTTTTCGAGACAGGGTTTCTCTGTGTAGCCCTGGCTCTCCTGGAACTCACTCTGTAGACCAGGCTGGCCTCGAACTCAGAAATCCGCCTGCCTCTGAGGGATAGAACCCAAGACTTATAGAACCCAAGACTTCCAGCCCACAGATGGTACCATTCACAAGGGACTCTCCCCCCTTGATCACTAATTGAGAAAATGCCTTATACCTGGATCTCATAAAAGCATTTTCTCAACTGAAGCTTCTTTCTCTGTTTTATGAGCCTTTTCCTGAGTTGTAATTCGTTCTTTGCCTTGGGGATGTTTCTTCTTTTAAATACCCCCAACTTCAGCTGCTGGGGGCCGAACCCCTCTGCCTCTGCGTAGGTTACGGTTCGACCCCAATGCATTGGTTTTCTCACCGCCCCGCCCCTGAATTAAACCTTGTGTGATTGCAGCAAGGACGATCTTTCGTGAGTTCTTGGGGGGTCACACCATCCCGAGATTTGAGCCAGGGTTTCCCCGACTTGGGGGGTCTTTCAATACTTTCTTCAAGAGGGAAAAATGTTGAAAGACCCCCGAGCTGGGGAGACCCTCACTCAAGTCTCGGGACGGCGCGACCCCCCAAGAACTCACGAAAGACTGTCCTTGCTGCAATCACACAAGGTTTAACTCGAGGGTGGTGGAAGGACCGTGGAAGGACCAGTGCACTGGGGTCAAACGCGTAACCTATGCAGAGGCAGAGGAGTTCAACCCCCAGCAGCTGAAGTCGGGGGTATTTAAAAGAAGAAACATCCCCAAGGCAAGGAAGGAATTACAACTCAGGAAAAGGCTCATTCACAAAGCAAGGGGTGGGGAACGGAAAGAATTTGCATTATGGGGAAGTAAGGATCACAGGTTAGTTGCACAAACATTTCTGATTCTTGAAACGTTTTGCCTCTGGTCCTGAGGCCAGGTCAAAGTCACCAATAGGAATGTAGCTGGGTGGGATTTTTCCCCGGGCATGTAGTTTCTAATCTTGGCTCTGAGCCAGGTCAAAGTCACCCGTTTCTTAGGAGAAAGAATGTCGTTGCCTTCCTCATAAAAGGGCCAGGTCTTACAATATCAGGTACCGTCACAATCAAAAGCAAAATCAAATTCCAACTGTTCAATGTCTGGGATCCACTCACGATCTTCTAGGCTCCTCCAAGGGCTTGGGTGTTGCGGGAAGTATTAAAAAAAGATGGAATGTATAACCCAGTTCTTGCATTATGCCCTGGTTCTCTCATCCCTGGCAGGCTGACCAGCCATGCACTGGTGGGCAATGGCTGGCCTGCTTTCATCTCATGGAGATCTGACTCAGAGCTCCAAGATCTCTCCACCCAGCTCGCTAGGTTCCCACTGGCAGGTCGTTACCACGCCAGCCCCATGCTTCAATGCCCAGTGGCCTCTGTGGTGCACATCAGGGAAACCCACACTTTGCTGCTGTACCTTTCTCTCTGGAACTCAGACTAGCCGCTGAATGAAGGAAAACACAACACAAACATAGTTCAGAATCAATAATAACTCAATCTCTGCATGCATCAATTAAAACCTAATCTTGTAAACCTTATCAAAGTCTGATATCTCCAGTGTCAAATACTTGCAGATCCACCATGATACCAGGAGACTCTACTAGCTATATCTTACCTATCTGCTCTCCCCATTCCAAAAAAGGCTCTCCCTTTCTCCTGCTCCTCTCTTCCCCCTTCCAAACCGGAATTCCCTCCTTACATGCCCGGTGGTTGGCTCTATTATTCATTAGGGGATTTGTTCACAAGAAGTCACAGGTGTAACTCACTCCTTCTCTGAAGTCCCTCCCATGAGGGCAGAATTAGAATACAAAAAGCCCCAGGGATATCTACAACACTTGGGTCACTTCTTCAGCTCCGCCCTTTGTAGTACACACCTTGTCTTCTAGGCTCCAGATGCCTGTACTCAACTGCTGCTGCTGTTCTGGGGGGTCATCTCATGATACTGGCATCTCCAAAACACTGCTGTCTTCTGCTGCAACTAGACTTCACCAAGAACCTCTCATAGGCTCTCTTCATGGTGCAAAGTCTTATCTCCTTTGCATGATCCCTTCAGTCCTGGACCATCAATTGCAACTGAGGCTGCACCTTCACCAATGTCCTTCCGTGGCCTCTCACAGTGGCCGAGCCTCAGCTGCTCTTCATGACCCCTTCATGCCTTCAAAACCAGTACCACCTGAGAGATTCTTACACATTACCAAGTCTAGCCACAGCACAAGGTACAACATTGGCTATCTCTGGAACGCAGCCTCTGTGCTCTCAGAAAACACTTCTCAGAAGATTTCACCCTAGTGATGCTAGTCTCTTCTTAATCACTGCTAATATCTTAGCTCCAGCTAACCAGCATCAATGGTCCCAGGAACGCAAAGTTTTTGCTTTAGTAGCTGACTCTTCAGTCCCAGCTAAGCAAAACCACAAAATCTTCACAATAAAATTAGCAAGGACTCTGATAAGAGTCTTTAATCTTCCCTCTGAAATTTCACAAGCCAGGCCTCCATTTTCTGCACTGTTCTCAGCATTATCTTCCAAGCTCCTACACAACATTCCACAGAGCTCTTAACACTGAATGGCTCTTCTAGCTCAAGGTTTCAAAGTCCTTCCATAGTCCTCCCCAAAACATAGTCAGGTGGTCACCCCACTATGCTGGTACCAATTTGCCTTAGTCAGGGTTTCTATTTCTGCACAAACATCATGACCAAGAAGCAAGTAAGGAGGACAGATTTTATTCACCTTACACTTCCACATTGCTATTCACCACTAAAGGAAGTCAGGACTGGGACTCAAGCAAGTCAGGAAGCAGGAGCTGATGCAGAGGCCATGGAAGGATGTTTCTTACTGGCTTGCTTCCCCTGGCTTGCTTAGCTGGCTTTCTTATAGAGTCCAAAACTAACAGCCCACAGATGGTACCACCCACAAGGGGCCCTCTCCCCTTGATCACTAATTGAGAAAATGCCTTATCCTGGGTCTCATAGATGCATTTTCTCAACTGCGCTCCTTTCTCTGTGATAACTCCAGCTTGTGTTAAGTTGACACACAAAACCAACCTATATAGGCCTGTACCCTATTTTTAAATTTGGTTATTTGGATTGTTGTTGTCTAATTTCTTGAGGTGTTTGTTTGTTTGTTTGTTTGTTTGTTTTGTTGGTTGGTTGGTTCATTGTTTCATTTGTTTTGTTTTGTTTTTTTATACATATTAGCCTTCAGTCTAGTATAGAGTTGTTACAGATACTTTCCCAATCATGTAGACTGCTGTTTTGTCCTATTGACAGTGTCCTTTACCTTACAGAAACTTTTCAGTTTCATGACTTCCCATTTATCAATTGTTGATCTGAGCCTGATCCATTGTTGTTCTGTTCAGGAATCAGTCTTCTATTCCAATGAATTCAAGGCTATTCCCCACTTTTTGTTCTATTAGATTTCATGTATTTGGTTTTATATTGAGGTCACTGACCCATGTGGACTTGACTTTTGTGCAGGGTGATAGATATTGATGTATTATCAGTCTTCTAAATGCTGATATTCAGTTAAAACAAGACCAAATATTGAAAATGCATTCTGTTTTTCCATTGTATGGTTTTGCATTGTCAAAAATTAAGTGTATGTAGGTTTGTGGGTTTATATCAGTGTCTGTGATTCAATTCCATTGATGAACCTGTCTGTTTCTATGCAGTTTTTATTATTATGGCTCTGTATAACAGCTTGAGATTAGGAATAATGATACCTCCAGAAGTTCTTTTATTGGTCATGATTGTTGTAGCTATTCTGGGTTTTTTTTCCATATGAAGTTGAGTATTGCTACTTCCATGTCTGTTATGAATTGTGTTGGAATTTTGATGAGGATTGCATTGAATCTGTAGATTGCTTTTTGTAAGATGACCATTTTCACTATGCTAATCCTAATGATCCATGAGCATGGGAGATCTTTCCATCTTCTGATATCTTCCTCAATTTCTTTCTTCAGAGAAAGAAAGCCCACATACACATGGAAGCTGAACAATGCTTTACTCAATGATAACTTGGTTAAGGAAGAAATAATGAAAGAAATTAAAGACTTCCTAGAATTTAATGAAAGTGAAAGTACATCATATCCAAACTTATGAGACACAATGAAAGCATTGCAGAGAAGAAAACTCATAGTTCTGAGTGCCTCCAAAAAGGAAATTGAGAGAGCATACACTAGTAGCTTAACAGCACACCTGAAAGCTCTAGAACAAAAAGAAGTTATACACCCAAGAGGAGTAGAAGGCAGGAAATAATCAAACTCAGGGCTGAAGTCAACCAAGTAGAAATGAAAAGAGCTATACACAGGATCAACAAAACCAGGAGCTGGTTCTTTGAGAAAATCAACAAGATAGATAAACCCTTAGTCAGACTAACCAGAGGGCACAGAGGCAGTATCCAAATTAACAAAATTAGAAATGAAAAGGGAGACATAACAACAGATTCTGAGGAAATTTAAAAAAAATCATCAGATCCTACTACAAAAGCCTATACTCAACAAAATTGGAATATCTGGATGAAATGGACAAGTTTCTAGACAGATACCAAATACCAAAGTTACATCAGGATCAGATAAACCATCTAAACACTCGTATAACCCCTAAAGAACTAGAAGCAATTATTAAAAGTTTCCCAACCAAAAAAAGGCCAGGACCCGATAGGTTTAGTGTAGAATTCTATCAGATCTTCAAAGAAGACCTAATACCATACCAATACTCTTCAAGCTATTCCACAAAATAGAAACAGAAGGAAGACTTCCCAATTCATTCTATGAAGCCACAGTTACACTGATACCAAAACCTCTCAAAAACCCAATGAAGAAAGCAAACTTCAGAATAATTTCTCTTATGAATATTGATGCAAAAATACTCAATAAAATTCTTGTAAACCAAATCCAAGAACACATCAAAATGATCATTCATTTCTTTAGGTGCTTCTCAGCCCTGCGAATTTTCTCAGTTGAGAATTCTCTGCTTAGCTCTGTTCCCCATTTTTTGATGGGGTTATTTGGTTTTTTGGAGTCTAACTTCTTGAGTTCTTTGTATATATTGGTTATTAGCCCTCTATCGGACATAGGATTGGTTAAGATCTTTTCCCAATCTGTTGGTTGCCGTTTGGTCCTATTGACAGTGTCCTTTGCCTTACAGAAGCTTTGCAGTTTCATGAGGTCCCATTTGTCTATTCTTGATCTTAGAGCATAAGCCACTGGTGTTCTGTTCAGGAACTTGTCCCCCGTACCCAGGTGTTCGAGAGTTTTCCCCACTTTCTCTTCTATTAGATTCAGTGTAACTGGTTTTATGTGGAGGTCCTTGATCCACTTGGATTTGAGCTTTGTACAAGGAGATAGGAGTGGATCAATTTGCATTCTTCTGCATGTAGACTGCCAGTTGACCCATCACCAACCAAAGAATACACATTGATGGACTTATGGTTTGGACCACATATGTGGCAGAGGGTGACCTCTATGGCCATCAGGGAGAGAGGAATCTTGGGCCTGAGGATGTTAGAGGCCTCAGTAAAGGGGAATGTCAAGGCGGGAATATGGGGATGGGTGGACAGGGGTGGGGTGGGGGTGGGTGGGAGGTGGAATTCCCTCCTAGAGGCGGGTTGGGGAGGGGATGGGGGTATCCAAAGAGGAGACTCAGAAAAGGAGAAACATTGGAAATGTACATAAAGTATCAAAAATAAAAAAGGAGGAAAAAAAATGATCATTCACCATGATCAAGTAGGCTTCATCCCAGGGATGCAGGGATGGTTCAATACCCGGAAATCCATCAATGTAATCCACTACATAAACAAACTCAAAGGAAAAAAAAAAACCACATGGTCATTTCACTAGATGCTGAAAAAGCATTTGACAAAATTCAACATCTCTTGATGATAAAAGTCTTGGAAAGATCAGAAATTCAAGGCCCATACCTAAACATAGTAAAAGAATATACAGCAAACCAGTAGTCAATATCAAACTAAATGGAGAGAGACTTGAAGCAATTCCACTAAAATCAGGAAGTAGACAAGTCTGCCCTCTCTCTCCCTACCTATTCAATATAGTACTTGAAGTTCTAGCTAGAGCAATTAGACAACAAAAGGAGGTCAAAGGGATACAATTGGAAAGGAAGAAATCCTTTGTTATCTTGTGTGTAGTTATCCTCCTTGGGTTGGAGTTTTCCTTCTAGTATTTTCTGTAGGGCTGGATTTATGGAGAGATACTGTTTAAATTTGTTTTTTCTAGAAATATGTTGTTTTCTCCACGTAAGGGGATTAAGAGTTTTTCTGGATATAGTAGTCTATGTTTTTTTTGTGGAGTTTTGTTTGTTTTGTTTTTTTTATTTTTGTTTTTGTTTTGTTTTGTTTTTAGACATTGCTTAGTATCTGTCAAGGCCCTTCTAGCTTTTAGAGTTTCTTTCGAGAAGTCAAGCATAGGTCTGCCTTTGTATGTTACCTGGCCCTTTTCCCTTGTAGCTTTTAATATTCCTTCTTCATTCTGTAGATTTAGTGTTTTGATTATTATGTGAAGGGAAAATTTTCTCTTCTGGTCAAGTCTGCTGTTTTATGTTCTGTAAGCTTCTTATGTGTTTAAGAAATCTCTCTTCATGTTGGGAAAGTTTTCTTCCATTTTTTTTTTTTTAAACTATTTTCTGTTCCTTAAAACTGGAACTCTTTAAATTCCTCTATTCTTAGTCTTCTTAGGTTAAGACTTTTCATGATATCCCAGATTTCCTACATGTTTTGTTTCTACAATCTTTTAAAATTCATCCTTTTCTTTGGCTTATGTAATAATTCCTTCTATGGTATCTTCAATGCCTGAGATTCTCTCTTCCATCTCTTTTTATGCTGCTAGTGAGGCTTGGGTCTGTTATTCTTGTTTTCTTCTCTAGGATTTACATCTTCAGAATTCCCTCAGTTTGTTCTTTCTTTATTGTTTCTATTTCTATTTTCAGGTGTTGAGTGGTTTTATTTATCTCCTTCACCTGTTTTTTTTTTTTGTTGTTGTTGTTGTTGTTTTTGTTTTTGAGGTTTTTGTTTTGTTTTGTTTTGTTTTGTTTTGTTTTGGTTTGGTTTGGTTTTGGTTTTTTGAGACAGGGTTTCTCTGTGTAGCCCTGGCTGTCCTGGAACTCACTCTGTAGAGGCCTCAAACTCTGAAATCCACCTGGTTCTGCCTCCCAAGTGCTGGGATTAAAGGCAAGCGCCGCCACTGCCCGGCGCTCTCCTTCACCTATTTAATTGTATTTTTCTGTATGTCTTTAAGGTATTTATTTGTTTCCCCTTTAAATGACTCTACCTGTTTGATTATATTTTCCTGTATTTCTTTAAGTCATTTATTCATTTCTTCTTTAAAGCTGTCTATCATCCTTACAAGTTTGGATTTGAAGTCATTTTCTTGTGTCTGGGTTTTGTTAAGAAATCCAAAGCTCACTGTAGTTGTATAGCTTTGCTCTGAAGGTCTTAGAGTGCCCTGATGTTTTTGGTTGTGTTCTTTAGCAGATGCTTAGACATCTGGTTACCCCTGGATATTCCTGTTTTAGGAGGTATTGGGAGGCGAACGACCATCCATGATCTTAGTGTGGAAGGTCTCTAGTGGGTATCCTTGTGCTGGACAGTGGAACCCAGGAGGACAGTGCAGTTCTCCCAGAAGTTGGGTGTGAGCCTGGGGACAGGAGGATGATTGCCTAGGGGAAGCATGTAGAGAGTAGGCCAGACAATGTAGGTTCTGGGGGGGATGGAGGCCACTGGGGACATCTGGTTGTGCCTCAGAGGACTCAACAGGCAGGGGAACTGGGTGCAGGTATGGTCTGTTTCAGTAATTCTAATGAAAAGGAGAGGAAAGGTGTTCAGACAATGGAGAATCGGGAAACACTAAGCTGCTCAGGATTGTGTATGAAAATTTTAGTTACAAAAATAAATGTTAACAATAAATGTATAAAGAAAACATCTGATTAAAATTCTCACCATGTTCTTCTCTTTGCAACATTATTCCCCTCCCAGAAAAGTTTTCAGCACATGCATCCACTCACTTTCTTCTTCTTTTATTTTGCTGTCATACACATACACATACACACACACACACACACACACACAAACACACACACACACACACATCCTATGAGAATTTTATCAAATGCGTTTTGTTTATATTCACCTCCTCCCAACTCTTCCCAGATTGTCTAGATTTACTCTTTTTCCGATCCCTTTGGGTCCTTTTTAGACAAAGCAAACAAACAAAGAAGCAAACCTGACTTCCTCATTCGCAGATACTAACAATTGTCAATTACTCCTCAGCTAAGGGTAGGCCATCATGCTGAACTCTCTTCTACCTGTTAGGATTCTGGCTGGCTTTGAATTTCATGGAGGTCATTCAGGCTGTCACAGCCACTGTGAGTTCACAGGTGGAGCTTCCCTGCTGTGACAAGAAAAGAGTTTTCTTGTAGTTATTCACCACCTCTTGCTCTTAACACTCTTTCTGCCCTTTGTAGCTCAATAATTCTTGCACATTTAGAGTAAAGGGTGCAGTATATATATATATATATATATATATATATATATATATATATATATATATATATTATAATTATGGCTGCACATTATTTTTTCCCATTACTTAAACTAATATTATATTTATTATTTTGTAGCATCAATAAAAATTACCAGCATATTTGGGACTTGCATGTTGAAATAATTAAATTAATATTTAGAAGCAATTATAGATATAATAATAATTATAACAAAATGAAAATAATGACAACTAAGATTTCTATGAAATTTTTTCATATCCTAGATCCCACTCAATATTTCACCAAAACTCACATGAAGCATGCTAATCCAAAATTCAAAATGTTACTTGACAAAGTTGGTAGGTAGTAAAATCAGAATCCTAACCTCCTGGTTTATGAGTTTGGTCAGGGTTTGTACTGTTTTTGAATACTAAGAGTTGGGTTACTACTATGCCCATTTAGCAAAAATCATATGGGCATGTTCTCTTCTATGTGTAGGGACTATGATCTATTAAGACTTAGGATAATTTGTTTGCCTGATATTGGTGCAAGTTATGGGTTTAATATCATAAAGCAGGTATTAATTCTAATCAGAAAATGTCTAGTTTCTCCCATAAAATAACAGGAAGAATTAAGTTTCATTTGGGATCAGGGTTCACTAGGATTACAAGGAAGAATAGATAATTCTAATATTCTTTAGAAAACCTCAAACAGAAACCCACTACTGCAGATGCTTCCCAAGATGATATATGATAAGATTATACACACACACACACACACACACACACACACACACACACACACACGCTGTTTATTAATGTTAAAGTTCTTTGTCAGCAAGATGAGAAAGAGTTTCAAACATCTCCATAATGTGAGTTTAAGACCCGGATATGGAAGATAGCTCATACTTGAGTTATAGAATATGGAGAAATTGTGTCGATATTGATCTGGGAGCTTCATTCCTACTGGCTAGCTTTCTCAGTGATGGGCAGTTCTATACATGCTAGGCAAGGAGAAAAATAATTGTCAGTCTTAGCCAGCTGTGAATTCAGTAAGCTCCAGTAATGATCAGCCTGGGAAGACAGGCCTACTGAGGTAAGAGTGGCAGGAACTTAACACTAGTAGGCCTTTGCTTTTAAAGATTCATTTAAATGTCAATAAATGAAGCTTTTCTACTAGTAAAATTAGTACCAAAGTATTAACCAACACAAAAGTATAAATGCAACAACAATTTTACAGCATACAATTAAAATCATAGGTACAGGAATATGTGTCTAGTTCCCACAGGGAAAGCCATAGATGTAATGTTATATTAGAAAAAATAAAGCAAATAATTGTTTAAGAATGAGCGAATTTGGCAAACAGGGTGGTTGAAAAATCCAGAAGAAAATCAGAAATAAGAAAGAACAAAAAATAAAAAGGAAAATATGTGCCTGAAAATTACAATTTATAAATAATGTATAAATTTAAGATATAATTGACAACTTTAAAAGAAGCATCTACGTAACATTACTTTACAAAAATTCTAAAATAAAAGAAAATACTGAAGAAAAGAATTAGACTTTAAAAATAAGCAAGATTTGTAATCTTTATTGCATAGTGGTTATATGTGACCTCTATGTTTAAATGCACAGAGCAGAAATGAAATGGCATTATCCAACTGTTATGTAGCTATTTTCTACAAGATTGAAACATTCCCTCCTACAGGGAAGCTCTTTTGGCAGCGAGGTAAATAACTCAAAATACCTTCAGGATCTTTCTAAAACTGACCAGATTCACTAAGTCCTCCCCTTTCAGAGTAAGCAATATGGCAGTAAAGAAGTCTCAGACCAGCCATTCTGAAAAAGAAACGAATAAACAAACACCCTCTGTGGCCAAAACATCAGCTTCAAATAGAAGAGATCAGTTCAAGTTTCTGACAGAAGTTTAAGAACAAAGTCATGCGAAAAGGATACACGCTAGCCTGTTGACCTGTCTGTAGACTGTATGTTCCAGGTTGCCAGCTTTTGTGAGCAGTCACCTATGTTGAGTAGGCTTTGGTCAGACAGCTGTCTTTGAGTTATTTCTGGTCTAATACCTGCCCCTCACCCATATTTCTAAGGAATCTCAATAAAACTCATTGGTCACCAAGTTGGACTTTTGTGATATCTACTTTGCACTGACGATGCTTTCCTATCTTGAATGAATAAACAGGTGTCTTGTTTCTCCCCACTAAAAAGTTTGTCACACAATAGCAACCATACTTCTACAGTCTCATGAACAGAATGAACTAAATTCTAAATAAATAGTGATAAGTACAACATATAAAAGGAAACCACACAGTTATGTCCATATCAACATATTAAAAAGTAAATTAATATTGAAAAAGTATCCAGGGGATTAGGATTGGGACAAAAACTGAACTTTAGAGGTTGTTGGGATGCATTGCTGTTTTTTTTTTTTTTTTCTTTTTTTTTTACTTCAAGGTATATGCTATGAAAACTTTAAAACACAAATATCGCAGAATATTCTAGGTTGGACATCAGTTGTTCTGCAACTGTAATTTCATTTGTATTTTTCTTTTGTATTTTTTGAATTTTTTATTACATTTGTATTTTTCTTTTCACCATGGTCTAGAGAATAATTTATCAAGAGTTAAGCTTATAGGCTTCTCTGTAGTAATAGGGAAGATTAAAATCACAGGGTAAGTCAATGTCATATACATTATTTATGTATTTCCACTTATGTTCCCAATAAGAGTTAACACAAAATGCCAACAACTACTATAAAGAAGCAGTGTCTGTGTTTGTAACAAATCATACAAAACTCTGTTCTTTGGAAGAATGTAATATATACAACCAGTTTAACCAATAGAATTGCTTCCTTATATTTGTATTAGTTTCAGTATTTTATGTTCACAATATAGGTAGAATGATGTATATTTCTTCAGAACTTAAATGAAATGAAAATCTACTAGAAAAATTTGTTCAAAGTTTTAATTGGCAGGAGAAATAACTCAAAAATAAATTAATTCTCAATGAATAAAAATAGAAAAAAGATAAACATATTTGAACAGAGCTTTAAAGTTGAGGAACCTTAAAAAAAGAACTAGCATATAAATAATGTCGATAAGTGAGAGGAACGAGACATATGAAAACTCTATATAGAAATGAAGACTAAAATGCCAACAGTTTGTTGCAAAAGATTATGCACATTAAAAAGTTCAACAAACTCCAGTTATGCTGTATTAAAAGATAGCCACTTATGACCATAATACAAAATAACTGAAAGACGCTCTGAACCTTCCGGTTGCCATCTGTGGGTGGAGACCTCTGCCTGGGCCACCAGGGGTCCATAACCAATGAGCACCAGGAGAAAGCTACCCTCCCAGGAGCGTGGAAAAGACGTGAGTGGGGTTAAGGGGAGCAACACTGCTCACCAGGACCAGCTTGGAACCAGCGGGATACAGGGCCTGAGGAGAACTCGAGGACAGGAAACCTATGAACCTTCCGCTTTCCATCTGTGGGTGGAGACCTCTGTCTGGGCCACCAGGGGTCTGTGCCTGGGGACCTCAGCCTGGGCCACAGGGCTGCAGGAGAGAGCTGGTATCCCAGGAGTGCTGACACACCTTTGAGCACAGGCAAAGCCACCACTTCTGTTCAAACTCACTGGATCTAAAGGGACCCTTGCAGAGCCATCAGGACATAGGAACCAAAGGACAGCTAGGGACAAGATCCTTCTGTTTACTGTCTGCACCTCAGAGCTGACCCTGTGCCACAGCTCTCCAAACCCAAACACCTCTTAGAGAGAGCTGGTCTTCAAGGAGTATTGACACAGAGGCCTGCAGGAGGGGCAAGCCACAACCAGACAGAGTAAGACCAACTAACATCAGAGTTAACAAGATGGCAAAAGGCAAGGGTAAGAATATAAGGAACAGAAACCAAGGACTTGGCATCATCAGAACCCAGCCCTCCCACCACAGCAAGCCCTGGATACTACAATACACCAGAAAAGCATGACTCACATTTAAAATCATTTTTCATGTTGATGATAGAAGACTTTAAGAAAGAAATGAATAACAACCTTAAAGAACTACAAGAGAACAGAGATAAACAGCTAGAAGCCTTTAAAGAGGAAACACAAAAATCCATTAAAAAATTACAGGAAAACACAAACAAACAGGCAGAATTACAAAAAAACACAGTCAAGCAGACAAAGGAAATGTACAAAACTATCCAGGAGCTAAAAATAGAAATAGAAACTATATAAAGAAATCACAAAAGGAGACAATCCCGGAGTTAGAAAACCTAGGAAAGAGATGAGGAGTCATTGATGTAAGCATCACCAACAGAATACAAGAGATAGAAGAGAGAATCTCAGGAGCAGAAGATACCATAGATAACATCAAAACAACAGTAAAAGAAAATGCAAAATGCAAAAAACTTCTAAGCCAAAACATCCATGAAAGCCAGGACACAATGAGAAGACAGAACCTAAGGATAATAGATATAGAAGAGAGTGAAGATTCCCAACTTGAAGGACCAGTAAATATCTTCAACAAAATTATAGAAGAAAACTTCCCTAACCTAAAGAAAGAGATGAATATAAATATACAAGAAGCTTACAGAACTCCAAACAGATTGGACAAGAAAAGAAATTTGTCCCATCACATTATAGTGAAAACACCAAATACACAAAACAAGGAAAGAATATTAAAAGGAGTAAGGGGAAAATGTCAAGTAACATATAAAGGCAGACCCATCAGAATTACACCTGACTTCTCACCAGAGACTATGAAAGCTAGACGATCCTGGGCAGAACTCATACAGACCCTAAGAGAACACAACTGGCAACCCAGGCTGCTATACCCAGCCAAACTCATTACCATAGATGGTGAAACCAAAATATTCCATGACAAAACCAAATTTACACAATATGTTTCCACAAACCCAGCCCTACAAAGGATAATGGATGGTAAACGTCAACTCAAAGAGGGAAACTACACCCTAGAAAAAGCAAGAAAG
>CM052716.1:17783916-17800596 GCA_028551405.1 Uromys caudimaculatus | reverse complement strand
GGGGGAGGGGACACGGGGTTTCTAAAGAAAAGGGGAATCATCGGAAATGTAAATAAAATATCAAAAAAATAAATAAAAAAAAAAAAAAAAAAAAAGAAGTTTTATTCTTTCTCAAGCTAATGAGACGCATTGATTACCTTTGGCTTTTGTACATGTGCCCCATTTATTTTAGGATGTGTTTAGTACTTTTATATAACACAACTCTTTGCTTAACATCCAAACCACCAGAGTGGTATATATGCTGTGATTAGGAGAAACAATCTTTTGTTTGTTTGTTTTGTTTTTGTTTTTGTTTTGTCATTTATTTATTTATTTATTTACACTCCAGATTTTATTCCCCCCTCCCATTCACCCTCTAACTTTTTCACATCCCATATCTCTCCCTGACCCCCTCTCTTTACGAGGATGTCCACACTCCCCACCCATCACCCAACCAGACCTCTAAATTTCCTGGGGCATCCAGTCTCTTGAGGGTTAGGTGCATCTTCTCTAACTGAACCCAGACCCAGCAGTCCTCTGCTGTATAGCAGTCTCAATTAACCTGGGTTCCCTAGGATCTCTCCAACACTGGACCACCAACCAGGCAGCATACACCAGGAGACACTATCCTAGGGAATCCATCCCAACTGCAGTCAACAACGCCTCCCCAGCCCCTGCCCAACATTATTGCTGGTGACAAGAAGTGCTTGCAGACAGGAGCCTAGTATGGCTGCCCATGAGAGAGGTTCTTACAGCACCTGACTAATACAGATGCAGATACTCACAGCCAACCATCAGACTGAACACAGGAATCTCAATGGAGGACTTAGGGGAAGGACTGAAGGAGCTGAAGGGGATTGCAAGGCCAAAAGAAGAACAACAATATCAACTAACCTAACCACCCAGAGCTCTCAGGGACTAAACCACCAACCAAAGAGTACACATGGAGGGACCCATGGCTCCAGCCGTATATGTAGCAGAGGATGGCCTTGTTGGGGTTAAATGGGAGGAGAGGCCCTTAGTCCTGTGGAGACTTGATGCCCCAGTTTAGGGGGATGCTCGAGTATTGAGGTGAAAGTTGGTGAGTTGTTGGAGAAGGACCCTCATAGAGGCAAAGTGGAGAGAGAATGGGATGTGGAAGTTGTGGAGGGGAAACTGGGAAGTGGGATATCATTTGAAATGCAAACAAATAAAAAGATTAATAAAATAAAGAACATGTTGTTATTTATTGGAAGAAAAATGTCAGACTAAGTAAACATTTACAAATTGATCCCTTATAAAAATTTTCAGTCACGCTCACTTAGAACTTAATATAAATTGTTTCTATCCAATTCCAACCTTATGAGTTTTTCATTTCATTTTAGCCTTTATGTAGATAATGGATAAAGTAGCTTTGTAAAATACATGATTAAAAGGCCTGTAAGTTCATTGAACATTTTCAGATATAAAGAGGTTTATACAAATGATTGTATAAAGAGTGTAAAGTCAAGTAGATTGATTTTATTTTAAGTAAAAATTTAATATCAATCTAAAGAAAACAGCAACTTGAATGGGGGGGGTGGTATAGGGGGTTTCCAAAAGGGAGACCTGGAAAGGGGAAAACATTTGAAATGTAAATAAAGTGTCAAAAAAAAAAAAAAAAAAAAAGAGTTAGAGGAAGGACTGAAGGAGCAGAAGGAGACGGCAACCCCATAGGAAGAACAACAGTGTTAACTAACCAGGACCTCTCAGAGCTCCCAGAGACTAAGCCACCAACCAAAGAGCATTTAGGGGCTGGTCCCAGATCCCCAGCCCATATGTAGCAGAGAACTGCCATTTCTGGCACCTCAGTGGGAGAGGATGTGCCTAATCCTGTAGATACTTGATCCCCCAGGAAACGGGGATGCAGGGGGAGGGGAAAAGAGCACCCTCTCAGAGGCTAAGGGAGAATGGGGTAAAGAACTCTGGGAGAGGAGACCAATCTTTAAGGGAACAACATTTGGTATATAAATAAATAAAATAATTTTAAAAAGAAAAGGTTAATCACAAAAAATTAACAATGTTTTAAAATAGTGTGGAGTTATTATTGCAATTAATTTAGTATATTTCATATCGATTAGTTACAAATTTCATTTGGTTAGTTTTTAGTTACACAGATCATGTTGTAACTAATTGAGGTAGCAAATTGAGGTAGCCAATCTAAGCCCTTTTGGTGGCAAATAATCTCTCCTTCCTCCAATGGAGTCACAATTTTGTATATTAAGTTCATCCTAAAGAATACATGGATTTTTCAAATACAACATATTATTTTGGTTTTGCTTATACCTTGTGAGACAGAGTCCATGAAATATAAGTAGCTCTCAAACCAAAGCAGTTCTCAGCCAAAGCCAGCATTAAACTCCTTATCTACTGCTGCTCCTTGCCGTGTGCTAGGATTACAGGTGTGTGCACTTTTATATCTGGCTAATAGATGAGTATGCTCACATTAGTAGCAACTCTTTTATGCTTGAAAATGTCTCATCAACTCCTACCCACATTAATGATACTTGCTTTCTGGATAGAGATTCTATTTTTTTTTTTTTAACTTTGTAACATGCTTTGTATTACAACCTAATCCAGTTGTATATCTTGAAGAATAACATATTAATATACATTGAAGCAATGATTTCCAACCTTTCTAGTGCTCTGGCCCTTTAATACAATCCCTCGTGTTGTAATAACCCTCAACCATAAAGTCATCTACTTCACTAATATAATATTGCTATTATTTTAAAACATAAGGTAAATATTTATGGTTTCTGATGGTGTTAGACCACCCCTGTGAAAGGGTCATGCGACTCCCAAAGGAGTTACAACCCACAGGTTGATAACTGCTGTCTTAAGTCAACTTGTTTTTCTGTAGAATTTCTAATAAGTAACATATGAATATTAGCAAAGCTACCAAAGTGTCATAAAATATAAATGAGTAACATGACAATTTCTATACTCAGACAGAAAGATATGACCCATTGGTATCTGTTATATTCTGTAGAATAGTATTTCACAGCAGACATTGAAGTTTTGTCAATTTGAATATATATATATTTGTTTTAAAACATATTAATTCATAAGTGTGCATTGTATTTAATCAAATAAGTATATATATAATTCATATATGCATTGTCGCTTAAACAAATGCATTCAATCTGATCTGTGACTAATTATAAAAATTGTACTCTGGATCCCTTTAAATCAAATCAATGTGGATTTGTAGCTGCTCCAAGGAAATCTACAAAATATAACTGGAGGTAGAGTTATAATTGCTAATTACAATATTCTCTAGAATAATCTCTTAATTTATCATGTGAATGCATTCATTGACATTGGGATATGGAGAGATGTTTTAATTTAGGCATTCCACTTATAATTAGCCACATTTTAATTATGCTATTGCTCATTATGAGTAATTAAAAAACCATATCTACTTTAATAACAGGTCATTAAAGTAATGGTAAAACCTTATTGACTATCTATAATATAGGCAGTCTGAAAAGCAGTTAAATTGCCATAAAATTATTAAAAATTTCTAAGTAATCCTAATTTTGGTATTGTCAGACATCTGATACTTATACTTTCTAAAACATTTTGAAAAGTAAAATTTATGGTAAACTTATTAGAATAATTCAGACACCTGTCTCTGTTCATAAAACTGTAATATAGAAGTGACTGAAACAAATATTTTAAACTAAAATTATTATATTAAGTTTATTTGAGTAGGTTCTTCCTATTGTTAGAAACAGTGGTTTTTAAATTGTTCATAGTTCTATATTACTGTGTATATTCCCATAAGAATTATATAAGTAGCATGATATTGCTTTCAATGTGTTTTCCATAATTTTGAGATATATTTATTTATTTTATTATATATGACTGTCATCCATATAGTATCATAAATTTGTTCTAAAATATTAGCAAGGACAGTGACTGACATCAGAAGAAAACAAACCACATTTTTCATTTACAAATACAAACTTAGACAGTATTAAAAATAACAAATGCATGTCTTACAATGCTACATAAAAATTTGAACTTGATATATCAACTTTATTAGAGCATTGAAATGAAACATTTTATTGACCAATTGACTATATTACATGCCTGATTTTAAAATTATATCATTTATTTTTTGAGATGATCATGTAATTGAAGCATCACACTCTTCCTTTCCCCCATCCTACATACACACTTGCTCTCTTTCAAATCCACTGCCTCTTTTGTGTGTGTGTGTGTGTATATATATATATATATATATATACATGCACACACACACATATATATATACACACACATATATATATATATATATATACATATATATTTCCCAACACATATTTACAACCTAGTCTGTACACTATTGCTTATATTCATGTTTATTTTTAGAACTTTATTGAAGATAGAATTGGAGTGGGGTTACTTGTGAAGATCACTTTCTTCATTTTTAGATAGCTATAGAAGCTTTCAATATGCTGTCCAATGAACTCTAATTTGGCACAAAATCATAATAATATAAAAATAACAAAAAAAGGAAATCATTTGTCATTTATTAAACCTGATCATAGCACAGATATCAATGATTAATTGTTTTTAGATTCATATCCTGACTATCATCAAACAGGTTAATTGAACAGAATGATCAGTGTAAAGGTCAGCTTTGAAGCCTAACATTATATTACCTTTCACAGTAAATAGTTCATGGTGACCCGTGTGAGACTGTAATACATGGACTCTCTATATATTATCTCAAATATGACAACTCTAAAGTCTATGCACTCTAGCATCTTTGGAACTTATAAGGATTTGCTTTCTCAGAATAAACAATGAGTACCACTTACTGCCTTGAGTTTTAAAAGTATCCCAGATTAAATAGGTAGCAGTGGGGGACGAGGAACTGGGATAACCACTGGAGACTCCCAAATGCCAGGGAAGAGAGAGGCTCCCAGGACTCAACAGGGATGATTTTAACCGAAATGCACAGCGAGGAGGAGATAGAACCTGTAGAGACCACCTCCAGTAGATTGACACGGTCCTCGGTTGAGGGAGGCATGGGCCATCCACCCTTCTCAAAGTTTTTAACCCAGAAATGTTGCTGTCCAAAGGAAGAACAGGGACCAAAATGGAGCAGAGACTGGAGGAAGGTCCATCCGAGGACCGCCCCACCTGGGGATCCATCATGTCTGTAGGCATCAAACCCTGACACTGTTGCTGTTTCCAAGGTGTACTTGCTAACAGGAACCTGTTGTGGCTGTTCCTTGGGAGGTTCAGTTGGCAGCTGACCAATGCAGATGTTGGTGCTTGGAACCAACCATCAGACTGAGCTAGGGGTCCCCCGTGGGGGAGCTGGCAGAAGGACTGGAGGAGCAGAGGAGTATTGCTACCCCATAGTAAGAACAATGTCAGTTGTCTGGACCACCCAGTGATACCAGGGACTAGGCCACCAACCAAGATGTGGACAGAGAGGGATCCATGGCTCCAGATACATATGTAGCAGAGGTAGGCCTTGTCTGATATAAATGGGAAGGGAGGCCCTTGATCCTGTGGAGGTTTGATGCCCCAGTGTAGGGGGATGGTGGAGTGGTGGGGCAGGAGTGTGTTGCTGGGGGTGCACCCTCATAGAAGGAAAAGGGAGGGGGAGAGGGCAGATGTGGGATGGGGTTTTGTGGAGGGGTAACCGGAAAGTGGTATATCATTTGAGATGTAAACAAATGGAAGGTTTAATATATATATCACAAAACTCTTACAAAATATAATGCTAAAAAATGTTCACTCTGTATCTAAAATACAAAGAAACGCTAACGAAAATAATGACAAAAATAAAAGATACATTTTCACCTTGATAGAAAGTGCTGTATATACTATCAGAAGAGAGAATTAATCACCAATCTCACCCAACTATGAACCCTGATTGATACAATAACAATCTGTTTGTAAGATACACCATTGATAAAGTACAGGCATAAACATTACCAAAGTAAACAACCACTTCAATTTTGTTTTGTTTTGGTTTTCTCCATGAAATAGAATCAAGACCTGATATTTTAATGAGGCCAAGAACCTGAGAGTAGATGGGGCCAGGACAAATAGCTTGTAACAGCACATACAGTCATACCAAAAAAGTAGAAAAGGAGGAGGAGGAGGAGGAGAAGGAGGAGGAGGAGGAGGAGGAGGAGGAGGAGGAGGAGGAGGAGGAGGAGGAGGAGGAGGAGGAGGAGGAAGAAGAAGAAAAAATGAATGACTCAGATCTTGGAGAAATGGAAGTGAGCTAAAAGACAAAAGCCCACACCTAACCAAGAAGCTACTTTCAATTGATAGTTTCTGAGAAAAGGGATATTAATTTTCTTGAACAGAGTGATGCTAGGTATACCAACTACACCCCAGGGCAGACTCCATGCTCAAGAATGGTTACATGTTGCCAATTACAACTATGAGAAAACTCCTGCTTGTCTTGTTATCATTCTCACCAATTTAATACTGGAAATATCCTTTTAGATATTTTAATGTGTTTGTTATATAAAATTTATGTGTTTACAGGTTCAACTTTCTAATATTACCTAAGTTAGAATCATATCACCACTGAGATATTTCACCTAAGCAATATTTATATAAATATAGAATAAAAATATGAAAAATTATCCACAGGCTAGGTAATGAATGATCTCTATCTCTGTTTTTAATCTCCTGTGATTTTTTCCCTTAGGTATGAGCTTAGTAGCATGTGCTTAAGACTACATATTTTATAGATTACTTAGAACATATACTTAAGTATACTGTTTCATTTCTGCAGTTTTCTAGAGTTCAAAATATCTTTAACCCCTTCTTTTAAAAAAGTCAAACCAAAACATGCACATGAAAATGGACATGTTTTGCATTGTGGAAATTGAAGGAATTTTATGAGCCTATTCAATCCATGCTTGATTGGATCTCTACATAGAAAAATACGATGGATTGGAAACATATAGTCTTTTAAAGTCTGCATTTGTATAAATTTTACCCCATACTGTTACTTTGTGTGTGTGTGTGTGTATGTGTGTGTGTGTGTGTGTGTCTGCGTGTGTGTGTGTGTGTGTGTATGTGTGCATGTGTGTGTGTGTGAGAGAGAGAGAGAGAAAGAGAGAGAGAGAGAGAGAGAGAGAGAGAGAGAGAACTACTTTGGGTTTTGTACAGCAGGCTTTTATCATATATATCATGCATGTCCTCCATTGAGCCATGGAGAAGGGGATGTGGACACACAATCCTAGCCCTAGCCAGAGAATGATTGCTAATAGTTAGATATTAGGAAAGGAAAACCCAGTTTTCTCTTTGGTAGGTTGACCATGCTATGATGAAAGACCACAGATCCTAGAACTCAGGCAGTGAAAATGAGAAGACACCTAGTAGTGAGAAAAGGGGAATGAAAGAAGAGTGGGAAAAGTCTGTTGAACAAAACCAAAAATGCACAAAATCATAAAAGAAAGAAACAGTATAGGGTTAAAATTATCCAAATGTGGACTTTAGCATGGGGTCTTCTTTCAGCCCATCCTGTATGCACAGATTGAACCAAGCTTGGATTGAATAGGATCACAAGTTGCAGCAATTTCCAAAACTTTGCACTGCACAGAATCTACCTTAGCAAAGCAATATGTAAGAACTGTAGAGGAAGTACATGCAATCCAGAGGTGACAAAATACACAAGGCACATCCTTGTTTGACAACATGATTGCATCTGGAATTAATTCAATGCAAAATATCAAAGTTACCCATGTGAGGGATTTCTACCTAACTTGAAGTGGAAAGGTCCACTTCTTCTTCTTCTTCTTCTTCTTCTTCTTCTTCTTCTTCTTCTTCTTCTTCTTCTTCTTCTTCTTCTTCTTCTTCTTCTTCTTCTGATATTTATTTTATTTACATTTCAAATGTTTTCCCCTTTCCAGGTCTCCCCTTTGGAAATTCCCTGTCACGTCACCCCTCCCCCTGCATCTATGAGGGTACCGCCCACCCACTCCAGTCTTCCCTCCCTAGCATTCCCCTACACTGGGGCATCTAACACCCTCAGGCCAAGCATCACTCCTCTCACTGATGTTTAGCAAGGCCCTCTTCTGCCACATATGTGGCCAGAACCATGGATCCCTTCATGTGTATTCTTTGTGTGGTGGTCCAGTTTCATGGAGCTCCAGGAGGTCTGGCCAGTTGACACTGTGGCTCCCTCCATGGGCTTCAAACCCCCTCAGTTCCTTCAGTCCCTTCTCCAACTCCTCCATCTGGGACCTCACTCTCAGTCCACCGGTTGGCTGTGAGCATCCTCCTTTGTATTTGTCAGGCTCTGCCTGAGCCTCTCTGGAGACAGCTTATCATGCTTCCTTTACCAAGCACTTCCCAGCATCCACAATAACATCTGGATTTGGCAGCTATATATGGAATGTATCCCCAGGTGGGGCAGTCTCTAAATGACCTTTTCTTGAGTCTCTGCTCCACTCTTTGTCTCAATATTTCCTCCTGTGAGTATTTTGTTCAGCCTTCTAATAAACACTGAAGCATCCACATTTTAGTCTTCCTTCTTAGCCTTCATATGGTCTGTGAATTGCATCTTGAGTATCCCAAACTTTTGGGCTAATATACACTTATCAGTAAGTACATACTCTGTTTGTTCTTTTGTGACAGAGTTACCTAACTCAGGATGATATTTTCAAGTTCCAACCATTTGCCTGCAAATTTCATGAAGTCGTTGCATTTAATAGCTGAGTAGTATTCCACTGGGTAAATGTACCACATTTTCTGTATCTATTCCTCTGATGAGGGACATCTGGGTTGTTTCCAGCTTCTGCCTATTATAAAAATGGAAGCTATGAACAGAGTGGAGCATGTGTTCTTATTACATGTTGAAGCATCTCCTGGGTATATGCCCAGGAGGGGTATAGCTGTGTCCTCAGATAGTACTATGTCCAATTTTCTGAGACTACACCAAACTTATTTCCAGTGCGGCTGTACCAGCTTGAAATCGCACCAGCGATGGATGAGTGTTCCTCTTTCTCCACATCCTCTCCAGCATCTACTATGACCTGAATTTTTGATCTTAGTCATTCTGACTGGTGTAAGGTGGAATCTCAGGGTTGTTTTGATTTGCATTTTCCTGATTACTAAGGATATTGAACTATGATCAAGTAGGCTTCATCCCAGGGATGCAGGGATGGTTCAATACCCAGAAATCCATCAATGTAATCCGCTACATAAACCAACTCAAAACAAAAAAACAAAACAAACAAACAAAAAGGTCACTTCATTAGATGCTGTAAAAGCATTTGAAAAAAATTCAACATTCCTTCATGATAAAAGACTTGGAAAGATCACGAATTCAAGGCCCATACCTAAACATAGTAAAAGCAATATACAGCAAAGCAGTAGCCAACATCAAACTAAATGGAGAAAAACCTGAACAATCCCACTAAATTCAGGGACTAGAAGAGGCTGCCATCTCTCTTTCTATCTATTCAATATAGTACTTGAAGTTCTACCTAGAGCAATTAGATAACAAAAGGATATCAAAAGGATACAAATTGGAAAGAAAGAAATCAAAATATCACTCTTTGCAGATGATATGATTGTATACTTAAGTGACCCAAAAAATTTCACCAGAAAACTGCTACAGCTAATAAACAACTTCAGCAAAGTGGCTGAATATAAAATTAACTCAAACAAATCAGTAGCCTTCCTTTAATCAAAAGATAAACAGGCTGAGAAAGAAATTAGGGAAATGATACCCTTCACAATTGTCACAAACAATATAAAGTATCTTGGTGTGACTCTAACAAAACAAGTGAAAAATCTGTATGACAAGAACTTCAAGTCTATGAAGAAAGAAATCGAAGAAGACCTCAGAAGATGCAACGATCTCCCATACTCATGCATTGGTAGGATTAATATAGTAAAAATGGCCATCCTGACAAAAGCAATCTTCAAATTCAATGCAATCTCCATCAAAATTCCAACTCAATTCTTCATATATTTAGTAAGAGCAATTCTCAAATTCATTTGAAATAACAAAAATCTCAGGAGAGCAAAAACGATTCTCAATAATAAAAGAACTTCTGGGGGAATCAGCATCCCTGACCTCACACTGTACTACAGAGCAGTAGTGATAGAAACTGAATTATATTGGTACAGTGACAGGCAGGTAGATCAATGGAATAGAATTGAAGACCCAGAAATAAACCCACACACTTATGGTCACTTGATCTTTGACAAAGGAGCTAAAACCATCCAATGGAAAAAAGACAGCATTTTCAACAAATGGTGCTGGTTCAACTGATGATCAACATGTAGAAGAATACATATTGATCCATTCCTATTTCCCTGTACAAAGCTCAAGTCCAAGTCGATCAAGGACCTCCACATAAAACCAGTTACACTGAATCTAATAGAAGAGAAAGTGGGGGAAAACTCTTGAACACATGGGCACAGGGGAAAAGTTCCTGAATAGAACACCAATGGCTTATGCTCTAAGATCAAGAATTGACAAATGGGACCTCATGAAATTGCAAAGCTTCTGCAAGGCAAAGGACACTGTCAATAGGACAAAACGGCAACCAACAGATTGGGAAAAAATCTTCACCAATCCTATGTCCGATACAGGGCTAATATCCAATATATACAAAGAACTCAGGAAGTTAGACTCCAGAGAACCAAATAACCCTATCAAAAAATGGGGAACAGAGTTAAACAGTGAATTCTCAACTGAGGAAACACGAAGGGCTGAGAAACACCTAAAGAAATGTTCAACATCCCCAGGGTAATGCAAATCAAAACAACTCTGAGATTCCATCTCACACCAGTCAGAATGACAAAGATCAAAATTCAGGTGACAGCAGATGCTGGTGAGAATGTGGAGAAAGAGGAACACTTCTCCATTGCTGGTGGGATTGAAAGCTGGTATGACCACTGTGGAAATCAGTTTGGTGGACCCTCAGAAAATTGAACAAAATACTACCTGAGGTCCCAGCTATGCCATTCCTGGGCATATACCCAGATGATGCTCCAACATGTAACAAGGACACAGGCTCCACTATGTTCATAGCAGCCATATTTATAATAGCCAGAAGCTGGAAACAACCCAGATGTCCCTCAACAGAAGAATGGATACAGATAAATGTGGCACATTTACACAATGGAATACTACTTAACTATTGAAAACAATGACTTCATGAAATTCACAGGCAAATGGATGGAACTTGAAAATATCATCCTGAGTGAGGTAACTCAGTCACAAAAGAATGAACATGGTATGTACTCACTAATAAGTGGATATTAGCCCAAAAGTTTGGAATACCCAAGATTCAATTCACAGCAACCATTGGACTGAGCGTGGTGTCCCAGATCGAGGAATTGAAGAAGGGACTGAAGGAGCTGAGGGAGTTTGTGGTTTCATCTGACCTGACCTCACAGTGCTCTTGGAGACTGGACCACCAACCAAAGATTATAGATGGAGTGACCCATAGTGCTGACCACATATGTGGCAGAGGAGGGCCTTTTTGGCCATCAGTCGGAGGAGAGGCCCTTGGGCCTGAGGGTGTTAGATACCCTAGTATAGGAGAATGCCAGGGAGGGAAGACAGGAGTGGGTGGGTGGGTGGGGGAGCACCCACATTGAAGCAGGGGGAGGGGGGATGTGATAGGGGATTTCCAAAGGAGAGATCTGGAAAGGGGAAAACATTTGAAATGTAAATAAAGTATCAAAAATTAAAAGAGTAGATTTCACAAACTCTTTTTTCCAAAAAAATCAGAATAAAGCTACATGTTGGTAGCAAAAATCTCCAAAAAAAAAAAAATACAGAAATAATTACTTACAATAGATGAAATTAGAACACATTAGCAATGGTTCCATTCCCAAAAGGAGCCCAACATTCCCTGGTACTGGAAATTTTTTCTTAGTGCAGATGAAGGAAATATATTCACAAATTATACAAGCCAAATTTTATGGCCCAGAAATGTTTAGAGAAAAAGAAACATATATGTATAATAGATAGGGAGAAATAATCACAAAATGGGAAGTAGATGGTGTATAAGGCTAGGCATACTCAAAGCTTATCAATATCATATATCAATCTCAGCCCAAGAGATAACTCAAGAAGTTAAAGGAGCTAGCCAACCTGATGCAAACTTGATGACTTCAGTTTAACCCCTCAATCAAATTTAAAAGGAGAAGGATAGAAACAAATTTTGCTCAAGCTTCCACATGAGTATCACAACACATTCATGTCACACACACACACACACACACACACACACACACACACACACAGAGAGAGAGAGAGAGAGAGAGAGAGAGAGAGAGAGAGAGAGAGAGAGAGAGAGAGAGAGAGGCAGAGACAGAGACAGAAACAGAGGCAGGGAGAGAAACAACAAAATAACAAAGTTTCAAGTGGAAGAAATTGGATACTAAAGACTACATATTATATTTCTATTTATATTGTTTCCTAAAATGACCCATTTATAGAGAAAGAAGATAGTCACAAGGGAAAGTGAGTGGAAATGCTATTAACTGTAAATAGAGATCTTACTGGAATAATGTGATTATTCTAAAAATATGTACCCAGCATGTCACCGGACCATTGAATTATCTGCATTATATTCATTATCCTCCTGAACATGAACCTCAGATATCTGTATTGTGATGGCGAATTAAAGTGTGCTTTATAAAGTGTGTGGGTGGTTTGGAGGTTAGAGTGCTAGAAATCTCAAAAGCAAGCATGATTAGGGAGGGAATAAAAGAAGGCCATTAGGAAATCTTGTGGGCGGGAACTACACAGACTCTTACAGTGATATATCTGTTAAATAGTTTTTTAAAAATTCACTTGTTCTTCTACATAATTTGAAGATTCAAGGATTAAATTGAAATTGGTTTTGAATACAATTACATTATTTTATTTGGACAATAATGTAACCTTGACCTAAATAATATAAAATAAAAATAATAAAATTAGATTGGCTTATATTGTTCCTTTTTGATTTCTTTTAACTTACTGAAAATAGATTCTTTTCTCATACAATGTATTTTGATTATAGTTTCTCCTCCGTCTGTTTCTCCCAGTATCTCTCCATCTCCTCTTTTCTCTGGATACACTCCTTTTCTGTCTCTCATTAAAGAAGTACAATGTCTAGAAGACAGCAACCAAACATGACAAAATAAAATACAAAAAGATAAAACTAAACCCATCACATTGGACTTTGACAAGGCAATGCTACTAAAGGAAAATAACGTCAAGAGTAGACATAAGAATCAGAGTCCCACTCATTCATATACTACAAGTCTCATAAAAATACTAAGAGGAAAGCTATAATCTATATGCAGACGACCTGGAGCAGACCCTTGTACGCTCTGTTCTTCCTGCTTCAATTTCTGTGAGTTTATGTGAACCTTGCACAGTTGATTCAGAGGGTCTTATTCTATTGATGCCCTGCATTCCAGTGGCCCAATATATTCCTTCTGCCTCATCTGCAGGATTCCCTGAGCTCTGAGGAGAGGAATTTGATGGAGACATCAATTTAGAGGTGTGTATTCCAATCTCTCTATCTCTGTCTCTCTCTGTGTGTCTCTCTCTGTGTCTCTCTGTCTCTCTGTCTCTGTCTCTGTCTCTCTCTGTCTCTGTCTCTCTGTATCTCTCTGTTTCTGTCTCTCTGTCTCTCTGTCTCTCTCTCTGTCTCTCTCTGTGTGTCTCTCTCTCTCTCTGTCTCTCTCTCTCTCTCTGCAATGTCTGGCTGTGTGTCTCTGTATTTATTCCCATGTTCTATAGAAAGAAGCCTCACCGGGCAGTGGTGGCGCACACCTTTAATCCCAGCACTTAGGAGGCAGAGGCAGGTGGATTTCTGAGCTCGAGGCCAGCCTAGTGGTCTACAGAGTGAGTTTCAGGACAGTCAGGGCTACACAGAGAAACCCTGTCTCGAAAATCCAAAAAAAAAAAAAAAAAAGAAGCCTCTTTGAAGATAAGGTACTTATTAGAATTGCACCATATATATTCACACACACACACACACACACACACACACACACACACACACACACACACACATATATATATATATACATGTATGTATGTATATTATACATCATTTTAAGTTAGATTGCAGAAAACAAACCATTGTCTTAACAACATCCTGGGTGGTTTGCGGATTTCAATGGGTCCCTGTTGGCCAACAATTCAGTTGAATGCAACCCTGTTCTGTGACAAGAGATGGCCAATTGGATTATGTCATCCCTATTATTAGTAAACGTCATTGGGATTGCCTTCATATGTCTTGCTAATTTTCCACAGCACTGAGATTCCATACCATCCCTCTGCCTCACAACTCTATCTGACTCCCCACATTCACTCCTTCAATCCTATGTAACCTCCCCCTCCTTACATGATCATCTAGTTATCTTCAACCTATATATAGGACTCCTGGTATAGTCCTCTATACCTAACAACTCTGTGTCTATGTAATATATGTTGGTTACCAATTATTTAATGACTAATATCTAAATATAAGTAAATACATAGTCTGTATTTCTGGTCCAGGTTACCTCACTCAGGATGACTTTTCTAGTTCCATTCATTATCCTATGAATCTCATTGTGTCATTCTTTTAATAGCTGAGTAAAATGCCATTGGGTAAATATACAACAGTACGTTTAACTATTCTTCTGTTGGGGGACATCTAAGTTGTTTCTAGCTTCTGACTATTATGAACAGAAAAAAACAATGAACATTCTTGAGCAAGTATTCATGTAATAGAAAGAAGGTATTTGGGTTTATGCCCAAGAGACATATAGCTTGGTCTTGAGGTAGACCAATTCTTCATTTTCAGAGAAACTGCCATATTGATATTCACAATGGCTGTACAAGTTTACACACCCATCAACATTGGAGGACTGTTCCTTTGGCTCCACACCCTTGCTAACATCTGCTGTCACTTGGGATATTGATCTTAGTCATTCTGACAAGTGAAAGATATATTTTAATTTGTTTTTCTCTGGCATCTAAGGATGTTGATTATTTCCTTAAGTATTTCTCAGCCATTTGAGTTTCCTATATTGAGAATTTTTGTTTAATGTTGTACTCCATTTTAATTGGATTACTTACTTTTATATATCTAATTTCTTGAGTTCTTTTTTATTTTGAATATTAGCCCTCTATCAGATGTATAGTAGTCAAAAAAAATCTTTTTCCCATTGTATAGGCTGTTAAGTGGAAGCTTAAGAGTTCTTTGGAAATTCAGTTGTGTTGGATGGTGTTTTGCTAAGGCAAAGACCTGAGAGAATGTTTCGTTGAAGAAGTCACAGGTGAAAGGATATTCTCTTAAAGCAAGCACATGAAAGGACATGTCATGGATGATTCTTTACTAACAACATGCACATATTGGTCTACCTTCTATTGTGTAGTTGAGCTTCATTTTGTCTAGACCCCATAGAAAGAAATGCACCAAAAATCTTCTGATGGTGTGCTGCAGTTTCTTGTGGCTTTTGCAGACTTGAGCTGATTGACAGAGTGATGTCAGTTGAAACAGACTCATAAACTAAGGCAAGACATGTAGTGAGGCAAGATTCATGGTGTTGGAAGAAGTATAAAAACAACTCATCTGACAGTGACAGAGGTTGAGATTGGCTTGCTTGCAATGCTAAACTCTTCTTGGTCTGGCATCTTCCTTAAAAGAGGCACAGCTAAGAACTATGGCTTTTCTACTGGTCCTCTTGTTGACTGGTGCCAAGTCTGGGGCCTGCCTGTCTCTGCTAGGTTGTATCACTGCTGCTGATTTGTGTTTGCTATCCTGACTCTACGGAACTGGATTGCTGGTACCATCCATGGTGTGTTTATACGTGGATCTTGCTGACCTGTGAACTGTGTTGCCTATTTTCCAGACAACACAGATGGGAGTTGGTCCAAAGAACCTTTCTAAACAGGTCCATTTCCCTTGTATCCTTTCTTTTCCACTTCCTCTTGTGGGTGGTGGGCTAAGGGGGCAGTTAAAGCACTTAAAAACCATCAGTAGAAATAGGCATTGAGAAAAATTAAAGTTACAAGTCTGCCACTTTGTCCTAATGATAGGGTCCTTTGCATTACAGAAGTCTTTTAATTTCATGAAGTCCCAATTTATTGGTGTTCTGTTCAAACATTTTCTCCTGTGACAATAGCTTCAATCTAATTTCTCTCCTATCAGGTTCAGCATATGTGGCTTATGTCGGTTTTTGATCCATTTGATGTAAGTTTTGAACAGGGTGATTAGTATGAACTATTTGCATTCTTCCACATGCAGACAAACAAATCTCAGTGTCTGCACTATCCATGTCCTAGAAGTTCAGGAACTCTTCTACTGTGCCATGTGCAAAAGAATTTTTTCTTCACTAGATGTCATTGTTATCTCAGAGGTTTACTGCTGAATAACCTTGACATTTCTAGTTCTTTCTGAACTATGGCTGGCTGGTTCAAATCAACTGTTCTGTCCCAAGCTCTTCAACTGATTCAAACTGGATTCTCTCAGCTTCTAACTAAGTTGGGTTTTGGGTCCTGTAGTTAACTTTGCTATTATGTTCTAATCTAACTGCTGTTCTCCTCTCCCAAGATCATTCTGTCTTCACCTGCAACCTGTCTCTGTAAAGCTGCCCTGGATACCTGCCTTCTCTCTCTCTCTCTCTCTCTCTCTCTCTCTCTCTCTCTCTCTCTCTCTCTCTCTCTCTCTCTCT
>CM052716.1:17725994-17783416 GCA_028551405.1 Uromys caudimaculatus | reverse complement strand
AGTGGATCAAGGACCTCCACCTAAAACCAGTTACACTGAATCTAATAGAAGAGAAAGTGGGGAAAACTCTCGAACACCTGGGTATGGAGGAAAAGTTCCTGAACAGAACACCAGGGGCTTATGCTCTAAGATCAAGAATAGACAAATTGAATGTTTCTGGTTTTATGCCAATACCATGCAACTTTTCTTACTATTCCTCTGTGGTATAATTTGATTTCAGAAATGTTGACACCTTCAGCAGTTCTTTTGTTATCAAGGTTTGTTTCAGCTATAGTGGTTTGCTTTGTTAGTTTTTCACATGTGAGGTTGAGAATTGTCATTTTTTAGCTCTGTGAAGAATTGTGTAGAAATGTTGATGTAGACTGCATTGAATCTGTATGTTGTTTTGGGGAGAATGCCCACTTACTATGGTAATCGTGCCAATCGATAAGCATGAGGTCTTTGCATCTTCTAATGTCTTCTTCAATTTCTTTCTTCAGGGACTTGACGTTTTTGCCATCTGTGACTTTCACTTGCTGGGTTAAACTTAGCCCAAGATAATTGTAAAAGCTGTTGTTTCCCTGATTCATTTCTTCAGTCTCATTGACATTTGTAGATAGGAAGATTACTGTTTTTAATTTCTTTTTTAGTTTTTCTTGTATGATTAACTCAATCAGCTACTCAGCTGATGGTGTATATTAGCTGTCTGAGTTCACTGCTGGAACTTTGAAGGTTGTTTTTGTATTCTATCTTATCTTCTGCAAATAATGATAGTTTTGAGTCCTTCCTTTCCAATTTGTATATTCTTGAACCTCTTCTGTTGTCCTTATTACTCAAGCAAATACATCTAGTACTCAAACAAATACATCTCGAGACAGTGGATAGCCTTGTCTTGTTCCTCATTATAGTGGAATTGCTTTGAGTTCTTTCCATTTCTTCTATGTTGGGTATAAGCTTACTTGAAACTACCTTCCTTATATTTAAGTATATTCCTTGTATCATTCTTTTCAGCACTTTTATCAGAAAGTGGTATTGAATGTTGTCAAAGGCCTTTTGTGCATCAGGTGAGTTAAGCCTGTGTTCTTGCCTTTGAGTTTGATTATATAGTGGATTACATTGACAGAATTGTATATGTTGAACCATCCCTGTATCTCTTGGATTCAACTTATAAGTATTTTATTGAGTAATTTTATATTAATATTCATGAGGGAAACTGATCTCCCTTTGTTAAATCTATGTGGCTTGGGTATCAAGGTGAATATGGCCTCATAAAATAATGTTCCTTCTGTTTATTTTAGTGGAATCCTTGAGGAGCATTAGTGTTAACTTGTCTTTGAAAGTCTTGTAGAACTCTGCACTAAAACTGTGTGGCCCTGGGATTTTATTTGTTTATTTATTTATTTATTTGCTGGTTTTGTTGGGAGAATTTTAATTCACTAGTGGTTATACTTCAATTTACATTGTTTACATGATCTTGATTTAACTTTGGCAATTGCTACTACCAATTGAGAAAATAATCAATTTGTTTTAGGTTTTTCAGTTTTGTGAAATATATGCTGTTTGAAATATGAGCTAAAATTTTGGGGGGATTTCTTTCTTCTGTGCCTGTTGTCATGTCCTCCTTTTCATTTCTGATATTGGTAATTTGGGGATTCTCTGTCTTTTAGTTAGTTTGAATAAGAATTTGTCTATCTTGTTGATTTTCTCAAAGAACCACAACTCTTTGTTTCCTTGATTCTTTATATTGTTCTCTTTGTTTCTATTTTATTGATTTCAGCCTTCAGTTTGATTATTTCCTGCCATCTCTGTCTCTTGGGTAATCTTGCTTATTTTGCTCTAGAGTTTTCAGGTGTGCTGTTAAGTTGATAGTAAACCTCACTATTCTCTTTACAAAGGCCCTAAGTGCTGGGAACTTTCCTATTGGCGTCATTTTCATTGTGTCTTATAAGTTTGGGTGTGTTTTACATTCATTTTCAGTGAAGTCTCTATGTTGCCTGTTTTCATGCCCCTGCTCAGCAAGTGTCTTCCCAGTAAATGCTTACTGTTATTGGAGACTGGTATACTGTGATGAGTTGGGGGAAGGAAGGTTGGAGGAGAAGATCTTTGTGATCCTTTCGGGATAACCTCAGGGAGAAAAGGAAGAACTCAGCAAGTTATCTGCTACGTATCTTGGGGTGAGACAAGAGAAATGATCTGAGTTCTCTAGGGCATTAAAACTGTGAGTAGGAAGTACAGCATTGCTGACCTGAGAGAACAAATCTCAGGAACTATACATTCTAAAACAGATTTGCCCTTTAATCCATTTTTCTGTTTTTTGAATAGGGTTGAAGATTGGTCAAAGTTGATATTTCTTAAAGTAATTTCCACAAACATTCCAAGAGTTTGATAAGAGAAAATAGCAGTATCCCTTGCAATAAACTTAATAGAAGCTATGGTATTCGATATTGAAAGGAAGAAAGTACTAGTAGGAAATAGACTTATCTACAATCAGTTGTAGGCACTATTTGTAGTCTTAAGAAAACTAAAACTAAATGCCTAGAAATATCAAATGCATTTCAATGAGAGATGAGTGAGCTACCAAGAGTTAGGCTGACTTCAGGACAGGCTGTAAACCTCCAGTTTGAGAGACTAGGCCTAAGTTTCTGTTTCCCAGAACTGGAAAACCCCAAAACAAGTCAATTACAGAAAAACAACAACAACAACAACAACAACAACACGCCTCTCACAAGTAGCCAATCAAGAAGCTGCCCCAACACCTAACCTGACCAACTTCACAGGCAGCCATTCAGGAACTGTAGAAGTGGTCCTACCACCTAGCTTGAGCCAAGGATAGTTAATCAGCAAATGTACCCCCAAACCCCCAGAGCCTTAACTAATCACAAAGGCATCCACACCCCCAGAGAAAGAGCCATCCAAGCAAGGGAAAGAAAGTTAAAAAGTTTCCCACCCCTACCCTAACAGGCTTTAAATTGACCCTGCAAAGTCCATACCTCTGTGTTCCATCCAGATTTATGGTAGAACCCTGCAAGCAGGCTCTCTGTAGAATGAACGTTCTTTGTCATTGCATACTATTTGGGTCTAGGGTCTCATTCCTTGCAAATCATTGACCCTTCCAAATGAAACAACAGTATCATGTACCCTATGTTCTTCAGTTTCAAACAACAATGCTTATTACAACTCCTTTTTTAACTCTGGTTGAATTTTGGGACTTAATCCATGTGCTTGTAGTTTAGATCTTTCCAAATTGAGATAATCTCTCATTTGAATCTACAGATTAGACATTCTGTAGCTATACTCTTGATGCAGAAACAAGTAGATATGCAAAAATAGGGGTTACAATATTTTGCAAGGAGTGGGGCAGAAATAACAGCAGATGGGCCTTGTCTCTAGTTTATGTGTCCAGATTGCATGTTTTCCGTTGACTCCATCTGCCTTCCTATTTACTTTGCTTTTCCATTCTGACTTTAGCATGGTCTGTGGCTTTCTCTAATAGGTGGGTTATTGGTCATATGTGAAGCAAGCACAAGCTTGAAAGTGAACTTGCACATTTCTGCATCTGTTCATACCTTCTCCCATTGCTATAAGAGGAGCTGTCTCAAGACAGCCTGTGAGTTCTAAGAAAGAAAGGGATATATACCAAACAGTGATAGGCCATCCACTTTGTCCACAGCTTCTGAATCTTCCCTCAATTATTAGCAATTATGTTTGAAATTTGTATAAACACATTCTTTATCAACACAGGCACATAGGTAGGGTCCTAATATGTTTGTATGTAAGTTTCTTTTTGTAAATAACTAAGGGATTAATGTCATTTAAAATTAATTTCTGTGATAAATTTAGACTAAGCCACTTTATTCTTATAAGCAGTCATAGTATATCATCAATAATATATTAGCATGCAAGGTCATCATTTCCTTTCTGAGCACATATAAATATCTTAGCTCCAATGTCCGCAACATACTTCATCTTAATTATCCTGTAACTAATATTGGCTAACTCATAATGAATATTTTAGACTGCTACCATTTAGATAGCTCATTTTTTGCCATTTAAGTGTACAAAGTAATGAATTTTAAACAGAGAAAAGTTACTCAAGCACGAAACTGTTTAACAAAATATTTCTTCTCTAACTGCAGATACTTAATTTCCTAGGAAAGGTCACTGAGTATAAATATGACATTTTGAAGAGTGTGGCTGTGGTAAACCGAAATCCATTTTAGAACATTTATCAAGTAGTAATAAAGTCCATGTCTATCTCATTCTCATTAGCAGTTAATTCATACATATCTATGTAATTAATAGTTCTGAATATGATGTTCTTTTCATAGAATTCATGTTGTGTTTACTGGTACATAAGATCTAGGCTCTCTTTTGTTTGAATTTTACACTAAAATTTACATTAGGCTAGTGGAAATTCTATAGTCTACTGTGAATATAAGACCTGGTTTCTATTCATATATTTAAATAATGACTATCATCAAATGATTCTATCTAGAGTTTCATATTTAAAACATGGACTTACAATATGTCTATCATTTTTTGTATAAATACCTATTTATTTATATATGTGTTTATGTGGTTATTCACATCTGTGTATGTGAGAGAATGTGCTTTTCTACTTATGAAAAGGCCAGCAGAAGATTTGGGGCATTTTCTATATTTTTCTGCACTTATTTTTATGAGTAGGGTATCTCCATGATCCTGGAACTGGCATTTATTGCTTAAGCTGCTGTTTTCATGACATAATGATTCTTCTGTTTCCATCTCCTGTAGAACTGGGGTTAAAAGTATGGCTGAGACACTAAACTTGTTATGTAAGTGTTGAGTCTCCAAACTCTGTTTCTAATGTTTGGGCAGTTACCATTCCCCATGGATTCATCTCCTCATCTTTACAGTTTTGTACATCAAGCCTAACACTAAGATCCTACAAAAAAATGAGAATCAGTTTTCTGTCATTTTGCGTTTGATTAATATTTCTCTGGTAGTTTGTAAATTAATTTTATTCTGGCATGTGAAGCCTTAAGGTTGCTTGTTTAACACCCAATTCCATCCTGGCACAGGAGAGCAAACTGTTCATTTTCCTACGATTAGGAATGGTGCAGTAAAAAGCAGTTTTCATCATCTTTACTCACAAACCCTTCAGGCTTAAAGACATACATGTCATTTTCTCTGAATAATTAATATACACACAGGATGAAGTAAAATCTTAAAATAACAATTACATAGATTTGAATTATATTTTATTTAATCTCTGTACCAAACCTGAAAGTATTAATTCCCTAGCTGTTCTCACATTAGGCAGTAAAGCCTGCTCCTCTACTACTCAGTCACAGTAAATCTGGGTTCCTAATGCTACTAAGTTTCAGAGCAGACATTAGTCAGTGCACTGACATGTGTGTCAATGCACTAAGTCAAAGAATGGGGATTGTATTTTGTAATCCTCCTAAGATTTCTGTGTATCCAAGTAGAAGAGAGAATGAGCTGGTAGGTTTGCATCATCTAATGAGGTCCTCTAATAAACCATGTGTACTGGCTGGTTTTGTGTCAACTTGACACAAGCTGGAGTTATCAAAGAGAAAGGAGTTTCAGTTGAGAAAATGCCTCCGTGAGATCCAGCTGTAGGCATTTTCTTAATTAGTGATCAAGGAGGGAGGGCCCCTTGTGGGTGGTACTGTCTGTGGGCTGGTAGTCTTGGATTCACTAAGAAAGCCAGCTGAGCAATTCAGGAGAAGCAAGCCAGTAAGAAACATCCCTCCATGGCCTCTGCATCAGCTCTGGCTTCCTGACATGCTTGAGTTCCAGTCATGAATTCCTTTAGTGATGAACAGCAATGTGGAAGAGTAAGCTGGATAAACCCTTTCCTCCCCAACTTGCTTCTTGGTCAAGATGTTTGTGCATGAATAGAATCCCTGACTAAGACAAATTGGTATCAGCATAGTGGGATATTCCTCTGACAATCTGATCATGTTTGGGGGAGGACTGTGGAAGGACTTTGGAACCTTGGGCTAGAAGAGCCATTTGGTGTTAAGAGCTCTGTGGGGTGTTGTGTAGAAATTTGGAAGATAATGTTGAGAACAGTGCAGAAGATGGAGGCCTGACTTGTGGAAATTTCAGAAGGAAGATTAAAGACTCTTATCAGGGCCATTGCTATTTTGTTTGTGAAGATTCTGTGGTTTTGGTTAGCAGGAATGAAGGATCAACTGTGATTAACAAGACACCAGAACTACTAAAGCAAAACCATTGCATTACGGGGACTATTGATACTGATTACCTGGAGCTAAGAAATTAGTGGTAATTAAGAAGAGACTAGCATCATTGTGGTGAAATCTTCTGGGAAGTGTTTTTTGAGAACACAGACGCTGTGTTCCAGAGATAGCCAAGGTTGTATCTTGTGCTGTGGCTGGACTTGGTAATGTGTAAAAGTCACTCAGGTGGTACTGGTTTTGAAGTCATGAAGGGGTCATGAAGAGCAGCTGAGACTGGGCACTGTGAGAGGCTGAAGAAGGCCATTGGTGAAGGTGCAACCTCAATTGCAATTGATGGCTCAGGACTGAAGGGGTCATGCAAAGGAGTTGAGGCTTGTCACCATGAAGAGAACCCATGAGAGGTTATTGGTGAAGCCTAGTTACAGTGGAAGACAGCAGTGTTTTGGAGATGCCAGTACCATGAGATGACCACCAAGATCAGCAGTAGCAGTGGAGTACAGGCATGTGGAGCCTAGAAGACAAGGTGTGTGCTACAAAGTGCAGAGCTGGAGAAGTGACTCAAGCCCTTCGAGGAATCCAGAAGATCATGAGAGGATCCCAGACACTGGACAGTTGGAGTTTGATTTTGCTTTTGATTATGACTGTGCCCTGATATATTTTCCCCCCTGAAGAAAGAAGGTATTTTAGTGAAGCCCACAGTTAAGAGACTTCTAATGGTAAAAAGACTTTGAATTCTAAGAGATTGGATATTTTTAAAGGGATTGAAATTTTGATATGTAAGAATTTGCAAACACTGTAGGACATTTAAAGTTATTTAGATCTTGGGGATGAATAAGAAAGTAAGGGTTGAAGCTTAATACTGATGTGTTTGTGTGTCAAGTTGATAGGGGGGCAATTGTATTGGCTGGTTTTGTGTCAACTTGACACAAGCTGGAGTTATCACAGAGAAAAGAGTTTCAGTTGAGAAAATGCCTCCATGAGATACACACACACACAAAGACACAAACCACATGTACATTTCTTGTTTTTACTGAACTGTTGATAGACTGAATCTTGCCAAGGTAATGGTAAGGTTAGATGACAGGGGTAAATGGGAATTGATATATTTGAGCCATATTTGGGAGGGTAAATAAGCAAAGGGTAAATGATTTGGGAAAACTGTACTATGAAATGCCATCTTTTAGAAAGACTATATGTTTAAAATCCACCTATAAAACTTTAGCTGTGGATTATTGAATAACTGAAAAATAAACCATAGATTTTTGCATCTATAAATGAAATAGCTACAGTTGAATGGAAGGATGCAATTCACAGAACATATGAATCCTAAGAAGAAGGAAGATCAAAATGCAGATGCTTCAGTGGCAGTTTTTATCACTATTGTCTTGTACTACAGCTTGAGGTCATGGTGAGGCATGCTGATTTCATCAGAAGTTCTTTTATTGTTGAGAATTGTTTTTGCTATCTTTGTTTTTGTTTTTTCCATATGAAGTTGAATATTGCTCTTTCCATGTCTGAGAAGAATTGAGTTGGAATTTTAATGGGGATTATGTGGAATCTGTAGATTATTTTGGTAAGATGGCCATATTAGTAGATTTGCTTCTAGTTTCTCTTCATTTAATTTGATGTTAGCTATTGGTTTTCTGTATACTATTTTTATTATATTTAAGTATGTGCCTTGAATCCCTGATCTTTCCAAAACTTTTAACATGAATGGGTGTTGGATTTTGTCACAGGCTTTTTCAGCATCCAATGAGATGATCATGTAATTTTTTTTAATGGAAAAATCCCGACATGACACTATGAGACCTGGAACCTCCAAAGATGCCACTGAGTTTGCTTTTTCTTGGCCATGGATTGATGGCCATGCAGCTAAGACTTAGGAGTAGTTAATTTCCCCAAGGAGGCTCCTTTAAAATTAAATCTTTACTTGCAAGTAGTTATCAATTGAAGATAGCTTCTACATTAGGGATAGGGATCTATGTTCACTTATTTCAGCTCTTGGACTCCATCTGGAGCAGACCCATGCAGGCCCTGCACATGTAGCCTCAGATCTGTGATTCTATATGTCCATCAGTCCTATTGTATTTTCTATGCCTTATTTCCTTGGAGTCATCCAACCTCTCTGGCTCTAACACTCTTTCCAGCTCCTCTTCTGCAGGGCTCCTGGAGTCCTAAGGGGAGGGAAGGATATGATGAAGCCACCCTATTTTTGGCTGCCCATTTCAAGGTCTTTCACCCTACATATTGTCTGACTATAGGTCTCTATTTCTTTACACCATCTGCTGCAAGGGGAAGCTTTTCTGATCATGTTTAAGCAATGCACAAGTCTATTAGTGTAGTAGAATGTCATTACGAATCATTTTATTGCTAAAGTTGTGTAGTACAATAGAATTTTTTTTACATTTTTTCTTTTTTTTAATTTTTTTTTGCTTTTTGTAATGGCTTATATCCTAATGCTAATTGGGTCCCTAAAACTGTTTATAGGAGAGTGTTTACTCTTAGCTTCTAGGAAGCTGCCCTCAGTTAATTTTATTGGTAAATAAAATTGTTAACAACCAATAGCTAGGGAGGAGATACATAGGTGGGGTGGGGTTGGGGGTAGGGGGTTAGGTTTCCATGACTTGGGCCAGGAGGAAGCAGAAGAGGAGAGAAATGCCATGCCTAAAAAGTATGCAGGAGAGAGACAAAAGCCACTATCGGAGAGAGAAACAGAGAGTGTTCTGGGCTCAGGGCCAAGAAAACACGACCCAAATTGCTGACTACTTGGAGTTAAGAACAGCCAAAATTGAACATAGAAATTAGTAGATAGTAACTCAGATTTCTTGGTGGGAGGTGGATTCTAACAACCTGGAGGCTAGGCAGTTTCCCAGCTCTTCTGCTGTTTAAGGCACATTAAAATATAAAGGCTGTGAGTGTTTTTCATCCGGGAATGTAAATAGTCTAGTGGGAAGGAACTTCTTGCTGGGATTTATTCAAATAATCATACTACAGGTTTTACCCTGAGTCTCAGATTCTTATTTCCCCAAGGAATGCTGGGTTCTATCTTGTGGAGTGGGCTTTAAGTCAAATCAGATATTGGTTGGTTACTCCCACAAGCTTTGTGCCACCATTACACCAGCATATATATTGCAAAAAGAACACATTGGAGATTAAAAGCTTTGTAGCTGGGTTGGTTTTAATATTTTTCCTTTGGTAGCTTTGAGAGTACCTTCCAATACCAAGAATACTAGTTGTTTGTTATGAAGACTGTGGATACTCATGAATTTCACTTCTCTTGTGGAGGCAGTGGTCTGTAACAGGCAATCTTATACCTGGTTGAGCAAAGGCAAAATTCTGGGAGACCCCGTGAAATATTCACAAGGGACTGGATTATATTTTTAGCCAACGCTCCCTGACGACTCCTGTAAAATCAGTCACAGCCTTTACAACCCCTGTATATAGAGAGGCCTAGCATATGAGACTTGCCACGTGAAAAGCAGCCCTGAGCCCTCCCATAGGCAAATGTGGCACTAGAGAGCTCCCAGACCTAGCCAATAGAAAGCACTGGTTGCCAATCCCCTGACTTCTCCCAACCAGTATATCAGATTGTCCCACCTGCGTAGCTCCCTCTCTCTCTCTGAGCAGCTCTGCCCACCTGCTCTCTGTGCAGGCTCTCTGCCTGCCTGCTCTCTGCGTCTCTCTACGCTGCTCTCCACCCGCCCCTGCCCGCCAGCCTGCTCCGTCCTGGCTTCCGACCATGCCCACCACCTGCCATCCAGAAGGAATAAAGCTGCAAAACTACTTTGGTGTCTGAGAACTTTGTCTAAGGGGCTGTGACACTTGGGCCCTCGAGGAGATCAGCTCTCCAGGCCTAGCGGTGGGGTGCATGTTGACAGCAGCTGGGGGTCTCCAGGGAACCGCCAAAAGTCTCCTGCACTCCGTAGGCTAGCAGGCCTCTCACCGGTCTAGCCCTGGGCTGACTCAGCAGGGCGTCCAGCGTTGAGCAGGCTCGGTCTGACAACACTCAGCCCAACATTCTCTGTGTTCAATGAATTTTGTAGGTACTGTCTTCAGAAATCTAGCCTTGCCAAGAGTTGTGGAGAGCAATGTGTACCATGACAACAGCCTGAGGAACTTTATGGGGTGGGGGTGAAGGTGGAGGGAGGTTCCCCTGAGACAATTTTTGCAACAACTCCACTAAATTTAGCCCATCCCCAGTGCCAGAAGCTTCATTTATTGACAAAACATGTCAAGTTGGGGCTCTTTCTTCCCATTATTTGGTGATTACATTAAGAATTGCCTTCTGACAGATCAACTCTTACAGTTTTACAGACCATTCATATTTTCTCCTTTGAAATGACAAAGGAAAGTTGACTTCAGTCAAAATAGCACACATAACCTAATCTCATAAATCACATGTTTAATGTTACTTGTTTTCAGTAGGCTTTGAAAACTTTACTACTGTCACACTCAACTAGAAATAGGTTGACAACTCCTGACTCAATTCAAAGAAAATAAATTCTAGTCTTCTAAAATATACAGGACTCACCTCCCTAATGTGAACATAAAATTCAAATACCTCCAATGTTCTCCCTTGAAGATATGTTAGCTTCACTCTGAGCAAAGAGCAACATTCCTTTTCATTTCCCAAGGCCATTACACTGAGATTTATCAGATACCTTAACACTTGCTGAAGTTACCCGTTAAATATTTCTATTTGACCAGTATGAAGTGTCCTTCCTTAATGTGTTTACAAAGTGATTTAATTTATTTTAATCATATTTATAATGTGAAAGTATAAGATGATGATAATATTGACTTCTAAAGTTTTAGCCAATAATTAGCTTTTAATTATTATAGAAATGTCTACAAGTTATTTCATATTTTATTAATTCTATATTTAATTTTGATGTGTTTCTCATAATTCACCATTGTATATAATGTTGAGATAGATATCCCACATAAATTTTTGTCAACATAAATTACTAGAGAAAAGTTTACTAGATAAAATTTTATGCACAATTTATACTTAGTACTTGTTGGTAAACTGTTTATTAGAAGTATTGTATTCATTTGTACTGGTATATGGAACATTTCTCTAAAATAATCTAACAATTAAATTTTATTATAAAAAGAATTGTTTTCTATGTATATATTTTAAGGAGCTTCGATTGTGTTAGGTTTTCATACTCTTTAACAAATGGCTCCTAATTTTTGCTGTCTGTGTTCATATTCCCGTTTACTTCCCCACTACCCTCCCACTTCCCACTTGAGCCTATCCTTCTAGACCTTCCCTTTCGCTCGTCATCCCAGAACTATTTATTTCCCTGTACTAATGAGAACTGTTTGCAGGCCCACCCTCCCTGACTCGATACCTAACCTCTATGGTTCTATGTACTGTAGCATCCTTGTCATTGATTTAACAAGTAATATCCACCTATAAGGAAAATACATTCCACATGTGTATTTGTAGGTCTTGGTTATACTACTTAGAATGATTTTTTTCTAGTTCCATACATTTACCTACAAATTGCATGATTTTGTTTTTTTAATAGCTGAGTAAATATTTCATTGTGTAAACTTACCACATTTTCTTTATTCATCTACAGAAGAATATCTAAGCAGTTTCAAATTTAAGGCTATTATGAATAGAACAGCATTGAACATGGCTGTGTGAGTTTCTGAGGTAGAATAAAGTGGACTTTGAGTATATGCTCAAGATTATTATTGCTGGAGATAGATTGATTTCCATATTCCTGAAGAACTGCTACACAGATTAATATAAGAGCTGTAAAAGTTTATGCATGTTCCCTTTTTCCACATTCTTTTGAGCATGAGCTGTCACTTGTTTTATTCATCTGAGCCATTCTGAAGTTAAGGAGAAATCCTAAAGGAGTTTTTATTTGTATTTCCCTGATGATTAAGGATGTCAAACATTTCTTTAAGTGTTTCTTAGCCATTTGATTTTCCCATTTTGATAATTCTCTGTTTAGAAACATGCCATATTTTTGTCATTCCATGTTTACTTGATATCTAGTTTCTTAAGATTTTATAGAATTTGGATATTAGACCTCTATCAGATATGTAGTTGGTAAAAATCTTTTCCCATTCCTTAGGTTGCCATTTCTTCAAATTACAGTGTCCTCACCTTACAGAAGCTTTTCAGTTTAATGAGGTCCCATTTATTAGTTGTTGATTTCAGTGCATGTTCTATTGGTATTCTGTTCAGAAAATCTTTTTCTGTACCAATGAATTCAAGGCTGTTCCCCCATTGTCTTTTCTCTTGGGTTCAGAGTATCTGGTTACACACTGAGGTCTTTATCCATTTGGGCTTGAGTTTTGTGCAGGGTGATAGGTATGGATCTACATGCAGCTACCATGTTTGAACAACACATTTTGTTGAAAATGCTATTTTCCTATGTGCATATCTGGCTTTATTATAAAAAATCAGGTATCCATAGGTGTGTGGATTTGTGTCTGTGTTTCAAATCAATTCCACTGACCAATGTATCTGTTTTTGTATCATTATCCTACTGTTTTTCTTACTATAGCTTTGAAGTAAAATTTAATATTGGGGTTGGTGATGTTTCTAGCAGTTCTTTTTCCTTTCAATATTCTTTTAGGTATCCTGGATTTATTTTTGTTTTTACATGACACTGTGAAAGATCTCCCAAGATCTGTGAAAAAATTTGTGTTGGAATTTTGTTGGGGATTGCACTGAATCTCTATATTGACTTTGGTACGATGGGCATTTTTACTATATTAATCCTATTGATCCATGAGTTTGGGAGATCTTTCTATCTTCTGATACTCATTAGGCCTTTCACTTGCTTGGTTAGAGTTACTCTCAAAATATTTTATAGTTTGTGACTGTATTAGAAAAGTGCTGTTTCCCTGATTTCTTTCTTAGTCCATTTGTCATTTGTATATAGAAAGGTTACTGATTTGTGACTTAACTTTGTATCCCACTACATTGCTTAAGGTGCTTTGCCTCTGTAGGAGTTTCCTGGTGGAATATTTAGGGTCAGTTTTGAAGAACTAACCTGACTGCATCTTAGTCTTAAAATCCCATAGAAAGAACAACAATATCAACCAACCAGATCCCCCTAGAACTCCCAGGGACTAACCTACCAACGGAAGAGTACACATGGAGGAACCCATGACTCCAGCTGCATATATAGCAGAGGATGGCTTTATTGGGTATCAATAGGAGAGGCCCTTGTTCCTGTGAAGGCTCAATGACCCAATGTAGGGTGGAGAGGTGAAAGTGGGTGGGGGTGTGTGGAAGCATCCTCGTGGAAGCATCCTCATAGACGCAGGGGAAGGGGGGATGGGATAGGGAGTTTGAAGAGTGAAAACCATGAAAGCGGATAACATTTGAAATGCAAATAAATAAAATATCCAATTAAAAAGCTATCTTATAGCAAAGACAAACTAGCTTCAATCCTGCTTATGATTAAACCTCTGTTTTTAAAGGACCTGTGCTATGCCCCTCCCTACCGCCAGCACCACTCCACTCCATAACATTAACTATAAATTATTTTGTACTGCGTCTTCCAGGAATGAAAATCAACTCTTTGTTTCAAAATGCTGTTTATAACCATCTCCCTATCCTACCTTCTTTTCAAAAGGTTATATGACTACCTTGTTATGACTATGACTACCTTCTCTTGTACACCTTGCAACTGTGTCTTTGTTTCAGGAGAGACTAACTTTTCACACTTATGTTCTGCTCCTTTAACCCCATTTATTTTGCTTGCCACATTCCCTATTTGGAAACCCCCTACTCTTGAGCTACAAATGTCATATCTTCCTCAATTACAACACTGACCTCTTGAATCTCACCTTAGGGGGAGACAGAGCATGTTCAAGAACAAAAAGCTTGTTTAATTAACTTGGCCATAATGATTTGGGTCAGTATTCTTTCTCCTCTTCGTGTTTAACAATATATGTATACTATCATATCATCTGCAAATAAATATACTTGACTTTTTTCCCTTTCTACGTATATCTCCTTGGTATCCTTTCAATTGTCTAAGATCTCCGGATGTATATTGAGTAGACATGTAAAGAGAAGACAAACTTGCCTTGTTTTTTACCTTGGTGAAAGTGCTTTCAGTTCCTTTCCATTTAAGTTAATGTTGGCTATGATCTTGATGTACACTGCCTTTATTATGTTGATATGTGTCCCTTGTAAGCCTAATTTCTCCAAGATGTTTATCATGAAAAAGTATGGATTTTGTTGAAGATATTTTCTGTGTCTAATGAGATGATGTCTTTCTGAATTTTTTATTGGGTGAGTGACTTTATTGACTTATGTATGTTGAACCATCCTTACATCTCTGGAATAAGACCCACTTGGTTAGGGTGGTTGATATTTTTGATGTGCTCATGGATTTGAATTTTGAGTATTATTTGAGATTTTCTTTTCATATGTGTTCATAAGGGATATTGGACCCTTTATTTGTTCAGTTCTTATATGGTTTATGTACTGGTATAAGCATAGCCTCATTAGTCAAATTAGGAGATGTTGCTTTTGTTTCTACTTCATGGAAAAATTTAAGGAATAATGGTCGTAGTTCTTTGAAAGTCTGGTAAAATTATGTGCTAAAACCATCTGGCCTTGTGCTGTTTGTGCTTGCTTGTTGGTTGGGTTTGGTTTGGTAATCTTGTTTGTTTGCTTTGGGTTGGTAGTCTTTAATTTGTTGCTTGTGTTTCACTAGGATTTGTGTTTCACGATAGGCTTGTTTTGAATACCATACTAAATTCACTAGTGAATATAACCATGATGAAAAAACTCTTATATTTTTTCAATAAAAAAAATTCCTTAAACTTCATAATTATTCCTTTGATTTCCTTAACAAACTAAACTTTATAATCAGCCATTAGTAACTATTAAGCAGATAAGTATAAAGAACAATTCTGTTTAGTGTAAGGTATCAATTGATGATCTAGCAAGAAAACCTTAAACACTAAATCATGCTTACTTGTAAAGAGTAAAATATTTGGCAGATTCCAATCCATAGGACATTTAGTTTCTAATCATTTTTGTGTCACAAAAATAAATAATGTTAACACAGTCAAAATATCTGAAATAGTTTAGTCTTTTTTGTATAAGTTCTGATTTGTTCTACTTGTCTAATCAAATCAGCAAGAGCCTTTTATTAGAACAGAAGCATGTCACTTCCTACATGTATGAAAATAAGACTATATTTGTTGACAAAATTTCATATACAGAACTGTTCATTTAAATATAAATGTGTTTATAAGTTTCTATATAAATAAACGTCAACATTCTAAAAATAAATATTACCAAATATTAAGTAATCCTTTTATATCTAGTACTCAGTGACAATTTAAATACCTGAGGGATGTTTTCTTGGTAATATCTTAACATATTTGATTAAAAGTCTGTCTGGCTTAGGTTTATTAATATTGTGCTTCACCAGAAACCCCTGGAGTGAGTCTGTTGCTTAAACTGTGGAAAGGTCACACATTTACAGCATATTACTCTGTTTCAAAAATAATTACATTCTTCTTGTCTATTGGGGAAATACAAAGATAAGGTCAACAATATATGCAATTAAATTTAACCTTCTAAATGGAACATTAGTGATCTGGGTTTACTTCCGACATTCATTAAGAAGGAACTGCTTTTATGCATACGTGCTCATATCATGTGTATACATTATCTTTAATGCAGAAAAAAAAAACAGTGATCTTTTTAAATTGTAGGCATGAATTATCACACGCTTTTCAACAGATTGAATGTTTTACCAAATATTAAAACACATAATACTTAAGGACTTCTGTCCTTAGAGATGCAAAAATGGATGATCAGGAAAACTTAGGTCACTGTGGTTTCATTCATTTATTTATGTAACAGTATAGGTACAAACATGTTTTTAATTTTTGATTCAAAGACCAAAATTATATTGAGAATCTTACAAGCCACACTGGAGACATTGCAATGACTATCAAAGGGTAACATGAAGTGTGAGAATTTGTGGATGGTCTGAAGTATCTCAGATCAGCTGGGCATTTAGCAGATGGATCCTACATCAGGGTGCCATAGAGATGCCATTATATCTATGTGGACTATGGCTCGATTGTCTATACCTAATATGGAGAACCAATCTATGGATTTACCAACAGGTGAATAAATAAATGTAATGAGAAATGTGAGGTGTGTGTGTGTGAGTGAGTGTGTGAGTGTGTGTGTGTGTGTGTGAGTGTGTGTTTCTGAATGTGTGTGTGTGATTGTGTGTGTTATTGTGTGTGTGTATGTACTATGACATACATACACACTAGAGTTACATGTAGGCATAAAGAGAAACAAAATTATGCCATTTTCAGGAAGGTGTGGAAATTGGTGTTAACATATTAAGTAAAATATGCCAAACCCAGAAGGACCTGACTTGTATGTTTTCTATCACATTCAGAATGTAAAATGTGTTTATACATATGTATGACATGCTAGTAGAAAAGAGATCACGTAAAGGAAGGCACAGGTCTATGATTGGGAAGTAGGGAAAAAAGAGGGTCATTTGGGGAGAAAAAACCCACAAATACCATGCTTTCTCTCATATGTGACATATATATATATTTAGACTTATATGCAGAATTTATATATGGCATAAAAGCATAATACAGACTTTTCATGGACAAGGGATCAATGGATATGAAGAAAAATTAATTCAGGGTTGAAAAATAATTGAGGTACAGATCAATTTTTTGTGTATGTGAAAATAAAATAAAACCCATTATTTGCATACTAATCAAAAATTTAAAAGAAGCAGGATGAAAAGGCATTTCATGTTTCAATTTTAAAAAATAACAGGCTGGGGATGTGATGAGAATTTACTTAATCCTAAGTATAAGAATTTATAATCTTCTGCATTTGGTTTTTAGATTTATCTATTATAATTGTATATTACTATTTTCCTTTCATGTGTGTCTGTGAGAGCATCAATGCTCTTAACTGCTGAATCTCCGGTCTCACTATCTTATATTTCTAGACAGGTAGACCCAGCATGTAGGGGATTTACATGTGGGATGGGGTCTAGGCTGGATGTTCTGGGGCCCAGCAGGCCTCCTAAGGAGGGCAGATATTGGAGTGCAGTCAGGGCTGGGGACAACATGAAGCTCACATCTGCTGACTGCTGATGTGCTCAGTCTTACTGCAACTTGATATGCAAAATCTGTTTGATATACATGGGAGTCCTTTTTTCTTAAGTGAAGGGGAGGAGGGGTTGATTGAGGGTAAGGAGAGGTAAGAGGGAAGGACTAGGAGGAAAACAGTGAGGAGAAGCTTCTATTGGGATTTATTTATTTATTTATTTATTTATTTATTTATTTATTTATTTATTATTTTGAGTTTCACTTAACAAATACAATACAACAGAGAGAAATGTACTTTAACATAAACGCCTCAGAAAACACAGTACAATGTGCATATGCCTGTGTTCCTATCTGTTCTATGAACTAGAAAAGTGTGCGTTTTACTGAAACACTGCGTTATGTTTAAAAGACATGACATTAGCAAAGATGCATTGCAAAACACATTGAAAAGTTCATTCCTATGTTTTCCTTATTGGTTTTTTTTTTTTTTGATACTTTATTTACATTTCCAATGTTCCCCCTTTCTAGGTCTCCTCATTGGAAACCACCTATCCCCTCCCCTCCCCCACCTCTATGAGGGAATTCCACCTCCCACCCACCCACCCAACCACTCCCATATTCCCACCTTGACATTCCCCTTTACTGGGGCCTCTCCTCCCCCTGATGGCCAACAAGGCCCTCCTCTGCCACAGATGTGGTCCGAACCATGGGTCCCTCCATGTGTATTCTTTGGTTGGTGGTCCAGCCTCCAGGAAGACCTGGGGGGGGGGGGTCAGGCCAGTTGACACTGTTGTTCCCTCCATGGGGCTGTAGACTCCCTCAGTTCCTTCAGTCCCTTCTCCAACTCCTCCATCTGGGACCTCACTCTCAGTCCAGCAGTTAGAGTGAGGTCCCAGATGGAGGAGGTGGATATTAGCTGAAATGTTCTATTGGGATTTAAAGTAAATAAGTAACTTAATCAATTAAAAAATACATAGGTAGAATATATCCTTTCTGTGTCATTTTCCAAGGTCATCAGAAAAAAAAATTAAAATGTAAATAAAATGATTCACTCAAATATAAAGTGTGATACTTAAGTAAAAAATCCCAAAGCATTAGTGTTTTTTTCCTTCTTCGTTTATTTTCCTCTGTTACACTTTTCATATATTTTTGAACAAATCTTACTTTTCAGCATTGTGATTTTGTGAGTATTCTTATTCTCTTTTTTTCACTAGAAGAGTACATTTCACATAATACTTAAAAATATTTTTGACCATAAAGTCATTCATTCTTCTTGGTTATGTAGAAATCTTATTGTGTGATATTTATCTTTTTTTTTCCTCTTATTTTTGAGACAGGGTTTCTCTGTGTAGCCCTGGCTGTCCTGGAACTCACTCTGTAGGCCAGGCTGGCCTCGAACTCAGAAATCCACCTGCCTCTGCCTCCCAAGTGCTGGGATTAAAGGCATGAGCCACCACTGCCCAGTTGATATTTATCTCTTTATCTTTATTGTTTTGTAAAAATGTCAAGTTCACTTCCTCTTAATCTAAAATCTGACAGTAACTAATTGAAATGGTAAAATTAATTTTGCTGGTAAACTGTGCATATTGTGTTCTTTATTATAAATGTGTATGTGTATATGAAAGTAGGTATCCTAACCATTAGTTATATGTATCTCAAATGTGGTGGTTTGAATGAGAATGGTCTTCATAGGCAAACATATTTCAATGTTTGCTCCCTAGAAAGTTAAACTATTGGCAAGGGTGGAAGGTATGGCCTTGTTGGAGATGTGTCACTTGAAGTAAGTTTTGAGGTTTCAAGCACAGTCTCTCTCTCTCTCTCTCTCTCTCTCTCTCTCTCTCTCTCTCTCTCTCTCTACTTGTGGATCAGATGTAAGCTTTCAGCTATCGCTTGGTTACCATGCCTGTATGCCTGATATCATGATTCACCATGATCATTATAGACTTATCTTTAGAAACTTTAAGCAAGCTCCCAGTTAAATACTTTCTTTTGGATGTTGTCTTGGTAATAGTGTCTCTTCACAGCAATATGAAGAGTAGCCAAGAAACCCCACCCTGAAATGTTTGTTCAAGTTTTAAAACCATCTGTCCTTCAGGATGGGTTTCTGCACATTTGAATGTTCATTAGATTGTATGCTTGTTGTCTTCCTAATCTCTCAATTTAATTGACCAGAATTCAGTATTATAATTTGAGAAAGTTTCTGATTACCTTATTATTCAATTTACCTAGGATGCTTAAATCAGAAGAAAGTGAAGATTACTATTATCATTACTAATTAGTATATAGAATAATGAATTTCTCGATGACATTCTCAAATTGGGTATAGTCACATTTTTCTCATATCTGGCACTCAGAGACCTCTTCCGATCCTATATGAACCCTTTTTCCAAAAATCTCCATTCTGTTTAAGTGCTTATATTTTTATATACATGTCATTAAATCTAGATTCTACATGTGATAGGGAGAAATGTGGCCTGTGTTTATTTGATTCAAGCTTTCTTTATGAGATAATTCTTCTTTGACTTAGGTATTCATAATGAGCATATCTTTATTTGAATGATTTTTAATGGTTTAAGGTTTAATGTGAACACCTTCGAAGTTCAGATTTGGATAAGAACCCAGCCAAGAAATGCATAAAGATATGCAAATAGTTAATGAAGGGATTTGGTAATCAATCAGGAAGTGTGTCTTTGAATAAAACTGATTTTAATTTTTAAAGAGCTCTATCTGGATTCTATTGAACCTCCTAATGACTACAATAAAGTTTTTTTAATTGATTATTTATTTACTTTGCAGCCCAATTGAAGCTTCTCCTCTCTCCTCCCTCTCCCCAATCCAAACCCCCTCCCCTTTTCTTCAGAAAAGTGGAGGACTCCCATATACATCAACCAACCTTGGCCTATCAAATTGCAGTAAGACTAGGCATATCAAAATCCAGCAGGGGTGAAGCCCCAACTTCAGCACCACTCCAATATCTGCCCTCTTGAGTAGGCTTGCTGGGCCCCAGGAACATCTAGTTTAGACTCTATGCCACCAATCCCCTACAAACTGTGTCCATCTGGGGCACAGCCAGCAGAAGTGAGCTGCACTCTGTCACCTAAACTCCATTGGCAGGCCCACTGCTCTGCCTACCTTTCCAAGGAGGCCCTTAGGATGCCAGGAACACTCAGTTCCATCTGGGGCATAGTCAGCAGAAATGAGTTTGCCTGAGATCATTGTCAGGCCTGAGGCTCTCCCTGCTCCCGAAGGAATCCAGTCAAGCCAACACCAGGGGCAACTAGATGATAAAAGGCCAGCCAGCACAAGAACACAGCCAACAAGAACCATGTCAATATCCACCACCAAAGCCCACTATCCTATCACAGCAAGCCCCGGATAGCCTAACACAGCCAAAGCAGAAGAAGATGACCTTAAATCCAATCTTATAAAGAAGATAGAGACCTTTAAAGAGGAAATTAGTGAAGCCCTTGTAGAAATACAGAAAAATACAACCAAACAGATAAAATAAATAAATAAAACTGTGCATGACCAGAAAATTCAAGTAGAAGCAATAAAGAAAACTCCCACTGAGGAAATCCTGAAGATCAAAAACTTAGGGAAGAGAACAAGAGCTATAGACACAAGCATCACCAACAAAATACAAGAGATAGGAAAGACAGTCTAAAGCATAGAAGATAAAATCAAAGAAATTGATACATTAGTCAATGGAAATGTTAAATCTAAAATGTTCCTACCACAAAATATTTTAAAAATCTGAGATTTTTATCAAAAGACTAAACCTAAAAATAATATGAAGAGAATATAACGCACAGATCCAAAGCCCAGAAAATATTTTCAACAAAATCATAAAAGGAAGCATTCCCAAAATAGATACCTATATACATACAAATAGATTGGACCAGAAAAGAAAATGTTTCCAATGCATAATAATCAAAACACTAAATGTTCAGAACAAAGAAAGAGTATTAAAAGCAACAAGGGAAAAGGCTAAGTAACATATAAAAGCGGATGTATGTAAATTACATCCAACATCTCAAAAAAGAGTCTGAAAGCCAGAAGGTCCTGGGAAGATACCTAGAAGACCCTGAGACCACAGATGTCAACCCAGATGAATATATGAAAAAATACTAAATGAAAAATATTTAATAGCCACAGATGAAGAAAACAAGATATTCTATGACCAAACCCAAATCTATCTACAATATTAATCCACAAATCCAGCCCTACAGAAGATAGTAGAAGAAAACTTGAACACAGGAGGCTAACAACACCAAAACACCCTTCACATAACTACAAATATTATAAAATGCTTTGATGTAACTCTAACCAAGCAAGAGAAATATGTGTATGACAAGAACTTCAAGTTTTTGAAGAATGAAATTGAAGAAGATACCAGATAGAAAGATTTCCCATGCTTACAGATCAATTGGATTAACATAGCAAAAATGTCCATTTTACCAAAAGCAATCTACAAATTCGGTGCAATTTCCAGCAAAATTCAAACACAATTCTTCACAGACAATGAGAGAACAATTCTCAATTCATATAGAAAAATAAAAAAAATCCAGGATAACTAAACCAATACTGGTACAATAAACCAACTTCTAGAGGTATCATCATCTATGGTTTCAAGCTGTACTACAAAGCAATAGCAGTAAAATATCATATGATACTGGCAATAATACAGACAACTTGATGAATGGAATCACATCAAAGTCCAAGCAATCAACTCACAAACCTACAGATACTTGATATTTTACAAAGAAGCCCAGATCATATAATGGAAAAAAAGAAAATATCTTCAAAAATGGTGCTCATCTAACTGGATGCCTGCAAGTAGAAGACTGAAAATAGGTCCATATGTATCACCCTGAACAAAACTCAATTCTAAGAGAATCAAAGATCTCAAGATAAAACTGGATACACTAAATCTAATAGAATAGAAAGTCGGGAATAGCCTTCAACAAATTGGAACAAGAGACAACTTCTGAAACACAACACCAAAAGCTCAGACAATAAGATCAACAATGAATAAGTGGGACTTTATGAAACTGACAAGCATTTGTAAGGCAAAGGGCATCGTCAATAGGACAAAGCAGCAAAATGGGGGAAAATCTTTACCAATCCTACATCCAACAGAGGGCTAATATCCAAAATATATAAAAAACGCAAGAATTAAACATCAACAACACAAATAACACAATTTCAAAATAGAGTACAAAGGTAAACAAAGAATTCTCAACTAAGAACTTTCTAATGGCCGTGAAGCACTTAAAGAAATGTTCAATATATTTAGTCATCAGGGAAATGCAAATCAAAACAATTCTGAGATTCCACATTACACCTGGCAAAATGGCTAAGATAAAAAAGCAAAACAAAACAAAAAACCCTCAAGTGATCAAGTGACAGCACGTTTTGGTTAGGATTTGGAACAAGAGGAATAATTTTTCCTAGATGGTAGGAGCACAAACTTGAATAACCACTTTGAAAATCAATATAGCAATTTTTCAGAAAATTGGAAATAATTCTATCTCATACCCCAGATATACCAGTCCTGAGCATATACCCAAAAGATCCTTTACATTCCACAAGGACACTTGCTCAACTATGTTCATAGCATCTTTATTTGTAATAGCCAAAACCTGGGAGCAACCCAGATGTCTGTAAACTGCACCCACATTTGTAAAATAAACTTTACTATAGCTCAAAACATGTATTGAACTTCACACATTAATAGTGGGAGACTTCAACACCCCACTCTCACACATGGGCAGATCATTGAAACAGGAACTAAACAGAGTCACAGGTGAAACTAAGAGAAGTTATGAGCTGAATGTATTTAACAGGTATCTACAGAACATTTCACCTTAAAACAAGAGAATATATCTTCTCAGCACCTCATGGAACCTTCTCCTAAATTGACCATATAAACAGACATAAAATAAGTTTAACAAATACAAGAACATTGAGATAATCACATGTATTCTATCAGATCACCTCAGACTAAGGCAGGTCTTCAACAATAACTAAAACAACTTAAAACCAACATACTCATGGGAACTGAACTTCCCTCTGCTCAATGATAATTTGGTCAGGGGAGAAATTAAAAAAAAAAAAAAGAAATTAAAAACTTTCTAGAATTAATGAAAATGAAGACACAGCATACCCAAAGTTTTGAGACACAATGAAAGCAGTATTAAGAGGAAAATTCATAGCACTAGGTGCCTTCCTAAATAAACTGGAGAGATCTCATAATACCAACTTAAAAGCACACCTAAAAGCTCTACAACAGAACGAATCCAATATACCCAAGAGGAGAAGATGACAGGAAATAGACAAACTCAGGTCTGAAATCAATCAAATAGAAACAAAGAGAGCAATACAAAGAATCAACAAAACAAAGAGTTGGTTCTTTGAGAAAATCAACAAGATACATAAATTCTTAGCCAAACTAACTAAAGGAAACAGAGACAGTATCAGAATTAACAAAATCTGAAATGAAAGGGGAGAGATAACAATAGAAACTGAGGAAATTTTTAAAAATTCAGAACTTACTACAAAACTATACTCAACAAAACTGGAAAATCTAGATGAAGTGGATATTTTATAGAGAGATACCATTAAAAACCTCCCAACCAAAAAACCCCGGGACCAGATGGATTTAGTGCAGAATTCTAGCACACCTTCAAAGAAGAGCTAATACCAATACTCTGCAAACTATTCCACAAAATAGAAACAGAAGGAACACTACTCAATCCATTCTATGAAGTTCTGATACCTAAACTACACAAAGACTCAACAAAGAAAGAGATATTCAGACAAATTTCACTTGATACAAAAATACCCAATAAAATTCTTGAAAGCTGGATCCAAGAAATCAAAACCAACCTTCAGCGTAATCAAGTAGACTTCATCCCAGGGATGCAGGAATGGTTCAATATATGAAAATCCCTCAATGTAATCCACTATATAAACAAACTTACAGAAAAATGTCACATGATCATCCCATTAGATGATGAAAAAGCCTTCAAAAATTACAACACCCCTTCATATTAAAAGTCTTAAGGAGATCAGGAACTAATGGCACATACCTACATTTAATAAAAGCAATATATAACAAACCAACATCAAATTAAATGGAGAGAAACTAGAAGCAATCTGTCTTAGTCAGGGTTTGTATTCCTACATAAAATATCATGACCAAGAAGCAAGTTGGGAAGGAAAGGGTTTATTCAGCTTATACTTCCACATTGTTGTTCATCACCAAAGGAAGTCAGAACAGGAAGTCACACAAGGCAGGAATTTGGAGCAGGAGCTGATACAGAGGCCATGGAGGGTGTTTCTTACTGGTTTGTTTCCCCTAGCTTGCTCAGATTGCTTTCTTATAGAACCCAGGATTATCAGCCCAGGGATAGCACAACCCACAATGGGCTGGGCCCTCCACCCCCCTTGATCACTAATTAAAAAAATGCCTTACAGCTGGATCTCATGGAGACATTTCCTCAAGGGAGGCTCCTTTTTCTGTGATACCCCCAGTTTGTGACACACAAAACCAGCCAGTCCACAATCCCACTAAAATTAGGGAAAAGACAAAACAGCTCATTCTCTCCCTATCTACTCAATATAGTACTTGAAGTTCTTGCTAGAACAATTAGACAACAAAAGGAGATCAAAGGGAAATACAGTGGAAAGGAAAAAGACAAAGTATACACTATTTGCAGATGATATGATAGTATAAATAAATGGCCCCCAAAATTCTACCAGAGAATTCTTACAGCTGATAAACAACTTCGGGATACAAAATTTATATCTTGCTACTATAAAGTAACAGGATATAAAAATTTACTCCAACAAATCAATAGCTTTTCCTTTACACAAATGATAAACAGGCTGAAAAAGAAATTAGGAAACAACACCCTTCACAATAGCCACAAATAGTATAAAATATCTGGTGTGACTCTTACCAAGCAAGTGAAAGATCTGTATGACAAGAACTTAAAATCTCTGAGGAAATAAATCAAAGAAGACCTCAGAAGATAGAAAGATCTTATGAACTGATAGGATTAACGTAATAAAAAGTGGCCAGCTTACCAAAAGCAATCTACACATAGACATGGAAATGGCAATTCTCAACTTCATATAGAAAAACAAAAAATCCAGGATAGCCAAAACAATTCTCAACAGTAAAAGAACTTCTCAGGGAATCACAGTCCCGGACCTCAAGCTGTACTACAGAGCAATAGTGATAAAGACTACAGGGTACTAGAACAGAGACAGGTTGATCAATGGAATAGCACTGAAGACCCAGAAATAAATGCACACACCTATATCAATGTGTCTTTGGAAAAGAGGCTAAAACATACAGTGGAAAATAGAAAGCCCCTTCAATAAATGGTAATGTTCTAACTGGCAGTCAGTGTGTACAGGAATAAAAATAGACCTGCATTTGTCACCTTGTACAAAGCTCAAGTCCAAGTGCATCAAGGAGTTCAACATAAAAACAGATACACTCAAACTAGATGAAGAGAAACTGGGGAAAAGCCTGGAGTTCATTGGAACAGGGGCAAATTTCCTGAACAAAACACAAATGACTCATGCTCTAAGATCAACAATTGATAAATGGGACCTCATGATCCTGAAAAGCATCTCTAAGTCAAAAGACACAGTCAATAGGACAAATCAGCAACCTACAGATTGAGGAAAAGTCTTCACTAACCCCATATATGAGAGAGGGCTAATACCCAAAATATATAAAGAACTCAAGACGTTACCTTCAAAAATACCAAATAACCCAATTAAAAATGGGATACAGAGCTTAACAGAGAATTTACAACAGAAGAATCTTGATTAGCCAGGGAGTGCTTAAAGAAATGTTCAAAGTCCTTGGTCATCATTGAAATTCAAATAAAAACAACCCTGCAATTCCACCTTATACCAATCAGAATGGCTAATATCAAAAACTCAAGTGACAGCACATGTTGATGAGGATGTGGAGAAGGAGGAACACTCCTTCATTGCTGGTGGAATTGCAAACTGGTACAACTACTCTGGAAATCAATCTGGCAGTTCCTCAGAAAATTGGAAATAATTCTACCTAAAGAACTACATATACTACTCCTGGCATATACCCAAAAGATGCCTCAACATACCACAAGGACAGGTGCTCCAATATGTTCATAGAAGCCTTATTTGTAATAACTCTACCCTGGAAACAACCCAGATGTTCCTCAACTGAAGAATGGAAACAAAAAATGTGGTTCATTTGCACAATTGAATACTATTCAGCTATTAAAAATGAGAACATCATGAATTTTGCAGGCACATGGATGGAACTAGAAAATATCATCCTGAGTGAGATAATCCAGACTCAAAAGGACATGCATGGTTCATACTCACTTATTAGTGGGTATTACCCAAATTGTACAGAATACCTAGGGTACAACCCACAGACCATAAGACGTTTAACAAACAGGACGGCCCAAGTGAGTATGCTTCAATATCACTTAGAAGGGGGAACAATATAATCACGGGATACATACAATGGGAGAATAAAAGGGGAACAGGATCAGGTATTGGCGGGTTATAGCAGGAGAAAAGTGCAGAGAGCCAGGAGAATGAATGGAAATATGCAGCCTCAGGGAGTGGGAGGTTGGGGGGACCTCCAGAAAGTACCATACACCTGGAAGTTGAGAGACTCTGAGGACTCAGTGGGGGTGAACTTAGCCAAAATGTCCAACAGTGGGGAGAGGGTACTCAAAATGTCCATCACCTGTAGAGAGACGGGGCCTCAAGTGGCGGGTTGAGGTTACCAACTCGTAGTCAAAATTTCACAATCAAAATTGTTTCTAAAAGAGCTGCAGGGACAAAAATGGAGAAGAGACTGAAGGAAAGGCTGCCCAGTGACCAGTCCAACTTGAGAGTCATCTCACTGGGAGGAGGGATACCAAGGCCTGAAACTATTACTGATGCTATAATGTGCTTACAGACAGAAGCCTAGCATGGCTGTCCTCTGAGAGGCCCTACCAGCAGCTGACTGACACAGATGCAGATACTTACACCCAGTCATTTGACTCAGATCAGGGCATAGACTGAGCCAACAACCAGGCAGCGTACACAGGCTGGTCAAAGGACCCTGGCAAATACATAACAGAGGACTCCTTTACAGTCTGCACCTGCTTAGGGGCAGATGAGTCTATCTATCCCTCTCTCTCAACATCACACAATCTGTTTTTATTTTTCCAAAGAAATATATATGATAGAAAGTTTTAAGTTGCTATTTTGATTAAGGACATCAATTGATGGTTAGCTTTATAATTCAAAAGAACTTAGAAACATATGAGATCTGTCAACCATGCCACTGACCAGACAAGACCAGACTAGGAATCACTGACAATATAAAAAAGTAACACTCTTCATTTTCCTATGCATCAGACACAATAAATTTTTGGCTGTGCAATACATAGATATATAAATTCACGTGAGATTGGTAGAGAAGCAGTCATAAAATATAAGATTTCTAATGACTGGACAGACTAGTTAAAGAAATAGCAAAGAAACTTTGTGGGAACTATTCAGCAAAAGTTTTTAAGTGGGGAAACATATATTATTACCTAAACCTTCTACTAAGTGATAAATCGACCCCTCAAGGAATGCAAAGAAATGTATGTTACTGCTGTCTCTAAAGAGAACTGTTTTCATGAGGCATCATGGGATTGGAAGTCAAACTGAATGTACTGAATATTCAGAACAAAATGAGGAACTAGAGGCAATTAAGTTTGCTTAGTAAACGAGTAAATGAAACGTGTTGCTACAGAAACAATTTACTATGAAAAGTTGTGTGACTATGGTTAGCATGCATATTGATTTTATAATTTAACTGAAAGGTGATTTTTTTTTTTTAAGTATCTTGAAGTGTAGAAAATAAAACCCAAAGTACAGTGCTGCCAAGCACCTTTTTCCCTGAGAGCATTGTGGGCACATGTGACCAGGAGAGCTGACCTGGAGCAAGATTGAGATTGAAATATGCCCAAACCCCTGAACATCTCATAATGAGACAGGAAGTAGTTAGGACTGTTCTTTTCCTGTTCTTAGCCTACATGCTCAAATGCATGACTCTACCTCTTCCACCTCTGAGGATAGTCACGTAGTCTTTGGCCAAATTACACGTTCAACTTCCACTCTTCTGATAAGAACCAACAGGTTTTTAGAATTCCTTTTTATGTAAATGAAGCATTCCCTGCACCTCTGCCCCTGCCAATAATGTTCACACACCTTGAAAACTCCCATTCCTTTGCCAAGGCCTATATAGCTCTTGTTCACCCTAAATAACGTTGAGCTGTCTGGCTAAATTTGTTCACAGAAGTCATTCCATCATACTCACGGTAGTCCAAACCTACACCCTGTCTCTTTTACCCTTTATTTCCCTTCTGTGGTGGTGTTTCCAGACCTCTAAGGAAGTAGAGACCCATAGGTACCAGTTCCTACTTTTATTATCATCTTCTATAAATATGATATATTTGTTCTAATGGAAGAAATATTGGTGCATTATGTAAGGGGTCACTCTGTGCCTCATCATTTTTGTGTTTTTTAACTCATCCACCCATACTTACACTACAGTTTCAGTCTCGATTCTTTATACACTCCTCCCCCTCCTCTCTGTGGCAATCACTAATCAGTTTTGTTTTTCACGTATAACAGGAACACTAGATGTCTAGCCACTAATACTTTATGCTTGTAGGTACAATTAAGAACATTCCATCTCTCTAGTTGTCCACGCAAATCTTGGGAACATCTCTGATTTTTTTTCTCTCTCTCCTACCACTCATCTGATTTGTTAAGAATTCCTATTACTTGTAGCTTGTAACTTTATCCAGAATTGGTGCAAATCAAATCAAAGCCTCTATCATTTGTCTTAGTGTTTAGCCAGTGGCTTACTAATTGGCCTCCAAGAATACTCTCCACTCCCATTATAGTCTATTTGCAGAAGAGCAACCAGAGAAATCCTGATAAAAAATAAGCATCAGGTGATGGGAGACCTTGATTTGTGACATTTCATATTTTCCCAGTTTGTCCAATGCAAAGGCTACAATATGTACATTGGATTGTAAAGACTTATAAGCATGTGAAGAGAATTTTATATGTATATCTTATGTACAAGTTCTTGAAGTTCCAATTGGATATTGTTGATAACTTGTTTCAGAAAATTTTCCTCGGAACATGGAATGATAGTTAAGAAAAACTGTTTGCACATGACAGAATTTTTGCTGCTAGTTTTGTAATATTTATTGATAATTTTGACAAGTAATTATTTTTGTAAGCTTAAAAATGATTCTTTGGAAGCATAAAGAAACTTGACGAAAAGATAGTATAAAAACACTGGTATCTGAATATTGATTGGCACTGTATGTGAAATATAATATTTTGGGTAGTGTGAGCTTTTAATGTTAAGTTCTACAAAAATTGAGTCAAATTAATCTAACCCAGTATTGATGTTGTAGCCACACTATTTTTGACAAAATGAAAGGCAATTAGAATAATGAAAATTTAAGACATGCCAAGGTTTTGATATATTTAAGATATTAGTGAAAACTAAACATTTTCTCAAGTTTGTTTGAATTTACCTTATTTACATGATCTATTTGTTTGGTTTAGTATTGTAACAGTCTGGCATATTTGTAATCTTCAAACACGTGATTATATCTTTGTGTTGCCATAAGCAGTGATGTTTTACATTCAGTTTTATCAGGCAGCAATATTGTCAGTAAATAATACATTTAACTTGCTGAATGTAAACATGGAACTTTAAGTTACCATAAAGTTAGTAATTGCTTTGTTGTATTAATATTAGATGCTAGTGCTGCATATGTTTAATCTATTCTCATTTTATTAAAATAGAAAAGTATAGCAAAAAGTTTACTATACAAAAAGACTTAGGAAGCAATGATCCTACACTGTCTCACCATCTTGTCCTTGCTGTGTCCTCCTTGCTTACTTTGCTTACAGATCCTGTGGGTATTGTGGTTCCTCCTACAAAACTCTTCTCATGTTTTTCTTTAGTTCCTCTGCTGCTTTGCCTGGAATATCCTTCCCCAATGCAATCTCATGCTTACTGTAGCTTCATAAACTGCCTGGGCTTTTTTGAAAATGTTTCCTTCTCAGTGAGGTCTGACTTGGCTGCTCGATTTGACATTGTAATGTATGACACCACCATTCAACCCAGACTCTCTCTACTTCTGAACCTCCTCCGTTTCCAGATTGTGTACTATTTCCTATATCTTTTTATTTTGTTGCTGTGAAACATATAATATAGTATAGACTTAGAAACAAAAAAGAACATTTGTCAGTCACTGCTGGACTTTGAGTTATGCAGTTATTGTCTTATCTACTTTAATATGAGGAGCAAGATAAATGAAGTGTCAAAAAATGTATACGCATATATGCAAAATTATTGAATAAAGTAAATGCTAAATATGTTAGGTGTGATTATATTTTAAATTTGTAGTTTGTGCTTTATATTTGACATTATGTTGTAGGTCTATTTTTTCAAAACCTACTTTAATAAGGGTTGTTACATGCTTCAACGTCTGTTATAGCCCAGTGACCAAAGGTAACGGAGGAAAATGGCTAATAGGACAAGGGGGAAATGGCCTGTTTGGAAGTAGTTCTTTGGAGACTATCCCAACCTTTGTTTTCAGCAGTCCCGTCCACTAGCAAACATCAAGCATGAATCAGCAGCAGGCACACAGTCCAGAACAAATCATGAGACTGTGCAAATTGGCCTGAGTCCATGGAAGCACAAAGAAGCAACCTGAATACCATCCAAATGTCTTTGGTACATTTCTCTCTACAAAATCACAATAAGTGAAGAGAAAAATGCAAGGAGAACCAATAGCAGAGTGTCCTCAGTGAAAACTAGCATCAGCAAAGCCCACAAAGACTAGCAAGGTGAACCAATGCCAGAACATCATCTACAGTCTATTGGTATATGCTTACACTCTTTCAAATCATTGTGTGTCCTCTCAAGCAAAACATCACATGCCCTTTAACCACGCACCTTCCAGAAAAATATCACAGTCTGTTCTTAGCGAAACATCCTTTCATGTGACTGCTTCAGCAAAAAATCCTCTCAGAGATCTGCTTCATCAAAACATTCTCTCTAAGACAACTTCCAGAAAAACATCACATGACACAACTGAGTGTTCAATGAAACCAGGAATACTTACTTCATTATGAGATTGAACTTTGGTTCTGAAAACAATAATGTAAAGAATATTAGTTGTTCTGCATAGTTTATAATGTAGTGAAATTTAAAACTAATGTGAATATACATATTTTGACACAAGAAAATTCCACTACCATTGGAGATGTTGGTATGGAAAGGGGCATATTTTTGAAGTGTATGATACATTAGACAAAGAACTACAGATAACCAATAATTATAGGAAAAGAAGGATTCTCTCCAAAGAGTGAATCCTTTATTAGTTTTCTAATACAAAATGTCAGCCTGAAACCATCTACACAGAAGGAATAAAAACTGGAGTCATCAGATTGTATTTACATATTTGTGTAACATATATATATATATATATATATATATATATGTTATGTTATATATATATGTTATGTTATATATATATATGTTATATAACAACAATAATGAATGAAAGTGGATTATAAACTTGAGAGCTAAGGGAACATAGGAAGCATTAGAGGGAAGGGACCAAGCAGGGTCTGGATGGAGGTCAGAGTGTGAGGAAAGTAACATTCTATTTCAATTAAAAACACATTTTTGAAAAGTTATAAAAGACAGATTCCATGAGAAGCCAGGTGCAAGTAATCCACGAAACTCTTTCTGTAGGTCAAACAGAGGCCAGATAATTTATTTCTTGAAAAAAATTGGTATATGCTGTCCCGGTGAAGTACTGCCCATCAGAGATATGTTAATAGTCAGACTAGTAGACTTGAAGTATCTACATATGTAACATGAGCCCTAAATGATTTTTTCCTACCAAAGACCAAGAGCATACAGAATATCAAACTCTCAGTGATACTATTTATTCAAGGATCATTTCTTTACTTTAAATACTCATGGTGTATGTACTAACATACTATGATGTTTGACCTCAATCTATTCAATTAAATCTTAGAGCACTATAGACATTCTAAGATAATCATTATTTAAAAATAAATTTGTAGTTGTAGCACAGGCATATCTAATTGAAAGGTAGGGAACAAATTATTTAATCCAAACATCCTGATGTACTGTCTTCTGCAAAATATAGTAGATATAGAACATTTGAAAATGTCCCATCAGATGCAAATTAGTATTATATGTTCAACAGTTCAAAAACTGGAAGAGTTTATATTAGGTACAATTTTAGTTCACCTTGATTGGAAAGCTCTTACAGTGTGGCAGTGTTTCACTAACACATGCAATTGCCAAGAAAGCATGCTTCTTAGAAAATGGATGGAGAGCACATAAGGGGTCAATTATCATATGCAAATATGGAAGTGGAGGATTTCTATGTCTGTGACAAATGACAGGCAGTATGACTGGAACACCACTAGAATAATTAAGAAAAATAATGGAGGCAGACATAGAAATGTTTACATAATGTGCCCTAATCATTATTTTCAAGAATAATTGTGCATATTGAAATTTATCACAGGACTGATTTGCTTGTGTTTTAAGGGTATGAAAACTTTATCAGAAATAACATGGATTTGTATAATGGAATGAGGCACTTTTGATACTGTGCCATAAATCAAGGGTCTGAGAAAAAACACTTCGCTATGAACCATTTCCAGGAGTCTATTTGAAATTGTACTACCAAATTTTCTTGTAAATAGTAGCAATTTATAAATAGTGCCAATAATTGAGGATGGCTCAGGTGGCTCTTACTGTAGAAGGACAAACTGATCTTAGCACTACAGAGTTCCTCAAAGAGAGCTCCATGGGACCCTATCATTACACAATGCCAACTCTGCAATGTTCTTTCCTGGCCAGGGCCTTTTCATATGCTTTTCTTCTGCCAGCTTGACTTCTTTGTGTCTGTAGCATGTCACATGGTGCACATTTTCTCCCCTGTTGCCCATGATTGAGAACAGATGTTATATGCTTTTATAATTGTCTTCAGGAAATCTTGATGCCTTTTAATGGCACTTTGTGCCTTTTGTAATCTGAAGGGTTTGTGGCATGCTTAGAGGCCCATGAAGCATAGAACTTCATTTTATTGTAGATAGTCACATACAATCCCTAGGCCTGCTGCTCCCCATTCACTGCTTGCTGGAACAGTTAGCACTAGCAAAGGTTTTTCACAACAGGTATTAATGCTTTACTGAAAGATGTAAGGACATTTGGGGTTTCTTCCAATAGGCAAGCATTGAGCTATGGAAGATAAAAGGTTTCTTGATGCAAGAACTTTTGATTTACTTATTTTATTTTTTCTGTACCAAACAAGCAAATTATTAGTCTATAGAGTAATAGCTATAGAGTGTGAAAGAGAGAATAAGATAAGGAATTTCCTCAAGTATACATTATCAAAATTCAAAATGTTTTTCATATATAATTATCTTGGTAGGTTCCCATAGAATAATATGCACAAATCAAACAGAAAGCCATGCATGTTGGTACCGATCTAGTTGGAGTAGAGGACTTCAGACATTTTTTTTCCTCAGTGAATTGTGAAAATAGTGATAATAGAAAAGAAAAACATTTATTTAAATGTACAATTTAGTAAAAGTAAAAAAAAAAAAAAAAAAAAAAGTCTGGTTTTGTTTTGTTTTGTGTTGTTTCTTACAGAGAAACCAAGAACCTAAAACAAGATTTGAATCAGGAAGCATTTCACATTAATAGCAATATCAACAATCAAGTAGAAACATTAAAGGTTTGCACCTGATTACTTACTGTGACTTGACATGCATTTCAGAACTTGGAGTCTTTATCATGATCAGCACTAGTATTAATAATTGTAACCCTATTCATTCTGAACACATGTCAATTACCATATATCCCTTGTAAAGACAATATACAGTGATGAGGCTCAGGCTCCAGACTCAAAAATCCTGAATGCATTAGAATTTTAATTCATCAGAGTTTTTGAAAATCTTCCTTAAGCCATCACTCGTGCAGCTTAGTTAGTTAATACTAGGTATTGGGTCCATGGACTAATTCTTAATAGATACTCACTCTGTGCTAGAGCTCTTCCTCTCCTCTCATTTTTATTTTGAAATGAGGTCTCTTGTTGACTCACCACAGAGCCAAGGAAGGCTGTAATTTGTAATCGTCCTATTTCAGCCTCACAAATGGCTGTAACTTCAGTTCTGTACATCATCAAGTAAAGCTCTTAATTTTATGTCTTATAATTTTTAGAGGAATGATATATTTAAAATCATTGTGTACTCAAAGACAGTGCAAGTACATTTCAATTGCTTTTCCTGAGTCCTTAACTATCAATAAAATATTTAATGCACAATTTTCCTAATGAATATAACTTTCCAGAAAAAAAGTCTAAATTTCATTCTGTATTTCTAAGACTATATAGGACAATTTGAAAGTAATATACACTAAGCAATGATTGATTCTAGTTCAAATACACCAAATATTTACCCAGGTATCTCCATTTTATCCACTGTGGATCCATCCATTTTTGCTAGTCCTACTTGATGACATGTCGATGTGCCATTACTTGTTCTATTGTGCTATATTTACTGAACTCTATAAATATCCAAAAGGCATTACTTAAAAATATATTCTAAAATTATTTCTTCTTTTCTCTTCTTCTTGTTCTTCTTGTTCTTGTTCTTCTCCTCCTCCTCCTCCTTCTTCTATTTACACTTTAATCTTTTATTACAGTCTAGACTTTCTCCCCCTCTTGTTCCACCTTCTGACTGTTCCACATGCTACACTTCTTTTCCTTGTCTCCAAGAGGATGTCTCCACCCCCATCCCCCACCCCACCAGACCTCTAATCTCCCTGGGATCTCCAGTCTCTTGATGGTTAGGTGCATCCTCTCTGACTAAACAAAGACCCAGCAGTCCTCTGTTGTATGTGTTGGGGGCCTCATATCAGCTGGTGTATGCTGCCTGGTTGGTGGTCCAGTATCTGACAGATCTCAGGGGTCCAGGTTAATTGAGCATGGAGTGAGCCTAAAATCCAACTAGAAAGCATTTGCTTGCTCTCTAAACAATGATGCCACAGTTCCAATGGACATATTTTGTTGAGAAGTTTACTATTATGTCCACATATAGAATTGACAATTGATAATTTTCCTATTCCAACTGTCACCATACTACTTTCCAGCACTATGAACATCCAGTAGAGAAGAATCTTCTAGCTTTATGCAATTTGATTTCCTGAATTGAATTATATGATATTTTCTACAATAGGGCTCTACCTTCTTGTGGGTGATCAAGAGAAATAGAAATGCTAGAAGACATGGGTTTGTTTCCCAGCAACCATATGACAATTAACATTGCTGGGTAACGCTAGTACCAAGGATCTGATGCCATTTTCTGGATTCGTTGATCACCACATGCAAGTTGTGCACAGGCATACAAGTAGACAAACACTCATAAACAGAAAGTAAAAATTTAAGATTATCTTGTTTTAAAAGTTAATCGATGGTATTCTAAAAAAAAAAAAAAAAAAGTACTAACCCACTAATCTTAAGGATATTTTAAATCTGAGATTATTTGCTAGAGAAAGTGAGGATTCTATTATAGTTTACAACAAAGAAAGTTACATTTTATAAGAGAACTATTTCTTAGTCTGGTTAAGAAAACATTTTTTTGAGATGTTTAGTAGATACATTTATGATTTTAAGGAAGAAAATATAATAACTTGGTTAGTACTACACTCTTGTAATATTAAGTGGAGATGGGATAGGCTTAGGCTAGAGTTCACAGAATAGCAAGCATAACCTATTTGATTAGTGCAGGCCATAGAGAGACTGGATCTCAAACAAGTTAGATGGTGACTGAGAAGGGACACCTGAAGTTGGCTTCTTGCTTCCACAAGCACATGCACACAAGTAAACACACCTGCACAAAGTGAACAACTGTCTGAATAAACACACACACAGAGACACACACACCATAGAAGAGGGAGAGGCAGACAAATAGAATGACCGACAGAAAAAGAGGACAGGGAGACACAGAGAGATGGAGGGACAGAAAGAAATAAAAAGAAATAAAAAGCCATTTATACAGGTTAGCTAGAATAAGTCATACATTTATAGCTAAACTTATCTTCACCTAGGGTCTCAGATCATCAGTTTCAGAATCAGGAATATAATCCAACTTGAAGCCCTTGATTATATTTTAAACTTACTGGTTGATGATAATTAATTCTGTATTACTTATAAAACTTGGAGTATCAGTATATAGAGAGTATCTCCTAAAAATTCTGTAATAAAGTATAGTGTGTTTGCGGAGAATGCTTGTGAATATTTCCAAATCTACAGATCTTCTTACTATCATCTCTGTCGCCTAGACTCTCACTCATTTTGTTAAGTTTTGTTCTCATTTTAAGTATTTTTTTACTCTTTAATTTTGTATGTGTATGAGTATTTGTTTGGGGGTATGTACATATGAGTGCTGGTGTCTGAAGAGATGACTAAAAGGAGTCATAAACTCTGGAGAAGCAAGTAGTTGGGAGCCTTCTCATATGGGTGCAGGGAAAAGAACATAGGTCCTCTGGAAGAGCAGTATTTGCACTGAGCCATTGAGTTACCTCACTAGCCCCCTTTCTTATGAAAGGTTTTCATAAGATCACTTTGGCATAATATCCTGATAAGCCTTAAGTATTGTGATGGTTTGTATACGCTAGGCCCAAGGAATGGCATTATTAGAATGTGTGGCCCTGTTGGAGTAGGTGTAGCCTTGTTGGAATAGGTGTGTCATTGTGGGCATGGGCTATAAGACCCTCATTTTAGCTATCTGGAAGTCAGTATTCTGTTATCAGCCTTCAGATGAAGAGGCAAAACTCTCAGCTCCTCTTGTACCATGCCTTCCCAGATGAAGCCATGTTCCCACCTTGATGATAATGGATTGAACCTCTGAACCTGTAAGTCAGCCCCAATTAAATGTTGTCCTTATAAGAATTGCCTTGGTCATGGTATCTGTTCACAGCAGTAAAACCCAAATTAAGACAGAAGTTGGTACCAGTGACTAGGGCATTGCTGTGGTAGGCCTGATTGTACTTTGTTTGGAAGAATGTGGATTTTGGGACTTCGGATTTAGAAAGCCATAGAAGGTTTTAAGTGGGACTTAATTAGCCATCCTAGTAGTAATGTGGAAAATTTTGTTGCTCTGAGTGATTTGAACTAGCCCAAGAGATTTCGGAGGAAAAGATTTTCAGTATGTGGCTTAGAGACTATTTTGTGGTATTTTGGTGAAGAGTTTGGCTGCTTCTTGCCCTGCTCTGAAGAGTCTACCTGAGGCTAAGGTAAAGAGATTTGTATTAATTGCCTTGACAAAGGAAGTCTCAAAAAAGTCCAGCAGAGACTTTGTTCTCTGGTTAAGTCTCATGAAGAGCATTTTGAAAAGGCATAGCAAGCTTAGAAAGGAAAAATATAAAATATGTGGTTCAAGTATTAAAGGCACATCAGGAAGTAAAATGACGTTGAAACTGCGTTCTAGGCAATTCCAGATTAAGGGAGTGGGACATTGGAGCAAGATCCTACCCTGATAAGTTTAGATCCTGGCATAGTGGTACACCCTTAATCCCAGGAGACAGGCATGCAGATCTCTGAGTTCAAGGTCAATCTACAGAGCAAGACCCAGGAGAACCAGGCTTAGGCAGTGAAGGGAATGGAAAGCATAAAGCTAGTGATAATGTAAAAGAACAAGGTGGGGGCGTGTTCCAGCTCCTGCAAGCAGCTTCAGCAATGGAGTTCTGGCTTTAGAGTTAAGAATAAGAGACTACTGGGACATTTGTTGCTGGTTAGCTGGAGCTAAGAAATTAGTGGTGATTAAAAAGAGACCAGCAACACTGAGGTGAAATCTTCTGCACGAAGAAGCTATGTTCCAGAGATAGTCAAGGTTGTATCTCGAGCTGCAGCTGTACTTGGTAATATATAACAGTCACCCAGGTGATACTGGTTTCGAATGCATGAAGGGGTCATGAAGCGCAGCTGAGGCTTGGCACTGTGAGAGGCCATGGAAGGCCATTGGTGAAGGTGCACCCTCAGTTGCAGTTGATGGCCCAGGACTGAAGGGGTCATGCAAAGGATTTGAGGCTTGGCACCATGAAGGGAGCCTACTATAGGCTGTTGGTGAAGCCTAGTCCTGTGGAAGACTCCAGTGTATTGGAGATGTAAGTACCATGAGATCACCAAGAACAGCAGCAGCAGTGGAGTGGATCAACCTGAGCTTAGAATGCTATAGAGGGCAAAGTTGGGGAAATGATGCCATCTTTTTGGAGGACCCAAAAGATCATGTGTAGATTCCAGACATTAAAACAAGAAGCTGTAACATTGAAGTTGCCTTGGAGACCCCAAGATTTTTGAGATGTCAGAGACATAGTGTATCTGCTGAGAAATGATGCTAACAAGGAATGGAACCAAACCAGGAGAAAGAAGATAGTTGGAGTCACAAAACATGAAAAGAGAATTAGAGATCAAAGATTGCTTTTATGTCAGACATGGAGATACAGTTTGGAGTTTACCCAGCTGGTTTTCTGTCTTGCTTTGGGGATTACTGTTAAGTGATTGGATGAATCTCAAAAGAACCTTTGCACTTTGGACTTTGAACATTGTTGAGACTGGTATAGACTAGCAGGACTCTGGAAGTTGGACTAAACATTTTGCATTATGCTATGTTTAGGTATGGCCCCATAGACTCATGTTTGAACAAGTTTATGGGCGTCAGGGAGTAAAACGTGATAGTTTGTACATGCTTGGTTCAGGGAGTAGCACTATGAGGAGGTGTGGCCTTTTTGGAGTAGGTGTGTCACTGTGGGTGTGGGCTTTAAGACTCTTCTCCCAACTGCCTGCCAGACAGTATTCTGCTAGCAGCCTGCAGATGAAGTTGTAGAACTCTCCCCTTGCACCATGCCTGCCTGGATGAAGCCATGTTCCTGCCTTGATGATAACTGAACCTCTGAACCTTTAAGCCAGCCCCAATTAAATGTTGTCCTTATAAGAGTTGCTTTGGTCATGGTATCTGTTCATAGCAGTAAAACTCTAAGACAAGTATACAATGAAGTACTTTTCGCTATTGGTCTTATGATGTAGCATAAATCTATAGTACTTACCCATTTTGTACAGCTGGATTTGTGTATATTAAAATGAAGTTCTCTGTTTTGTTCCTTGATTCTCCTTGGAAACAACCCTTCTGCTCCCCGTTCATGTGAGTTTTGGTATTTTATATACTTGACAAAATTTTCATCAGGCAGAAATTATCCTTCTGTGTCTTGCTTGTTTCACAAAGCAGAATTGCTTCCAGATTCATCCTCACTGAGTTTTACCGTTTCCAAGATTAATCATATTCCATCACATGTACACACAAAACTTTTATTACCTATTAGACCTATCAATTAATGTTAACTAGGATAATGTTGGTTTGTTGCTATATCCTTAGTATTGTTGTAGTGATGCAATGGGTGTGCAGGACTTCTCTCAGATCACTATTTACATTTTGTGTATGCTTTTAGAAATGGAACTGCCAGATACTGAGGAAACTTATCTGCAGTCTCTTACCTGCTCACAGTCATGGTTTTTTTTTTTTTTTTTTCCAAATTCCCATCAGCACCACTATTTTGTTTTGTTTTTGTTTTTTGTTTTGCTTGCTTTGTTTATTTGCTTTAATTTTAATTTTATTTTATTTGTGTGTAGTGTGTGTATGTCACAGCACACACATGGAGTTCAGCAGGTAACTGGGATTTGGTTCTCTCCTTCAACTCCATGGGCTTCAGAATTTGAACACATCCTCGAACTTAGTGGCAAACACCCCTATTTGCTTTCCCATCTTCCAAGATCACATGAGTTTTCATCAATATTTGTAATAATTGTCTTCCTGACATTTATAAGCTAAAAACAGTGATTTTTTAATTTACGTTTCACTAATGACTGTAACATTTAGCATCATTTCATATAGTTGTTGGCTATTTATATGTCATTTTTTTTTCAAAGAAACATTTAAGTAATTTTTCGGTGTTTTAACTGGGCATTTGTATTATTTTAGCTTTTTAATTTATTTGTTGTTGGATTTAGGAGATATTTCTGTGTAAATATTAATTACTTATATGTGGCTTCCAACTATTTCCTGAGACTGTGTAGGATACCTTTTTAGTCTACTTTTGTTGTTGTTGGTTTTGTTCACAATATTTTACTTTGAAAAGGTTAAACTTGTCAGATTGCTTTGTGTAGTTTTTGTTTATTCCTCAGATATTACATTCAAGAAATCATTGGCAAAGATTTTATCTTGCTTTATTTTGAGAAGTTTTGTAGTCTTTAGAGTCTTTAGTGTTGTAGTTAAAATTTGTACTATTTTGGGGTGTTTTTACTTTTTCTTTTTTTTCTATATATATTTTTTATTTTATTCTATAAGAGGTTCCACATCAATAAATGGTACCCTTACACAATAATTTTAAAGTGAATAAATTTGACAAAGCTATACATTTAATTATTGTAGTTACTTTGTGTAGTTCAAAATCTCAATCAAAAGATTTTTTTCTTATCAAAAATTCTAGCATCAAAGGTTCTACTAGTTGGTGAAAATTATAACACACTTTTAATTAGTGTTTAATTTAAACCTATGGGACTATTAATCTCATAAAATTGTGAATTATCTTAGAGTTGTGCAGCCATAAATTATTACCATTTGACACTCATGACTATATGAGATTTTGGCTTTAAAATGAAATAATAAATAAAACTTAAAGCTGTTGCAGCAGCTTGATAAGGTTAGACAGCCAGTGACAACTACATTTGTGAAGTAGATACAGAACATTCCAATACCACAAAAAGTTGCTGGATGTATCTGACTTACAAAAATAACTTAATATAAGATTTCGAAATGTGTGTGTTTTTTGAGACAGTACCTCACACTGACCTGGATTCTCTATGAGGCTCAGACTATACTAGAATGTTAAGTGATCTGCATCTGAATCATTAATTTTGAGAATTTTCTACTAAGGTTTAAGAAAACACAGTTTCTTAAAATAGCATTTCAGTTCCATCTGTAATACATTTAAGACATTGTTCGATAGTACTCAGGACATGAAAATGTCATTCTACATATAACCCCCATTTAAAGATATTGATTTAGGATTATTTATTTCTTGTCCAAACTTAAGAAACTATCAGATAACAGCATTGTAAGAGATGTAAAATTATAGAGCTCTGTGTGTGTCTTAAAATAAAACCTTTAAATAGCAAAGAAAATAATTGGCCCCAGTTTATAGTATTTTGCTGCTATCTACAGGTAGAAATGTATATAAACTACTATAATTCAATTCTTTCAGACAAAATTCAGTATTAACAGTGGGAAAATGTACTCAATAAACCAAAATTAGTATATTAAAATATATAACATTACATTTAATAACAATTTTTATATAATAGAAGGTTGCCATTTATATTAAAGATAAAATATTTAAGAACAAAACGTTATTAGACTGATTAAACATGAGTAACTACATGCTAGCTATGAGTAAATTCATGCTAACATAAATAAATAGGAAAATATCTTTGAGATCTCACTCAAGCCCCCAAAATATGTGCAACTAAGAAATTATAAAAGCAGGAGAAATAGTCTTCCCTAAAAGAACACAACAATATATTCTTCAATACCAAATGTTCAACCTTACAAACATACATACAAGTAACATTATACAGATTGGGAAGGTTATATTTATGTATTTAAGAAAAAAAAATATATGTAACAACAATTCATTAAAAACCGTCTCTGAATGTGAGCGGGAACAAGAAGGTGCATATTACAGAATCTGGAGGGAAGAACGGGAGAGATGCATGTAGGTAATTGTATTATGATCTCAAAAAATAAAAAAATTTAAAGGATAAAAAGAAAAATTCTTATTTCTCATTTTAGCCATATTATGCTGACTATTCCTGATATGTATGTCATTTGCAATGTCCATAGAGGTCAGGAAATTAGGATGGGTTAATGGAAGAGTTAAATAGAGGGAAGAAAGAGCGTAGAGATAGAAAGGATTATGAAGTGGAGTAATGAAACAGGAAGGATTAAGGTAGGTGACAGGATGCAAATGAAGGGCAAGAAATATATGGAGGAAAAATTAACACTTACTGCCCTCATCAAGCATCACAGGCTAACGGAAGTCCCATGACAGAGTAAGATTACCTTTTCAAGAGTTGTCGCCACAGGGACGTATAAACCCACAAATATTACAGGCTATTGTCAATGCTTTGTTCTCTTCTAGAACGTCCTAGTTAGACCATACTCCTGGAGTTACTACACATTGTTCCATAAAACATGGAGAAATAAATTATTCATCTGGACATTTATTCTTACTGGCTAGTTTTCACAGTGCTGGAAGGTATTATGTACATTGTTAGAGGAATAAAATGCTAGTCAGACTTTCCATTTTAAAACCCTGAGAGCTTCAGTAATGACCCCTTTGATAAGTCTTACCCACTGGTACAATATTAGCATAAATGGCATGGCCATAACCAACTGTATTCTGATTTTATTTTTGGCCTGCTCCAAAAGGTGAAACCAATACCAGAAAGCATGATCAGGAGACAAGAACCTATGGGTAAATAGGACATCGACCCTAGGAGGATAACCTTCTATTTTTTGTTGTTGTTGTTGTTTGTTTTTTCGAAACACGGTTTCTCTGTATAGCCCTGGGTGTCCTGGAACTCACTCTGTAGACCAGGCTGGCCTCGAACTCAGAAATTCACCTGCCTCTGCCTCCCAAGTGCTGGGATTAAAGGCGTGCGCCACCACTGCCCAGCTAACCTTCTATTCTTATTATGTTAAATATTAAACTATTAAATAAAGATAATATTAAATGATTAAGCTGACTGCTAGTCGGGCAGTGGTGGCACACATCTTTAATCCTAGCACTCAGGAGGCAGAAGCAGGTAGATCTCTGAGTTTGAAGCCTGGGCTACAGAGAGAGTTCCAAGAAAGCCAGGGCAACACAGAGAAACCCTATTTTGAAAGAGAGAGAGAGGGAGAAAGACAGAGAGACACAGACAGAGACAGAGACAGAGACAGACAGACAGAGACAGAGAGACAGAGAGACAGAGAAAGAAAGAAAGAAAGAAAGAAAGAAAGAAAGAAAGAAAGAAAGAAAGAGAGAGAGAGAGAGAGAGAGAGAGAGAGAGAGAGGGAGGGAGGGAGGGAGGGAGAGAGGGAGGGAGGGAGGGAGGGAGGGAGGGAAAGAAAGAAAGAAGAAAAGTAAAAAATGATAAACAGCTCATAATGACTTGTCATTATTCCCAGATCAATACTGATGTAACTTCTACCCCTCCTCAGAGAATTATGCCTTATCTGGGAGATGATATATGACACAGAGACATGCAGTTGGTCACAGTACAGAAAATAAGAGATTCTCATACTGAGAAGCTCTTGGGAATGGATAGTTAAAAATGTGTCACGTCTGTAGACAATATATTATAAGCAATATGAAAACTTCAAAAATTAGTGTCATTATGCTTAAATTATTATGATTTAATAATGATTAGTTATTTGATTGACAAGCATATGTATGTTCCCCACACACCTGCACCTCTGTGTTGCTCATTCATGTTCATAAAGGTGTCAGGCAGCATTCACATTAGAACCATAGTTTCATGTTCAATTATTTAACCTTTATAGACTAAAGACTAATAACACCAAGTTTGTTTTATTTTTCTAATAAAGTCGAATTGACAGTATAGATAAGATGTACATGTGACATAAATATGATTTTGTTGATTTTTTTAGTGAAAGCTATACAAATTGTCTAAATACTCATTAGAAATACATGAACATGTTGGAAAAAGAGGGAAAGAGGAAAAGAGAGAACAAGCAGAGAGATGGGTAGATACAAATAAACAAAATACACTGGTAAGAGAAAAATCAAAGTCCTGGTAAAATCAAGAGCTATGCCAAGAGATGTGAATGATGGTCCTCTATCCTGACAAATGAAGGAGGAGGAGGAGGAGGAGGAGGAGGAGGAGGAGGAGGAGGAGGAGGAGGAGGAGGAGAGAGGGGGGAGGAAGGAATGAAGAAGGAAGAAAGAAAGAACTAGAAAGAAAAAAGAAAGAAAGAAACAGCTGGGCAGTGGTGGTGCATGCCTTTAATCCCAGCACTTGGAAGGCAGAGACAGGCAGATTTCTGAGTTCGAGGCCAGCCTGGTCTACAGAGTGAGTTCCAGGACAGCCAGGGCTACACAGAGAAACCCTGTCTCAAAAAACCAAAAAAGAAAAAGAAAAAAAAAAGAAAGAAAGAAAGAATGAATGAAAGAGAGAAAGAAAGAAAGAAAGAGAGAACACTGTTGCAAATAATTCCTGATGTTTTTATACTTTGTTTTCCTTTCTTAAATTTTATTTTAATCCTATATCTAATTGTATGTGTTTGTGTGTGGGTTCCTCTATATAAGGACATTCATGGAAGCCTGAAGTGTTAGATCACAGTGGATCTGGAGTCACTGATTGTGTGCTTCCCTATGAGGCTACTATGATTCAAATGTGTGCCTTCTGTTAACATTATGAGCTCTTAACCCCTAAGACATCTCTAGTCCTGTTTTATACATTCATCTAAAACAAATTTTCATGAACAAAGAGAAAGCAAAAATTAATGCCAAAACCAACTTTTGATATCATGGAATGGTTTGGGGATGTCTATAGCGACAAGCTGGTTAAAAACTAAGCCTTAGAAGAAAACAGCAAGGAGATTAAGAATCAAGTTTAAGGTCTTGTGTGAACCTATCAGGAATTTTTAATTTAATTTAATTTATTTTTATTGGTTATTTTATTTATTTACATTTTAAATGTTATCCCCCTTCCCAGTGTCCCCTCTAGAAGCCCCTATCCCCTCCTCCCTCACCCTGCCTCTATGAGGATGCTCCCCCATCCTCCCACCCACTACTGCCTAGGTGGCCTAGCATTCCCCTATCCTGGGTCATAAAGCCCCCACTGGACCAAGGGACTCCTCTCCCAGTGATAAGGCAGTCCTCTGCTTCATATCCAGCTGGAGTCATGGGTACCCCTGTATACTCTTTGTTGGCGGTTTCATCCCTGGGAGCTTTGAGGGTTCTGGTTGGTAAATATTGTTGTTCTTTCTATGAGGTTGCGAACCCCTTCAGCGCCTACAGTCCTTGTCCTAACTTCCCCATTGGGGTCCCCGTGCTCAGTCCAATTATTTGGCTGTGAACATCCGCATCTGTATTGGTCAGGGTCTCAGGAGACAGCTGTATCAGGTGCCTGTCAGTAAGCACTTCTTGGCATCCACAATTGTGTCTGGGTTTGGTGTCTGCGTGTGGGATGGATCCCCAGGTGGGGGAGTCTCTGGATGGCCTTTCTTTCCATCTCTGCTCCACTCTTTGTCCCTGTATATCTTTTAGACAGGAGTAATTCTGGGCAAAAGTTTTGGAGATGAGTCAGTGACCCCATCCTTCAACCAGGGGGCCATGCCTAACCTCTGCATATGGTCTGGACAGGTTCTCCCTCCCCTTTGTGGGGTATTTCAACTAATGTCATCCCCGTGGGGTCATGGGAGGCTCTTGCTTTCCTGGAATCTGGGACTTTCTGGTTGCTATCCCCAGTTCCCCATCCCCCATTGCAACACACCTCTGTTCAGTTTCCTGACCCTCCATCTCCTCCAATACCTGATTCTTCCCCCTCTTTTTTCCATACCCCTCTTCTCTTCCTCCCAAGTCCCTCCCAGCCTCTACTTCCCTTGATTATTTTGTTCCCCCTTCTAAGTAGGACTGAAGCATACACTCTTTGGTCTTCCTTCCTCTTGAACTTCATGTGGTCCGTGAGTATTCCATGCTCTTTGCCTAATACCCACTTATCAGTGAGTGCATGCCATGTGTGTTCAATTTGGTGACTGATCAACACCTGAACTGTCCAGCCCACAGAGCAGAAGCCATGAGTTAAATTGGCCTAAAATTATCGTTTAATTTCAATAGCTGTGGAGACGCAGGTGTCATAAAGCATTCCAAGTAACCCTTAAAGGAGAGGACTGTCAGGAATGAGGACTGGAGAAGAGGAGAAAGTTAGAGGGCCAAGTCATGGCGTAAGGAGGAGCAAGAATTATATGAAGGACACAAGGGTACAAAACGTCACCTCCTTCATCATTCTAATGACGTCTAGCTTAATAGATCTTCTATCTTGTTTCTGTTCCCATTGTCCCCAAACCTTCCAATTTTCTCATATCAGGAAAAATAAAAATATCTCATATTCATGAGGTTCCTGTTTCAGCTAAGATTATGCTGACAGTACAGGAGACTGACATTTGAATGGCTTGTCACCTCAGAGCTAATAATTAGTAAGAAAAGATGATTAAATTACGTTCTTAGCCAGGAAAGTCTTAGCCAATTTCCTATGCTTGCATTTCTTTTTTGAAATTTCTTTATTCATCCACTTTACATTTCAATGCAGCACAGTGGGGGTATTTATAGATATTGAATATATTTTTGTTTTACTTTCTCCCAAAGTGGTTATTTTATTTACTAAGTATTTTTACCACTTTGAGCTATTTATAAATTTGTAATGGCCATGAAGAACTAAAATAATCTAGGTCAAAAATCACATTATTATACTGGGAGATGTTACTTGGAATAATATATAAAATTGCTTATATTTTATTAGTGCATAGTTTATTTAGAAACTATATACACCTTCACGATTTAGATTTTTAAAAAGACTGTAACGTGTTTGACAACATGCAACTTTGAATAGCATTTGGAACTCTGACCAAGGAAAGCAGTTCCTGAGCCATTCTGAGCTCCTGAAATCCAGAAGATGGCGCTGTTTCCATTTCTACAGCGGTTTGCAACTGCAGAGAAACTATTTTCAGTTCGGCTATCGATGGTTGTGAATTATTGAGCGTACCTTTGCAATAAGAACAGTTAATGCGGCTTTGCTCTTGAAGATTTCACATTTACAAATAATTTGCATAACATTTCCACACACCGGGTATTAGAAAATGTATTACTTCACAAGCAATCTCACATTAATGGACCCCGATCAGTTGCCACCAACCCAGTTATCTTTTGCAAGGAGTACTCTTAAATGTGAAAATGCATATTAGATAAAAGACCTATTTAATTTTCTGGTTACTTATACGGCTATTAAAATGCAACATGCAGACCATTAAAGTGGTGATGATCCTTATTTAATGGAATGTGAATTTATTCTTCCAAACGCTGAGCAGTTTTATAGTGACATGTTAATTATGCACTAGCCAGGCACAAAAGATTCAGCCAGTTAACACAGATAAATGGGGTACATGGTATCTATAAAGTATCAAGCCTATTCCACTTCATCCAGAGTTTACTAATGAATCCTTCATAACTTCTATGATACTGGTGACAAGAGGAACACTTTGACAGATTCCTCCATGTGCCTTTGCCAAGTATACTGTTGTAATGTTCACAGACTGTGCTAGTATTATATCGTCCCTCAACGAAAAACAAAATAAAAAGAGCAAATATAAATGTTCAAGTAGACTTACCAACAAATCAGCAAAGAGTAAATAGATGAAAATAAAGCTAAAAGTGTTTATATGTTTCTAACATGGATCATAAATTCACTGCTTAAATATTGAACTAATGTGACCCTAAACTGAACTAGTCCGATTCGGTTTTCTTAAAAATGAGAGTACAGGTGTCTTTGTCAAATAAACCTTTTAACATATGTAAGAATTTAAATAAATTAGGCTTGCATAATATGTTTAAAATATAACATAGGCACATTCTTTTGTAAAAGAAAGCACTGAGCAAAATAAAGAAAAAATCTGAAAAAAGATTATTATTATTATTATTATTATTATTATTATTATTATATTATTATTAGTGCTGGGGGGTGTGTGCTGTACAGATAGACTGCGGATGCCCAAATGAAGGGATGGACAACAATTAATTTCATCGTTCCTTATTCATGGGCTGACACGTATGAACAATAGCACATAACACATGTTGCTATTTAAGAGATGAAAGTTATCCTCTGGAATTCCAGAATCGAAACTTCAAAGGCAGAAATCTATCAGAGTCATTTGAGAGCACTTTTGTATTTGTTGTGTTATATCTTTTTAAATGTCTTGTCCGGGGCTGACTAAAGGAAAAAAAATGCTTAATTAGATCCTGTCAGTTGAGGCTTAGAACAAGACTTTACGAATATTTTCTAGAAACTCTGAAGACTGTAAGAAGTTTAGATCCCTGGCAGCACTTAGACTTTGCAAGTATCTGTACACAGCGACACTTGAGAATCACAAAAATCAATCTATTCTGCTGTAGTGATGTGGACCGACATTGAGGAAATACAAGAGAACAGAAGCTTAGGCAAGGCAAAAGTTAAGGCTGGAAAAATGATCACATCCCTGTTTGTATAAATCACGTATGCCGTGCGGATCTTAGCTACAATTGTTTACTTTAGTAGTGTGTTTGCCCCAGGATTCACACATAGCGACCTGGAACACACTTCATGGTGTTTGTTTGTTTGTTTGTTTTGTTATTTATTTATTTATTTATTTATTTATTTATTTATTGTGTCTGGGTTTGGATCTTTACTCTTTTTTTGAAAAGGAGAACAGGAACTACAAAAATAAATCAAAGCAGTTTTATATAAGTAATGATTTAGAGTTTTCTTTCTCTTTCTTTCTTTTTTTTTTTTTTCAGTTTTATTGTCCAACCCATTTTCTTTCTTTCTTTCTTTCTTTCTTTCTTTCTTTCTTTCTTTCTTTCTTTCTTTCTCTTTTTTTTTTTTTTTTTTGATATTTTATTTACATTTCAAATATTTTCCTCTTTCCAGGTCTCCCCTTTGGAAACCTGCTACCCCAGATCCCCTCCCCCTTCCTCTATGAGGGTATTCCCCCACCCACCCACCCAACACATGTTGCTCCTTTTTTCTTTTTTTCTTTCACTCAGTTGAGATCTGCCTGTGTGGAAGACGGAGATGGATCAAGCCTGTTTTATCCGTTCGTGTGTGGTGAAAACCTGATAATGTCCACGTGTGCCAGCCAGAGCTGGGTCGCCATACTAGTTTATAGACGAAGTTGATTGTCGGCATGCACAATGCCTGCCTTCCCATTAGCCTCTTCCAGCAATAAAAACATGACTTTGATCTCCAAAAGAGGAAAGAAAGAAAGAAAGAAAGAGAGAGAGAGAGAAAGAAAGAAAGAAAGAAAGAAAGAAAGAAAGAAAGAAAGAAAGAAAGAAAGAAAGAAACAAAGAAACAAAGAAACAAAGAAACAAAGAAACAAAGAAACAAAGAAACAAAGAAAGAAAGAGTCAATACAGGAGTCCCCAGAAAGAACATAATAGATAGATACCTCAGTCTCAATGAATGATAAATAATATAATGAAGTTAGCGATAAATTCATTAAATAAACCAGGAAAGAGCATAGCAGGTTTATGGGTATGACGTCTTTTAAACTTACATAGCACAGGTTTTTTTGTGGGATATATGCTCTTCACAAATGACTTTTCCCCCCAAGCTACATGAACTTAATTCAATAATTAGTTACCTCATTTCATTTTCCTGCATCCCTTTCCCAAAAGTACTTCTAACACTTTATTCGCCTGCAGCCAAAATCTAAAGAGGCTCATTGCAGCTGGTTCTTCCGATGACTGCAATTGAGGGGAATAGTCAGTGCTTCTGGAAATATAATTGTGTTTCTTTGTGTTCTTTGATAAGGTCTTTGGTGAACCAATTAGCAGTTGCATTGCAATGCCTTTCCTAGAAGTTAAAAATGAAAAGTTCTTGATGATTATATATACATATACATATACACATACATATACATATACATATACATATACATATACATATGCATATACATATACACACACACATACACATATACATGCTTTTGATTGTAAGACTATCCAAAGAAATTGTTCATTTAAACACTATATAATATCGTTCCAGATATTTAAAATTATGTACAAAAATGAAGCACCTGAAACTATTTTCTAGTACAGGCTAGGCCCCCATTTGATTTCTGCATGGATTTTTATGTTATGAGTGACTCACAGCTTCTTAAACAAATGCCAATCTACTTCCTCAGTTGCTCTTGGTAAAATGTATAAAAATGACACCGGAAGTATTTGTGTTATTTATTTCAGTACTTGATGAACAATTGATGATATAAGGACAGTCTCCTTTTTTTTTCTTTGCCTCATTAGCATAGAAAGAGAGCAAGGATATGCATAGCGACATTCAATACGAGATTAGCAGAGACAAATGACACAGGTGCTAAATATAAATTTTGGAAGCCATGAAGAGAATCTGTCCTTCCAAAGCTGCAGGAGAACAACTCGTCTACAGAAGAGACAAAAGCAGAATTTGGTTCTGTGTCTTTAGAATTTTTTTATATGATCCTATGAATGTGTTTATAAAAATATATGACATAATGGTATACAGCATGTATTTGTAGCCAATTGACCTTCAGCATGCAATCCTTTCAGGCATCTATACTAACATAGTAGAGACAAGACGGGGTATATATCACAGAATTATAATTCTCACAGTGCTGTAGAGTGAGCAATTAAAATGAGAGTGTAGTCTGATCTGCTGAGGTAGCTCGTTTTGTTTTCAAGTTAAGCTGTTGTTATGTTCCAGCATGCTGGTGAAGAGCAAGCTAGCAGATTTCCCTTTCTAAGAAGGATTAATCCAGTTTATAATGCCTCACTATCATAATCTAATTATTTGGAAATAAAAAATTCTGAGTAGTAGATATCAACACATGTATTCTGGGAAGAGCAACGATATTTAATATTATACTTAGCATCTGCTTTTAGTTTGTAAACTTTCATTTTTTCATTTTCTATTTATACAGTTGCTACTGTGATCAGACTATAACCAATGTTAATAGTTTTTCTTTAATCTTAAATGCAAACATGAAAGAAAACATTAACATGAACAATTTGACCAAATATTTATCATGACATATATTTATAATGACAATGATAAGCCATGCCTCTTTCTACTGCCCAAATCCCGTCTGTGTGTTTAAGAGAGCAGATTGCCTATATGAAGTCCTACAATGTGTCTTCTGATCGCATAGTCCTTTTGATATATTTTTACTTGTTTATCCTTCTTGGTAATGCTGTGATTAGAGTTTGTTTCTACTCTACAAAGATATGAAGAACCTTGCTCTCTGATAATACCACAAATGGAACATCATGAGTCCATTCAAGTGCTTCTTATTCGGCATTGTAAAAAATATTTCTGAACACTGGCCTTTCTTTTTTTACTGCATGCCTTATCTTTCCTTTTCAATTATTCATAGCCTCCTAAGGACCACTTTCAGTATAAAATAGTATCTATGGGAGGCAAAACCAGCAAGAAATGTATTTCTGAATGGATTACGGGGAATATCTGTTCAGAAATTTAAATGTATGTGATCAACACTCAAGATAAAGGCACCAGTTCAGTACTTCTGTTAGTCTGCAATGCTCTATACACAGCCTGTTTTAACCTTTTGAGGTTCTTCCTAGGGCATTTATGTTTCTTTTTTCTTTTATTTCTTTTTATGTTCAATTTGCTTTTCCATTGTGAAATTTGATGTGAATTGGAAGGATTTATTTCTTAGTGTTTCGCTTTGTATGGTATGTAGCAATATTTTGAAGTGATTTAGGGCGTGTATAGTCTCTGTTACTGTTTGATGGTCCTCTAAAGAGTGCTCCTGCCCTGCTCGTTCTATTACCCTAAAGACATTTTCATGCATTTCTAACTCGACCCAGATTTTTTATCCTTTTATTTATTTACATTGCAATCGCTGCGTCTCCCTCTGTCCCCCGCCCACAGTTCCTCATCCCATCCCTCCTCCTCCCTTCCCTTCTAGAGAGGGTGCTCCCCCAACATTAGGCCTCGCACCTTCCTGGGGCCTCAAGTCTCTCCATGGTTAAGCACATCTTCTACCACATCAGGCAGACCTTTGTTATGTATGTGCCAGGAGCCTTGGACCAGCCCCTGTGTGCTCCTGGTTGGCGGCTCAGTCTCTGAGAGCTCCCTGGGTTCTGGGTTAGTTGAGACTGCTGGTCTTTCTCTGGGGTCGCTCTCCCTTTCAGCTTCTTCAATTTTTCCCCTAATTTAACCTTAGGGGTCCCTGACATCAGTCCAATGGTTGGGTGTAAGTGTCTGCTTCAGTCTCAGTCAGCTGCTGGTAAGGCACCTCAGAGGACAGCCATGCCAGGCTCATGTCTGTAAGGACATCATAGCATAGTAGTGTCAGGCTTTGGTGTCCCCCCATGAGATGAATCCCAAGTTGGGCTAGTCATTGGATGTCCTTCCCTTCAGTCTCTTCTCTGTTTTTGTTCCTGTAGTTCTTTTAGATAGGAACGATTCTGGGTCAGGAATTTTGACTGCGGGTTAATAACCCTGTCACTCCACTTGTGTCCCTTTCTATGTACTGGAGGTGGACTCTTTGAGTTCCCTTTCCCCTGCGTTGGACAGCTAAGTTCATCCCCATTGAGTCCTGCGAATCTCTCACCTCCAGTTGACCCAGATTTTTTATATAACACTTTTATTCATTTATACTTTCATGTCTTCTCTTTCAAAGTTCTATTTTTAATTTTCATCTGTAAATTAGTTTCAGGACAAAAAAATAATGGAAGGGACTTAAAGTATCATATACCTATTGCTTAGAATTTAGTTTTATATATATATGAAAAACACATATAATTGAAAAAATTGGTCCCAAAATCAATGTAATTATGACTAATATACCAGTCTCCTTTTGAAATTTGACAATTTTGTGTATATTTCTAGATTCATGACAGTATCAATCAAATTTCTCTCTGTAACAAGAAATGTAATTTTTAAAGTAAAAATGTTGAAAGAAGCAATAGAGAAGAGCATACTGTAAGGTTTGTTGGATAAAACAAACTTCTTTTGAGTATTTTGTATATATTTCAAAGCGGAATCCAACATGACTTCATGATAATAATCCTCCAGAGGCTAGAAAAACAAGGGACATTTGCCAACATAAGAAGGATGATATATAGTAAGCTTGCAACAAACATGATTCTCAATGGAGAGAAATTCAAAGGATTTTCACTAGCATCAGGAAGGACAAGGTTACCCACTCTCTCCACACCTATTCAACATAGTACTTGAAGTTTTAGCTACAGCAATAAGACAACTGAAAGACATCAACTGGATGAAATAGAAAAGGAAGAATCAAAGTATCCTCATTTACAGATGATATGAATATATATATATATAAAAGATCCTAAAGACTCTATCAAGAACATCGAAGAATAATAAACACATTATCTAAAATAGCAGGACACAAATTATCGTAAAATCAGTAGCCTGTCTTCTTGCACAAATAATCCTAAAAACAGTAGTCTTTATTCCTACACATTCAAGCATTTAGAGAAATAAATATGGGAACCAAAAATCTTCAATAGTCCCCAAACTTATATCTTGGGATAATTCTTCACAAGTAAGTGAAAGTTTTGCATAATAAAATTGAGGAAGACATCAGAAGATATAAAGACCTCCCATTCTCCACAGATTAGTAGAATGACTATTGTGAATGTTGCCAGCAGAAATCCTCCCAGAAGAAATCTACAGATCCAACGCAACAACAATCAAAATTCCAACACAATTCTTCACAGAAATTTTTAAAAAGCAATCTTAAACTTTATATCTAAACACACACACACACACACACACACACACACACACACACACACCCAGGATGTCTAAACTAATCCTGAATAACTGCTGGATATATCACTGTCACCAATCTCAAATTGTATTACAAAGTTAATTCAGTTTGAATAAAAATAGAATAGTATGGTATAAAAACAGACACATGGATCTATAGAATAGAATTGAAGACCCAGAAATAATGCCATAGACCTACAGACTCATGATTTTAGACAAAGAAGCCAAAAGTACAAACAAACAAACAAACAAAAGAGCATCTTAAAAACTGGTTCTGATAAAACTGGCTAGCTGCAAGTAGAAGAATAAAGTCAGATCTCTCCCATCCTGCATAAACCTCAACTTCAGTAGATCCCATGCCTCAACATAAAACCAGTGTCTTAGTTAGGGTTTCTATTGCTTTGATGAAACACCATGACCAAAAAGCAGGTCAGGCAGGAAAGGGTTTACTTGGTAGCTTATACTTCCAAATCATACTTCATCACTGGAGGAGGTCAGGTCAGGAACTCAAGCAGGGCTGGAACCTGGAGGCAAGTGCTGATGTAGAGGCCATGTAGTGTGATGTGCCTGGCTTGCTCAGCCTGCTTTCTTATACGACCCTAGGGACGGCACTACCCACTATGAGCTGTGTCTACCCCTATTGATCACTAATTGAGAAAATGCCTTACAGTTGGATTTCATGGAGGCAGTTTCTCAACTGAGGCTCTTTCTTTTCTGATGACTCCAACTTGTGTCAAGGTGACACATAAAACCAGGCAGTATGTGAGAGAAAAGAAAGTAGGAAATAAGATTAAACTCATTGGGACATGAATGGCCTTTCTGATAGCACAAGCATTAAGACTAACAATTAATACATAGGACCTCATGAAACAAAAAGGCAGAGTATACCATCATTTGAGCAAAGCAGCAGCCTGTAGAATGTGAAAAAAATCTTTACAAGTCTACATATGGCACAAATATAGTATCAAGAATAATAAAAGAACAGGAATAATTGAACATTAAGAACAAATGATGCCTGGGAGGTGGTGGCTCACTCATTTAATCCCAGCATTGGGGAGACAGAGAAAGGCAGATCTCAGTGTTTGAGACCAGCCTGGTCTACAGAGCAAGTTTGAGGTCATTTGGTGCTACACAGAGAAACTCTGTTTGGGGAAAAATTATACATATATATAATTTTAAATGGAGTAACCCACTGGTTTTCCTGAGTCTTGAATGAACTTTGGTGGAATCCTGCTTCAGTTTGTCTTTGTCCTGGGGACTTTAGGAAAAGGGGTATATGTCATTTATGTTCCTTCCTGGAATGGGGTATTAATAACACACAATAATGTTAATTACTTGAGTTTCTGGTAATGTTTTTTAAACTTTGTAAATGTGCAAATTCAACCATTGCTTTTTAACAAAATAACACGCAAAAAAGTTCACACTCTGCCGCTGGCTTACACTGCACTTCTTTCTGCTGCTCTGTCACCCCATCCTTCGCTGATCGCAGTGGAAAAGGAGATCGGAGATCGCTGCACTTGTCATTGACAATGGCTCTGGCCTGTGCAAAGCTGGCTTTGCTGGTGACGACGCCCCCAGGTCCCTGTTCCCTTCCATCGTAGTATGCCCCCAACACCAGGGCATCATGGTGGGCATGGGCTAGAAAAACTCCTATGTGGGTGACGAGGCCCAGAGCAAGAGAAGTATCCTGACCCTGAAGTATCCTATAGAGCACCGCATTTGTCACTAACTGGGATGACATGGAGAAGATCTGGCACCACACTTTCTACAAGGAGCTGCGTGTTGCCCCTGAGGAGCACCCAGTACTTCTGACCGAAGCCCCCTGAATCCCAAAGCTAACAGAGAGAAGATGACGCAGATAATGTTTGAAACCTTCAATACCCTAGCCATGTTCGTGGCCATTCAGGCGGTGCTGTCCTTGTATGCATCTGGGCACACCACTGGCATTGTCATGGACTCTGGTGACGGGGTCACACACACAGTGCCCATCTACGAGGGCTATGCCCTTCTCCACACTATCAGGCATCTGGACCTGGCTGACTGGGACCTGACAGACTACATCATGAAGATCCTGACTGAACCGGGCTGCAGCTTTACCACCACCGTGAAGAGGGAAATTGTTCTTGATATAAAGGAGAAGCTGTGCTATGTTGCCCTGGATTTTGAGCAAGAAATGGCTACTGCTGCATCATCTTCCTCCTTGGAGAAGAGCTATGAGCTGCCTGATGGGCAGGTAATTACCATCGACAATGAGCGGTTTCGGTATCCGGTTGCACTCTTCCAGCCTTCCTTCGTAAGCATGGAGTCCTGTGGCATCCATGAGACCACCTTCAACTCCATCATGAAGTGTGACATGAACATCCGCAAAGACCTGTATGCCAACACAGTGCTCTCTGGGGGTACCACCATGTATCCAGGCATTGCTGACAGGATGCAGGAGGAGATCACAGCCCTAGCATCCAACACAATGAAGATTAAGACCATTGTTCCCCCTGAGCGCAAGTAGTCAGTCTGATTGGCGACTCCATCCTGGCCTTACTGTCCATCTTCCAGCAGATGTGGATCAGCAAGCAGGAGTCTGAGGAGTCCGGCCCCTCCATTGTCCACCGCAAATGCTTCTAGATGGACTGAGCAGGTGCCAGGCATCTGCTGCATGAGCTGATTCTGAAGAATCGATTTGCCCCGGCAAATGTACACACCTCATGCTAGCCTCATGAAACTGGAATAAGCCTTTGTAAAGAAATTTGTCCTTGAAGCTTGTATCTGATATCGGCACTGGATTGTGTTACTTGCTGCGGATTTGTGACCTTGTATTCAAGTTAATTGTTCCCTTGGTATGTGTTTAATACCCTGTGCATATCTTGATTTATTCCTTAGTTCATGTGGCCTGATCACTTGGTGGCTGGGGAGAGCACGCTGTGGAAGAGAAATCCCCAGCCTAGTGGATCTCTATGAGCACCACATAGTGATCTGTGCAGGGTAGTAACCCACAGCAGACTTCCAGGATTTCTTGAGGCTGGCAAGGGTTCCTGAACCAGTGACCACTCCTTGTTGCCAGTGTAACAGGATGGGGAAAAGTTCGAGCCTTAGGACCCAGTTTCTGTTCTGTTTTTTCCCTCCTGACCACCATGGGTTGTTACTTGCCTTGAGTTGGGAACGTTTGCATCAACACCTGTAAATGTACCACATTTTCTGTATCCATTCCTCTGATGAGGGACATCTGGGTTGTTTCCAGCATCTGGCTATTATAAATATGGCTGCTATGAACATGGTGGAGCATGTGTCTTTATTACGTGTTGGAGCATCTTCTGGGTAT
>CM052716.1:17704627-17725494 GCA_028551405.1 Uromys caudimaculatus | reverse complement strand
AAAGAAAGAAAGAAAGAAAGAAAGAAAGAAAGAAAGAAAGAAAGAAAAGAAACACCCCAAAAATTTAAAACATATTTAGCCATCACAGAAATGAAAATTCAAACTACTTTGAATTTTCATCTTATCACAGTCAGAATGTCCAAGATTAATTAAAAAGAACAGAAAAAAGAAAGAAGGAAATAAAAAGAATGGAAGGAAGGAAAGAAAGGATACATGGAAAGGAGAAAACATATTTGTTAGAAGTAAGAATGCAAACTGGTAGAGCCACACTGGATACCAGTACAGAGTTTCTCAAAAAGCTGAAATACGATGTACCATGTGATCCAACCATATTACACTTGGACTGATCCATTCAGAACAACTATAAACTGGAAAGAGTTTAGAATCATAAAGAGGTGTTTATAGCCAAGGAGTCTGCATACAAAAATAAACAATATTATATAAAGTGTTCCTCTGAGGCAGGATTTTGATTCTTACCCAAAGAGACTTTCTTTTACGTTTTCCACAGGGTTATATGCATTTTTAACAAAAGAGACCCATTTCTATCTCATATTTCATAAATACGGCAATCTTCTTGATTAATCAATCCCCTTTGAGCAGTTCACCACCAGATTTGTTACAGTTATGCTCAAGTTAGACGAATTTGGTTGTACTAGACTATATCATTGGATTCTATTGAATTCCACAATGTGCCTTGCCTTGGATTGGATCAAAATGCCAAATCTTAGACATTTCACAATCTTTTTGTAGCCAAGAATCCTATGTTCTCCAATGGGTTGCTTAGGGTATTTAAAAATTACAAATAAATTTGTATAAAAATTATAAATAAAAAGATGAGTTTTTAAACAATCTACTTTTCTTATCCAATATGTTAAAAATCATTATGCCTCTAAGCAGAAAGATATCTTTTCTTGTACTATCCTCTTAATCATTATCAATGTGTCTGTTTTCTAAAAATGGCTCTCTTATTTACCCCTACTATGGTTCAGGCACAAAGTGGTTTTATTTTATACCTCAGAACTTTGCTATTTCTCACAATAAAAACAGTTAACACATCTATCAATTAAAGGCCATTACTACCCACAGAATTGTTAGCCAACTTTTGTTCTAAGCTAAGGCATTTACAGTACAATAAATGTATTCTGGGAAATACTTGAAAGGTCTAGATTTCAGGGCAAAGAGCTCTCTTGATATTGGCTATATGTCAGAGCTTTCTTTGTTGGGATTGACAAACTGTCACTAATGGCTCTGTGGCTTAGAACTATGAGACTCTGACCATTTGTCATTAGCAGCAATACACCCACATAGAACATGGAAAGGGGTGCTTATTATTGTAAAGTAGTATTAGCTTTTCTAAAGCATCTCTAATTTCCATCTTTTAGCATAATGATATAATCAAAGGATACATTTTCTTTTTTGTTTCTAACTTTAAATGATTGGATACTAACATTGTCTATCATTAACACTTACAACATGGATATAAAGCAAGTATTGACTTACTCCTCCTAGAACCCCAACTCCTATAGTCAGCCATTGACTTAAATTAATTAATTATAAATTAATTTGAACCCATTAAATATATCCCTATTTTCTCCAACATATCTAGATTTAAAAAAAAATAGTATTTTATGTTCTTTGTTTGATCCCAAACTGTTTACAAAGAATATAAGTTTTGAGAGAGAGAGAGGGAGAGAGAGAGAGAGAGATATGAAGAGGGAGAAAGAGGGGAGAGGAGGAAAAGAAGAAGAAAGTGAGTAGGAGCAAAGAGGGAGAAAAAGATTCTCAACACTTGATAGCATGAAAAGCAGGTTTTATTTCAGCATTGTGTGGACATGTGTACTTCACACTTTTCTGGTGGCTCTTTTTCTTGTTTGTTTGTTTGTTTGTTTGTTTGTTTTGTTCTATTCCAATTTTGTTGCTTTGTTTCATCTTATTTTATTTTATTATTATTTTATTATTTTTCTAACTAGAGACAGAAAGTGTGTAGGTTCCGATGCATGGAATCAGTGGAGGAACTAGAAGGAGTCAGAGAGAGCAAAAACCAGAATCTTAATTCTACAAAAAAAAAAAGTCTATTTACAATAAAGGAAAGAAAAGAGAAATCAGGGAAAGGTCTTAGTGTCCCTCTTACTGACCTAACATTGCATGATGCCAACATTGTTTAAAAATGAGGAAGAAAGAGCAAGAGAGACCAAATTTCAGGCCACATTTTATGTAATAGCCTGAAATCAATAGGAAAATAAAGTAAAAAGGAGAGAGAGAGAGAGAGAGAGAGAGAGAGAGAGAGAGAGAGAGAGGTGGGGGGTGGAGAGAGCGCTTAAGCACTGGCTTATGAAGCTTTCCATTACAAAAGTTCAGCAGACAGACAAGCCACTGCTGGAACTTCATTTACTCATCAATAACCCACAGCTAATCTAAAAAGTGACAGCCCTTGTTTTATTCTTTATAATCAGCCAAACTGGGTATTTGAAGAATAAGATAAAGCCAAATAACTCTTCCCTTGTCCAATTACAAAATTAAAGTAGTAAATTTATTCACTCTTCTGAGAAAGAGAAATTGAATTAAAATATAGTGAGTCAGAGGACTGCCAGAAGACCCCATTTTATGATCTCTTGCTTACAAATTCATCCTAATAAGAGAAGCTTTTCTCTATAAATTTCTGATAAATCTCTTCTCAAAATGGACTGTAGGTACGTTTTAATTATTTTTGCTCCTGTCAGTGTACTATTTGTAAGTTCATGTGTGATGATGGTTAACTGATGGCTAAGCTAGAGGAGCTTAAAAGCATTGTACCTAGTCACCAAAGCACATAAACACACACAAAGTACACCCGCACAGCCCACAGGCATGTTCACTTACATACAATGATGGTTGAGATAACACATGCACACATACCTGCATCTGCATATACACCCTTATACATGAGCACACACATACTCGGTATATTTACACTATTCTGCCTGCCTATGACCTTCTTTCTTTTCCCATTAAGCACAATATTCTATAGAACAGCTATCTTTACCCACAGTGTTCACTTCCTCGCATGAAATTCTCTATTGAACTGCAAAGTCAGCCTGTTCCTATTGCAGAAAACTGAGCAATTGTTTACAGGCTATCAATGACTTTGATTCATGAAATGTAAATGTCAACTCCCATATTCATCTCTCCTGGCCTAATTGAGTTAGTCAACATTGACACACATATGGTAAGCACATCTGATTTTTAATGGAAGCTGAAAGAGCAGTTTTTCTCTTTTGCTTCTCATACTATGTGGGTTGTGTCTTCTCAAATGTCTTTGTTGAATTTATTCTGTATTCTGAATTCCTTAATTTAAAGTACCATGGAGAACATTCTCTAGGACTTTGGAATGGATCCGTGTTCACTTTCTCTTTTACCTGCTTCAGCCACAGAACAGAAATGATCTTTCAGTAATTTTCAGGGTTGGTTTCTTAAAAATTCCTGGACTCAGTTATGGCCAAACAGCACGTGTTTATTGTTTTCTGTTTTTTTGTTGCTTTTTTGTTTGTTTTTTGTTTTAGTTCTGCCTGAAATGGTATGGGGAAGCTCTGTACACTGTAGGATACAATCATTTTCTTCTTTTTTCTAACCCCTGAGTCTGTCACATTCCTCGTTTATCTGTGTGCCTGTTTCTTCTGTGCCATCTATCTCATAAGGACAATTGCTATTGGCCTTGGAGAGCATCTTCTTTATATTATGCTACTCAAATCTATGTCACAAAAATATTATAAAACATAGTGGCATACTCTCTGCAACTCTCATGTCTGCAGAGTTCAAGACCACTGTGCTAACACATTCATGTTCTAATGATAGCATATATTTTTTCCTAAGTAGCAGGTAAGCAAACTATCTCGATTAGGGCAAACCATCTTCTCTTGTCCTCTGCCATGAAGTACTTAACCATGTTTAGAGGGACTCTGACCTAATCACCTCAGAATAAGCCTGTCTTTGTATAGCATCCTGTGGAGATCAGCACCAGTATGCAAACTTCTAGAGAAATGTAATGATTCAAATCTTAGGAAAAAAAAAATCTATGAAGATAATTTCATCAAAAGGACCTGAAAACATCTGTAAGAATGCCTTGACCAGAAACTAAACAAAAAACAACCAGACAAACAAACAAAAGATAGATAGAAAGAGAAAAAAGGAAAGAAGACAGAAGTCAGACTACAAAGCCCAAGTAAGATACACGTTTTAATCAGATGCATATCCCAAGATGTGTGTGTATGTGTGTACAGACACGAAATAATAGATGATGGATTAACTATAGCATGCTTGCATAGATGATGTTATATACATGCATGAGTGTCATATATATTTATATATATATATATATATATATATATATATATATATACACATATATATATATATTATAATCATATTAAAGGGAATAACTTCACTTAGGTATATGCTTACAATAAATTTAACAAGTTTTAGAAAAATGACCATATTCTTCATGAAACCCTTTACTTTTTCTCAGCAGTTCAATGGCCGAAGTTTCCTTTGTTTAAAATGTATTAACATTAATATTACGTGATTTTTTTCCTCCATTAATCTGTTTATTTACTGCATGATCTCAGAACAACCCCCCCCTCCTCCAAATTCCACTCTTAAGCTCCCATCCCCCAATTTCTCTCCCCTTCTCCTCAGAGAAGAGGAGAGCCCCTACCCAATGGGTACCCATCCACCTGTTTCATGCAGTCACAGCAAGAATAAGCAATCCTCTCATATTTTGGCCTAACAAGGCAGCCCAACTGTGGAGAAGAACCCAAAGGCAGGCAAAAGAGACAGCCTTTGCTTAATTGCTTGGGGACCTACGTGTTCCTACATGAAAAAACAAGCTGCACATCTGCTCTATGTGTATAGGGAGCCTAGCTTGTGGGTGCTCTTTGGTTGGTGGTTTAGTCTCTGTGAGCACCCTGGTGTGCAGGCTGATTTCCTCTGTAGGTCTTCTTGTGATGTTGACTAATATGACTCCCTCATTCCTCCCCTGAACTCTCCCACAGTACTCCCCAAGCTGTGCTTTGTTTCACTGTGGGTCTCTGCATTTGTCTTCAACAGCTGCTGAATGAAGCCTCTCAGAAGACAGGGATACTGCCTGCCTTCCCTCAATCACTGCTCCATCTTTACCCCTGCACATCTTGTAAGCCAGACAAAGTTTGAGGGAAAGGTTTTGTGGGAGAGTTGGTGTTCCCTTCCTGAACTGGAAGTCCTACCTTGGCAGAGGACATGCCCTTTCCAGGCTCCATATCCCAGGCTGCTGGGATTCTTAGGTGGGGTCACCTCTAAAGAAACCCATGATTCTCTCCCGTCACAAAGTTGTACTATACATAAATATTCATGCTGCCAGACATCTCAAGCTTCCCATCCCTGATTCCCACCCAGTTCCCCTCACTACATTTACTTCAGATGCCTTTTTTCCCCTTCTGAGTGAGATTCACGTATTCTCTCTTGGGCCCTCCTTATTGCTTCGCTTCATTGCATCTGTGGATTGTAGCGTGGCTATCCTGTACTTTATGACTAATATCAACCTGTAAGTGAATATATACCAGTCATGTCTTTCTGGATCTGGGTTACCACACCCAGGATATCTTTAGTTCCATCCACTTGCCTGCAAATTTTATGACGTCCTTGTTTTCAATACCTAAGTAGTATTCCATTGTGTAAATGCCTATTTTACTTCTCCCTTCTTCATTGACAGACATCTAAATTGCTCCCAGTTTCTATCTATTTTGAATAACGCTGCTAGGGATGTAGTTGAGCAAGTGTCTTCATGGTATGGTGGAGCATCTGTTGGGTATATGCTCATGAGTGGTACAGCTGGACGCTAAAGTTGTACTATTCCCAATTTTCTGAGAAACCACTAGATTGATTTTCAAAGTGGTTGTACGTGTTTGCAATCCCACCAGAAATGGAGGATTGTTCTTCTTGCTCCATATCCTCACCAGCATGTGCTGTCACTTGAGTTTTTGATCTTAGCCATTGTAACAGTTGTAAGATGAAATCTCAGAGTTGTTTTGATTTCTATTTCCCTGATGAGTAACAACTTTGAATAATTCTTTAAATGCTTCCTGACCATTAGAGTTTCCTCTGCTGAGAATTCCCTGTTTAACTCTGTACCACATTTTTTAATTGGGTTATTTGGGTTGATTTCTTAAGTTCATTATATATTTTGAATATTAGTTCTCTGTCAAATGTAGGGTTGGTGAATAATTTTTCCTATTCTGTAGGCTGCTGTTTTGTCCTTTGACAGTGTCCTTTACCTTACAGAAGCTTTTCAGTTTCATTAAGTCCTATTTATTAATTGTTGGCCTTAGTAACTAAGATGTTAATGTTCTCTTCAGAAAATTGTCTCCTGTACTAGTTAATTAAAGGCTATTTCCTAATTTCTATTCTATTAAATTTAGTATATCCATTTTTATATTGAGGTCTTTGATCCACTTGGAACTGAGTTTTTCTCAGGGCGATAAACATGGATCTATTTCCATTCTTGTACATGCAGATATCCATTAAAACCAGCACCATTTGCTCAACATAATTTCTTTTCTCCATTGTCCAGTTTTGGCTTCTCTGTCAAAATTTAAGTGTCAGTAGGAGTGTGTGTTTATTTCTGGGTCTTCATTTCCTTTCCATTGGTCATTCTGTCTGTTTTTATGCCAATATGGTCTAGTTTTTTTATTACTATTGCCCTGTAGTACTCTTTGAAATCAGGTATGGTGATTCCTGTAAAGGATTGTTTTAGCTATCCTAAGTTTCTTTTCGATATAAAGTTGATAACTATTCTCTCAAGGTTTGTAAAGAATTTTGGAGGGAACTGCATTGAATCTGTATATTGATTTTGGTAAGTTGCCCATTTTTACTCTGCTACTCTTATTGACCCATGAGCATGGAAGGTTTTTCCATCTTCTGATATCTTCCTCAATTTCTTTCTTCAGAGACTTGAAGTTCTTGTCATAAAGGGATTTCACCTGTATAGTTAGTGTTACAACAAGATATTTTATATTATTTGTGACTACTGTAAAGTGTGTTGTTTTCCTAATTTATTTCTTGGCCAGTTTATCATTTGTATAAAGGAAGGCTACTGATTATTTTTTAGTGAATTTTACATCTAGCCACTTTGCTGAAGGTGTCTTTGAGATGTAGGAATTCTCTGGTAGAATTTTTGTTGTCACTTATTTACATTATCATATGATCTGTGAATAATGATACTTTAAGTTCTTCCTTTCCAATTTATATCCCCTTGATCTCCTGCTCTATCTAGAACTTCAAGTACTATATCAAATAGATGTGTAGATAAAGGACAGTCTTGTCTTGTCCCTGATTTTAATGGAAGTGCTTTACTTTTCTCACCATTTAATTTGATGTTGGGTTATTGGCTTGCTGTATATTGCCTTTATTGTATTTTGGTATGAACTGTTTATCCCTCATCACTCCGAGACGTTTTTTATGAAGGGGTATGGAATTTCTCAAAGGCTTTTTCAGTATCTGATGATATGATCATGTGTTTTATTTCTTTCAGTTTGTTTATATAGTGGGTTACACAGTTAAATTTTCATTATTGAAACATCCCTGCTTCTCTGGGATGAAGCCTACTTGATCATGATGGAGGAAGTTTGGGATGTGTTCTTGTATTTAACCTTCACATATTTCATTGACTATTTTTGCATCAATGTTCACAAGGGAAATTCATCTGAAACACCTTTTCTTTGTGTTGTTTAGTTATCAGGGAGATTGATGCAACAACAACAACAACAACAACAACAAAATGAGTTTGGCGATGTTCCTTCTGTTTCTATGTTGTGGAATAGTAACAGGAGTATTGGTGTTAGCTCTTCTTTGAGTCTGCTAGAATTCTACACTAAAACCATCCGGGCCAGGGCATTTTTGGGGGTTGGGAGGTTGGAGACTTTTAATGATGACTTCTAATTTTTTAGGAGTTATATGATTCTTTCAATAATTTACTCGATCTTGATTTAAATTTGGTAAGTGGTATCTATCAAAAAACCCCATTTATCTCATGTAGATTTCCACTTTTGAAGTAAAACCCAGTGATGCTTTGGATTTCTTCAGTGTCTGTTGTTATGTCTTCCTTTTCATTTCTCTTTTTCCTAATTTGTATACTGTCTTTCTAACTTTTAGTTCGTTTGGCTAAGAGTTTGTCTTTCTTGCTGATTTTCTCAAAGAACCAGCATTTAGTTTTACTGATTCTTTGTATTGTTCTTTTTATTTCAATTTTATTGATTTCAGCCCTGAGTTTGATTATTTCCTACAAACTATTCCTCTTTGCTGTGTTTGTGTCTTTTTGTTCTAGAGCTTTCAGGTGTGCTTTTAAATTGTTATTATTCTATCTCTCCAACATATTTATGAAGGCTCATACTGTTATAAACTTTGTTATTAGCATTGATTTCATTGTCTCATACATTTAAGTGTGTTGTATCTTCATTTTAATTGAATTCTAGAAAGTCTGTTTTTTTTCTTCTTCTTCTTTATTTTGTTTATGACCCAGTGGTCACTAAGTAGAGAGCTGTTCAGTTTTGAATAGTTTGGAGGCTTTCTGTTGTTTCTGTTCTTGTTGAAGTCCAGCTTTAACCTACGGTGATCTGATAAGGTACAAGGAGTTATTTCAATTTTCTTATATCTGCTGAGGCTTGCTTTGTGCCCAAATAATTGGTCAGTTTTGGAGAAGGTTCTGTGAGGTTTTGAAAAGAAGATAAAATCTTTTGTGTTTGAGTAAGATGTTCTGTAGATATCTATTGGGTCCATTTGATATATAAGGCCAGTTAGTTTGATTATTTCTCTGTTTAGTTCCTGTTTCCATGACCTGTTCATTGGTGAAAGTGTGATACTGAAGTCTCCCACTTTTAATGTGTGGGGTTTGATGTGGGATATCGGCTTTATTAATGTGTATTTTATGAATGTGAGTGCCTTGCATTCAGAGTTGAAACATTATTGTAGTGGATTTTTCCTCTGATGAGTCCTTCCCCATCTCTTTTGATTAATTTTGGTTGAACGTACGCTTTAGTGGATATTAAAATGCCTACTACACCATGACTCTTGGTTCTATTTTCTTGGAAAAGTTTTTTCCAGCCCTGTACTCTGAGGTAATGTCTACCTTTCTTACTGGGTGTGTTTCTTGCATGCATCAAATTGTTAGATCCTGTATTTTACATCCATTCTGTTAGCCTGTGTCTTTTTATTGGGGGAGTGAGTACACTGATATTGAGAGATATTAATGACCAATGATTTTTAATTTCTGTTATTTTGATGTTGGTAGTAGTGTGGTGTGTGTGTGTGTGTGTGTGTGTGTGTGTGTGTGTGTGTGTGAGAGAGAGAGAGAGAGAGAGAGAGAGAGAGAGAGAGAGAGAGAGAGAGAGAGAGAGATTTTCCCTTCTTTTGATTTTGCTGTTGTGGGATTATTTACTTTCGTGTTTTCTTAGGTGTTCTTAACTTTCTTGGGTTGTTTTCCTTCTAGTACCTTCTGTAGGGCTGGATTGGTGGATAGATACTGTTTAAATTTGGTTTTGTCTTGAAATATATTATTTTGTCAATCTATGGTAAGAGTTTTGCTGGTAATAGTGGGCTGGGCTGCCATCTATTTTTCTTAGAGACTACAAGACATTTACCCAAGCCCTCTGGCTTTGAAAGTCTCTGTTGAGAAGTCTATGTAATTCTGATAGATTTGCCTTTTTCTGTTACTTTGCCTTTATCCATTGCAGATTTTAATAATTTTTCTTTTTTCTGTACATTTAGGTTTTGGTTATTATATGGCCAGTGAGAGTTTCTTTTCTGGTGCTCTATAAGATTTTTGTATATTTATAGGCATCTCTTTACTTAGGTTTGGGGAATTTTCTTCTATGATCTTGTTGAAAATATTTTCTGGGCATTGAGCTGGGAATCTATTCCTTTATCTATTCATATTATTCTTTAGTATGGTGTTTTCACACTATCCCAAATGTTCTAGATGTTTTGTGTTAGAAATGTTTTAGCTTTAATGTTTTCTTTTATCAGTGCATCAGTTTCCTCTATTGTGCCTTCTAAGCCTGACATTTTCTTCTGTCTCTTGTATTCTGTTAATGATGCTTATGTCTATAGCTTCTGTTCTCTGACCTAGAATTTTCATCTCCTGGAATACTTCAATTTGTGTTTTCTTTATCGATTCTATTTCTATTTTTAGGCCTTTAACAGTTTTATCCATTTCCATCACCTTTAAAATTGTATTTTTCCATATTTCTTTAAAGAATTTATTCATTTCCTCTTTCAAAGGCTCTATCCTCTTTATAACATTGGATTTACATTAATTTTCATCTGCTTCAGCTATGTTAGAATATCCAGGGCTGGTGTAGTAAGATAAATGGGATCTGGTAGTGCCATATTGCCCTGTCTCTGGGTTACTGTGTTCTTTTAGTGGCTTTTAGTCATTTGCTTGCCTTTGGTGTTTGCAGGCCTGATAGTCCTGGATAGCAGCAATCCTCTGGTGGTCCCTGATGGCAATGGGCCTCTGTGAATGCAGGCAGAGCTTGTAGTCTGCTGCTTGTCTTACCTGGAGGCGACCTGGCAGGCAGAGAATTTGCAGTTTTCAGAAGGGACTCATCTGGTAGTCCCTGATAGCAGCGGGCCACTGGAAATTCAGGTAGAACAGTGGGTTGGGTAATGGAGTGCATAGGGAACAGGGCGGAGCTCATCACTGCTGGGCTTACCCAAAGGGGACCCAGAAGGCAGTGAATTGGTGTCAATGGGTCTCACCTGGTAGTTCCAGATGGCAGCAGGCCTCTGGGAATGCAGGATGAGTTGTGAGCCAAGTAATGGAGGGTACAGGGACAGAGCAGACCTATCTGCTGCAGGGTTTACCCAGAAGGTGTGAGTTTTTAATATAGGTAGATAGTAATTTTCTTTTTGCATGAACTTTATATGTATAGATATATAAATTTTTAATTATGTGAGATGCTATAAGAGAGAAAGTTTTGTAACTCTGAAAATGTTAAGAAGCATCTGTAGGCTTTGATCTTCATTCCAAAGTAAATTCCACAATATAGATTAATTTGAATTTCACTGTGAATATATGAGATGTTTTAATATCCACCTTGACTCCAGGCATTATTGACTTTTCTAATACTTTTCTCTACATTGTGATTCCACCTTAAATATTTTAAACTTAGACATTCAAAATAGTCAATATATAATTTTATAGCATGACCAAATCTTTTCCATTATATATTTAAAAACCAATTAATGGCTGTCATATCAAATCTGGACTCATTATCAGTTCTCATCCTGGAGAATCCTGGCAAACTTATTTCAGGAATTTAGACAGATCATGAAAAGAAACAAAGTAATATAGAGAATGCCAGATGATATGTTTTAACTAAAACTTTGTGAAAATTAGAAAAATATACAAGATTTTTTAACAAATTTATCTAAATTGGGGTAGCAACTCTCAAGCATTGAGTTCTGACCTGGAACCTCAATGCATTCAGGAGTTAATTAATCTACCTGAGTCATAAACCATAAACAACACAGAGAGAGGGGAGAGAGAGAGAGAGAGAGAGAGAGAGAGAGAGAGAGAGAGAGAGAGAGGTTTGTTTTAGAGCATCAAAGATTTGGGCAATGTCTCTTTCAATCATGCAGGACATTGAAAATTATTTTAAGGTGCTTCAGGTGTGTTCTTCCTTTTGTAATGTACTCAAAATTGTCTGGATTGTGTTCAGGGCCTAGTGAAGTGATTTCTCTTAAGTTTTAAATGATAACTAGCTGGTCCAGAAAGCAATGTACATGTAAGGAGATGGAGACTGACTGGCTAAAGGTATGTGAGTTTGAAGGAAATAAATAACCTTTCTGAGAGACACAATAGTGCCTCGCTTAATGTTATCACACTTGCAGTGCATATCTTACATGATATTTTATTTTCTTTGATTTTTATATTAAAATACCATAATGTGAAGCCCAGAGCCAATTATATCTAATTACAATGAATATGCAGCAACATTTATTAACCACCCACATATATGAGCTTAATAAACCTGCTAAGTGTGCATATTCCTATACTTGACTAATAACATAACAATTATGATTCAATCAGCCACAATTGGGAACACAACTTTCCATTGCAATGGAATAGCAGATTCATTATGATGGACTATTTACGACTACACAGTGAAATCGCAGTAGCCCTGACTTTGTTCTTATAAATTCTTTTCATTATATTTTAGATGAGTATATCTGCATGATTAGGGCGGATCATAGAATGAACTGATAAATGAGTGGATGTCTCCACCAACACCACATTTCCTCATTATCCTCAAGTACTTTGGAGGCCTCTAAGCACTGTGTACTCTTTTGTAATCATAGTATAATTATCCCTGTAAAAGGTTTAGTTTCCAAGTTTACTAATATTGAATAAAATGCCTTATCATCATTCTATTACATAAGATCCTCCTGGAAAATATTTATGTTTAGAAGATGCTTTAAAATATTACAGTTAATAAGGCATCATTAAAAGTCACTTTGCAGGGGGAGAAATGTTCTCTCACGGGAAGGAAAGAATTATGCTATTTGTTAAGTCTCTGACTTTTCTAATTTGGAAGTGAGTCATACCCCAAAAGAAACTAACTTAAACAGATGGAAGTTCTCGGCTACGTCAAGTAAATCTGATGTAAACTCTTTGTTTCATAGTTTTATTTAGGTCTTCTGTTCAGTCACTTTTCTCCTTCCTTGTCAAGCAGTTAATAAATACATGGTCTATGTGGCAACAATAGAGGTGTTGCATCAGCTTAGAAATAGACATATACTCAGAATATGTCATGGGCTTAAAGCAATTGCTAAGAATCCAACAATTTCTAATACTGTGTCACTTCCTAGCATTGTAAGCTCTGATTATGAAAGCTGGCTAATTATACTAAAAGCTCAAACTGTAGAAGCTGCAGCATTTTTCTTTATGGAAGCAGAGACTATATATGTCTGTGTCCTCACATTCTCTGTAGATAGTACTTCTGCAGAAATACAGATACCACGCCCACCATCATCTCATTTACTACAGTAGCACATCTAATTCACAAACCCATTTAACAAGAAATAAAGCACTGCAATTGTGTTTCATACTCAAGAAATTCACAGGGATTCTTAAATTCTCTGTCATGCACAACGTTAGCTTAACAGAATTGTCTTGAGCATTTCATTTCTGTGCCTACCAGGTGGTGGCACCTTACCAGACAGGGATGGAATTGGGCAATATGAGAGATATGACACTGTTTAGTTCCTAGTATATTATTTTTGCTTTCCCAAAGCTTGTACTTATGGATCTGGAAACTAATATGTGTGAAATAATAGGAACAATTCCTCTACTTAATAACATAAAGATCCAGTAGTCAATTCTTGTTTCTCCTCCTCATGACTATGCTTCACGTGTAAGAACGTTAAAGAGATGAACAGTTTCATCTGGGGAAACAAGATGAAAGAGAACTGGAAATTAAGACAGTATCAGGTCACATTGCATTATTGGTTATATATAATATTATATGTTATCTGATAGAATCACAAAGAAGCACAACAAACTCAGACATTTTACAATGAAAAAGAATATAGTCCATGTAATTTGTTCCAGGAGCAGCAACATGGGAACTAAACAAAGAAAAAATGAAACTAACTGACCATATGACTCAGATGGACCTAAAAGATATCTACAGAACCTATCACCCAAACACAAAAGAATATATGTTCTTCTTAGGAACTCACAGAACCTTCTCAAAACTGACCACATGGTCAGTTACAAAGCAAACCTCAATAGACTTAACAAAATTGGAATAACTCCTTGTTCCTTGTACCTTATCAGACCACCGTGGATTAAAGCTGGACTTCCATAAGAATATATATATTCCCATGTAAATTGTTTCAGAATCAAAAATGAAGAAAACTTTGAAGTTACCATGCCTTATTTTGAGTCTAATGCATGTATATCCTTCTCTTCACATTATCTTATCATGTAAAATGTGTTACCAGTTTAGATCTCATCTTGTTGTTTTGGTTGATTTTTTTTATAACAAATGCAGAAGCCAAAATCAGAATCAGAATCTAGAAAAAAAAGTAAAACTAAAAGGAAAAAGAATCCTTTTGAAGGGGATGAAAAAGTCTGGTTCTATGTGGAGAATGTAAAGCATGATAGATGGAGACATTCTCTCTCTCTCTCTCTCTCTCTCTCTCTCTCTCTCTCTCTCTCTCTCTCTCTCTCTCTCTGTCATGATATATGCATGCAGTTGCTGAGCTCCCAACCACAGATATACATGTTTACAAGGCCATTGAATTTCTCAGAATTTTTTCCATTTTTCCATTCATGTTTCTGATCAAAGTAGAATGAAAGAAAAATTTGTAAGATGTGAAAGTGAAATAAATATATACACATACATATATACAAACATACATACATGTGGTCATGTCTGAAATAGCACAATCCAATTAAATGAATCATGAGTAAACATTTCAACTGAGACATGAGGAAAATATCTGCATCCCAGGGCTTGTTGGAGCTGTGAAGGAGAGCCTTGTTACGAACAAAAATATTGTTTCAGAAAAAAAGTTATGAACAGGAAGTCACGATAAAGAAAAACATTAAAGAATAAGTCTAGAAGCTATGTTGTTACTCCGGAAACATCTACTTAAAAATAATCCTTAAAATGGCCAACCAACAACTGGCCTGACTTCAGACCCATGCCATGGCCAACCAACAACTGGCCCGACTTCAGACCCATGCCATGGGTAAGCACCAATCCCTGGTATTATGAATGATGCTCTGTCAGCTTACAGGAGTCTAGCATGGCTGTCCTCTGAGAGCCTGTGCCAGCAGCTGACTGAAACAGATGCAGATACCCACAGCCCAATATTGAACTTATGTTGGAGACCTGTTAGGAAAGAGTTGGGGAAAGGATTGAAGGTACTGAAGGAGATTGCAACTACACAGAAAGACCAACAGTGTCAACTAATGGGACACCTGGGAGTTCTCAGAGACTGAGACACCAACCAAAGAACATAGAAGGGCTGGACTGAGGTCCCAGGCACCAGAAGGCTGCCCAATCTGGCTGCACCTTCTCAGAGTCGAAGGGAAAGGGAAGAGTGGGGGAGAGACTCTGTTTAGAGGGAGACTGGGAGAGGGCAGCATTTGGGACGCAAACAAATTAATTAATTAAAAAATAATCCTTGAGAACATTTGCATGTACATGATATATTTACCTCTCACTCTCCGCTGAGTACTCTCTCCAGATCGCGCCATCATTCTGACTTCATGTTCTCTTTTTTATTTGTTTATTTATTTATTTATTTTTGACCCACCGAGTCCAAATACTGCTGCTCATATGAGTGTGAGTGAGAAATCCTCTGAGGTAATCCTCAAAAAATAAATTTTTTTTAAAAAAATTAAAAAATAAAATAAAATAAAGAACTTGTTTCCTCTGTCCTGCAGCTGGCTCAGCAAGTAAAAGTGTCCTGTTGAGAAGATTGTCAACTGATGTTTACTCCCTGGGACTCACAAGGTGAAAGGCAAAAACTAACTCCTGCATGTTTTCTTGTAACTTTCATACAAGCACTGTGATGTGCACTTGCCCCACACACCCAAATTCACACACATCTGACACATGAAAACGAACTTAAAATGTTTTCAGGCTTATAGATGTTTTTTAATTGAAACAATATTGATGGGTAGCCATGAAAATTATTTCAATTTCTTTGAGACCCAGCTTGGCATCCAAAAGTCATTCAATATTTATGGTCTTTACTCAGTATCATTTTCTTATGGTTTAAAATGTTAATGTTTATCATGTTGTGTTTATCACTCAGTTTAGATGGAAAATGTCGTTGAAGAAATTTTACAAGTTAAAAATAGAGTAATATGTGGAAATGAGTATATATCAAGTCTTTGTAAATATATTATATCATAATATATGTAATATATTGGCCCATATGATGCCAGATTAGTTAGTCACAGGAAGGGACTTCTTTTTTTTTTTTTTTTTTGGTTTTATTTGAGACAGGGTTTCTCTGTATAGCCCTGGCTGTCCTGGAACTCACTCTGTAGACCAGGCTGGCCTCGAACTCAGAAATCTGCCTGTCTCTTCCTCCCAAGTGCTGAAATTAAAGGCATGTGCCATCACTGCCCGCTAGAAAGGGGCTTCTTGACAACAAGTATATGATATAATTAATGGGCACCACTTATGGGCTACCAAACAGCAAAACTTCCATAAATAGCTTCTCCATCTACATACATTTCCTGTGATACATCCATTTGTCTTAAAAGACATCTCTGTGGTACGTTACCTAGTTTACTTGAAATATGCTATACCTAGTCGGTAGATGACTGTGTGCTAGGATTTCATTTACTGTAGCCTCTGCACAGAACGCAATGTCTGGCCTACAGTTATGTTTAATAATCTTACATCAATTAAACTATCTGAGTAAATAAACTCCCAGGTGTTTCTTCACACCAAACAGAAGCCTTCTTAAAATTATTTTCACTATTACTTCATTAGCACGAATTTTAAAATTATAATTTTTTCTTTACTATAAAACAACACAAATTTAACATCCTGCTAAGCAAAATAAACTAACCAAAGCCTTAGATTATTAAAGTTAGTAGATTCATTTTTAAACAGAGGTTAGCTATTTGTCTGTAGAGGTGAAATAAAATTGTAAATCCACACAGAAAATTCATTTTTATCTTCAAAATTACATTTAATGGCAAATGCTGAAATATGTGAGTGTATGAAAAGTACTTATCCTGTTGTATCATTATAGCAAGATAGTGTCAAATGGATAATTACTAAAACAGAAATTCTATGTGCCATCCTGAGAGAGAAGGTAGAAAGGTTCAAGATAAATGTTCTGAAATTTGTTCGCCTAAGCATCCTCTTTTTGTGTGTGTGGGAGGTGATTACTTCCACTCATTTTTTTCAATAATATATTTTTTAATTCACTATATATCCAGATCACAGCTATGCTACCTCCTATCCTCCCAGTCCCACCCTTACAAATCCCTCCCCCATAGGCACCTCCCCTTCTTCTCAGAGAAGGGGTAGCCCTCATTAAGTACCACCCTTCCCTGGGACATCTAGTTCCAGCAAGACAAGGTACCTCCTGAGGCTCCTCTTGCTTCACCCCCACATGGCAAAAAGTGGAAGCTAGCAAAACATCATGTAAATGGTCTTTTATCAAAATGCTAACTCTATTAACCAAGGCAGACTCCACATGACCTAATCAAACGCTAGCAGCTCTTTGAATGATCTCATATTGGCAATGCTTGAATTTAAGAGAACTGTCATTCAAACCAAAGAAAATACCATAGCGGCACATACCTTCACAGCTATAAATGCAGTCAGCAGTGTAACAACCTAAAGGGTTTTATTAAATGTCTGAAAATGTCATGACTGTTACATTTTTTTAAAAAAATATTCCATATTTTGTGAGCTAGCCTATCTGGTATTATTAATATACAAAATATCTTTGAAAGATCTGCATTTGACCTCTTGATTACACTTTCAAAACAACTTATTTGTCTTATGTCAAAATTACAATAAATTTCTAAAAGTTCACGAGTTAAGTACTTTTTTGCCCTGGAGTTGTTATCTTTTCAATCACAAGAGTTTTACTCTCTATGAGCTACAGTTGATCACATAATCTCTCCTCCATTAACCTGCATATTCACAGTGCTCCCAAGTGTTACATAGGGAAATAAGCAAGCAAACATAGCATAAAGGCTCAAAACAGATGACTTTAATACAGTCTGGTTTGGTTTTCTTTAAAGGTACAATAAGCGTTCACATGAAACATTTTACTTAAACTCAAAGTCTACAAGATCAGAATTATGTACATAGATGAAACCTTATAGTTTGTGTACATTTAATAAAAGTGAATGTGCTGCCCTTATTTGCTTTCCAGTTTAGTACATTTCAAGGATTTAATTTTTTTTAAATTTAGGAATGTAAACTCAAAGTGTTAAACGTGATTTAATAGAGTCAAATACTGAGGAATCAAAATAGAGAGAGACAGAGACAGAGAGACAGAGAGAGATAGAGAGAGAGAGAGAATATGAAAACAAGTTATCAGATGTAACAATAGAAGAAAATATTGGGGTGGTTTGGGATGTTGGTTCATGCCTGTAAGGAGGAGTTCCATGAGTTCAAAGTCATGGCTACATATTAAGAACTATCTCAGGAGACAGGCAGACAGAAAAACAGAAACAGAGAGAAGGAGACAGAAAGACAGACAGAGAGACAGACAGAGACAGAGAGACAGAGACAGACACACAATCAGAGGTTGGGGGTAGAAGAGAGATAGAGAGATAGAGATGGAGCTGTGTTAAATATTTGCTGACTAAAGAAAGAAACCGAGCCGGGCAGTGGTGGCGCACGCCTTTAATCCCAGCACTTGGGAGGCAGAGACAGTCGGATTTCTGAGTTCAAGGCCAGCCTGGTCTACAGAGTGAGTTTCAGGACAGCCAGGGCTACACAGAGAAACCCTGTCTCGAAAAAAACAACAAAAAAAAAAAAAAAAAAAAAAAGAGAAAGAAACCGAATAAAAAAATTGTGTGAATATTGAAATTACTTCTCAAAAGAAAAAGAAACATGTTGGCAGTTTGTATTTTGAATTTTAAATGTTTGAAACAAAAAAATCCAAAAATTAAATCTTGGCACTTAGGAGCAAATGAGAATTGAAGGTCATTATAGGCTAAATACCAAGTCTCTGAGTGTACACATATGCACATAAACATATACGTACACAAACACACAGATACATACATATACAAATTCCTGATTCTTAAGACAGGTGTTAGATCGTAGATTTGTATGTGTACATACATATCACATATTTGAAAATATAAAATATAAAATAAAAATATAAAATAGGCTGATTGATTGGTAGAGATATATGGACATTTATTATGGTTCATGCCCTCATGTTTTAGGTTTCACGGCAACTCCTGTGTGTGGAATAGTTTTCAAGTTTTAATTTGTTCTAAAAATCGTGTATAGGCTAGAGGAAATGGAAATGAAGACAAAGAAAGAGAACAGAAAAAAATCCAAGGTGACATGTAAGTCTCAGTTTATGCTTTGAGGAAAGCACTGAATGTTAATTCATTACAAATGAAAAAAGAATGAAGTCTGGTATTTAACTCTTAAATTTATGTGTTCATTTTAATCATTCATGGTGGCACGGACATGACTTCCCTGTACTCAGGAGACTGAGCCAGAGGATTTAGACTTAAGAACAGCCTATGTGTTGAGATTAACCTAGTCCCTATTCTAAATAAACTACTTCATACTCTCTAAAATGATTATTTTATGCTGTACTTGCCCTGAGACAATACATCTTTAAAGCAACTTCTGAGCCAGTTTTGAAGGTAAACAAGAAATGACACAAACCGTACAGCAGCAGGCATGCAGTACAGAATGAACAGTGACTTCTGCCTGTCAGCAGAAAGGGCTGTTCTACAGATGTATCAGGGTGATATGAGACTGTAGGGCACATAGAAAAAAGTTATAACATGGAAACCAGGCCCAGGAATGTATTAGACATGTTGGAATAGGGAGAACTCATAACTCTCTCACTTGAACTCTTTCACAATGAACACTTAACATTTTCATGGCCAATACCCCATACAAATCTATGATCTAACACCTGTCTTAAGGATCAGCAGACGATGGCACTCCCAATTGGCCTAGGGCTTTAACACAGTTTGTCCTCTGTTGATAGGACCTTCACAATTGCCTTTCATCTACTGTCACCTGTTCCTCAGTATTGCGCTGAACCCACTTCCTGTTTTTCTAACCCACTTCTCATTTTTCTCTGCACATGGCTTCCCTCTCTAACTCACTCCCCCCATGGCCTGATCTATACATTAGCAGCTTTCCTTTCACCCTTGCTGTTCTGGCTTGACTATCTTTTTTTTTTTCTTTAATTAATTAATTTATTTATTTATTTTTGATACTTTATTTACATTTCCAATGTTTCTCCTTTTCTAGGTCTCCTCTTTGGAAACGCACTATCCCCTCCCCCGCCCCGCCTCTATGAGGGAATTCCACCTCCGACCCATTCCCATATTCCCACCTTGACATTCCCCTTTATTGGGGCCACGAACACCCTCAGGCCCAAGGGCCTCTCCTCTCCCTGTTGGCCAACAAGGCCATCCTCTGCCACATATGTGGTTCGAACCATGGGTCCATAGATGTGTATTCTTTGGTTGGTGGTCCAAACTCCAGGACGACCGGGGGGAGGGGGTCAGGCCCATTGACACTGTTGCTCCCTCCTTGGGGCTTCAAACTCCCTCAGCTCCTACAGAACTCTCTCCAACTCCTCCATCTGGGACCTCACTCTCAGTCCAGCGATTACTGTAAACTGAAACTTGGGCATTGTGAACTTTTGGGCTAATATTCGCTTATCAGTGAGTACATACCATGTTCCTTCTTTTGTGACTGAGTTACCTCGCTCAGGATGATATTTTCAAGTTCCATCCATTTGCCTGCAAATTTCATTAAGTCATTGTTTTTAATAGCTGAGTAGTACTCCATTATGTAAATGTACCACATTTTCTGTATCCATTCCTCTGATGAGGGACATCTGGGTTGTTTCCAGCTTCTGGCTATTATAAATATGGCCGCTATGAACATAGTGGAGCATGTGTCTTTATTACATGTTGGAGCATCTTCTGGGTATATACCCAGGAGTGGTATAGCTGGGTCCTCAGGTAGTATTATGTCCATTTTTCTGAGGGTCCACCAAACTGATTTCCAGAGTGGTTGTACCAGCTTGCAATCCCACCAACAGTGGAGGAGTGTTCCCCTTTCCCCACATCCTCGCCAGCATCTGCTGTC
>CM052716.1:17663441-17704127 GCA_028551405.1 Uromys caudimaculatus | reverse complement strand
CAGGGTGATAAATGTTGAAGTGAGAAATCATTTGAAATTTTAAGTAGAAGATCAATCAAAATATGTTTATTTCTCTAGAAGCTGAATTTATAATGAATGAAATGGTAAAGAATCTCAAATCAAAGAAGGCAGATGATTTAACCTTGGCTTTCAGCTTGCCCTTTCAAGGATTATGCAAAATAAAAGGCTATGTAAAGAGGAAAGTGTGATCAAGTGTATTAACTTCACTGCAGTGAGAGGGTGGTTATAGTATTGAGTGTATAGTTAATAATATTTGTTTATCATACATTTAATTACACACAAATTTGTATGACAGACAGAGAGAGGAGGGAGGGTGTGGAGGGAGAAAGGGAGAGAGAGAAAGAGAGAGAGACAGAGCGACAGAGAGAGAGAGCATTGCAAAAGTCTCTTAGTGGGCCTTTTACTTTCAGTTGTAAAAGAAATGATACTTGGATAATATAAGTTGGTTTCACAAGAACTACACTCTTTCTATCTTTGTTTGTTTCTTTCTTTCTTATCAATTTTATTTTCAAGTTCTCTTTTCTTTTTCTTTATTCTTTTTTTTAATCCCAAGGGCAGCCTTCCCTTCCTTCGCTCCTCCAGGTTGTCCCCTCCCCTCCCATCTCTCCTGGATCCACTCCTTTTCTTCCTCTCAGAAAAGAGCAAGCCTCCCAAGGATATCTCCCCTGTGTAGCATAGTAAGATTCAATAAGAAGAGGCATAAACCCTCATTCATAGATGAATGAGGTAACCTAAAAGGCCAAAAAGAGTCTCAAGAACCAGCACAAGAGTCAGAGATACCCCCATTCACAATGTTAAGAGATCCACAAAAACCCCAAGCTAAACAGCCATAACATGAGCAGAAGGCCTAGCCCAAATCCATGTAGGTTTCACAATTGCAGCTTCAGTCTCTGTGAGCCTCTATGAGCCCCAGAGTAGTTGATTCCTTGGGCCATGTTAAGGATCCATACTCTTAAGTGAAACCCAAAACAAAAAGAAAAACAAAAACTAACGGACTCTTTCTGTCTAAAAAGGTACCAATTGCTGATACCCTTCAATTTCACAGCCAGGTGTGGGAATGCATACCCACCTCGCCCTCCATATTAGGATTGTTTCTGCTTTGAGCTTCTGCGGGTCTCTGAATGTTGTTATAAGCATTTAGCTGCTCCTTGACATGTCCAGGAAAACCCTGTCTTCTTTGTTAACTGCTACTGCTATCTCTCAACAATCTTTCTACTCTCTCTTCCATAATGATTTCTGAGCTCTGGGTGAAGACGTGTATGATTTAAATGCTTCCCTTAAACCTGAGGACTGGACAGTCCTTTTCTTCTCAGTATACTGGCCTGTTGTGGCATTCTTTGCCCACTGGAAAAAAAATACATAAAAGCGTCTCTGTTGAGGGCTGAGAATCACTAATTTGTGGCCATATTGACAACTGCTTAGAAGTCATCGTAATTATATGCCCTTTTCACAGAAGAGTAATAGTAAGTTCTTCTGTCTATTCCATGCTATTGTTCCTTGCCTCATTTGCAGTGGTGATCATGAGAATCTATATTGTCTACGTGGGAGGTTAGGTGGCCGAGCCACTTACAATATCATACAACAATAAGATACATTGTTCACCACAGACCCTGTCTTCTCTCAGCTTCATAGTCAGATTGGAGAGATCTGGAGCACATGAGAAGGTATACGAACACAGAAGACTATGACAAGCATTTAAGTCACTGCATAACAAAGTCCATGAAGTAAAACCTCACTGAAATATCTATATTTGAATTGAAGAGATAATGGATGTACAAAAGAGAACCAAAATTCCAAACAGAAGAATAAAAGAACAAAGTGTTCTAGCAGTCAACTCGCAGCTTTCAATAATTACTTTAAATATTAATGCCTCCAACTACCAAAAATAATGGCACAGGTCAGTTAAATTAAGAAACAAAGGCTGGGCAGTGGTGGCGCACGCCTTTAATCTCAGCACTCGGGAGGCAGAGACAGGCGGATTTCTGAGCTCGAGGCCAGCCTGGTCTACAGAGTGAGTTCCACAACAGCCAGGGCTACACAGAGAAACCCTTTCTCGAAAAAAAAAAAAAAAAAAAAAAAGCAAAGAAAAGAAAAGAAAAAAAGAAAAAGAAAAGAAAAGAAAAGAAAAGAAAAGAAAAGAAAAGAAAAGAAAAGAAAAGAAAAGAAAAGAAAAGAAAAGAAAAGAAAAGGAAAAGAAAAGAAAAGAAAAGAAACAAAGCCAGGCTTTTAGTTGTATGCCAGGAACTCATTTTACCTTCTGTGATTTGAATCACCTTAGAGCTAAAAGATGGCAAAAAATATCCAAGCAAATGGGAAGTACAAGAAGCAGGTATCAGTTTCCTTGTGATAGACCAAATAGGTTCTAAACCAAATTGCAAACTTATACAACAACTCTGGAAATCAATCTGGCAGTTTCTCAGAAAATTGAAAATACTTCTACCTGAAGAACCACCTATACCACTTCTGGGCTATACCCAAAAGATGCCCGACCATACCACAAGGACATATTGCTCCACTATGTTTATTGAAGCTTACTAGCCAGAAACTGTAAACAACTCAGATGCCTCTCAACAAAAGAACGGTTACAGAAAATGTGGTTCATTTACATAATGCGACACTCTTTGGCTATTAAAAACAAAAACGTCATGTATTTTACAGACAAATGGATGCAACTAGAAAATAATATTCTGAGCAAGTCAAACTGAAATTCAAAAGGCTGTGCATAGTGTGTACTCACTTGTAAGTGGATACTAGCCATAAAGTAAAGGCTGTGTATACTAACCTCCACAGTTCCCAATAAACTAAACAAGAAATAAGTCCCAAACAAAATTCTTGAATCTCATTTCAGTATCCAGTGTGTGGGAAGACAGGAGAGGAACTAAAGCCAGGTGGTGTGGGGCATCTCTAGGACATGCCAGAGACCTGGGAAGGGAAGGTTTGTAGGAGTCCATGGGGGTGACTTTCCATTTTCTGGCTATTAAGAATAAATCTGCTATGAACATAGTGGAGTACATGTCCTTGTGGTATGGTGAAGCATCTTTTGCATTTATTCCCAGAAGTGGTATGGCTGGTCCTTCAGGTAGAACTGTGCAGGTATGGAACCTGAAGAAGTTACTTTCTGTAGCCAGGTAGGACTAGCAGTGGAGGGATAAGGACATCAAACAATTCAGAAAACTTTGGAGCCAAAATTTGTTTTGTTTACAAGATATAAATGGACAAATACATGGAGCAGAGACTGAGGGAATGGCCAAACCATAAGTGTCACAACTTGAGACCCATCCCACGTACAAGAACCAATAAGGAGCCTATCATGTATGTCCTCTGAGTGGCTCCACCCAGCAGCTGACTGAAACAGATGCAGATACTCACTAGCCAAATATTGGTGGGTGCTCAGGGACTCATATGGAAGAGTTGGAGGAAGGATTGAAGACCCCAAAGGGGATAGGAACTCCAAAGGAAGACCAACAGTGTCAACTAAACTGTTCCCTTGGGAGCTCAGAGAGACTGAGCCACCAACTAAAGAGCATACATGGACTGGACCTAGGTTCCTGACACATACATATAGCAGAAGTGCAACTCAGTCTTCTTGTGATCCCCCAATAACTGAGCTGCTGCTATCCCTACAGCAGTTATCTATGGAACCCGTTCCGCTGGATGGGCTGCCCTTTCTGGCCTCAGTGGTAGAGGATATGCCTAGCCCTGGAGATACTTGATATTCCAGGGTAGAGGGTATGGGGGGGGGCACTTCAATCCTCTCAGAGGAGAAAGGGAGTAAATTTTAGAAGGTACTATGTGAGGGGGAACTGGGGCGGGGCAGTGGCCAGGATGTAAAGTGAATAAATGCATTAACAAATTTAAAAAGATGCCACATCTTGGGGCTCAGGGTCAGTAGAAAAAGCAAAAGATCTGTGTTCAGATCTAGCATCCACGTATAGAGCTTGGTGTGGAAGTAACCATGGAGTACTTGGAGTTGCCAAATACAGGCTCCTGCATGTTTCCTGCTTTCACCAAGAGATCCTGCATCAAGAGATTGAAGCAGAGCGATAGAGCAGGATATTTCTGGCCTCTGCACACATGCACATAGGTACAGCCTCCTGAGTTACTGTATATAAAATGAAATAACTTATAATTAGCCATCTTTATATGTCACTTTAAAAAAAGGATACAATGGGACCAAGAATATCATGTTCACTTGACTTTGGTCAGATTAGACTTTCTTGTTTCAAATCACTAAACAAAATCAGTACTCTTCAAAAGTGACAACGTGTACAAAGCTTCAATGTCTATGTTTTGAATTGATTTTTTGCTATATTGACATCATCAAATTCTGTTTAAGTGGATTTAATAATATCCTACATTATACAAAGTAAAGCATGAAAATGATTTGAGAAAATACAAAGGCTGCTGACTAGTTCTCTTTCTTTCTCGAAGGGCAGCAGGAGAAATAGGAAGAGGAATTTCAGCATGAAGGATTTGGAATTACTTCCTGTCAACACAGGCACTAAAATATATGCTTTTTTGATCGAACAATAAACTTCAGTAATAAAGCACTAAAAAATCCAATAACACCTGATTACAGAAATATTTTATGTCCCATAAGTGAGTCAATACCCGATTTAAAGCAAAAACAAAACCTCAAAGTTCTTTGTACCTTGGGTTAAATATTTTGACCATTACACTCACCATGAATTTCATATCAGTAATTGTTAGTCACTGTGTAATACAGCCTTTACAAGAGCTTTAAATGGTTTTATTTACTTTAGGGCACAAAATGCTCAGCAGAAGTTAATTTATTGTATAATTCTTCTATAAAGTTCTCACTAAAATTGATGCCAAATCTATACCTGAAATAAAGTGCTTAGCAATATACTTTCCTTTACACAATTATTCTTTCAATTAGAGAAATGAAAAATGTTTTCAGTAATTATATGAGTGTTTGATTTGTATTTGTAGATAACGTACACTCACTAACTCAAAAAGCATGACCCTCTGCTTTTTGTGGCTCCTCAGAGAAAAAGGAATCTAATGAAACTGAAGCAGAGGAGAAAATCATTTCAAGTAAATTTTTTTGGTAACATGCTTCCAGACGAAAAGATGATTTAATTATTATGGTACACCATCTTCAAAGGTTTAAGCTTTAGTGAGGGACTCCAAAATGCAATTAAAAGTCTAGTGTTTTGTTATAATAATACCCTCCTTGATTCAGACTTGTTGATTAAACTGCTGAATATAACAAGCTATAAATGTACAAGTCATGTAAGGAGTAACATGATGTTAATTGTAGTTTATACTTAGTTAAATAGTTGGCTAATGTATCTTATAAAGTAAATAAGTAAATATTTATGGTTCAAGTTTATTGAACTTTTTTCAAGAAAATAATGTATTTTCCTATATTATTTTATAAGCATATTAAACATCATTAATTTCTATTTAAAATATGTAGATTGACATTTCTGTACCCACCAAACAATTCAGGTTATTGGAAAATTATCCGTTTAATGTTTACAAGATATAACAAAGTAAAAGCTGTGTTTCAGTAGGATATTGTAAAGAAGGACTGTGATGCCAAAATCTTGAAAAATATCTATGAAAGTCTATCATAGCCATCAATAATGCATCTCTGTGTCACCTATACTTTAAGCAAAATGTGATATCCTAATGCATAGCTGCAAAGGGAAGAACAGCTTACCAGGCAGTATGGATGAACACACAGAATCTCATGTTCAGTGCCTACTGAAAATGATCAGTTAGTCAAGGCACAATTAAAGTGAGTAACATCCAACACACAGATGAAGCATGTGCTGTATCCAAGATCCCAAGCAAAGCCCATTGGTCAGTTCAGCTTCAATTATATTCTACCAGGGCTCAAATGCTACAGATTATACTCTTCACCCTGAAAGAGATTATCTTGATATACCCAACATAATGAGAATCCTTACTAATTTTGTCCAGGGGAAAAGACCTCTGAACTTTAGTTAATTTTATAATGTGTTCTCAGATATACTAAAGTCTTATGGAGATGAAAATGCTCAAGTTCCTCAAGAACTAAACTAGAGCAGTGTTCAAATGTCCATACACTCAAGAGGAGGCCAAAGAAATATTAACCGATGTGGTATCAGTAAGGACTGCTCCTGTTGTCTTCACTAACAACTGTTGATAGAAAAAACCCAGATTAGTAACTACATACATTTTCCAGATTATGTGTAAGATACTTCCAATGAAACAAATCTAGAAGAGTTTATTTAAAATCTATAGGTTATTGTCTTAGTCAGGGTTTCTATTCCTGAACAAACATGATGACCAAGAAACAAATTGAGGAGGAAAGGGTTTATTGAGCTTACACTTCCACATTTCTGTTCATCACCAAAGGAAGTCAGGACTGGAATTCAAGCAAGTCAGGGAGCAGGAGCTGATGCAGAGGCCATGGAGGGTTATTATTTACTGGCTTGCTTCCCCTAGATTGCTCAGCTTGCTTATTCATAGAACCTAAGACTCCCAGCCCAGAGATGGCACCACCCAAAATGGGCACTCCCCCCCGGATCACTAATTGAGAAAATGCCTTACAGCTGAATCTCATGGAAGCATTTCCTCACATGAAGCTCCTTTCTCTGTGATAACTCCAGCTTGTGTCAAGTTGACACACAAAACCAACCAGCCAGTACAATTGGCCCTTTGTCAACTTGACACACAAATGCATCAGCATTAAGCCTCATTCCTTACTTTCTTATTCATCCCCAAGACCTAAAAAACTTTAAACGTCCCACAGTCTTGTATATTAAAGGATCAATATCTTGAAAATATCCAATATCTTTTAAAATTCAAGGTCTTTTAAAAATTCAAAATCTGTTAATTGTTGGCTCTACTAAAATATCTTCTTTCTTCAAGAAGGAAAAATATCAGGGCACAGTTACAAGCAAAAGCAAAAGCAAACTCCAACTGTCCAATGTCTGGGATCCACTTATGATCTTCTGGGTTCCTCCAAGAGCTTGGGTCACTTCTCCAGCTCTGCCCTTTGTAGCACACACCTTGTCTTCTAGTTTCCAGATGCCTGTTCTCCACAGTTGCTGCTGTTCTTGGTGGTCATCTCATGATACTGGCATGTCCAAAATACTGCTGTCTTCCACTTTAACTAGGATTCAACAATAGCCTCTCATAGGTTCTCTTCATGGTGCCACGCCTCAACTCCTTTGCAAAACCCCTTCAGTCCTGGGCCACCAATTTCAACTGAGGCTGTGCCTTCACCAATTGCCTTCTGTGGCCTCACACAGTGCTAAGCCTCAGCTGCTCTTCATGACTCCTTCATGCCTTCAAAATCAGTACCACCTGGGTGACTTTTACTCATTACCAAGTCCAGCCACAGCACAAGGTACAACCTTGGCTATCTCTGGAGCACAGCGTCTGTGCTCTCAGAAAACACTTCCCTGAAGATTTCAGCTCAATGATGTTGACCTCTCTATTTTAAATATATATATATATATATATATATATATATATATATATATTCTTTTTATTTAAAAAATTTATCTTCCAGGTATCCCCTTTGGAAACCCCCATTCCACCCCTCTCCCTGCCTTTATGAGGATACTCCACCACCTATCCACCCACTCCTGTCTTCCTTCCCTAGCATTCCCCTACACCGGGGCATCAAACACCCTCAGACCCAAGGGCCTCTCCTCCCACTGATGTCCAACCAGACCATTCTCTGCCACATATGTGGCCAACACCATGGATCACTCCATGTTTATTCTTTGGTTTGTGGTCCATTCCCTGGGAGCTCTGGGGGGTCTAGCCTGTTGACACTGCTGCCTTCTCCATGGAGCTGCAAACCCCCTCAGCTCCTTCAGTCCCTTCTCCAACTCCTCCATCTAAGACCCCAGCCTCAGTACAATGGTTGACTGTGAGCATCAGCCTCTGTATTTGTCAGGCTCCGGCCAAGCCTCTTATGAGACAGCTTATTATGCTTCCATCAGCAATCACTTCCCAGCATCCACAATAATGTCCAGGTTTGGTGACTGTATTTGGGATGTATTCCCTGGTGGGGCAGTCTCTGGATGGACTTTTCTTCAGTCTCTGCTCCAAACTTTGTCTCCATAAGTTCTCCTGTGAGTATTTTGTTCACCCTTCTAAGAAGCACTGAAGCATCCACATTTTGAGTTTTCTTCTTCTTAGGCTTCAAATGGTCTGTGAATTGAATCTTGGGTATTCCGAACTTTTGGACTAACATCCACTTTTCAGTGAGTACATACCATCTTTATTCTTTTGTGACTGAGTTACCTCACTCAGGATATTTTCAAGGTCTCTTCTTGATTATCACTAATTTCTTAGCTCCAGATAAGCAGCATCAATAGTCCCAGTAATGCAAAGTTTTCACTTTAGTAGTTCTGGTACCTTGTTAATCACAGTTGATTTCTTCAGCCCTAGCTAACCAAACCCACAGAATCTTCACAAACAAAATAGCAATGGCCCTGTTAAGAGTCTTTAATTTTCTCTCTGAAATTTCACAAGCCAGGCCTCCATCTTCTGCACTATTCTCAACATTATCTTTCAAGTTCCTACACAAAATCCCACAGAGCTCTTAACATCAAATGGATTTTTTTAGCCCAAGGTTCCAAAGTCCTTCCACAGTCCTCCCAAAAACATGGTCAGGTTGTCACAGGAATTCCCCAGTATGCTGGTATCAATTAGTCTTAGTCAGTGTTTCTATTCCTGAACAAACATCATGACCAAGAAACAAGTTGGGGAGGAAAGGGTTTCTTCAGCTTACACTTCCACATTGCTGTTCATCACCAAAGGAAGTCAGGACTTGAATTCAAGCAGGTCAGGAAGCAGGAGCTGATGCAGAGAGGCCATGGAGGGATATTAACTTGCAGGTTTGCCTTCACCTGGCTTGCTCAGCTTGCTATCTTAGAGAACTCAGGACTACCAGCTCAGAGATGGCACTACCCACAAGGGGCCCTCCCCTCTGGATCACGAATTGAGAAAATGCCTTCTAGTTGGATCTCATGGAGGCATTTCCTCACCTGAAGCTTCTTTGTGATAACTCCAGTTTATGTCAAGTTGACACACAAAACCAGGCAGTACATTTATGGATGTGAAATAAAAATTTACCATCAGTGTGGTGTGTGTGTGTGTGTGTGTGTGTGTGTGTGTGTGTGTGTGTGTGTGTGTGTTATGGTCATGCCTGTCTTTTATCTCTTCATCCATTAGCATATTTTAATAACTTGGATATTTTGAATACAGAAATACACAGGTAAGTGATTTTATTACATTTAGATATAAACCCAGAAGTCAGATTGCTATATTATGTATTATGTAGTTAGTGTGTTTTTTGATATTATCTAATCATAAAAATATCATTAGAAATATTTTTTCTGAAGGAAATGAAAATCCTTTTATTGTAAATAAGTAAAACTGTAATATTGTTCAGCAGTCTTATAAAATTTTCTTGGATTGATTTTCAAAGTATTTATAAAGCAAAAAATTAATCATAAGGTGAGAGGTCTCATATTTCTCAGGGAATTGTTGAGAGTTATGATGTGGTTTCTTATTACGGCTTACTAATATTTTAAAGGAAATGAATAAACTGATAGAATATTTAAAAACACAAATGAACCATTCAAGGCTGGATTGTATGTCTTTGGTGCAGGTCTTTTCCAGTACATGCAAAGTTCTGATTTTAATCCTCTTTACAGGATACAAAATGTATACATGTTGATTTGAGAAAATGGTATTGGAGTTCATGTACTATTACTTTGTACCTGTATTTATCAGAAAACATAAATTGTACATACTGTGCTGAGGTTTTGTTTTGTTTTGTTTTACAGTCTATTGTAATGCTAAGTTCAGGCCCCCAAGACCTGGAGTCTGCACATGTTCCCTAAGACTCTGCCCCCTAGTTAATTCTGATTGGTGAATAAAGATGCCAACAGCCAATAGCCAGGCAGAAGAGACACAGGTGGGATTGAGGTTTTGCAGGCTTGGAAGGAGAGGACCACAAGAAGGGAGAGAGAAAACACCATGGAAAATGAAGAAAACACAGGAGGGAGAAGAAGAGCTGCCATGGGCTAAGGGGCCAGGAAAATGTGGCCCAGAGGGCTGCTAAATTGAATTAAGAGGAGCCCAGATGGATCATAGTAAATAGTAGGTGATAGCTGGGGTTATTGATAGGGAAGAAGATTCTAGCTGCATGGAAATTGGGCAGCTACCCAGTGATTGTGCTGCCTAGGGCATAATGAAATTATAAAGGCTGTGTATGTATTTCATCCAGGAACATAAATGGTCTAAGGTAAGGAAGAAGCCCCAGGCTGGTATTTTTAAGTATTAATTACTATAATACTGGGTTTCTCCTATCATTCTAACCTACCATATTATGTGATTTAATGTGAAGAAATGGCTTTTTCCATTGTTCTTTGAGCTAGAACTGGACAATTGAAGTATCTAAAGGGTCTATTGAATGCCAAATTGCTCATTGGTTTACATGTGGTGTTTGTTTGTCAGTTCTCTGTGTTCCTAGACACAGGTTTGTTTATGTTGGGCTTTTTCTCTTAAATAAGTATATAGTCATAATGAACTACATACATTCTACAAACTTGGTTTTATCTATGAATCCCTTGGATCCAAGTGTAGTAACATTCTGAGTTACAGAAGGTAAAGATTTCAAAATATTTATTATGTGAGGAGTACTTTAACTCAATCCATGATGTACACTAATATCTGCTTATGTAGTAATATTGATCTTACCAATTACATGTATTTTCATAAATATAGCAATGCTGTCATCATTCTCTATGAGTTTATGTAATAATTATGTATTTTACTAATTAAATAATTGAACATTTAAAAGTATTATAAAATTAGTCAGGCTTTCAATGTCTTTCTGTTTAAATGAAACTCTTTTAACTTTAAAGCAAACATGGAAGCAATAAAACAAATAAATATAAAATGAATGCACAATAATATGTCTTGGTGCTAGAGAAGAGGAACAGTATTTAAGAGCCAACTTCCAGAGCACCTGTTCCCTAATATTACTTCATTGGAGGTTTATAATTTAGTATATATATTAAAAAGAAACAGGCTCTATGCTTGACATCTTTATAGCCACCAAATACAATTCCTCAAATTTGTTAACTGACCTTCGTCTCACTACTTTGTGGTATGTCTATTCTTACCGAATTTGCCTTTGGCTATATCAGCATATGTAAACTAGATTATCACACTAAAAGAATATAAGATTCTCCTTGGCTAAAATAAAGAAATGCCTTCAGTGATTAGAAGTGGAACGGATTGTTACTTTATTTCTAGGATGGAGACTAGATGAGAAAAGAGACATGATACTGCTAGTTGTGTTTTACACATTACTATTAACAGTGCATTAAGGACATTGTAAATACAAACAAATTATTATCAAATTATTCAATCTACATTCATATAAACCTAAATATAATGCCTCTACTTTGGGGTGTAGGAGCTTCCATCCTTCTGCGTTCTAAACACAAATTCTCCTAATGAGATATATCTACAATCCATTGCTTCAATTTTTACAAAAATAAAAAAAATAGAAAACTATTGTAGCATCTAGTAAGGAGTCTTGAAAAATAAACACAAAGTAAGGCCATGTCAGCAGATGCAAGAATATGTTCAGTCTTTAGGGCTAAAAGAACACACAATTAAAGTTCTACTAAAGTTTGCTAGAGGTCATGAAGGATTTTCTGGCAAGCTAAGCACTTTTACCTCTGCCCTGAGGCTATGGATATTTCAGGCATAAAAATGCAAAGCCAGTTTGGCATTTCAAAGTTATAACTATATAAGTATAGCAAATAGATTTGCCTGAATATATACAGGGTAATAAAATAAAAATGGGGAAGCTATAACTATTTTCAGGACAAAAATATTAGAAGAGCGTGGTAAATAGGCAGTAGCAATAAGGATATATTAATGTGGTTTTATTATCACACATAGAAAAATGGAGAATCAAACGGGATAGAAAAGAACTTGACTGATAAAACCATTAAGCACTTATTGTGGTGTTATCATATTACCTTTTAAAATATTCCTGTACAAGACATATACAATAGTTTGTAATTTTAGGTAATGGCAATTGTGTTTTCTACATTGACCATTTACTGTTGAATTAAAACACAACAGTCATACTAAGCCTCTTCACAGACACAACTGTGTAATATAGTGTGAAAACTAAAAACACAAAAATCAGCCTTTTATCAAAAATAAATTGAAAAAAAATCCATCTCATAACATTTTAGTGCAAACACTAAAACCACATAGTCTTTCTTTCTTTCTCTCTTTCTTTCTTTCTTTCTTTCTTTCTTTCTTTCTTTCTTTCTTTCTTTCTTTCTTTCTTTCTTTCTTTCTTTCTTTCTTTCTTTCTTTCCACTCCAGATTTTATTCCTCCCTCCCTCCCTCCTCCAGCTGGTCCACATCCCACCCCTCCTCCCCACCCCCACCCCACCAGACCTCTAAACTCCCTGGGGCCTCCAGTCTTTTGAGGGTTAGGTGCATCATCTCTGATTGAACACAGACCAGGCAGTTCTCTGCTGTCTATGTGTTGGGGGCCTCATATCAGCTGGTGTGTGCCGCCTGTTTGGTGGTCTAAGGTCTGAGAGATTTCAGGGGTCCAGATTAATTGAGACTGCTGGTCCTCCTACAGGGTCGTCCTCCTCCTCAGCATCTTCCAGCTTTCCCCTAATTCAACCACAGGGATCAGCAGCTTCTGTCCATTGCTTTGGGTGCAAATATCTGCATCTGACCCTTTCAGCTGCTTATTGGGTCTTCAGGAGTGTGGTCATGCTAGGTCCCTTTTTGTGAGCACTCCATAGCCTCAGGCCTGACGATCAGCCCTTGAGCTGGATCTCACTTTGGGCCTGTTGCTGGACCTTCTTTTCCTCAGGCTCCTCTCCATTTCCATCCCTGTAATTCTTTCAGACAGGAACAATTATGGGTCAGAGTTTTGACTGTGGGATGGCAATGCCCTCCCTCATTTGATGCCCTGTCTTCCTGCTGGAGGTGGGCTCTGTATGTTCCCTTTCCCTACTGTCAGGCATTTCATCTAAGGTCCCTCCCTTTGAGTCCTGAGAGTCTCTCACCTACCAGGGCTCTGGTGCATTCTGGAGGGTCTCCACTACCTCCTACCTCCAATGGTTGCCTGTTTCCATTCTTTCTGATGGCCCTCAGGGCTTCAGACCTTTTCCCTCACCTAATATGAGATCAGGTTCCCCTCTCCCATCCCACCCCTTGTCCACTTTCTCTCCCAGGTCTCTCCCTCTCCACTTGTGATTGCTTTCTTCTCCTTCCCAGTGGGACTGAGGCACTCTCCCTTCAGCCCTTCAGCTTGTTGACCTTTTTGAGCACTGTGAACTGTATCACAGGTATTCTGTACATTTTTTTTTTTTTTTTGGCAGAAAACTAAACAACGCACTCAATAAATAGGGTATAGAACTAAACCAAGAATTCACAACAGAGGAATCTTGAATGACTGCAAAGCACCTAAAGTAATGTTCAAAGTCCTTAGTGATCAGAGAAATGCAAATCAAAATGACACTGAGATTCCACCTTACATCAATCAGAATGACTAAAATCAAAACCTCAGGTGACAACACATGTTGACGAGGATGTAGAGAAAGATGGACACTCCTCCATTGCTGGTGAGATTGCAAACTGGTACGACCACTCTGGATATCAATCTGGAGGTTCCTCAGAAAATTGGAAATAGATCTACCTAAAGATCCAGCAACACCACTCCTGAGAATATACCCAAAAGATGCCCCACCATGCCACAGGGGCACGTGTTCCACTATGTTCATAGAGGCCTTATTTGTGATAGCCAGAAGTTGGAAACAACCCAGATGTCCCATGACAGAAGAATAGATACAGAAAATGTGGTTCATTTACGTAATGGAATACTACTCAGCTATTAAGAACGAGGACATCCTGAGTTTTGCAGGCAAATGGATGGATCTAGAAAATATCATCCTGAGTGAGGTAAATCAGACCCAAAGGGATATGCATGGTATGTACTCATTAACCATGTATTCTTTACTTGTTTTAAATAAGAACTGAGATGCAATCAGAATTATATTTAAAGAGTTCTCTATAGTAATCAGGGAGGCTACATTGTTGGAAAAGCCAGTATGTATTCAATGCTACTTTATGGCCACTGCTTTCTTTGTAGAAGCAAGGAAATTTGGTTTACTCTTTTAACAAATCCTTACTTATGAGAAGCAAGTGAAGGTAAATGCATAATTACCAACTGAATTTAGTGTTAGGGCTTTCATATATGTAAGCGAGTTATATGAATTAAGCTTACTTCTTACATAGAAGCAGCAAGGTCAGAAGCTTTTTTGATTGGGAGCAAGTCCCCAAAAGTGGAGGAGGTGTTGAGTATGTGTCAGTTCTATCTACATGTGGTCCATTTGCTCTGGCTATCATATGCTCTGTACATCACACTGCCCTGTGTTTATATCACAGGCTTGTAAGAATCTCTTGATTAATACATTGAAGGATGGCTTGTTCTGAGCATCACAAAACAGCCTAGTTTTTCCTGGCCAAAATCCCCACAGGATGTGAATTACTTAAAATTTCTAAAGTCTTTATTAAGCTTTATAATATGAAAAAAATGTGTGGTTCATGGTGGTGGTGGTGTTGTTGGTGCTGGCTGTAACTGGTTTGTCCATAGTCACATAGATAGCTTTCTGCAGTTCCTTGCTTGAGACTGACAATTCTACTTCTTTTGTCATCAATAAGAGACACCCTAAAACATCAAGAATGTATGTGAGACAAGAGCAGATGTCTAAAAATATTGACAAATGATTAAAATCTGTATCTGAAACCAGATGTACATATGATCACATCAAGATTTAATTTACAGGGTTTCTCTGGTATCTGCCATGTGTTGTTACATTTTTAAACACAATTCTATTCTTCAGAAATTAAAATGTGGATTTCAATCTAAATCCTAGCATTTCTTAATCTATAAACTGAAACTTACATAGGTGAGAGATATCTGAATATTAGGCTTAGCCTTTTGCTCTTTAATCATGAAAAAAATAATCAGTTGGTGATTCATTCTGTATTATCTACTTAACTGGAAACTTAAATGGTCTTTGGAAAATCAGATGGGTTGGATGGTGATTTGCTGGGACAAACTTATGTAGCAGTATTTTCCTAAAGTGGACACAGGTAAAAGAATGTTTTGCACATGAAAAGACATGTGCTTAAGGATTCTTCACTAACAGCATGTATGTGTTGGTCAGCCTTATATTGCATAGTTGAGCTCCATAGAAAGAAATGAGTCAAAAGCCTTTTAGAAGTGTGCTGGCAGCTTCTTGCTGCTTCCTCAGACTCAGGTCAATTGGCAGAGTGATGTCAGCTGAAACAGACTCATGTGGAGTTTTGCTTAGACTCACCTCCTGAGGCAAGACACGGGTAATGTGTAAAGTGAGACCCATGGAGGACATGTGTTATTTGGAGGGAGTATAAATAGGACTCAAAGGACAGTGAAAGAAGTTTGGCTTGCTTGTAGAGCTCGCTGTGCAAGGCTTCTGGAGTGGACACTGGGAAGGGGAATCACAGTTGAAATGTAAATAAATAAAATAACCAATAAAAAATAAAAATAAAAGTAGGTTTTGAAAAATACCAGCTGCAATCTGCACTAACCATTTTCTCTGTAGGCTTTCCCATCCAACTTCATTGATACCATACACTCTTGTGCTTTTTGCTAGGTACTTCTCAACCACAAAATGCTCTCTCCTAGTCACTGTAAGGGTATACATGTCTTGTTTAGCACTTGCTTCAATCTAATACTCTCCCATCCTCTTCCAATAGATGTTGAAAACCTCATAGAAAATTTGATTGCATTGAGAAAGGGGGGTAGAGTTGGAATGCTTGCTTCCATGAGCATAACTTCTTCTTTCTCTTAGTTATTCCATTGAGGCCACCAACCTATACCATAATACTCACTTGACACATTCATAGCTGACATCAACACCTCATTTAGTCAATCACTTCAGGAGAAGCTCCCCTTCACAATTCCCTTTAGGCAATTCTCGATCAAATCAAATTGTTTGTATAATAATGTACATATTTTCCTATTCCTCAGAGGAATGTCCTCCCTATTAACATTAATGACTCCATAATAATTAGAAATAGAATGAGTCCAGGAATTGAGGATGTGTCTATGTCTTTAGCAAATTGGTAAATGCTACAACCTTCAGGACAGCACTTGAGGCTGTGGGAAAGAAATGTAAAAGCAAAAGTTACAAAATATATTATTTCCCAGCTATGCAAAAAATATAAGGATACAATATGAATTGTACAAAATGTTTCACAGGTCCCAAGGAACAGAGCCAGCTTATTAGAGAGAAAGACAGGCAGATACAGATGCAAGCAGATTCCTGAATTCAGGGTCAGCCTGGAAAAGAGGTATTTTAGGTCCAGGTCCAGGTCCAGGTGTGGTGGAAATGGTAATCTCAGAAAAAGGGCCCACTCAGCTAAGTTTACAAAGGCAGGAAGACCAATGAATTCTTTTGCAATGTTAATTTAAAAAAAATGTGCTTGCTGTCTTCCAAGAATCCCTGGACTGGGGTCATAGGATAATCAAAAGGGAACCTGGAATGAATAATTGAATTGACATGTAAATAAAAACCTGGGTGTTTGGTCTGCTAGCAGAAAGCCATAGCAGTTCTTTAAAGTATTCTCTAACAAGAGCTGAGCTGTCTGGAGATCTCTGGAGAGAAAAAACAGCTCTTCAAGAATGTTTTCTAAAAGGATTTCTGATTTTAGTCTGAAAATCCATGCAGAGCAAATACAGTTCTTTTACAAACTTTCATAGCTCTTTTAGAATTTTTTTTTTTTCTGATGATCAGAAATTCCAGAAATTACTTAGAGAGTGGATAAAGCTCTTTTTCTAACAGGAAAAAAAAAATTCCTGAAGAGCTGTTTTTATTCCCCAGAGATCTCGAGACATCTCAAATCTGAATATTCTAAGGTTTTCTAGCAGCTACCCAAAGAAAGGTGTCTAAGGAGCAAACACAATTCCTTTAGAATTTTATCTGATTTTGATCAGAAAACCTAAGAATTACTTTTAGAAATTTTCTAACAGAATTTTTGACTTGATTGGAAAATACAAGAATTTTTAGCAGCCTTTCTGACTTTGGTCAGAAAACCCATGAGCTATCCAAAAAGCTTTTAAATTTTTTACCAACAGAGAAAGTTGTCTCAAGCAGAGTTTTTGGAATAGCAAGAAAAAGCTGGCTAGAGCATAACAGAACAGAGAGAAAGGGATAGCAGTCTAGAAAGCCATCTCAGCTGAACACAGACAGCAAGGTTGGACCCATAATTTGACCTTGAGTCATTTCTTTTCACTGCTCCCAAACACCCTTTCTCTCAGAACGCCTTTCTAAGCTGAGGCTGGACCTTGGCATTCTATAGAAATTGCCAAGTCACACACGTGTGTGTGTGTGTGTGTGTGTGTGTGTGTGTGTGTGTATGTGTGTGTATGAAAGTCTAAGTGCTGATTTCAAGACAGGAAAGAAAAAAACACATTATTTGCAGGGTATAGTGGCATGCACTTATATCTTCAGCACTCAAGAGGCTAAAGCAGAAAAATTCTGAGTTTCAGACTATCTTGGAATATATAGGAATACTTTATTTCATTGCAAAAAGCCACTTGAGCTGTTTTTACCACCATTAGAACACTAGAATCTTTGCTGTGATCTGGGAATGTGATCAAGTAGCAAAAAAAAAAAGTGTCTAATGTGTAAAAACTCTTGAACATCAATATTTTACTCATAAATAATAATAATAATAATAATAATAATAATAATAATAAATCCACCATCACTATAGGAAGCACCTAATATCCCCATTCATAGCACTCCTCATCACAGAATTTTTCCTGTAATTCCAAAGCTGTAAGTGGGGCTTCTTACTAGTTCAGCATCTACATTAAAAAGAAGGATGGGTGGTGATCTGAAACCTCACTTGCAGGCTTATGAGATCCTGAGCAAAAAAACCAAATAACCTGAGCTCACCTCCATGAACTTAGAGCAACAAATATGTAGTTTAAATTACAAAATTGGGGAATATCTTTAGTAATAGAATGTCAATAGAAGAAAGGCAGCCAAAGTGACCCGGAGGTTCTGGCCACATTGTCTTGCTCATGTATTGACTGGAATAAACAGATTTACCTCAAAGCAATTATGAAAGCTCTTTCAGTCTCAGTTCAAGCCCAAGTGTGTTTGCTCAAACAAGGGTATAAAATGCACACAGTCAGCTGAACAGGGTTTGGCCATAACATTAAAGGTCAGAAAAAAATTGAAGTTCTTCATCAATAAAAAAGGGCCCTCTTTTGCAATTACTTACATGTGGTAATTTTATTAATACTAGAATAAATAACATACCAACTTAATCTCACTAGCATTACATATGTATCACTAATCCAGTTCATGTTCATTAAAATGCTTGAATTGTTATGCTGTGGTGATTCAGAACAAAGTCTTGGACATCCAGTCTCATTTTGAATCTGAGGTACCTTCTTAAAACAATCAACAATATGGATTAAGTCCTGTAACTCTGTTCATTGGAGTATCAATAGTCTTTCTTATGGCCTGTAGCTCTGATCAGAGTTCAGTATAGTATAGACAAACACATATGCAAAAGGATTTGAACTAGAGTGGGCAGACAGTCTCGATGGCCATCCAAAGTCAGAAGACCTAAAAATGAAAGGATCATGCTGCTTATACTTATCACTAGACAACCGAGAATCGAGATTATCTTCAACAAAATGGTGTATACTCTTGTCTCAGTATAATACATGCATTTTACTGTAGATGTTTCCTATAATACAGCCAATATTTCCCATTTACACCAACCAACCAAGGAGCGTAAGGTGCAGCAGGCACCATTAATGTGCCTACCAATTAAAAACAGCTTTAAAATAAAAATTCTTTTCTTGGTGAGGTGTAACATTTGAGTCCAACTATCATGGAAACATTTTTGCTATAATTCCAATAGTCTTACGAATGATCTGTTCAATTTTGATTATGTAGTTTAAAAATTAATTTTTGTCTCTACAGGTTCTCTCTCCCCCTTCTGTAGGCATTTCGGCTAAAGTCATCCCCATTGGGTTCTGGGAGCCTCACATTTCCCTGGTGTCTGGGACCCTCCAGGGGCTATCTCCAGTTCCTCATCTCCCCTGCTGCATAATTTATTTCAATTTTCTGACCATCTGCACTTCTCTCACATCTCCTCCAGTTCCTGATACTACCCACCTTATTCCCCCCCCTCTTCTGTCCCTCCCAGGTCCTCCTCTCTCTCTCCCTCCCACAGTCATCCTGCCCCCCCTCAATGGAGGACTACAGCACCCACACCCTGTTATTCCTTCCTTCTACGCTCCACATGGTCTGTGGATTGTATCATGGGCATTGTGAGCTTTTGGACTAATATTCACTTATCAGTGAGTACATAGAAATTAGACTTGTATGTTTCCATATATTTTCAATATCCTAAGAAAAAGTATATATGACTTTTAAATTTATTTTTATTAATCATTTTATTCATCGACCTTTCAAATGATATCTCCATTCCAGGTTACCTCTCCACAATCCCCTCCACATCCCATCTGCCCTCTCCTCCATCCCTTTTGCCTCTATGAGGGTGCTCCTCCACCCTTCACCCACTCCCGCCTCATTGCTCTAGCATTCCTCTATGCTGAGACATCAAGCCACCACATGACCAAGGGCCTCTCCTTCCACTGATGTTAGATAAGGCCATCCTCTGCTATATATGTATCTGGAGCCATGGATCCCTCCAGGTATACCCTTTGGTTGATGGTTTAGTCTCTGGGGGCTCTGGGTGGGTTTTAGTAAGAAATTTCTTCAATAAAATTTCTTATGATGTTTTTTCAGTAATCTGCTTATTATTAACAGAGAAAGGGTAAATAAGATAAGGCAAAATGACTACAAACAAAAATTCAATGTTAAATAAAATTAGCTATTCAATTTCCATTAGCAAATAAAGCTGAAAGATTTTGTGATTAATCTGTAAGTATCTTGTTCCTCACGTGATCCAAGTATATCCTAATTCAATTGTAAGATAGATGACATGTTTCACATACAAAAAGAGAGATGATATTGGAGCATTCTTTACAGTTATGTCAAACATAAGGTATTTGTTATAACACATTTTATTATTGATTGATTAATTGATTGATTGATTGATTGATTGATTGTCTGGGAGTCTCCTGACACAGATGCTAGAACCAAACTCAGACGTTCAGAAAGAATAGAAAATACTCATAACAGAGGAGTTATCTTTGCCACCCTTATATTTATTATCTATATGCTATAATCAGAAACTCTAGGTAAAGAAAATATAACATTTTTATTTCTTATCTCCCTGAAACTATTTTAGAGTTATTATACATTGTCATTTAAGAAAGTTGCGCGCTCTCTCTTTCTCTCTCTCTCTTTTGTCTTTTGAGTTCTTGTTCTGCCATATTTAATTATCCACAGAAAGTAATCTAACAAGTCTTTCATACATTGAAATGTTCATTAAATTTGGAGGGTGCTTCATGTTGCATCTAGGAAAAGTGCACTGTTAATATATTTTTTCTCTTTCCCCCTTTTCTCTCCTTTATTGAAAATAGATTCTTTTTTTCCTACAATATATCATAATTATAGTTGTCCCTCTGTCTCTTCCCAGTTTCTTCCAATCTTCTCTCTTCTCCAGACTGTTTCCTTTTGTCTCTTGTTAGAAAAGAACAGGCTTCTAAGAGGTAACAAGCAACCATGACAAAATAAAATATAAGAAAAAGCAAAACTTCCTCCTCACATGCTCCCAGTAAATTCTAATTCAGTTGCAAAATAGACTCCCTGTGTTAGAAAAAAAAGCATTACAGGAAATAACATTCTTCACATGTACGCCAAAGATAACATATTTATTATGACACATTTCAAATAAATACATTTAAGTCAGTGAGTGTGTCTTAACCAGTGTTTATAATCCTGGGACTGTGTGGCCAAAGAACTATTAAGTTCAAGTTAAAACTGGGCAATGATATGAGATGCTATCATATAAACAAAATAAATACAAAAGCAATTTGAGGAAGAAAGTCAGATTGACAGATTAGCTTTAATGAAGTACTAAATTATTGTATGTGAATCCATCTAAGCTTTTTAATATCCAAATCAATTCGGTGATACAGTATATTTAAAACATATTAATATCACTTGAATACAGAGATTAATACATAAGACACAAAATATCTTTTAAAATTTAAAATTCTGCATCAAAGTATTTTCTCATTACTCAAGTTTGTAAATGCAGAAATAATCCAACGCAAAATAAAACGAGTTGCTAGATTAACATTCCCCACCACTGCTCAAAAATATTTGTTCACATGTGGAGAAACGTCTACTAGAAGGTAGTCACAGACTAGGTGAAGCTTAGACCTTGGTATTTTTTTCTCTAGTTGCTTTTGCACATTTTGAAGGGAACCTAATAGGCAACATGTAGATTATAAGACATATGACATTCAAATATTGCTGTAAACTCCAAAGAGATTTTCTATGAAGACCAACGGTCTGAAAACTGCTGTGACAGTGTTTTCTACCCTTGTCCAGAAAGAATGGAACCACTGCAGTGCCATTAGCTATATTTTTAGCTGTCCTGAAGAATCGGGATGCAGAGGCAGACCCTCCTTCTTTAAGATTGTTCAGGATGAAAATTCTGTTAAATCAAAGAGCCTAACAGAAGCCATGAACTCTGTCTGGTTTTCCATTGTTATGAAGACATACTACAGCTTTTCATTGTTCTTAATTTATTGAGAACTTAAACCTGAGAATTCTCCCTAGGCTACATTTCTGATCTCCTATAAGAAACAGAAAAACGTATTTGCTCTTCTATGCACTTCAGCAATACAATTTTTTAGGAGTTGGATTTTATTTGTCTGTCTCCCTTTAGTACTCAGCTTAATTTATAGTACTACAGAACTTTTCGCTTTATGCCGTATTTCATATAGAACTCCTAAGCTTTTATTTCATCTTCATGTACGTCCTGCCATTTGCTTCCTCTGTTTTATTTCATAGTAACATTTTTAAGATCACTGCCATTGTGATTTCTGGAGAAATAACTTTCAGGACTGTATATCAGTAAGTGTGGCTTCTTTGGTTTTGTTTTTATAGTCAGCAAATGGAAATGGAATTCATGTATTTCAGACTTGGTTTCTACTTTGCAAAACTGAAAAAAGGCAGAAAGTCATGAACAAACGTAAAATTTTTCTAATAATTAGGGCCGCATAGTATTTTTAGTACTCATATTCAAAATATGCTTATTTATTTGTACTTATATGTGTATTTTAATGGCAGAACCTGTTATTTTAAATAAATATTTATTTAATCACTGATCTCTGACTCTGAAGAAAATTCCATATTTGTATATTTGTATAGTCTCAAAACTACATGTTTATTTCTCATACCTCAAATTATATAACTGAGACTTAATTATTCTCTTTATGCATCTCAGGGACTTTTTTTTATCTAATAAACATACACACACACACACAATTTGTGAGTATCTGTGGGTCATCTCATATAACCTCCTGTCTTTCAATCTTTCGATGAGTACTGGTAGTTTACTTCTATCAAGTTATTTTTATTTATATAGTTGTAGAAGTTCAACTCTATGTAAAATATGCATCTAGGATCTTAGTATATGATCTACAAAGAGAAGCATCAAAGATGAAATATAATAATTAATTATATAGAATATTATAGAATAAGTTCTTTCTAAAATAATGAAAATAAAATAAGAAGGCAATTGTGTCAAAGGAGAGAGGATGGGAAATTATATATGGGTGTGTGTATATAATATACATATATATAATACACACACACACAAACACACACACACACACACACACACACACACACACACACACACACACACACATACACACACAGAGATCTGCCTGCCTCTATCAGTGACTCCTGAATAGTGAGATTAAAGACACCCATCACCATGACTGGCTGAACTATAATTTTAATAGTCTCCACAAGTTATCCTCATTAAAACAGTGATCTTTTTGTACATGTTTTCTTATAAAGGCCAGAAGTAAGGTGTAAGTGTACATAAATAAATTATTTGAAATGTTTGAGGATCTGAATAAAAGATCTGAGTATAGAGAAAGGAGAGATGATAGAATAATTGGAGATCAAAACCAACTTGGTAGCTTCAACTTTCTAAGGACTCTGACACATGTCCTATATTATACAGAATTCAATTAAAGAAATCTTCACCATCCACATACTAAAACCAGAGAAAAAATGAAATGTAGATAACTACAGACATATTTTTAATGAACATGAACAACATGATTTATTATGGATGTGAGAGAAAAAGATTTTGAGTTAGTGTCCACGCTATTTGTCTTCTTTTATAACAAGATAAAATATAATAATATAAAACAAAATCATTCATCACATTGAAGTTGGACAAGACAACCAAACAGAAGGAAAAGAGCCCCCAAAGAAGCCACAAGCATCAGAGAACCACCTCTCCACACACTCGAGATTCCCATAAAGATCCTAAGCTAAAAGCTGTAATGTATACACAGAGGACCTGGGGAAGCCTCATCAGTCCCCAACTTGCATCAGTCTCTGCAAGTTCATTTGAGCTTTGCTCAGTTGATGAAGTGGGTCTTTTTCTCTTGGTGTCCTTCATCCCCTCTGGCTCTTACAGTACTTCTGTATCCTCTTCCAAGGGTTCCCTGAGCTATGAGGGGAGCAATTTGTTGTACGCATCCCATTTAGTGCAGTGAGTGTCAAGGACTCTTTCTCTGTGCTTAATGTCTGGCTGTGAATCTCTGAATGTTTCCTTCTGCTGCAGAAGAAGGCTTTACTTATGAAGACTGAATAACCATGTGTATAGCAGGGTATCATCAGGAATCATTTTATTATTATTTTTATTTCCCCTTAGGCCAGTTGTATTTAGGCCTCTGGGTGATCTAGTTTTTGGTTCTTGGTCTATGATTTTGGAAGCGAATGCTACAATTATGGCAGCAGTTGCCTAGGGAGAGGGCAGTTGATGAGGGAAGAACTCAAGGTTACCTGTGACTGTACTAAGGCAGATTTACAAAACCTCCTCAGGTGAACTCTGAAAACTGGTGTGACTCACAGGTTTATGTTTTCTCAGCTGAAAACTCAGCATGGCATCTCTTTCCATCAATGATCAATGGAACTCCTTTAAGTGCCTATCCTTCACCAAATGTCAATTGCGAGGTTTCTTAGGAAGGACACAGAAGGGCACTGTGGAGAGAGAAGATTTTTTTTCTGAGCTTCTGAGTTTACAAATCCATTTTCACATATCATTCTAGTGCTTCACCTCTTCAAACCTTTAAAAGTAAATTCTCTGATTACTCTACAAGAGAACAGTTTGGAAGCCTTTTCTCTCACCCACTTGGGCTAGCCATTGTTGCTACTTAAAAGGCAATCAAACCAATTCACTATGGCTGAGTAATTAAAGAGATCCAGCCTTTTCTGACATTTTAAATACTGCAATTACCTCTGATGTAAGATGATCCAAGCTTTTCCCACAAGTGTTTTTTAGTTCCCGCCCACAAGTGTTTCTTAACTTCTACTCAGAAAGTATAAAACCTATAAATCCTTCAATTACTATTATGTCACTTCAAAATAAGATCTTGTCTTCCATGGTTAATTTTTCTCTTACTGCATTCAGGATTTGATGTCATGAGCCTCAGTGAGACAGGTCCTAGAGGGAGTTATTTTTTTCTTTCAGGAACACATCTTGTCTGGAAGCATGCATTTTATTAGAGGGAACTGTTCTCTACAGAGCAGAGAGAAGTCATGTTGGGAGTCTCAGTGGTATAAGGTCACTCTATATAAGACAATTCATGAGAATACCCAATTGCATATCTCCTTGTTTGGGAAGTCTTGTCACCTGCTTAAATTTAGCACAAAGAGTCTTTACTGGTAAATTTGTTTAATTCTTTTAAACATAACATAGAGACCTGTGTTAGAAGTTCTATACACTGTCTCCAGATTTGTAAGTGTTGAAAGGATATTTTAAGATAATCTCTGAAGATATAACCTTGTAACAAAATTGAAATGAATGTAGTGGATATTTACATTCTTCCAATTTTTCAGCATCCCTGGAAGTTAATAATTTCTTATAATCATTTCAGTGATGTTTTCAATCATGAGCTGAGCAGCGCTCTCAGCCAAAATTAAAAAAAAAAAAAAAATTGTTCCTGCTAATCACAGACCATAATTGAAGCAAATTATTTTTTCATTATGTAATCATATTCAAATATAAATATCATAGGTGTTCAAACAATTACTATCTGTGTTCAAGTCAAGTCAAACCTGGAATTACAATTTTCTCCTTATAATTTTTGATTATATGACAATATTTCAAATTCCAAGTAATCATATTGGATTTAGAAGGAAAGACACACCATCATTATTAGGTTTCTAAAATAAACTATTTTTTTAAGAATTTAAAATTTTAAGAATTGTCGAGGAAGTAATTTCTAGCACTTAGGTCCGTTAATAATTATACAGAATTGTGATAAATTACATCAATTGCTTTCCAAACCAAATCCAATCTAGAAACCATATAGAAATGAAATCATAGTACGTGCTTTTATATATATATATATATATATATATATATATATATATATATGTGTGTGTGTGTGTGTGTGTGTGTGTGTGTACGTATGTGTATGTATATGTATATATTCCAATATTAATTCTATTCACACACATTTTCATACATTTTAAATTTTTGTTTGTTTGTTAGTGGTGATAGTAGCAGTGGTAGGGGTGATGATGGTTCTGGTAGTGGTGGTGGTGGTGGTGTGTGTGTGTGTGTGTGTGTGTGTCTGTGTGTGTGTGTGTGTGTGTGTGTATGTGTGTATGTGTGTTTGTGTATGTGCATGCATATGTACACATGTATGTTTGTGTGTACACACATGTATATTTTGTATGGATACATAGACATGTGTTTCCTTATGTACTTATTTATACAATGTAAATGGAGGCAAGAGATTGACATGAATCCCGTAATAGCATTATCTCCATCCTTTTGAGACAATTTCTCACTGCATCTAAAGCTCATCATATTGCTGAGATTGGTAAGACTGGTTGGGTAGCAAGCTCCTAAGATTTGTCTTTGCCTGAATCCCAAGACATATCTACCTTACTTTAGCCAAATCGCCCTCTCCTCCTGATTTCATTCACTGTTTCTTCAATTTTCATTTTTAGTTTATTACACTAGGTCTTAATATGTAGCCTAGCCTCATCTGAAACTCCTAGTGACTGTAGTATCTGAGCCTTCCAAGTTCTGGAACTATCACTGTAAGACAAATTTTTATACTAGTACTATTTATTAAGCAATATTGAATTTTGAAAACATGAATTGAGCTTTAAGGGCAGTTAAGACACAGAGTTGTAGGTATCACATCCTGGTGTACCAGAGAAAATCCTAGAAGGATAAAAAGCTATATACAACCATAGGCCCAGTATTTGAGTAGAGAAGTTATAACTTCTAAATAATGCAAGTTCTAGAAAGGTCACACTCATTGCTTGCTAACCAGAACACGGAGAGCAGTACAATTAAAGAAACAAACAAACAAACAAAGAACCAATTTACAGCAGAATAAACTTGAATATGAAGTCAACTGAAATTTGAATACCAACTGGAGAAATGAATAGAAGAAAGAATTCTAAGGAGCTGGAAAGCCAGGTGTAGTGAAATATGCTTTTCATCCATTAACTTGGGAGCATGAGTCAAGAGAATAACCTGGAGACAAGCCTGCAAGGTACCCTGAAGCCTTGTCTCACGAAGGAAACATGTAGTTTTGATGTTAGGAAAGATGAGAATAGTGTTGTAACAGAAGTACATATGTACAGGTGACAAATTTAAAAGGATATACCTTTCTATTTGTGAGAAAAATCTCATGTTTGCCCCACATTGGTTATTTCCCAGTGTTTCTACCATAATAGCAAAAATAGTTCTTTTGTAGTCTATGAGGATAATGGATTATATCTAATTCAAAATTTACAATTTCCAGCACTCTACTGAGTTCCTTTGTAATAAAGATACATTTTTTTTTTTAAAGTATGCAACGCTTAGAGGGGAGTGTTTCTATTTCCAAACCTGTAATGTATGAACCTGCAAATAAATGAGAAAATGTAAACAGTGGTTTTGTCATTGATTACTATCAAGAGAGCATTTTGCAAGGAATAAATTCCAGCAAAGCCTACTCTGCAACTTGTCACCTTTTGTAAATCACCATTTCCCTGAAAAATAATAGAAAGGTATTGAAAATTCAGAACAGCAAAGCATATTTTAGCCTATCTAAATGCAGAAATAAATTGTTGTTTGCTATTTGAAGTATATAAAATGAACATTGATCATAAATATAACATGTTTTTAGCTAAATGACATCTAGACAAACTTTCTAACTATGAGTGCCATTGATCTACACAAATCAAACCAATATAAATCATGACTAAATATAATCATTTATGCTTAGGGATGATTAAATGCTTTTGAGTTGTGATTTATTTTCTTTATACACTTAAAACTTTTACTTTGTAATCACATAGTGATATGAATCTCAGTAGAATAATTTGTTATCATGTCTTTGCCAAGAGAAAAAAATGAAAGAACAATGATATGGTTCCTTACTTTAGGCAAACCATCCTGTGAAGATATCCAGGAAAGCATACCTCCCACTGTTTACTAAAGTAAGAAGGCAGTGGCAAGATAGTTCAGTGGGCAGGGCACCTTTGTGAATGTTTCTTCTCTCCTCTGCCCATCTTTTTTTCTCTCTTTGTTGGTCTCTTTTCTTCAGCTGTAGATTGGATCTAGGGCCTCACTTCTTTAGGCAACCCCTCTAGTCATAAAGTACTCTCCCAGGACTTCACTTATTTCTTTAAAGAATAACTAAATACGTCCAATGGTATCATATACATTTACAAATAGTAGTTACAACTAATTTATATGGCTGGTAAATGTATCTGCATATGTGTAATTTAATACATATGTATGAATATATAGCTAATTAATCACTCCTTGCAAATTGGAACGAATTGTTTTGTTTTGTTTTTTCTTTTAAGACTGATAAAATATACTGGTCTTAGTAAATTGCATAAATTTTTCACCTCTCGTAGTGTCTCTCTCACTCAGATTTCAAGTTATATTGACTCTAACAAAGCTTTAATTTTGTATTTTACTGCAATTTTCCAATTATTTCATGGTAGCGGTGCTCAGGTTCACTGTTATTCATTATGGTAGAATTATATATTTTAGTACTTAATAGCAGGTTTGAGAATTGTTTCTTTGATAAATTGAATTAATGTACAGTATGCTAGTTATTGTTTTAAAAAGAGCTGGAGCTATTCTTTGGAAACTTAATAGATATTATGCCCATGTGTTTGTTAGCATTATTACATTGCTGCAATGAAACATTATGACCCAAAGAAAACTGGGGAGGAAAGGACTTATTTCACTTACCAGTTCTAAAACAGTTTATTATCAAAAGCAATGAGTACAGAAACACATGCATGACAGAACATGGAGACAGTAGTTGATGCAGAAGTCACGGACAAGCGGGCATCCAAGCTTCTTTCCTTTGGTTTGCTCAGTCTGCTTTCTTATAGAACCTAGGTCTACCAGCCCAGAGGTGGCCCCAACCACAACAGCTTTCCCACATCCATCGCTAATTTAGAAAATTCCCTACAGGCTTGCGTACAGCCTGATTTTATGGCAGCATCTTTTCAGCATCTCTTTCTACTCAGATGAATCTCATTTGTGTCAATTTGACATAAAATTAGCCAGCATAACACCCCCATTTTGGTTTCATGAATAGTCAATTTTCAAATTTAAATTAGAGTTTTCCAGGAATACTGCCAGAACTTGCTTAAGAAGTAAGTAGTTTCGGCCATTGTAGAAACCTATGATGCAGTTCCTTTATATTACTCGTAGAATATTCGCAAAGAATGGAAATGGGACAAACTGTAATAATCCTTTGCTCAATAAAGAAGGTTCCTGTGATATTTGAAAGGTACTTTACTCTTTTAAGTACTCTTCTTATTTTCTTCATTTATTCCTTCCCTTTCTTTATTGATTCAATTAAAAGATATGCTATTTTAATATCTCCTTTTACTGTAGTTTTCTGAGAAGATACAAAAAGAATATCTTACAACACAGAGAGGAAAAATACTCAAATAGACACAAAATATATGAATGATAGTTGAGAAATTGAATGGATTACCAGACCATAATGAATACATACATAATTGGTGATATTTAGCTAAAACTATGTGAAAAATAGAAATATTCTGTGTATTATATAGGTTATACATTTATGCTCAGTTGACATCATGACATTCTATGGTCTAGCTAGTTCCTCATATCTGAAAAGCTTCTCTTGAGTGATTTTCATGAGATTGAGAAATTTCAAATTCCATAATATTCATGACAACTTTCCTCAAAGTAATAGAAGCAATGCCCAAGTGTTGTGAGAAAGTAGATTCTTTTTACTGGAGCTGCCTGATAATTGTCCATCATTCGGGGGTAGGTCTTTCTATGACAACCTTCCTGCTTATGTTTCTGCAAATACAACCAATAACCTCATGGGTTTGCCACATTGGACTTGGATTTAATCTTTTTGGGTGAACATTTACCACAACTCACTTAAAAAATATCGTTCTGTTTCTTTTCTCACTCAGTTATCTATCTCATTTATTTACTTTACTCCTATAGTTATAAAGCTAATGTTCTCTCTCTGGTAGCATATATTGTTTTGAATCTTTACATGGAAAACTTCTATTACAATACTGACCTTGGGGCTAGAGAATTAACTAAGTGTTTTAGAGCACGTGCTGTTCTTTCAGAGGAGGTTGTAAGTTCAGTTCACTGACCACATGGTGGCTCAGATACATGTACCTACAGCTGCAGTGGATTCAAAGTCTTTTGTCTTTTGTTGTACATAGATACTAAACACATACAAGTTATACATACATACATACATACATACACATAGGCAGAAATTAACAGGAAAACAGAAAATAAAACTTTTAAGAAATTATAATGACCTTATTCTTACAAGAAGGAAAAGGAAAGAATTAAATCTCACTGGCATAATGTAAGGTGGTCTTTTATTTCCATATCTTCTTGACATTCCAGTACTGTTTGCGGCTTGATTGTCACATGTCAAGATTTAAGATAAGATCTTTATGTATTTTAATAAACATCCTTAAGAAACTAGTAAGTTATATATTATCATCATTTTTCCAATTTGACATAAGCAATATGTAGCACACGAAGTATAGTACCTTACCTAAGTCCACTCTACAAGTCACTGGAGCCAAGGTCCAAATAGCAGAGATTGTCCTGAGTTCCATATGATTAACCTTTCTGTGAAGCTAGATCTTTCAGGGAGAAAATAAGCCCATGTGAGGAGGGAATTTACTACTTTTTAGCTATGTATTTACAAGTGTGATCTTTATCACTGCAATTCTGCAGAAGTACTTGCTGACAAAGTGACATTCATTTGAAAGAGAGAGGAACTTGGGTAAGTGACAACATTCAGCTATTTCCTTATGAAGAGGTTTTGACATTCCTGTGCTTCAACCTAAAATTAACATAATACAGCATGTCCAGGGAGGAGGCTTGCTACAGTCTAAGCAGACTATAGAAGAATCTAAGATGAACATAAAAGCTATGAGTCAATGTTTATATGGAAATCCATCCATATGCTTATTAGACATTTGAACTTCTTTAGACACTTATTACTTATGTCCTTTGGCATTTTGAAAGTGGGGTTGCATGGCTCTTGAGTGTCAGGAGTTTCATATAGAATTTAGATATAGGTCCCACATTATAAGTAGGTGTTTCAAATATTTTCTGATATTTTATAAGTTGTGGGGTCATATTCTTTTTCTGTGCAGAAGATTTGCAGTTTGGTGCAATACCTCTTGTCTGCACTTCTATTATGGATTGTGCTTTTAGTTTACACTCAAGAAATCATTGTCAAGATCAAAGTCAAAACCTTTTTCTCCAATGCCATTTCCTCAATAATTTTTATTTTAAGATTTATTAATTCTTTAATTAATTTGAGTTGGATTTTGCAAATGCATATGCCATGTCATAATGATCAAATTTTGCATATGAGTATTCAGTGTACATAGCCTTACTTTTAGAAAGAGACTCTCCTTTCCCTATGTGTCTTTGATAACCAAAGGAAGAGTCATTTGTCTGTCCTAACAGGTAGATTTAAATCTCAGCTTAAAGCTGGCAGCATGTCAGGACTGCATAGGTCAAGTAACACAATCACAACAAAATTAATAGAGGAAGAATAATACTATCCTAGGGAGATATGTAAGCACCAAATTGATAAATAATTTTCTCACATGTAAAATTTACTCACTCCAAGAAAACTTACTTTATTTCCCCAATGAAAAGACATACAATTCTGAATGTATGTAACTATATTGTATTCAAACATGTTTCCTGTTGATTAGGCAACTTATGGACTTTGTGTAGCTACTTCCTCTAAATCAAAACACTCCCACCTAAATGGAAGAAGGAACCGCATAAAACACAGTAAGGTAAAGTAACAGTTCAGGAAGAAAAGTAAATTGACAAATCTCAATAAGCTCAGAGAATTAAAACAAAAACAAAAATAAAACAACCAAATCAAACAAAGCAAAAATCAAAACCAAAACCAAACCACAAAACCTCTTGCAAAGGTCATTAAAATAGTCAATGGTTTCTGTTGAGAAGCAGACTGTCTGGTGTGGCTCTCAGCCAATTAAGTAGGGAGCTCTAGGGATACAGCTTTTCTGCGTTACCAAATGGGGTTTTGGTGGTCATCGTTCCCTTAAAGTTACCTATCTTTCTGTTATTATCCATGCTCTGCAAATACCTCTCATAAACTCACTGCTCTCTCATGTTGGACTGGTATAAAACATGCCATTGATCTGTCATTAGAGCACTAAAGTGAGTGAAGAGACATATGTTTATATCTTGCAAGAAAATGCCATACAATGGGATCAGAGAAGGCTGTGTTCACCAATATCAGACAATCCTTGCACTTTTCAAAACCTAAACTTGAAATCTACCATTGGCTTTCATTCTTGAAAAAGAAATAACGGATAAAGAAGATGTGATGTATTTACACAATGGAGGTTTACTCAGGGGATTAAATAATGGCATCATGAGCCATGCTGTGCAGAAGTCACACATGTCTCAGCACTTGAGAGACAGAGCCACGTGGATCTCTACAGACCAGGCCAGCCTTTGGTGTAGAGTGAGTTCCAGGACAGCCAGAGGGCACAGAGAAACTCTCTTGTAAACCAAAACAAACAAAACAAACAAACAAAAAAAAAAAACAAAGACATAAAGACATCATGAAATTTATAGGCAAATGGATGGGACTAGAAAGAAAATCCTGAGAGAGGCACCAGACCCAAAAATGAAAATGTGGTATGTACTTATTTATAAATGGATATTAGCTGCTAAGTAAATGATAATTATACTATAATTCACAGACCCAGAAAAGATACATAGCAAAGAGTACTTCAGGGAGGACACATAACTCTTGCTAGGAAGTAGAAATAGCATGAATTTAGCTCCTGGACTGTGTACAGGTGGAGATAGGAACAGAACAGGAGGGCACAGGTGGGAGAGGGAGAGACTGAGGGAGAGAGTATGGGAGAGATGAGTCACCCTGGGAGGCATTTTGGGGATGTTATGAAAACCTAGTGCAGTGGAAACTTTCTGGAATCTATGAGGATGACCCTAGCAAGGACTCCTAGTAGTGGAGGACATGGAGACTGAATGAGCTGTCTTCTGTAACCAGGCAAGGCTTCCAATAATGATTCTGGGACACCAACACAGCCACAAAACCTTCTCTTTATAGCCTGGTTTGCCCACAAGATATTCTGGGGCAATGGTGGCTCAGAGCTTGTGGGAGTGTCCAACCAATGACTGGTCTAACTTGAGGCTCATAGCAAGAGAGGGAGCCTAGGCATGACACTACCTATATGGTTAGGAACTAGAACCTGGATAGCCCAGAGAGCTAGTATAGAACCAAAAATAACCAGGAAAAAAAGAAAATATCAATAAAATGATCCCTAATAATATTCTGCTGTATTCATAGGTCTGTGCCTAGCAAAATCATTATCTGATAGGCTTTCTCCAGCAGCTGATGGGAGCAGATGCAGAGACCCATATGCAAACATTGGGAAGAGCCCAGGGAACTCTGGGAAAGAGGGGGGGGTGAAGGATTGTAGGAAGAAGAGGGTTTAGAACACCAGGAGAACACAATCCACAGAGTTAACCAAGCAGGGCTCATAAGGTCTGACAGAGGCTGAAGCAGCATTTACTGAGGTGTATGGGTCTGACCCAGAATCCTCTCATGTGTTCATTTGTGTAGCTTGTTGTTCTATGGGACTCCTAACAGTGAGAGCAGAGGGTATCTCACTCTTTTGCCTGTTTTGGGGACCCTTTTCCTCTTACTGAGTTGCCTTGTCCAGCCTTGATATGGAAGATTATGTCTAGTCTTAGTGTCACTTGTTTGGTAACCCTGGGAGGCCTGTCATTTCTGAAGGCAAACAGAGGCAGTGAATCAGGGATGGAGGAGAGGTTGGGAGGGCTCTTGGAAGAGTGGAGGGAGGGGATGATACATTCCTTATGTATTGTGTGAGAGAAGAATTAATTTAAAAAGAAAAGGAAGAAAAGGGGAATTATGAGACATTTTGAAATCATATTGAGTAGAAACTATCCTTTATTTCCAGCCTGGATTTTGCACTACCCTCCAATAACAATGGAGTGAGACAGTTTTGAGGAGGTTAGAGATACTTTATTATTAGTTCAAGGTAAGTAACCTTCAATGGATAAAAAAAAAAAAAAACAAAAACCTTAAAATAAATAGTTATACACTATTTAAAGGAAAATATTTTGATCTCTAGCCAGCAGAGAGATGTGAGCCCTGAGCTGTTACAATTCTGGGAAATGCTACAGATCTTAGATCTCAAGAAATTCAGGTTCCTTCTGCATGTCAATAATGAGACTAGCAAGAACAAATCTACTGTACTCAACATTTCTTAAGGACCAGAGTCTCTTGTCTCTTGTGGAATCAGTTTACTTGCAGATATTTTGTGAGTCTTGGAGACTGACTCTAGTCAACTCCATACAGGAAAAGCCTCAGGTTCAAGAAACACGCTAGTAAGGACCAAAAGATCAACCTTCATGTTGTGGGAGTTTGACTGATAATGGCCCCAAAAGGATCATTTGCTTAATGACTCAGTGTACAGTTATTGGAATTGTTTTTGAAGTATTAAGAGATGTGACTTTGTTGGAAGAGGCACATCATTGAGGGTGGACTTTAACATTTCAAAAGCCCATGCCACTCTTTCTCTGTCCCTGCTCTTGATAATCAGGCTAGTGATCTAGTGCCATGCTTGTCTGGTACCTGCCATGATGATCATGGTCTAAGCCCCTGAAACTGAAAGCAAGTCCCAAATTAAATGCATTCATAGGTGGGAGGAGGAATTCCCTCATAGAGGCGGGGAGGGGGAGGGGACACAGGGTTTCCAAAGAAAAGGGGAATCATTGGAAATGTAAATAAAGTATCAAAAATAAAAAAATAAAAAAAAAAAAAGAATTGATTGGTCTCCTCAAACAATAGGCAGTAAAAGGACAAATGCCTTTCTCTTCCATGAAGAATTTCTCTTTGAAAGTGTGTGTCAACGCCAAAGAAGGACAGATTTATGGAAAACCAGTTGGACCCTAATTGGCTGGATCTTTAATCTCATTCAACTAAGCTATCAAAAAGCTATTATTGGTCTCATTTGGCATGTTAGTTTTCAGGCCACCTCTGCTTCTTTATAGTCCTGGTCACAGCTTGGGCTCTGGTGGTCAAAAGCTAGGCATTAGAGAGACATTTCCCATTTAGCTTCCTTGATTGGCAGACTTGAGTTTTCCACCCATCCAAGACTGCCCACCAGTAATAAAATGCTCCACTGAAGGTTCTTTCTATGACTGCCAGTACTGACTTAGCAGCTCCAGTCTCCAAGATAATACAATTTAGTAAAATGTGAAAGTGCTTTGTTCATTAAAGAATATCAGTGAGGAATTGTATTATTTTTTATATACTGATGAATTTCTCTTGAAAATCAGATCTTTCTCATTACACAGTTTGATTCATAGCTAAAATGACAATGTTTCATTTAAAATGTACAACCAAAGTTCTTTGTCACCTTGTCAACATTGTAAGCCAATGTATTTGTTTTCAATCTTATAAGATATTGTTGTTAAATTTTACCAATAATTTTATAATAATAAATAATAAAGATAATAAAGATATAATAATAGATAATAAAGGTAAAATCAAGGCAGATTTAGTTACAGCATGAATGGGAAAGAGATTATGAAGTCCCAACTTAGCTGAGGAGCTATTGTCAATTGATAGCTGCTAGAGAACAATAGTAAGCTTTCTTCAGAAGAGACGTCTATTAGGCGTCTCCAGTGAATGACCTATAAACATACTTATCCTATCAACTTTAAAAATTATTTTATCCTTGAGCATTTTAGCTCCCTCATATCAATTCACTCTATAATTATAATTATGATACTTTCCATATTAATTATAATTGTATGCTAACTTCTGCATTCACATTTCAAATCTACTACTCATTGATATGTATCAAATGCTTTCTGTATTCATAGTCTGAGAAGAGCAGTACTATTTTCATATAAAAGTCCACCAGTCAGAACAGACGGCCCTGCCTTAGCAACCAGGGTATGTGAACAAAGTTGATGTATATACATTTATCAGTCAGTTATGACATAACTGATTTCAGAGTGAGTTAAGTGACAGAATAACATCTTTGTGTGCTTATCTTAGTGTTCGTGTGTTGCTTCACATATCTCCCATTCTTCTAAGATCTACATGAGCCAAGTATGTTCTTCTAACTACGTACCATGAGGAAACACAGGAGTCAGTTGAAAGTAGGTGAATGAAAGGGCATCATCAAAGTGTCGGAGCACATTAGGAGGAACTGTAAAGTCACAGATTGGACAAGCATATAAATACAAGGGAAGGAGGAAAGAGGATGAAAACACAATCTACGGAATTCTATTTCACATGATTCTGCTGAATTTATTCTTCTGAAGTACTAATTCACTTCCTTTTCTTTTTTTGTATTTGTTAGTAAAACTGGAACTTGTTGGATATAATAAAAGTCTTGTTTTCTTCATAGAAATGTATCTGCCTTGCATGGAAATCATATTTTGTCTAATTAGTAATTACAAAAGTTTATTCTTGATATCAGAGTGAACACAAATTATAGGGATTCTAAATAGGTACTTTTGAAAATATTTCTTTAAACCTAATTGTAAAGAGTATGGAAGAAGGAACAAACATTCTATTTTTCCAGGAGAGTGACATATAATCTGGTCTATTTTAGTAACAAATGTTAGTTGTGATTAAATGATTCCTTTTGGTTAATTAATGATATTTTTGTTGTTTAACTATAATACAATTTATTTCACTTTAAAAATATTTTTCAAATAAAATTCAAGTAAAAACTTATCTAATTATCACTATGCATCTAAAAACTACACACTGCATAGATACAAACCTTATTTGGTATTCACATGAAATAATTTAGTATTGAAAAGACCATCAATGATAATATTTTGTGAAATTTTATAAACTTTCATTAACATTAGTCTGATATAAAGTTCCCATGACTTTGAAACCTCACCTCTGTGGCACTTTACATGAATATGAAGAAAGGCTTTCTAAAACTCCATTACACAATTCATTGCCTCATAGCTAACGTGACATTTATAAACCAATTCAAATGAAGTATTACAATTGTAAGGATTTCATTTGGCTATCTAACCAGGTAAAAATGGCTTTCACTGTATATTCTCCTTTGTACATTTTTTTTTTTATGTTAAATTGCTCACAATTCTGAGTGCCTAATTTTTGGTATATGCGCTAAAGCATATACATTATTGTAAATAAATATGTGTTGGAGGATCAAAAATACAGAGTCTTAGATTGTAAGTTCATATTTTTATGTAAATATAAGAAACTCATGGCAAAATTTAATATATTTTATTGTGAAACACAGGAATGGTAGTAATTTCTCTGGCAACCATCTTCTTCCTTCCTATTGGATGTTATTAAATGTGATGTTTTTTTCAGTTGAAAGGATTTGCTTCTTTTATTACAAAGCTCATATTACATGTCATTATTTTTCATTCTGATACATGATTCTCTCATCTTATATTAAATTTCAGTAGCAATTTAAAATAACTAATAAAGTTGAACAAATTGCTATTAAAGATAAACGGGAAGGATGGTGTTATTTGATGTTGGATTTAATTTAAAGCATCCATTTATTCAATAAAAAATCCTATTTACAGAGTAGCACATTTTGTTATGTCAAAAGCAATTTTGAGCACATTGGGTTAGCAACCATTAAGCATCTTTTAAAATATTCATTTTCCTAGCTTAGTCTTATGCAAATTATATTACAGAACCATATTAAATTGCTTGGTTAAAAGTAATTTTTTATTCCAAGTCGAATCATTATTTGTTCAGGCATGATTCAATAATATACATTTGAATTATTATTGTACATGAGATAAAACATATCTAGGGGTTATGTATAATATAGTGTTTCTGCCATTCAGTTGCTTTTATTTTACACACATGGACCTTATTCTATCCAACACCATGAGCAAAGGAGAAATTAAATATTAGAATATAGTAGCAGAAATGTATTTTTCTGTAATATATAGAACTTAGGTAGGCAAGAAAACTCCTATAAAATAATCATTTTAACTAAATGCCAAATTAGTCCTAGCGAGATTTCAATAAAGAATTAATTTTAATAAGATTATCATGCTGGTCTGAAAATACTTCTTGATAAGAAAGATGTGAATATATTAACACAGATACAACATTACAAAACAAATTATTTTGACAAGTAAATGTTGGGAGTGACATTTTATGGTTAAGAATTAGAATGATTTAGGTACATGAATGTGTGTGAAAGATGATCTCTAGAGGAGCAGACATGAAACTGAAGCTGGGGTCTTCACACTCTGGTTCATTGTCTTTCCCTTGGAACCTTTAATATGCCTCTTGCCCTCATAGCAAATCGGGATGGATGCACATGGCAATGGGTTACATTAATTAATGGAATACATTTAGATGTATTATCAATTAAGTTCCTATAAGATTATCCTTATCATCTCAGCCTCAAGGAATTGAATGTCTGGCTGTGAGTTGTCCAATAGAAAGAGTGGAGGGAATTGGCAGCTGGTTTCAGCTGACAACTCAGTAAACAAGCCAAGGTTTTCAGATAAGCCTTGTATGTGAGGTTGCGCATTGCCAGTGATGGTGAGGCTTGGAAACAGATCCTTTCTAGCTGATCCCTAGACAAATTAGAAATTTAACTCTTGTATTCAGTCCGCAAAGGACCTAGTTAATTACATTCTCAGTCACATAAATCATGAGATCCAATAAAATAAATTATTAAACCAATAATTCCAATATAGTAGTACTACCCTCAAATGTACTACTAATATACTAACTGTGTATTTGACAGACACACTCACACACACACAGAGAGCAAGGAGAGAGAGAGAGAGAGAGAGAGAGAGAGAGAGAAAGAGAGAGAGAGAGAGATTTGATTTATTAGTGTATTTTATAGGTTATGGTCAAGCTAGTTCAAACACGGCTGCCTACCAATGGAAAGACCAAGAATCCAGGATTCCTTCAATCCACAATTTTCTATAATCCAAATGGTATTCACTACACGCCAGAATCCTGAAGAAATGCTCTGATTCAAGTGAAAGGATGAACTCGCCAGAGTAATTGAGGGAAAGCAGGCAAACAGAAAGAGTGTTTTTGATGTCCTTTATATACGCTGTCATCAAAAGGTTTGTTCCAGATTAAGGTCAATTGTCCCACCTCCAATTACCTGGATTTAGGGTGGTTTTCCCACTTCACAGGATTTAATTAAGAAATATTCCTCCAAGCCATTGGAATTTGAGTTAATTCCAAGAATTAGAATGGGTGGCAATACTTTTGAAGTACATTATTTAGTATCTTAAAACTTAAATATAATAACCACTGATAATCTCTCAATTGACGTTACATTATATGATAGAGGAATAAATGACTGAAAATATGGATATCTGAGAAAACACATTCTAAAAATATGACAGAAACAGGTATATTAGCATGTTAAGTAGAATCCTGATTTCTGTAAATGGTCACACATGGTCTTAGCTAGTATTAATAACTGCCTTCTTCTCTATTTCCTTCACCTACAAAAGCCCTTCAGCAGGTCTTGGTTCTTTTCCAGGAGGAGTAATCTGTACCTTTATTCCTGATGGTTCTGTACCCTTTGGTATCCTGACTGTATTGGCTTGTTGTAGTTTCCCATTGATTTTAATTTCAAAACATGGCATCACTACAAGATGTTCTAAAAGCTTTCCTGTACTCTAGACAAAATTGTTCTTACCTTCTTTGTGGAAAAGCAACCCAACTCTTGCTATTCTAGATCTTACCCTTACTAACACTGTAACTCCTTTCTTAGCCTGTTGGCTTAAAGGCATGAAAAGCCCAAAATGAACAGACCAAAGTCTGAGCTTCTAATTCAGTGGAATGCTTACTTTGTCATTTGGCAGTACCACTATCCCTTCGAGAACAAAACCTTTTGGACCAGCAGTATTTAAGTTCACAGGAGCAGGAAACATTTTCTTCTCTTTTTCTAATGGGCCACAATGAGTGAGAACCATTATGATTAGAACCACTCCCTTTCTACCCATAATTCCTGGACCCATGGCTCCTGGCCATGGAAGAAACTATATTAAACCATATATTAAGCTCTGATTCCAAACACACAGCACATTATGGAAAGATCTATCCCAGCCTTTGAAGCAGCTGTAACCTAATTGGTGCTGTCACTGTGTCTTTAAATGCCCATTCCATTATTCTCTCAGGCCAGGCACTTCAGGATGGTGGGGAGCATGAAAGGATCAGTGGATTCCATCATGGTAGAATCACTGTAGCACTTCCCTGGCCGGGAAATGGATTCTTTGCTCAGAGACAATGCTATCTAGAGTACTATGATTATGCATCAGTGATTCTCCCAGTGACTGGACGATTTTGGCAGCAGTGTAACATGAAAAGGCTAACCCCTAATTAGAATAAATATCTACTCAAATAAAGAAAAGGTATCCTCCCCATTGAGAAAATGGTTCAATGTAGTCAAATTGCCACCAAGGATGGTGTCATATCTGAGACTTATAGCTACTGTGGATTTGGCACTTGGTAGCAGGTGAAGGAGGTTGACTATACATTAGGTGGGGCATTCTACCTACTTGAGTACTGAACTCTTTTTCCGATAAAGTCACCTTTTGATGAGCACTTACACATTTGACAGAAACACTCACATACACACAGAGCAAGAAGAGAGAGAGAGAGAGAGAGAGAGAGAGAGAGAGAGAGAGAGAGAGAGAGAGAGAGGGAGGGAGGGAGGGAGGGAGGGAGAGAGAGAGAGAGAGAGAGAGAGAGAGAGAGAGAGAGAG
>CM052716.1:17648406-17663341 GCA_028551405.1 Uromys caudimaculatus | reverse complement strand
TCAAAGCCTTATGATGAATGTGTTGTCTCTGAATCCAAATATGTCACTAAACATTGAGCTTCTTTCATGGTCATGGAAGGGCCAGGTACAATAACTTATTTTTCCATTAAAGGAATATCTCTTCATACTAGACACACCTGGGATCTTTTAAAAAAATCACTGAAGTAGAAGACTTTTGAATTTTGGTTAGATTTGTTTCCCATCCTCTAATGCACATACATGCTATCATCAGGTTTAAAGAGCTTGCTATGTCCTGCCTCCTTAATCTCATCAGCATAATCTTGTAATTATAAAGAGCCAATGTGACATTTTGGGGAAAACATAGATGATATCTTCAAACTATTTTAAGAAACAGAGCCGTACAGTTAATATATATTTTATGTTATACTTTTGGCCTTTTCAATTAAAAGCAAATTGCTTCTGGTGTTCCTTATGGACAGGTACTGAGAAAAAGGCATTTGTTAGGTGAATAGCTCCATACCATATACCAGGTTCTGTAAATCTGCTCAAATAAGACACCATACCTGGTATAGGAGCTGCAACTAGAGTCACTGCTTGAATAAGATTTTTACAGTCAACTGTTGTTTAATATAATCCATGTGCGTTCTGCATTGGCCAGATAGGAAAGTTAAAGGCAGATATGATGGAAGCTCAAACTCCTGCATTCTTCAAGACCTTGATTATGGCAATACTTTCTGAAATTCATTTTGAGATGTTATTTTGTCTTTGAGTCACTATGTCATGGTACAGTTCAATCTAATGGCTTCCATTTGGTCTTTCCATTTAAAACAACTCTCACTCCACAGGTTATGGAATCTATGTGGTAATTCCACCAACTTCTAATTGTATACCAGTAATACATTCTGAGACTGTGAAAATAAAGACAGGGTGAGTTTTGGGTTCCACTAGATCTACTGCACGTTGGACTTCAGCTAAAACTCCACCAATTTCCTGACCTCTATAAGCCCTTACATTAACTTGAGGGCCTCAAGGTTTCTTGGGTTCACACAGATCAGTGTAAATTCTGAACCAGTATCCAGTAGATCTCAGAAAGCTATTGGACATTCTAGAGAAGTTATGGAGAAAGGCTAACAGTGACACTCTTAGATATTTTTGGAAAGGTTTTCCTTGAGAACCTGACTTTCCTTCCCTTCAAGGAGTTATGGGTCTGCAAACTGGCTCATGTCTAGGAATTGGTTCACCAGCCTAGATTCCTTCCTACCATGATCTGATGTAGCCTTTTATTCATTTGCCTTGGGTGTTTTTTCTGCTTATATAGATTAAACAGGGCAGTAGCTTTCTTCTATATTTCATGCTTGGAAACACCATGACTGATTAGCCAGTGCCAAATGTCCATATGATCATAAGACATAAACATTTTCAGCTATAACACCCATTACAGGTCAGGCCATTATGAATACTGATTGGCCTGTGCTGCCCATTATTATAACTGTGAAAGCCTTGTGATCATCTACTTCAAATATAAGCTTCTCTGATGAGGATTAGTATACATTATTCCATGAGTATACTGATAAATCATTAAAGTCTGTTTAACACTGTGGATATTTAGCTGAGTAAGAGTGGTAGGTTTTCTAGGGTCCATGATCTCTCTAGTACAAGGTACTTTGACACTCCCTACCTCCAGGGATTGTTGGCCGATATCACTCCATGAGGACAAATGGAGCAGGGATGACAGACAGGGGAGTTTAGAAGCCCTGGGAGTATGAACAGTAACACCACATCAGGATCAGCTTCGGGGGGACAGATCAACTTTACTCTGGAAGAATAAAAGTTTATATAGTTTTTGGGGAAGGGTATAGATGTCCAGGTACTAGGTATTGAGATACCTCAGTAGCATGGGGTGGCATTCCAAGAATCCTAGGTGCTAGCAGAAAGGGTTCCCTTTTTAAATATTTTTTACTGATCAATTTATTTATTTACATTTAAAATGTTATCCGCTTTCCCAGTTTCCCCTCGACACCCCCTTATCCACTACTCCCTCCCCTGCCTCTATGAGGGTGCTGCCCCACATGCCCACTCACTCCTCCGCAGTCTAGCATTCCCCTATCCTGGGTCATCAAGCCTCCACAGGACCAAGCGGTCCTCTCCTCTGAGTGATGTCAGATAAGGCAATCCTCTGCTACATATCCAATTGGCGCCATGGGTACCCCCTGTGTACTCTTTGGTTGGTACTCTTAGTTCCTGAGAGCTTTGGGGAGGGGGTCTTGTTGGTTGATATTGTTGTTCTTCCTATGAAGTTGCAAATCCCTTCAGCTCCTATAGTCCTTGCCCTAACTTCTCCATTTGAGTCCCTGTACTCTGTCCAATGTTTGTCTGTGTACATCCGCATCTGTTTTGCTCCAGTTCTGGCAAAGCATCTCAGGGGACAGCTATACTGGGCTCCTGTCAGTAAGCACTTCTTGGCATCAGCAATAGTCTCTGGGTTTGGTGTCAGCAGATGAGACGGATCCCCAGGTGGGGCAGACTCTGGTTGGCCTTTCCTGTGGTTGCTGCTTCACTCTTTGCCCCTGCATTTCCTTTTGACAGGAGGAATTCTGGATTAATATATTTGAGGTGGGTGGGTAGTCTTATCCCTCAACTGGGGGCCATGCCTAGCCACTGGATATAGTCTCTACAGGTTCTATCTCCCCTTTATTGGGTATTTCAGCTAATGTCCTCACTGTTGGGTCCTGGGAACCTCTTGGGTTGTTGGCATCTGGGACTTTCTAGTAGCTACCCCCAGTTCCCCCTCCCACACTGCTACACACCTAATTCAAATTCCTGACCCTCTGTACTTCTCCCCCATCTCCTCCCATATCTGCTATAGATTAGTACTGTAGCATTCACACTTTGGTGTGATCTTCTTTTTTCTGGGGTTTCATATGGTCTGGAAGTTGTATTATGAGTTATTATCTAGATAAAGGAAGGTGAACCTGTGATTGAACCAAGGTTACATGACATTTTGAAAGTAAAGGCTGTGAGTTCTGGGATTCCTCAGGCAGAGGAAAGCAAAGCTCACTGACAAAGGGAATCCACCATTTTGCACTGAGCTCAGGGCTTTCTAGTAATGTCAGACTTTGATCTTAGCCGTAGGACTTTCAGGCAGGAACTTAACCTCAATAGCAATGCCAGGTAGAGCTTTAATCTTGTGCAACAAACTAAATTCCTTTCAGAAAATTGTTTGTTATTCCCATGATATATACTATTTCACCTGTTAGCATTTCTTGCCAAGCAGGTCACTACTGTCCCTCCCTCTCAGAGTTCATAGTAGGGTAAGACTGACATTGCTTTTCTCTTTAAGTAGCAAGGATGACACCTTCTATTAATATGAAAGCTAGCTAATAGAGACAAAGCTTCCAGGTGACTATGTATGTCTAGGCTTGAGTTTGGGGTCTTTTCAGCTATAGGGTGTTCCTGCAAAGTACTAGAGGGTCACTAATAGTATCTGTGATTGCCTATAAGGCTGAGGAGACTCTGAAAACACACTGGCCAATGCCATCAAAAGAGGTGAACTATTCCTGGCTCAGGATTTTTAAAACATTTTTAGCTTGTAGTGTCTAATAGGAGTATTGTCATCTGTATGTGGCTTAGTTAGGGTTTCTATTGTTGCAATAAAACACCATGATCAAAAAACAAGTTGAGGAGTAAAGGATTTATTCAGATTTCACTTCCACATTGCTGTTCATCAGCACAGGAAGTCCCGACTGGAACTCACACAGGGTAGAAACCTGGAGGCCAGAGCTGATGTAGAAGTTATGGGTGAGTGCTGCTTACTAGCTCACTTCAAATGGCTTGTTCAGCCAGTTTTCCTATAAAATCCTGGATCACCAGTCCAGGGGCGAGACAACTCAAATAGGGCTGGGTCAATTAATCACAAATTTAAAAGATGCCTTGCAGCCAGATCTCATGAAGACATTTTCTAATTGAAGCTCCTTTCTCTCTAATGAGCCAAGCTTATGTCAAGTTGACATAAAACCAGCCAGTACAGCATGAAAATATTTTAGGAAGCTTCTACAGTACTGTTTCCAGATAACTTTTTTAAATGGCTTTACTGTTATTTATTCCTCACCATATTATTTTTCTACTGTGATTGCCCACCATTAGCTCTAAAAACCTAACAAGGAACCTGTCCTGTTCCATTGTTTTCTTTCATACTTTTTTCCATGATTTCCCTATACCATTAGATTCTATGTCATCTCACTTTAGAGGTCCCATCCTAGAGCCTCATACCAACTGCCTGACCTCTGCTATGACAGAGAGTTAACATTTAGGATATACCAAGAACTAAAAAATTAAATATCAAGAAAATCCAGCTAAAACATGGGGCATGGATGAGTCTAACAGGCTTTCCCCAACCAGTTTAGCATCTCTATTATTGTTGGTCCTCTTCATCTCATATTTTGACATTGTTATCAGTGAAAGTTTAAGGCTGTGGTTTCTGATCTTCCTAGAAGCCACCTCTCACTGCCAGCTCCTTAATCCTCTAGCTCTTTCATCTTCCTATCCTTCCCCCAATGATTCCTGAGCCTTATGTTCTGGAGCACACTCCAGAACTCCAAGTTTTGACTTTTGAAAATTTCTATAGTGGTCTTCATTTGTTTCAAAGAACAGTTTTGTTGAGGAGGGGTGGAAACTACTCTTCTCTGTGTATATAAGGACGAATATTTAGAAAGTAGTTAGAGATAATGCTAGTATAACTACAGACTGCTAAGAAATGGTGAGTGAGGGGAAAAGTCTTCCCCAGGGAAGAGCATAGACATTAGTTACCTAATACCAAATGACTCTCCTTGAAAACATGAATACAAGTAACATTATACAGATGGAGCAAGTTGTTTTTATATACTTAGTAATATATATGCATACACATATGAATATACTTATGTAACAACAGCTAATGATAAAAGAGACTGATTTTGAAAGAGAATAAGGTGCTGTATATGGCAGAATTTGTGGGAGGGGAAAGGAAGGTGAAAATGATGTAATTATACCTTGATAAAATTAAATAATTTTAAAGATGAGACATGAACTAAACAAGGGAACAAATAATTCTAAAAATGTACTACAAATGGCTGAGAATCATTTTTAAAGTATCCCACATTTAGAAACCATAAACTAAATCTATCTTTGAAAATTTATCTCACCTCAGTCTGAGTAGATAATATCAAACAAACAAATAAACAAACAGCAAACAAACAGCTGTTTGCACTGAAATATGGGGTGGTGGTACTTATTCACTGCTGGTAGACATGAAAACTCATGAAACCATTACAGAAAGCAGTGCGGAAGTTCCTCAAAACAGCTAGACTGGGATCTTCCATATGCTCCACCTACACTACCCTTGAAACTGAAAGGCCTATATCTTAGCATAGAGATACCTACTCACCCATGCCCATTGGGGTTGTATTCACAATATCCAGGAAATAAAATAGCTTTGATGTCCAGAAACTGAGAGATGGATATTGAAAAATGTGGATTATTCATACAATGGAATTTGTTTTCTTTTTTAATTTATTAATTAATTATTTTACTTACTTACTTCCCAAATGCCCTCAGCCCTCCCAGCCATCTGTCTCTGAGAGGGTGTTCCCCACCACTCACATTCCTCCTGCCTGGGGCATCAGGTCTCTACAAGACTAGGCTCATCTTCTCTCCCTGAGGCCAAACACAGCCAAACATATGTGTCTAGAGCCTTGGACCAGCTCTCTAAGTGATCTTTGGTTGGTTCTTTAGTCTCTGGAAGCCCCCAGGGGCCCAGGTTCGATGACACTGTTAGTTTTCTGTGGAGCTTCAATCCCTTTTAGTTTCTTTAATCCTTCCCCTAACGAACTCTTCCATAGGGATGCTCCTCGACATCGGTCCAATGCTTGGAGGTATCTGTGTCTGTCTCAGTCACTTGCTAGTAGAGCCTCTCGGAGGACAGACATGCTAGGCCCCTGTGCAAACACAACATAGCATCGGCAATAGATTCAGAGTTTAGTGCCCACCCATAGGATGTATCGATACCATCTTGGGCCGGTCACTGGTTGGCCATTCCTACAGACTGCTCCATTTTTGTCCATGTCTTTCATTTAGACAGAGACAATTTTGTTTCTAAAATTTTAAAGGTATGCTGGTGTCCCCATGGTTACATCGGGGGCTGTGTATAACTACTGGAGGTGGTTTCTTCATGTTCCACGTCCCTACTGCTAGGCATTTCAGCTAAGGTTACCAACATTGAATTCTGGGATCCTCCCCCATCCCACATCTCTGAGACATTCTAGAGGTTCCCCTCTCTCCTAACCTCTGCAGCTCTATATTTCTATTGGTTCTCCTGGCCCTCTGGACTTCTCTCTTCTCTTCCCCTATACCTACACCTAACCCCCCTTTCCCCTCTTCCTCTGCTTCCCCACCTACGTCCCTCCCTCCTATGACTATTTCCTTCCCCCTTCTAAATGGGACTGAAGCATCCTCACTTGGGCCCTCCTGCTTATTTAACTTCTTAGGGTCTGTGAGTTATATCATGGGTATTTTATATCTTTTGGCTAACATCCACTCATCAGAGAGTGCAAAACATGTCTTTCCTTTTGGGTCTTGGTTACATCACTCAGAGTGGTATTTTCTAGTTCCATCCATTTGCATGCAAAATTCATGATGTTCTCATGCTTAATAGCTGAATAGTTGGTATTCTGTTGTGTAAACCAACCACATTTCTGTATCCATTCTTCAGTTGAGGTTCATCTGGGTTGCTTCCAGTTTCTGTCTATTATAAATAAGGCTGCTACAAACATAGTGGAGCACATGTGGTTGTGATATTGTGGAACATCTTTTAGGTCTATGTCCAGGAGCAGTATAGCTGGGTCTTTAGGTAGAACTCATTTTTTTGTTGTTTTGTTTTGTTTTTTGTTTTGTTTTTTTGTTTTAGTTTTTTTGTTTTTGTTTTTTTGTTTGTTTGTTTGTTTTTTGGAAGAACTGCCAGATTGATTTCCAGAGTGGTTTGTACAAGTTTGCAATCCCACCAGCTATGGAGGAATGCTCCTGTCTCTCCATATTGTTGCTTCCATGTGCTGTGACTTGAGTTTTTCTTAGCCATTCTGAATGGTATAAAGTGAATCTCAGGGTCATTTGATTTGCCTTTGGATGTTGAACATTTCTATAAGTGCTTCTCAGCCCTTGGAGATTCTTCTGTTGAGAATTCTCTGTTTAGCTCTGTAGCCCATGTTTTTAAATTGGGCTATGTGTTGTTATGAATTCTAACTCCTTGAATTCTTTACATATTTTGGATATTAGACCCCCTTTGGATGTAGAGTTATGGAAGATATGTTCCCAATCTTTAGCTTCTCAATTTTGTCTGATTGACAGTATCCATTGCCTTACAGAAGTTTCTTAGTTTCAAGAGGTACCATTTATCAATTGTTGATCTCAGAGCCTGAGCCACTGGTGTTCTGTTAAGGAAATTTTCTCCTGTGCCAATAGATGCCAGACTATTTCACACTTTCTCTGCTATTAGACTCAATGTATCAGGTTTTATGTTGAGGTCCTTGATCCACTTGGACTTGACCTTTGTACAAGGTGATAAATATGTGTCAATTTGCATTCTTCTACATGCAGACCACCAGTTTGATCAGCATTATTTGTTGAAGATGCATTATTTTTTCCACTGTATGGTTTTGACTTCTTTGTCAAAAATCAACTGTATGTATATCCATGAGTTTATTTCTGGGACTGTGATTCTATTCCATTGAATGACACTGTCTTCAGACAAATATCATGCAGTTTTTAGAACTATTGCTCTATAGTTCAGCTTGAGGTCAGGGATGGTAATTCCTCCAGAAGTTGTTTTATTGTTCAGAACTGTTTTGGCTATCCTGGGTGTCTTGTTTTACTATTTGAAGTTGAGAATTGCTTTCTCCATGACTGTGAAGAATTGAGTTGGAATTTTGATGGGGATTGCATTGAATCTGTAGATCGCTTTCGGTAAGATTTCGGCCGTTTTCACTATGTTAATTCTACTTATCCATCATTATTGATGATCTTCCCATCTTCTAAGGTCTTCTTTGATTTCTTTCTTCATGGACTTGAAGTTCTTGTCATGCAGATCTTTCACTTGCCTGGTTAGAGATACACTAAGATATTTTATATTATTTGTGTCTGTTTTGGAAGGTGATGTTTCCCTAATTGCTTTCTCATTCTGTTTATAATTTGTATAGAGAAAGGCTACTAAGTTCTTTGAGTTAATTGTATATACAGCCACTTTACTGCAGTTGTTTTTCAGCTGAAGTTGTTCTGGTTGAATTTTGGAGGTCCCTTATGTTTACAATCCTATCATCTTGAAATATTGATAAAGTGACTTCTTCTGTTCCAGTTTTCATCCCCTTGATCTCCTTTAGTTGTGCTATTGTTCTAGCTAGAACCTGATGGACTATCATCGATAGGGGGAGACTGGGCATCCTTGTCTTGTCCATGATTTTAGTGGGATTGCTTCAAGTTTCTCTCTATTTAATGTTGCTGGCTGTTGTTTTCCTGTATATTGATTTTATTATGTTTAGATATATGCCATGAGTTTCTGTTCTCTGCAAGACTTAACATGAATGGGTGTTGAATTTTTTAAAGGCTTTTTCAGTATCTAATAAGATGATCATGTGATATTTTATCTAAATTTATGAATAAAGTGGATTATCTTGTTGGATTTTCTTATATTGAACCATCCCTGTAGCCCTGGAATGAAACCTTCTTGATCATGGTGAATAATATTTTTGATGTGTTCTTAGATTTGGCTTATAAGAATTTTATTGAATAATTTTCATTGATATTCATAAGAAAAATTGGCCTGAAGTTCTATTTCTTTTTTGGGTCTTTGTGTGGTTTAGATATTGGAGCAACTATGGCCTCATAGAATAAATTAGGTAGTGTTCCTTCTGCTTCTATTTTGTGCAATAGTTTTAATTATGTAGGTATTAGGTCTTCTTTGAAGGCATGGTAGAATTCTTTACTAAAAACTTTTTTTTTTTTTTTTTTGATTGGGAGGTTTTTACTGACTTCTATTTCCTTAGGGGTTAGGGGATTGTTTAGATAGTTTACCTGATATTATTTAACTTTGAAATGTGATATCTTTATAGAAAATCATCCATTTCATCTAGATTTTCCAGTTTTGCTGAGTTTAGGCTTTTGTAGTAAGATCTGTTGTTGGGTTGTTTTTTTTTTTTTCTTTTTAATTTCCTCAGTTTCTGTTGTTATGTCTCCCTTTTCATTTCTGATTTTGTTAATTTGGATACTGTCTCTGTGCCTTTTAGTTAGTTTGGCTGAGACATTATCTGTCTTATTGATTTTCTCAAAAAAACCAAAAAAAAAACAAAAAAACAGCTCTTGATGTTGAGGATTCTTTGTATTGTTGACTTCGTTTCTAATTGGTTGAGTTTAGCTATTTCCTGCTGTCTACTCTTCTTTTTTGTGTTTGTTTTTTAGTTGTTGTTGTTGTTCTACTTTATTCCAGTGTGCTGTTAAGTTGCTAGTATAGAATCTCTCTAACTACAATCTAAAGGCACTTAGTACTATGAATTTTCCTCTTAATGCTGCTTTCATTGTATCCCATAAGTTTTGGTATGATGTGTCTTCATTTTCATTAAATTCTAAAAAGTCTTTAATTTCTTTCTTTCTTTCCTGACCAAATTATCACTGAGTAGAGTGCTGTTCAACTTCCATGTGTATGTGTGCTTTTCATTGTTTTTGTTGTTATTGAAGACCAGCCTTAGTCTCTGGTGATCTGGTAGAATATACGAGATTATTTCAATCTTCTTGTATCTGTTGAAGCTTATTTTGTTTGCAGCTATATGGTTTATTTTGGAGAAGGTTCTGTGGGGTGCTGAGAAGAAGGTATATTGTCTTGTTTTGAGGAAAAGTGTTCTGTAAATATCTGTTAAATCCATTTGGTTCATAACTTATGTTAATTTCACTGTGTCTCTATTTAATATCTGTTTCGGTGACCTGCCCATTGGTGAGAATGGATTGTCAAAGTCTCCCACTATGATTGTGTGAGGTTCAATGTGTGTTTTGAGCTTTAGTAAAGTTTCTATTATGAATGTGCTTGCCATTTTGGCATAGAGGTTCTCAATTGAGACTTCACTTGGGTGGATTTCTTTTCTTTGATGAGTATGAGTGTCCTTCCCCATCTCCTTTGATTACTTTTGGTTAAAATCTATTATATTGGATATTGGAATGGCTACACCAGCTTGTTTCTTGTGATCATTTGCTTGAAAACCGTTTTTTCCAGCCCTTTCTTCTGAGATAATATCTATCTTTGTTGTTCAGTGTCTATCTATACAGCAGAATGATGGATCTTGATTATGTATCTAGTCTGCTAGCCTGTGTCTTTTTTGGAGAACTTCAATATATTGATGCTGAGTGATGTTAATGACCAAGGATTGTTAGTTTCTGTTATTTTGTTGTTGGGGCTGATATTTTGTATATGTATGATTCTCTGCTTTTGGGTTTATTATAAAATGATTAATTACTTGTTATTTCTTTTGGTGTAGTTACCCTCCTTGTGTTGGAGGTTTCCTTCTAGTATCCTCTGTAGGGCTGAAGTAGCAGAAAGATATTGTTTAAATTTGGTTTTGTCATGGAATATCTTGGTTTCTCCATCTATGGTGATTGAGAGTTTTGCTGAGTATAGTAGTCTGGGCTGATATCTTTGATCTCTCAGGGTCTATAAGACATCTGTCGAAGATCTTCTGTCTTTTAGAGTCTCTAGTCAGAAGTCATGTGTTACTCTGATAGGTTGGCTTTTATATTTCTTGACCTTTATCCCTTATAGCTTTTAATACTCTTTCTTTGTTCTGTATATTTGGTGCTTTGTTCATTATGTAATGGGAGAAAATTATTTTCTGATCTAATCTACTTGTTTTTCTCTTTCTTTTTAGCTATGAACATTTTCTTCTATGATTCTGTTGAAGATGTCTTCTGGCCTCTTGACCTGAGAATGTTTACCCTCTTCTGTTCCTATTATTCTTAGATTTGTTCCCTTCATTGTGTTCCAAATTTCCTGGATGTTTTGTGTTAGGAACATTTTACACTAGGCTTTTTAATTTTTTATTTTATTTCATTTCATTTTAATTTTTGAATGATGTATTGATATCCTATCTGGTATCTCCTATATCTGAGATTCGGTGTTCCATATCTTGTATTTTGTTGGTGATACTTGCATCTCTAGCTCCTGATCTCTTTCCTAGGTTTTCCATCTCCAAGGTAGCCACCATTTGTGATTTCTTTATTGTTTATTATTTCTTGGAACATTTTGTTCAATTTATTCACCCAATTGATTGTATTTTTCTGTATTTCTTTAAGTGATTTATTTGAGGACTTCTACCTGTTTGCCTGTGTATTCCTATATTTCTTCAAGGGAAATACTTATAACCTTCTTAAAGGCCTCTATCATTTTCATGAGACAGGATTTAAGGTCAGAATCTTGCTCTTCAGGGGTGTTAGGATATCCAGGGCTTGCTGTTGTAGTGGAGCTAGGTTCTGATGGTGCCAGATTGCATTGGCTTCTGTTGATTATGATCTTTCACTTCCCTTTTGCCCTCTGTTTGTCTCTGGTGTTAATTGACCTGGGTGTCTCAGATTTGACCTGGCCTCCTTGGAGGCACGTGGAGCTGGTTGTTCAGGGTTAGAGCAAGTCTCCAGGTAGGCAGTGAGTTCTATCACTGATTAGAGCAAGCCATCTTGGAGATGGGCAAGGGTGTGGGGTGTGGGAGCAGGAAGGCCAATCTACCACAGGTATAGGTGTAGATGCAGACAGGAAGGGCTATAGGTGCTCTTGCAGGCCAGGACAGAGCTCCCATCTACTGAACTCTGTGGGGGTCCCAGACAGAGTGGATATAGTGGCATGGGTCTCATCTGTGCCCCTGGTAAGAGCAGACTTCTTGGGAGACAGCCAGGTTTGTGGGGTCAGGAAGCAGGCATGTTGATTTGCCTACAGTGGAATTTTATGTAGCTCCTAATAAGAATGAAAAAGTGAAATGTATAAAAGTGGATAGAATCACTTTGAGTGACATCATCTACATGCTAAAAGATAAACATATGTTATCTCTTGTTAGTAGATATTAGTTTTTGAACCTTCAGACATGTATATTTCATTTTGTTTTAGCCTTTCAATAATTTTTATCCAAATATTTCTCTCTTTTTTGCTTCAGCAACAGCAAGGACAGTCAGAATTTAATTCTGAAAGTGGGGTTGCTGAGTTTTAACAAGGATAGCTGATTCCTGGAAAGTATCTGGAAAGAAAATTGGATTCTATGCTATATAATCGCCCCTTGCATTCTTAGCCAGTCTCAGTTGAATTCCTCCAACAGATACTTATTTCGTGCGTAATAAAAGTTAATGTAATCTTTCTCCACATGTTAACTTTGTCTAATGATTTGCATTCAAAATAACTCACTTTTATTTCTTTATGGGACTGCTATAATGCTTCATCATTTTGAATAGATACAACGGGATGATGCTTTGCAGAGTTTTCTAAATCAATTTAACGTGTATGATAGTAACTATAGGACGTGTAAGAACTCTGAAAGTTTGATTCATCAGCAAGAATATGTAAGAAGTCTTTAAAAGTTCAGGAAAAAACTCATTTATAGTTTAAACAGGTCACTGCCACACATAATCTCTGCTTGTTCAAAGCCTGATTTTTAAATCAATTCTTAACAATAAGTTTGTGGATGTTACACTATTTTAGGCTCTGGGAAAACCAAAATGTGTGTGTGTTGTTAATTTTCTCGGAACTACGCAAGTGAAACTTCAATAGTTAGAGCTATTTACTTCATGTGCTTCTAAGTAATGACAAGAAATGTTGTGTTGGGTAAGAGAGGCAAGATTCTTGAAGGTTTTACAACAGAAAAAAGTGTTCATGAGTTTGAATGTGGATGTTTGTTTGTTTTGTTTTCTTCAAAAACTTTCTTAAGCTCTCAGCATTTTCTTATTTCAGTTTCAAAACTTTTAGGCTATTATATACTAATTTCCAGAAAAATATAATTCAAGCTGCATCTTCTTTGCAATTTAACAAATTTAACATCACGCAGCATATGTTATCACATGGAATGTTTATTTCAAGCCTGTACTTAAATACTCTGCTCTTAACTTCTTCAGAAAAAATAGTTGCTTTAGGAAAACAGTCTCCTCAGCACACGTGCAGACATTCCTTCCTAAAGATAATCCTGGAAACACATTTAAGACTGATGTTTTTGTCTGTTAATCAATTTACATGGCAGCAGAAAGGGATTCACAACATGAATACCTGAGAGAACCTGATGAGATGAATGATGGGGCTGTCTTTAAAAATAACTCTTGTAGATTTTGATTGGGATAAATTATCTATTACCTAAATTTAAACTTGTGAATCCATCAGTGCAACATCTTTCCGTTATGAACAACACATCCTTATAAACTAAGTGCATAAATGCCTTTAACTGTCTTTAGAAATTTCTCAGAGACTTTATGGATGCATATTTGACCCTGTTTTATATGATTAATACAAATGGAATATTAACTTTTGGTATGTATTAATACATTCTAATAGTAATACAATCATATTTAAAATAAAATGGACTGTTTTTTATTAATTTTTGCTGCATTTTCTTAAATAGTAAACATGCCTCTTATATGCTCAAAGTGGAATTCTCATTTCTAAATTCTAACTAATCAATAATAATTAAGTAATTTTTTTCTGAATCAGTTTTCTAATCTTTATATGTAGATGTCTTAGTTAGGGTTTTATTGCTGTGGACACCATGACCAAGGCAAGTCTTATAGAGGACAACATTTATTTGGGTCTAGCTTACAGGTTCAGAAGTTTAGTCCATTATCATTAAGGTGGGAGCATGGCAGCATCCAGGCAGGCATAGTGCAGGAGGAGCTGAGAGTTCTACATCTTCATCTGAAGGCTGCTAGTGGAAGACTGGCTTCCAGACAGCTAGGATGAGGGCATTAAAGCCCGTGCCCTCAGTGACACACCTACTCAAACAAGGCCTCACTTCCTAATAGTGCTACTTGCTGTCCCAAGCATACACAAACCATCACATTTTACTGCCTGGCCCCCATAGGTTTGTTCAAACATGAGTCTATTAGAACCATACTTAAACATAGCATAATGCAAAATACATTTAGTCCAACTTCCAGAGTCCCCATGATCTATAGCAGTCTCAACAATGTTAAAAGTTCAAAGTTCAAAGTCTCTTCTGAGATTCATCCAATCACTTACCTGTAATTCCCAAAGCAAGGCAGGAAACAAGCTGTGCAAACTCCACACTCTGCATCTCCATGTCAGATATCACAGAGCTCTTCAGATCTTCAACTCCTTTTTCATTTTTATTGACCACAACAAACTTTGTTCTCCTTGACTGACTCTACACCATTAGCAGCTTTCCTCATCAGATAGCCCATGGTACTGACATCTCAAAAATCTTGGGGTCTCCAAGGCAACGTCAGTGTTCCACCTTCTTATTTCAGTGTCTGGGATCCACACATGATTTTCTGGGCGCCTCCATAGGGATGGCGTCACAGAGCTACAGCTACTGCTCTGCCCTCTGTAGTGTTCTAAGCTCAGGTTGATCCAGTCCACTGCTGCTGCTGTTCTTAGTCATCATTCCATGGTACTGGCATCTCCAATACATTGAGTTCTTCCACTGCAACTAGGCTTCACCAATAGCCTCTCGTAGGCTCTCTTCATAGTGCCAAGCCTCAAGTCTTTTGCATGACCCTTTTGGTCCCGGGCCATCAACTACAACTGAGGCTGTACATTCACCAATAGACTTCGATTGCCTCTCACAGTGCCAAGCCTCGGCTGCTCTTCATGACCCTTTCATTCCTTCAAAAGCAGCACCACCTGGGTGACTCTTATACATTACCTAGTACAGCTGCAGCACAAGTTACAACCTTGGCTATCTCTGGAGCACAGCTTCTTTGTGCT
>CM052716.1:17620044-17647906 GCA_028551405.1 Uromys caudimaculatus | reverse complement strand
TCTCCTTGAATCAAAGAGGTCTACCACCTTGCTTGTATCTAAACTTAGCTAGGTAGAATTGTGCCCCAAAGTCCTATTGCCTTAAACTGCTATCTCCTAGAACACAGGATTCAGCTCCATTTCAGTTCCGGGTGCCCCTTTAATACATGATTCATATATTTTATATTTTTCCTTTCTAAGTTTGCTACACTTGTTCAAAATGTTCTTCATGAGACTTAACCAGAGAACAAAGTCTCTGCTAGGCTGTTTTGAGACTTCCTTTGTCAGTATAATTAAAATAAATCTCTTTACCTAGCCTCTGGTAGACTCTTTAGACAAGGACAAAAAGCAGCCACATTCTTCACCAAAATACCACAAAAACAATCTCTATGCCACATACTGAAGTTCTCCACCTCTGAAACCTCTTGGGCCAGGTCTGTACCATTCAAATTACTCTCAGCAGCAAAGTCTTCCATACTCCTCCTAGGATGGTCCATTAAGCACCATTCAAAGCATTCCACAGCTTTCCAAATCCAAAGTCCCCAAATCCACATTCTTCCAGACAAAAGCATGGTCAGGTCTATCAGAGCAATACCCCAGTCCCTTGTACCAGCTTCTGTCTTAGGGTTTTACTGCTGTGAACAGACACCATGACCAAGGTAAGTCTTATAAAGACATTTAATTGGGGCTGGCTTGCAGGTTCAGAGGTTCTGTCTGTTATTATCAAAGTGTGTTCCACGGCCACATCTAGGCAGGCATGGTGCAGGAGGAACTGAGAGACTACATATTCATCTGAAGGCTGCTAGTGGGAGACTCACTCTTCCAGGCAGATAGGATGAGGATATTAAAGCCCACATACACAGTGACACACCTATTCCAACAGGGACCTAACACCTAATACTGCTTCTCTCTGGCTAAAGCATATACAAACCATCACAGTAGACAATGAAATAATTGCTTCATATATATTTTTTATGAGAAAAATAGTAACAGAAAGCTAGGAACATTAGAGAGGCTAAGTAATTTATAGAAGTGGTGATACATCTTATATCATTTCACATTCTACCACTGATTTCTTTAACCATTTTCAAATATAATTTATTTTATATAAAATTATTCTCACTAGCCATAGTGCTATGCTTCCAATATTAATTTATATGGAATAATATGCATTTCATCACAGAAACCATAGTGAGGTGTTTAAACAGTTATTTTATTTTTAAATGATGTTTGTGTGTGGCATAGAGGTGTGTGTACCTGAGTGCAGGTGCTCCCCTGGTCAGAATTGTGCAGCAGATCCCATGGAACTGGAGTTCTAAGTCACTGTGAGCCCCTTGGTGAGGGTCAAGAACTAACTTTGTGTCATATCAAAGAGCACTACAGGCTCTTAACCATCTCGTGAGACTCTGAGGATGAAAACTGAAAAGTCAATAAGCCTCCAGTCTACCCTGATGCTGTGTGGTGAGTAACTGCTTTCCATATCAATTCAATCCTACATTGGATTCATCTTCCCACTGGCTAGTGTTTTGCTTTTTCTTGTTCTTTCTTATGTTACGCCAATAATTTCCCACAAAATAGAAAGTGTGCAGATCTCTGCAGACATCCAACCCCATTGACTCTGAGTTTATCCCCAAGTGAATGTCAATGGGAATGAGAACATACTCAAACCCAGTAAGATTCTTTTCCAACAGAGCCACAGTGTGTTTGTTTCTTCTTGAGGTCTACCCAATAACTGTATGGATGTATGTACCTCCCACAGAGCAGGGACTTTTCCAGGTCAAGTATTAAAATGAATAAAAACAAATAACCATTTTGAGCTAAAACATTAAAGTCTTCTGTTCATAGGGAAGAAATATTTTTCTAAGTATTGAGATTGAGAGTTGCTTATTTCTACAGTGTAACCTGGATAATCTGTATGATAATGGCATTTATATAAAATAAGAAATGTTTTCTTCCACTACTTTTGGAGAAATGGAAAATGGGAATAATAATTTAATAATAATTAAAATTAAAACCCTGTGCAGATATTCTAGACATAGTCAATTTCTTGAAGTAAAAAGACACAGGAAAAGTATACTATTTTATGTTGCCTGCCAAGTTAAGATGTGACAATTACTTCTATCTGTCATTTATCAGGTTCACTGTGCTCACTTATATGATCAGATATTTGTCGATAAATTCCTGGAAGAGTTTTTATGAATAAGATTAAAACTGAAGTCAGTGGACTTTATGCCCATATACCCAGCAGACTGTAAGACATTGGTTTATCCCATTGACTGAATGCCTGATTATAACAAAATCCCAGTCTTTCATTAGATATAAAGGGATGATAAGAGTCATTGAACTTACATTGTCATTTTCTGTATCTTCCCCTGATATTCATTCAAGCAATACACGGTGCATATTCAGGACGCATACTGCATCCCTCCATAATCACTTAAGCTAATTCCTTAAAATAAACTTTTAATTATAGGAATGAGTATCCAAAGAGAACTCTGACTGACAGAGTAATTGTAGACTTGACTCATAATGTGTGTTTTCTTCCAGGTTTCTGGAAATAGTTTTATGATTACATAGATATGCATCGAAGTATGGAAGCAGTGATATTCCATTCATGATGTAATGAAGCAGTAGAGATACATAAAATACCATGATAACATATGAGTATTTAAATAATTAAGTTTTAAGAAGCAAGAACCCAAGTGATCATTTCATGTGATATCTTTGAACTTTTTTTTTTTCCAAATGGATAAACTTAGTAGGTATTTCTCATCGCACCTAATATTACTGACAGGAAACATAAAAAGAATCGAAAGGAGCTGAAAGAGTTGAATTCCCAATACAACTGAAAATTGTTGAAACACATCTATTTCCACCCAGAAAGGAAATTATGTGTTTATAGACAACGGATAACCTTTGCTAAAAGCCAAACCGATAGCCTCACCAACCAGTGTCTGTATCACAAGGCACATAGGATAAACACAAATATCAGAATCACAGATATCTATGCTATGATTGTGTCATTGATTAGTTAAAACTGAAATAGTGGAAGTTGATGTAATGTCATTTGGAAAAACTGTGCTGAAGCTAGGTGTTAGCATTTCTGCTTGGGTGGAAAGGTATTCTGAAACCCGGGAGCCCAGGAACCACATAGCTATGGGGTAGGACAGTGTCCTAATGGAAGGGCATCCTGAGACATGATACATAAACCACAGAGCTCCTAGAGGAAGCCTCCTCAGCAGAGATGTTGCAGCCCTGAGAGAGGATATCCCTGGCTGAGCTGCAACTGTACAGAGTAACAACACTGCTTCTCAGCTCCTCTTCTTCAGCCTCGCAGCAATCCAGGGGAGGGTATCACTAGCTTAGCGGAGGAGCTCATGGGCCTCAGCCCAGCTCCAATTCTTCATTCTTTTCCATCTCTGTTTCTTTGCTTCTTGGCTTTTTCTAATGAGAGTTACATCAGGTATGATGTACATAAGAGGTACATAAGAGAGATTGATTGGAAAGAATGAATCCAGCAGAGACTGCCTCTGCTCCCTGGAGAAAACAGCAGTGAATTGAACAGAGGACAGAGATTTCTTAGGGGGTGGAGCTTCTCAGGGCAGAGATTTCCAGACTGAATTCAAGTCCTGAGTTTGGAGAGCTCAGGGATTGGTGGGTTTTCCTGTTCAGGGACTGGTGAGTTTTCCTGCTTTGGGATTGGTGGCTTTTGCTCACTCAGACTTTTCACCTATAATTAGCATAATCTGCTGAGGGCACTATTGAGTGACTGGGGTAATCTTTTGACAGCTACAGAGACTGGGAACCCTTTTATGACAGGTAGAGAGGTCTGGGAGAGGGGCCTCTCATGGGAAGCTGACAACTTTCTTGACTTGAGGGTTTACAAAGTTTATAAAGTATGCAAAGTTTACAAAGGGAATCCACAGCTGGGAAGCCAATACTGGGGATCTTGAATACACTAATATAAGATTTCTTAGAGTGAAAATGTCTCCATTTCTCTGTAAGAATAACCCTGCCCTCTGTGAGTAAACTCTCATGACTTCTCCCCGTGCTGTTATTTTGTGAGATACTACATATTAGCTTAGGTCATCAGGAGAATTTATCCCCTTTTTATTACTAGAGATTATATTAATCCCTGCTAGCAAAGAAAGTTACAAGGCACCACAAATCAATCAGGTTGTGCTTAATGCCAAACAGAATTTTTAGGAATGGAAACCTGCAAACTAATTGTAAGAAAGGATATTAGTTATGTGTAACATAATTGTAGAAATGATTTCAGCCTGGACCAGCCTAATTGTTTCTAGCATGTTCTACATTTAATGCTTAGTTCTAGGAGATTTGGGGTGGTTTTCTGAAGCACAGAGAGAAAGGTAACATATTAAACGAACTGATTGTACCAGACCCTGTGGGTTTGTTAAACTAGCCCTTGGAAGATACGCTACCTGGAATATATTGATTCTATTAGAATGCTTCTATAAGAAAAAGGTGCAATTTTCTTCAATTTTTGTTGTGACAGGTTCTCATTCTAAATTCAGATTTGCCTTGATGTGTTTAATTACTGCTCCCTATAAATTCCTGTCCATATACTTATAAAATGTATCATTTACTGTACTAGTATTTTTCAAAATATCAATTCTAAAGTATACTGATTGGACAATGATCACAAAATTCACTGCTGTTTCTGTATATAGCTTAAATTATGAGTACAATTTGTAGCATTCAATATTGCTGTATTTAGATGTGGACTACCGAAGATATTAAAATACATAATAGGTTGTCCTGATACAATGTGGTTAATGAATATGATAAATGATATTAGAGTTCTTATGATCTTATGTGAAAAGAAAATTAGGACAAAGAGAGAATACAGCTAGCATTAGACCAAGAGAGAGCTCTTATGAGAATCATAGTCAGGAAGTTCTAGTCTCTCCAACTGTGGTGAAATGTGTTCATATTGCTTCAGTTTCCTAGTCTGTGATTATTTGTTATAGCAATTCAACCTGATTAACACTGCTAAAAATGAGAAGTTGCTTATTTGATAGCATCTTGAATATTTAAAATTTCAGTTGCACCACTCTTCAGATGCCAATGGTTGCAGGTCTAGAAAAGTCTTCTAGGATTCTTTGCTTGCCCTCAGTCTGCATCCAGTTCATGCTGCTCATTTTCTCAATTAGGAAACACAATGGAAATAAAAATAACACTAATTATTTTTATCTTATATGAAAAGAACAAGCTGCTGTTTCCTATTGTTTGATCTTAAGCTCCTCAGACCTAGAGGTTTAGTATCAAGGGGTTAAATGTTTCCACACAGAGTTACAATATTTCTGTTAAAGTGGAAACTGAACCTGAATTCAGTGTGTTTTAACACCAGTTGTTTCTGAATCAATAGGCAAAAGGCAATTTAATTTTGGAGGGCATGATTGATCCTGACCTCCAAATAGAAGTTGGATATAGTGATTGCTGATATCTAAAGATATGTACAGTCCTGTGTATTAGTTCTCACCTTTAATATCAACAAGCAAAGGCAGCAGATATCTGTCAGTTCAAGGTCAGCCTAGACACTATAGCAAATCCCAGGCCAGCAATCTACACAGCAAGATCCTGTCTCTAAAACACATATCCAACTAACCAAACAGAAAGAGAAAAGCAAGATAACAACTATAGAAAATGCTGAAAACAACCAAAGCCCTTTTTTAGAAAGAACAGGACTTTACATTTTAAGTAGCGAGATTTTCTTGAAAAGGCATGTTGTTTATTTGCATAAACAGTAAAGACTTGTGATAGAAAGAAATACATGTTATTATTTAAAAAAAATAAAATTCAAAAATTTCTTCAATTTACAGATTATGCCTGAGTGGAGGGTTGCAATAATGAGCTCTAACTGGAAATATCCTAGATATCCCTCAAGTGAAGAATGGATAAAGAAAATGTGTTTCATTTACACAATGGAATACTTACTACCCAGCTATTTAAAAATTCACAGACAAATAGATGAAACTAGAACATATCATCCCAAATAAGGTAACCCAGACCCAAGGGATATGAATGGTATGTATCCATTTATAAGTGGATATTAGCTATACAGTGCGGAATAACCATGATACAATCAACAAACCCAAAAAAGCCAAATAGCAAGGAGGGTTCAAGGGAGGATGGTTGAGTTGTTCTCAGAAGGGGAAATAAAAAGATATCAGACATAGATGGAGGGATAGAACTGGATAGGAGAGAGGAGTGGTAGGAGAGGGAAGCAAAGCTTGGGAGATCAGATATTGGGAGAGCAGGGGAGAAAGAAGGGAAATCTGTGGTGAGTGGGAAGGGCAATCTCTAGGAAGTACCAATGTCCTGGGATGAGGGAACACACCACGGTTTTATGGAGTTGATTCTGGCAAAGACTCCTAGCAATGGGGGATAAGGATCCTGACATGATCACTTTCTGTAGTTAGGATGGACTCCCAATGGAGGGATAATGACAGCAACCCATCCACAACACCTTCCACCCAAAATGTATCCTACCTACAAGATGGGCAGAAACAAAGATAGAGCAGAATCAGAGAGAATGACCAACCAATGACTGCTCCTAACTGAGATTCATCATATGAATAAGATCCAAATGCTGACACTATTATTGATACTCTGTTATGCTTGCAGATAGGAGCCTAGCTTAACTGTCCTCTGAGAGGCTCCACCCAGCAGAAAATGGAACGAGATTCAGAGACCCACAGTCAAACATTAGATGGAACATTAGTCTAATTGAAAAGTTGGGGAAGGACTGAGGGACCGAAAGAGGAAAAGGATTCGTTAGGGAGAGGAACAGAGTCAACTAACCTGGACCCTTGGGGAATCCCAGAGTCTGAATCAACAACCAAAAAACAAGCACAGACTAGACTTAGGCCCCTTGTACATATGTAGTATATAAGCAACTTAGTCTTCATGCGTGGGACCCCCAACAACAGGAGTGTGGATGCTCTATGAATCTATTGCCTTTCTAACTGTCTGTGTATCCAGTACCCCTGGATGGGCCATCTTGTCTGGTATCAGTAGGAGAAGATGTGCCCAGTCCTGAATCTACTTGATGTTCTGGGATGTGTGTGTGTGTGTGTGTGTGTGTGTGTGTGTGTGTGTGTGTGTGTGTGTGTGTATGTGTGTGTGTGTGTGTGTGTGTGTGTGTTCATAAGTAGATGGGCTACTCCTTCTCCTTCTTGAAAAAGAAGTAGATAGAGGAATCGGGGGAGGTTCTGTATTAGGGGATACTAGGGGAAAGAGGGCTGATATTGGGAGGTAAAGTGAATAAATAAATAAAATTTTAAAATGGGGTACAGAACTAAACAGAGAAGTCTCAACAGAAAAATATGTAATGTCCAAGAATCATTTAAAGAAATGTTCAATGTCTTTATTTATCAAGGAAATGCATATCAAAACCACTCTGAGATTCCATCTTAAACCCATCAAATTGGCTAAGATAAAAATCTCATGTGACAGCACATGCTGGCAAGGATGCAGAGCCAGGGGAACACTCCTCATTGCTAATGGCAATGTAAACTTGAACAACCTCTTTGGAAATCAATTTGCTGGTTTCTCAAAAATTTGGGAATAATTCTACCTCAGGGCCCAGCTATACAACTACTGAGCATATACCCAAAAGATGCTCCAGCATCACACAAAGACACTTGCTCAACTATGTTCATAGCGGATTTATTCATAACTGCCAGAAACTAGAAACAACCTAGATGTCCCTCAATTGAAGAATGGATTGAAAAAAATGTGGTGCATTTAGACAATGGAAGACTATTCAGCTTTTAAAAACAAAGACATCATGAAATGTGCAGGCAGATAGATGGAACTAAGTGAGGTAATCCAAACTCAGAAAGACAGGTATGGTAGGTACTCACCTAGAAGTGGGTGTTAGCCAAGAAATGCAGGATAACCAGATTATAATCCACACACTCAAAAAAACTGGATAATAAGGAGACCCCAATGGAGAATGTGTGAATTTCACACAGAAGGGGAGACAAAATAGTCATTGGTGGTGGATGGAGAGAAGGAACTGACTGAGAGAGCTAAGGGAAGAAACAGTGATGGGGATCAGATGTGGGGAGTGCACAGAGAGGGCTGGGGGTGAGAAAGAAAATCAACAGGAGCATCACTGGGGCTAGCTGGAGAACTGGGAGGATGCAGAGGTCTCTGCAAGTCTATGGGGGTAACCCTAGCTGAGATTCCTAACAGCAGGGAATACGGTGATTGAAGTGGACACCTCCAGTAGCCAGGTAGAACTTCTAGTGGAGGAAGGGGGACATCAACCCACCTACAAAAACCTTCAACACAGAATTTGTTCTGCTTACAAGGTGTGCAGGGATAAAGATGTCACACGGAGAGAATGGTCAGCCAATGACTGCCCCAATTTGAGAATCATCTTATCTGAGAGAGACAACTGCGGACACCCTTAGTGATACACTGCTATACTTGCAGACAGGTAAGTATAGTAACTGTGTTCTGAGAAGCTTCGTCCAACAGCTGATAAATACAGAGACCCACAGCCATACATCAAGCAGGGCTTACAGGGTCGTGTGGAAGAGTTGGGGACAGAAGTGAGTTAGTTGGAGGGGTCAAAGACATCACAAGAAGACTTACAGAGTCAACTAACCTGGGCCAGTGAAGGCTCACAGAGACTGATCCATCAACCAAAGAACATGAAGGAGCTGGACCTAGACCATCTACAGATTCATATTAAAATCATGGATTAAAGCTGCTAATGAACAGCTTGATCCTCATGTGGGCTTCCTAATAATTGATGTTGGTGCTGTCTCTGACTCTGTTGCCTGTCTTTGGATCTCTTATCTCTAACTGGACATCATGATTGGGCCTCAATGTGAGATGCTGTGCTTAATTTTACTGGGACTAGAGTGATACACATGAGGGCATAATAGAGGGAATTGTAAGGGTCAGACTGGGAGGCAAGGAGGGAGAGGGGACTTTTAATGGTCAAATATCAAGCAAATGCTTGTTTTGTTGACATGTTCTGATGTCAACCATTTTAAATGTCTGTGGAAAGTACATTAGTCAACCTAGTCTCTTTTCTTGTTTGTCACCAGGAGGATAGCTGATACTTACCAACTCATAGGGTATTCCAGAACTGATGTTCAGAGAAAGACCAGCATTCAATATCATCTTAATTCTGTTTCCTGTTGCTGTGAAGTAACTTAAGGGAGAGGGGATATATTTGGGTCACAATTTCAGTTTATACTTCATCACTGAATGGAATTCAAGGCTCAAGAAATTCAACCTCTACACAAATTATTTCCAGCTTAAAGAGTGGAGAACATTGGAGTTATGGATGCACACTAGTTCTTAACCAGATCTTACCTTTTAATTACTCCAGAGTCCAGCCCATGAATGGTACTGCCCTCATTTTGGGTTGTCATCTCCAGCTCATTCAACTAAGAATTAAAATTTCAATCCTTCTGTCCTGATGGGTAGGCTCCCCTACACATTGGCTGACACACCTTCTGTGTTGAGATGGACTGTGTCTGTCTTCTGTGGGCTGTAAACCAAAATAAATCCTTTCTTTCCTAAGTTGCCCTTTTCACAGTGTTCTGTCAAAGCAATCAGAAAGATACTAAGAGATCAGAAAAGTCATGGAACAGCCAACATTTTAGTCTTATTATTGTCTTTTGAAAGATTATGTTTTACACTACTATGAAATGTGGAGAGATTTTTAGAAGTAATTACTACTGTCATATGAATACAAACTGAATAGAAGATAAGAAGGAGTTTGATAGGCACTGGAGGGAATCCGAATTCCTAGGAACTTTAAGCCTCTTGTCAAATTATATTCAGGTTAAAGAGTGGAAGGCAGTGAGTTATGCATGCAACCTGAAGAAGTTTCTACCTACATGGCAAGGGGGAGGTTTATTGACTTTTATAATTTTTATTTTCTACATATATAAAAAGTTAAGATGTTAAATGCTTCATTTATTTATTTAATAAGCACTCAGAATAAAATAATCCACAATACTTTTTTTCATATTTAGAATACAATATTTAGGAGGAATAATGAATAGATAAGCAGAAAAGTCAACTGGGTAAAACAAAGAGAAAAAATACAAAAGAAATATGAGCTTCATCAAAACAAAATATTATAATTTGAGTAATTACTAGACATATACATTTAATGTCCAATAACAGTAGTTCTTATTCCAAAAACTGATCTTATAGGATATACTGTGAAAAAAATCAAAATTGAGTAACCTACACAAAAACTAAACTGTATTTAGCATTCGAATTTTAAATTATTCATAAACAGGTGTAATTAAACTTTATTTGGTAGAATCTCTTTAAAATAACTAAAATAGGTATTTAGGAACATTTATATTTCTAAAGTATTTCAATTCTGTTTATTAAAGCAACAAAACTGTATACTTGAAATATAAAAAAATATATGAGTACCATCTAGTGGTAAAACAGAGGGCAAGCAGCAAGCCACAATCTAAAGAAGCAGGTCAGGGAAGCAAGCAGCCCATGTAAGATTATGATATAGAATAAAGCTACAGTAAGAGCTAATAAATATTAGAAAAGAGCTCATGTCTACATTACAGCAAGTATTGGCAATTAACCCCTGACCTATAACAAAGGGACAGTGTACTTCAACCAAAACTCTGCCTCTGGCTGCATTCCTGTGTAATGAGCACATAATAATAAAGGCATAGCTGAATTCTCGAACTTCAGTCATTCAACGATTAAGAATTTAACTCTTCATATTGAATAGAGCGAAATGAGAATGCTAGACAATGGTGACAAGGACTGGAGTAGAAGAGCTGTAATATCCTCAGACACATTTTATAGATGCCATTGTAACAGACTTTTCAGAAAGCACAGAAGAAATTATTATAGATATAAAATTTTATTTTGGAAGATATTGTTTCAGTTATCTTAAAAGTGCATGTGAGAACTAAAGCCTGACCCAGATTCTTTGCTCAGTAAGAAGAGATGAAAGCAATAATTCACACTGAAAATTCTTTATGTACAGAATTCAAGTTTAGCATATAAGATGTAATTTCTCAAAACATATATTGATGGTTTATATTGTTTGAAAGTTGAATTTTCCTAAGAAAATAACAAAAATGAATATCCTAATGTAGTTTATAAAATGCAAAACTACATTTAAAAAATCAAAATGAGCAGGACCTAAACACAAAGAGATCTATTTAGTTATTATAACTAAACAGAAATAATATGTAGATAATCATAAGGCAAGGAGAAGGATTCAGTTGAGAGAGGTTCAGAATAGACACTGTAAAAAAATATCTATACAAACATGAACATGACTGATACCTGGGCCTCAGTGGTTTAGAGTGCTTCCTGCACTTCCAGAGAAGACTTCTCTTCCAGAGAACCTGAGTTCAGTTCACAGAACCTATGTCAACTTACACTGCCTGTAACTCCAGTTTAGGATATGAGATTCCTTCTTCTGCCCTACTTCAGATTCCTGCATTCAGGTACTATAAATTCATACACACATGAGCATGCACAAATACAAGAGTAAAAAAAAAAAAAAAAAAGCTTAAAATGTCAATGGATTGCTATCACAATTCATTGTCTAGCTTTGTTTTATCAGTTTGTTTTGTGATTTTGAATTTGCATGTGGATTTCTTTTCAGGGAATAGTACCATGATATAGAAAATGGAGGATCTTACTGTTGCTTTCTGTTGACACTCATAGACTTTTGCCATAAATGTAACTGCACAATCCTAATTCAACATAATGTTAATCTATAAGAAACTAGGATCCCTATATGTGCAGGTAGTCTTTAAGACTGGTATCCAAAAAAAAAAAAAAAAAAGATTGGTATTCAGCATTGCCAATCCTATTTGTGTACTCTGCTACACTATTTATTCTTAAATGAGATATAACTCTAAACTCTATTGTTTGTTTAGGTGAAGAAAACAGCATTTTATGTGAATTTATTTATACATACTTGTACTCATGCAAACTCTTCTTGCCATACCTAATAAATCCATATCATTGCTCACCACTAGAACTTCATCATCAGACTTAGGAATTGCCATTGATTGAGCTTCCAATCCTAAACAGACCAGAAAACAGCCAGGAATTTGCAAGTGTGAGGGAAGAAATGGAAATAGACGAGGGAGAAAAAGGGGGCTGTAATGAAATTTTAATTTTTAAAATTTAAACATTGGAAACTTTATTTTACTTCTCATGTCTGTATTTAGTCTTGGATGCTGAGCTAAAATTCCAACCAAAAGTATGTCCTCTGCTTGTCAGTCATTGTCTTGGCTAGGTGGCTGGACTATTTGTCCATGCAATTTGCAGAAACATTTCTCACTGCTATTTTTGCATTGGGATCTCTAACTTTCTCAAATATGACAATTATTCAGTTTAATTTAGATTGTTTAAACATAAGGGGGCCAACAAGTGTTCTCATTTGGTTCTTGGGCCTTCTAAAAGAACAACACTAGAATATACTGGCTTCACCCATTTTGATTTCTATTTTTCTAAAATAATCTTTGTTGTTGGAGAATTTCACGCATGCATAAAATGTGTTATGTTCAACTTTATACCTCCCCTGGCTCTTCTCCAATTCCTGTTTCCCACAGCGCCGAACCCACACAATGCTGCTTTTGTACTCGTAGGTGTAGGACACTCTATTAGGTCACGGTTATCTTCCAGACTGAAGCTGACTCTCCTCTCCTTCCAGGCCCCATCAATTGCCAGTTGTTTCTCAGCTAGGGGTAGGACTTCAGAATTTCTGCCTTCATTCATGCTGGTATCCTAGCAATTTTAATCTTGTAAAAAGGCTGAGCCTACAGTCCTGTCACATTTAAATTGCCTTGTCCTGTCCAGCAAACATCATTTTGACCTTAAATCACCACTACTTCTGGCTTTTGCTCTATTTCTCCCTCTTTCTGTTGACTTCTATGTCATTGGACTGAGGAATGTGATACAGATGTCCTAGTTAGAGTTGAGTCCTCCATAGACACTTATTCTCTGCATGTTATCCAGGTGTGGATATGCTGCAAAAAGGAGTTTCTTGATGAGACGTGAGAGGTGGACTAATCTATGAATGGAAAGATAAGGACTTAAAGGGCAGTTTATTGTTTCCATATAGGTGAACAGTAACAGTTGGATTGCTCTTGGGGCCTCTAACCTAGGCATCTATATGTACTTGGCCCAGGTAACAACACCAGGCATAGGTTTCATCATGTAGAACTGGCTTTAAATATAATTTGAAAGTGGCTTGTTACTCATGAACACTTTTGTTTCTCTTGCATTAGTGGAAATGCATTAATAGGATGCATCATTATAACCTACAAGTTTCAAAACTCAGTGACACATTTGACGACTACTATATCACTAAGGAGCATGCACAGAAAATTCCCTACCTATAAAACCTAGCCATTAAGCATAAACATTACTAGTTGTCCCTGCTTGATTTTTCAGTGTCATTGACTTAATAATTTCATGTCTTTAGCAATCTAGAGCAATGACAATAGCCTGTAATATTTGAAAGTATCTATGTGACCTTACTGATCAACATCTTAAAGAAAGGTAACTCATACCTGGGTATGAGGCTTTTACATCACAGCTTCTGTTCTCTGAAACAGTCACTATTCCCCACTACAGGAGAATTCAATTCAAACTCCTTTTATATGTGCATATGTGTATGTGTATATGTGTTTAAACTTCTTAGTAATTCTTTAAGCATTTTTACTACTCTGAAAAGAAATGCTTGCTATTTATAAATAGCATTTTCTCATTTTCTTTTAAATTAGCTTAATTTACTATGTATTGATTTAATGCACGTCCTTACCCTTTGAGAGGTGTCTTTAAAACTAAAGCAAATGATCAAATGCAAAAGGATTAAAACATTGATTGTGGAAAAACTCTGTTAACTTAAGTCGAAGACTACTATTATCTGGATAGCTTTCTGGGGCATGGAACTATATGGAGAACTCCCTTTATTGGTAAGGCTTCTGTACCTCTGATCTTGTCTGGGGAGTTCAAAAACCCCCAGACCTCTACTACAGAATGTCACATAACCTTAGTTAAGATTACAGATTCAACTAACTTTTTAAAATTTAAATTTACTTTTACTTATTCAATTTACATCCTGTTCGCTGCCCCCCTTATAGCCACCCCTACCCACAATCCTTCCCCCATCCCCACTCTCCTTCTCTTCTGAGTGGGTGCCCTCCCTCTTACCCCACCTTGGTACTTTAAGTCTCTGTAGTGCTAGGTACTTCCTTCCCCAATGTCACCAGACAAGGTAGCCCCGCTAGAAAAACATACCCCACATACAGGCAACAGTTTTGGGATAGCTCCAGCTCCAGTTGCTCAGGACTCACTTGAAGACCAAATCGTACATCTACTACATATGTCTTGGGAGTCCTAGGCCCAGCCAGTGGATGTTTTTTGGTTGGTAGTTCAGACTCTGAGAATCCCAAGGGTTCAGGTTAGTTGACTCTGTTGGTCTTCCTGTGGAATTCCTGACCCCTTCACGACCCCACAATCCTTCCTCCTATTCTTCCATAAGAGTCCCCAAGCTCCACCCACTGTTTGGCTATGGGTATTTGTGTCTGTCTGAGTCAGCTTCTGGGTGGAGTCTCTCAGAGGACAACATGCTCCTGTCTGTAATCATCACAGAGTGTCATTAGTAGTGTCAGGGGTTGGTGCTTGTCCATGGGATGGGTCTCAAGTTGGGCTGGTTATTGTTTGGTAATTCCTTCAGACACTGCTCCATCACCTGTGCCTGCATTTCTTGTAGACAGGATAAATTTTGGGTTGAAAGTTTTGTGGGTGGGTTGGTGTCTCTAATGCTCCACTGTGGTTCCTACTTGGCTACAGGAAGTGGCCTCTTCAGGTTCCATATCCCCAATGTTGTGAGTCACATAAGAGCCCATTCAGCTAACATCTGCGATTCCTGAAATGCTTCTCCATGCTAATGAGGCATTTCAGCACCATAAGCCTTCAGCCAATGACCTTCTTTTTCTGAGTATTTCTTCCTTCATTCTGGAGGTATATATATATATTTTTTTTTCCTGGATTTACCCCAAATAAAGGATCATTTCAGAGAGTTGCTTCATTAAAGATTGCCTCCAGGAAGACCTTCCCTTAAAAGAGAGGTGGTCAAGACTCCCAAAAAGATTTTTCTCCTGCCCCTGCAGTACTCAGTACTCTTTCCCAATCAGAACAGATCCACTTGTTCCAGGCTCTGTCTTCCCCTTTATGCCTGGCATGCAGATGCCTTGAGGGGAAAGGTGGACTGCAGATGGTTCCCGACTTCCTTTCCTAGAGGCATACCTATAGCACCTGGGTACCCAGAGAGGAAGGTTCGGAACCATGTCATTTGTCCCAGAACTTGCTGTTTCCCCTTCTGGTCCAGCATGTAGCAGCATCTGACACCCCTCTGGACTCTCTGTTCAGGAGTTTGCCCTGCTGTCTCCAGGTTGTCTTGCCTTCTGTGCCTGGACACCCCTGGCAGTGTGGCTGACCACACCATGACAATTGATAAGAATCAACCACTCCTCTCAAATTTTCCTGTGTTTGTCATGTCAAAAACCTAATGAATTATGAAATGGATATATGAACAGTTAGATAATAGATCAGTTATTAGAATTATAAATGTATGTTTTATTGATAGATGAGACATAGACAATATATGTGCATAAAGTTGTCTAGTTTTTGAAAAGATAGCATAGATTCTCTTCTCTTCAGTTTGTTCTCTAGATAGTATAGATGCTCAACTGATGAGAAGGCGACTACTTACATTGAATGAGGAAAAATATTCTCTATTTACTCCACAGATTCAGATGCCAGCCACTCTAAGAATTACTAATACCAACATGGTTCATTTAGCTAGTAAAGATGACACTTGAAATGAACTATTATATTTTCCTGCATTTTCACTACTATAGAAGAAAATATCCCAGAATTAATATTCTTCCCATTTCTCATTATTTGATTTCCTTCATGAATGTTGTGAGATGCTGCTATATATCCCAAATTTATCCTTTCAAATTTCTCTTGGTAAAAATGATCTTCATGAACTGACTGCACAATGTCTACAGCTTTTAGGCCACTGAAGAATAAGATATTTGTTGTTGTTCCCTAAATACATACTTTAAGAAGCTGAGTGATTCTATGAAGTTTCCTTTCCCCTGTCAGATATCTAGAATAAACTGCACTGTAAACATTGTGAGCAATGTTTTCCACAAAACTGACTTTACTTCTAAGGCAGACTGTGTGCTCAGAAGGGAAAAAAAGAAAAGGATTCTTAAAATTAATTTTACAAAGGAATTACTAGAATGCACTGATGATATTTAATGCTAAATGCCAGGCTTCTGGCAGGACGAAATGGTGAACTACTCTGACATTTATGAATATAATGGGAATCCACACTAATGCTTTGCACATTACTGCCTACCTGTTTGCACTGACACACTTACCCTAAATTTAACCTTCAATCACACATTACATGTATATTTTTGTCACTTGTGTTTAAAGAGACTGGAGTGTTTATGTTTGTGAGTGTTTGTATATGTGTGTATGAGTGTACATGAAATTTTGTGTCAAACCACTTTAAGTGATTCATAAAAAAAGATTGTGAGAATTGTATAGTCAAATTGGAATGCCTTGAATAATACAAGACACAGGAGAGTAAAGTTGATGACAGATTATATGTGACCACCATGAGAGAGGTGACATTGGGGAGGGGAATAACTGTTCAGTGTGTCTGGAGGGGTCCAGTGACTGGTATGTAAAGTGAATAAATAAATTAATTAATGGGCAAAAAGAAAATATGACATTATTTTGTGCATAAGGACCAAAAATTACTGAAAGCTTGGAATAATAACAATGGTATTTGTTGGTTTAGTAATTTCTAGATGAAGAGAATTAAAAGAAGAAAATATTTCACTAAAAGAATAATTTGAAAAGCATATGTGCCACTTGAAGATGATAAAATATGGAAGTAAAATACAGTGTATGTATCCTCATGTATGCATGAAGAAAAATGACAAAATGATAGGACAGCTGTAAATGTTCTATGAATGTCTGCCATTCATACATGTAAAGAAATTCTTAGAAGAGAGCAAAGAGCCGTGCTTGCTACACCAGGAGCTGAGAGATATTGATTGGCTATAACAGTTTTCTGTTTTGTACAATATATATATTTTTTTAAATCTAAAGGATTTGGGAGTTACTTTTCTATTGCTATAATACAACATCATAACCACAAGCAGCTTATAGGAAGAAGATTTTATTTTGGCTTGCAGCTATAAAGAGGACTTCTATAATGATGAAAAAGGCATGGTAACTCCATGGTGTTGGCACAGAGACAGGCAGGGGATCAGTGGAACAGAACTGAGGACCCAGAAGTGAACCCACACATCTACAGTCACTTGATCTCTGACAAAGGAGATAAAACCATCCAGTGGAAAAAGACAGAATTTTCAACAAATAGTGCTGGTTCAACTGGCAGTCTACATGTAGAAGATTGCAAATTGATCCATTCCTATTCCCCTGTATAAAGCTCAAGTCCAAGTGGATCAAGGACCTCCACATAAAACCAGATACACTGAATCTAATAGAAGAGAAAGTGGGGAAAACTCTCGAACACCTGGGTACGGGGAAAAGTTCCTGAACAGAACACCAGTGGCTTATGCTCTAAGATCAAGAATCGACAAATGGGACCTCATAAAATTGCAAAGCTTCTGTAAGACAAAGGACACGGTCAATAGGACAAAATGGCAATGAAGAAATTAGGAAAAGTTCTTTACCAATCCTACATCAGATAGAGGGCTAATATCCAATATATACAAAGAACTCAAGAAGTTACACTCCAGAGAACCAAATAACATAAATATGGCTGCTATGAACATAGTGGAGCATGTGTCCTTATTACATGTTGGAGCATCTTCTGGGTATATGCCCAGTAGTGGTATAGCTGGGTCCTCAGTTAGTATTATGTTCAATTTTCTGAGAGTCCACCAAAATGAGGGTCCCCACCAAATGGGGAACAGAGCTAAACAGAGAATTCTCAACTGAGGAAAATCGAAGGGCTGAGAAGCACCTAAAGAAATGTTCAACATCCTTAGTCATTAGGGAAATGCAAATCAAAATAACCCTGAGATTCCACCTCACACCAGTCAGAATGGCTAAGATCAAAAACTCAGGTGACAGCAGGTGCTGGCGAGGATGTAGAGAAAGAGGAACCCTCCTCCATTGCCGGTGGGATTGCAAGCTGGTACAACCACTCTGGAAATCAGTTTGGCAGACCCTCAGAAAAATGGACATAATACTACCTGAGGAGCCAGCTATACCACTCCTGGGCACATATCCAGAAGATGTTCTAACATGTAATAAAGACACATGCTCCACTATGTTCATAGCAGCCATATTTATAATAGCCAGAAGCTGGAAACAAACCCAGATGTCCCTCATCAGAGGAATGGATACAGAAAATGTGGTACATCTACACAATGGAATACTATTCAGCTATTAAAAATAATGACTTCATGAAATTCACAGGCAAATGGATGGAACTTGAAAATATCATGCTGAGCGAGGTAACTCAGTCACAAAAGAACAAACACAGTATGTACTCACTGATAAGTGGATATTAGCCCAAAAGTTCAGAACACCCATGATTCAATTCACAGCAACAGTTGTACTGAGCTTGGAGTCCCAGATGGAGGAGTTGGAGAAGGGACTGAAGGAGCTAAGGGAGTTTGCAGCCCCATGGGGATGGAACAACAGTGCCAACTGATCAGGTCCCCTGGTGCTCCCAGAGACTGGACCACCAACCAAAGAATGAATATGGAGGGAACCCTGGTCCTGGCCACATATGTGGTAGAGGAGGGCCTTGTTGACCATCAGTGGGAGGAGAGGCCCTTGAGCCTAAGAGTGTTAAATGTTCCAGTATAGGGTAATGCCAGGGAGGGAAGATGAGAATGGTTTGGTGGGTGGGGGTATACCCTCATAGATGCTGGGGGAGGGGGATGGGATAGGGGATTTTCAAAGGGGAGACCTGGAAAGGGGAAAACATTTGAAAGCAAATAAAGTATCAAAAATAAAAACAAATAATATAAAAATAATAAATAGATAAATAAATACTTTGTGTACTCAATTTAAAAACAAAAACTTTTATAGGAAAAAAAATAATGAAGGCATGTCAGCAATTAGCTCCAAAAGGAAGCTGTCCAATCACATTTCATCAAACAAACGTACATACATACAAACAAACAACAACAGCAACAGAGAGGTAAACTGGAAGTGGGTCAAGGGTATAAATTCAGAAAGGCTGCTCCTTGTGACTTCTTTCTCTAGCAGAGCTCCAACCCATTTGTTCATTTTTTCTCCATAGACACATGGGAATCTCATATCACGACATGCATTTTGTTCCATTTAAAAGTTGTTATAGTCTTCAATAGTCACAGTAACGTTGAACAATTCCAAGTGTTTTCTGAGATTCAAGGCAATATCTCAATTGTAACCCTCTACAAAAATGAACCACAGACCACATACTTCTGATATTCATTGTTGCAAACTAGGCATTCTCATTCCATAGCAGAGGAATGATCCATACTAAGGAAATCAAAACAAGACCAGAAAATAATAGGTCAAACATCCAATTTTGTAGCTCATGCCTACTATCTAGTATTTAGATGTAGATAGTGTAGGGGAACGCTTCCCCTCAAGGTTTGCTACCTGAAACTTACATCTCTCTCTCTCTTTGGGTGATTCCACCTTCTGTATACAGATGTCTTATGGTTCTAGCATTTTGAAAATCTCAAGGTCTCCACTGCATCCAGTCTTCATGGTTTCAATGGGCTATATCAGCCTTGCAATGATTCGAGTCCTGCTTCACAATGTCTGGCTTAAGGAACTCCTAAAATTGGAGAAGAAGAATTCAAAAACCTCCTATTCTTATATGATTGTCAGTAATATGTAGAGAATACTGTCAAGTTCAGCTGCCAGCAGCAAAAATATGTAAGCTGAACCAATAGCTTTCTAAGATCAAGCAATGCCCTAGACTCTATTTCATAAATTGCAGTCTTTACAGTGGAACACAGTCTTATTACCTCTGCTGATGACAATTTCTTTAAATATTAATCTTTCAATATGTATCTTAGCTGTGGTGTTAACATTTGTTAAGTTAGTTTTTGATGCTCTGACTTAAAATACTTTTACCAAAAGAAATTGTTCATTTTCCATTTTTCCCCATCTTTTACATTCTGAATGAGAAAGTATAAAAGTATTCAGTAATAATCTACCATCAACTCAATATTATGCTCTCTTAACATTTTTTTCAGCCAAAAATATTAGTCTATTATTTTTAAATTTAGTGTCACATGTATTCTCAGGACATGGGCAGAAAACAGCCAGAATTCTTTTGTGTCCAAACACCTCATGAATGATTTCTAGCCTAGTTGCTAATGGATTCTTGTTTTATTCTGAAACCTTATGAATCAGAGCTGGGTCTCCACAATTGGTAATATCCTCAGAACTACTATTTTTCAGGCTTCTGTGATAGCTCATTATACTCTACGTGCAACCTTCAGATATCTGTCTACTTCAAAGTTTCAAAGTCATCCACAGTTTTCAAAAACAAAACAAACAAAGAAACAAACAGAAAAAGAAACAAAACATGGTCAGGTTCTTTATTGCAACTTACCCTCGCTAACAACTTCTGTGTCAGTTAAATTTGATGCTTCAATTTAAAAGATTACCAAGAGAAATTTATGAATGAAAGAGTTTATTTTTGCTTAGGACTCCAGAACAGGAGTTCGTAATAGTTAGGGAAACATAATAATAGCTGAAAGAAGATATCCGATCACATTTCAACACACCAGAAGTGGTCTGAGGCTATCAGCTCTCAATATCTACCTGCCTCCCCCTTCCCTTTATGACTAGGTCCTTCAACAAGTATCTATTACCTAAAAGTTCCATCCTTTCTGACACTGAGGTGGCAACCAAAAACCAAATGTTCAAACACATAAACTTAAGGGAGACTCATTGCAGTCCAACATCTGATAATCATCAAAGGATGACATCTGTGTGTGTGGTGGAAGCTTGAGCTCACAGTATGCAGCTAAAACAAAAAGCAACAATACAGAAAAATAAAGTGATGTTTGTTTTATAGACAGACTTGACATGTGACGGCATCTAGGAAATTAAATTATCTTCCAAGGATGCGATGCAAGCATTTTCTAGATAGAAATAAGAAAATATTTATATCTTTCAGAATTTTTCACATATTTCTGTGACAGGATGGACAATGTTCTAAACTCATGCCAAAGGCAGCTGTATCTTTATTCTTAAGAACTATATTTAATCTTCTATGACAAAATGTTGTCACAGTTTGAATAAACTAAATGACTTGAGGTGAATGAAGTGACCACATATTATTCATTGAGTCTCAAGACTCTGTAATTTATTTCAGCTCTCTTTTACAAAGCAGTGACAAATAAATCCCCATCTTTGTTTGTTTGTTTGTTTGTTTGTCTGTTTTGAAAAATACCTTATTGCATGTTCCAGATACTGGGGACATGATCACGGGATGTGATGTCCTGCAGAGTTTTGTAAAAACTAGAGTACTACGTTTCCCTCCAGCCGACAGAAAAAGGCAGACCAGCTGCTGCTTTCATTTCAGCATGTTTTTCATCTCTAGTCTGCATTATTTATACAACAGGACACTAATAGAATTTTCATGTCAATTTTGCTGTATTGACTTTTAATTCCCCAGTGCGGAAAATGAATATATTTGAGTCAGTTCATTTCACAAGTTACTTCAGGAGTATGATTTTGTTACAAGACTGTGGTCAGTACTATGTATCCATAATGTTAGTACAAGCAGCCTGTGTTTATATGTTTGAATTAAACCATTGTGAACCATGTATAAAGTACCTCAAGAGAGATGTTTGGTTTAAGTAGTTAGTTGGTATGCATAGAATACAGACCACTAAAAAGGATAACTGAAATTGTAGATATAATGAGTTTTTGATTAAATAATAAGCCATTATGATTGCAGGATGCCTAGAGGATGTTTCAGAACATATCTGGATTGCCAAACCATTGTACAACTTTATAACTAAGAAAAGGGCTCACCATGGAAAGGGTGGATGACAGGAAAAAACCAGAGTAAAGTCCATAGTGATTTGTAGAAAAACTGTCTCTATTCTCAGGGTCAAAATTGGGTTGATCTGATATCAGACCCAGAGAGTGTCAGCCTCAGAAATGAGCTCACATCCTTTAGGAGACAATTATTTCTAGAAGCATGTCAGGCAAATGTGACACTGTCTCTGAAGCCTGACCTTTTGTGTCAAGTTCTGATAAAGCAGCAAAATTACCATAAATTATCATTGAAATTTTTCCAAAAAGTATAAGGCATTCAGTGATATTTTTAGGTTTCATGAGTCTAAAAACCTTAGAAAATTATGCATTTCTGCAAGTGAATTTTTCTTGAATATTAAGAGTTTAATAATGCTATTCATGTGTTTGTGTGTGTGTGCATATGTTCATGTGTGTGTGTGTGTGTGTGTTCAAAGTTATAAGGCTATATTGATTAGCACAGACTGCCATAACAAGGTGCCAGAGGCTGGCTTTATTGCACAACAGAAATACATTTTTCCCCTCAACACCGAGTCCATAAATCCAGTATTATCCTGGCCACATGATAAGATTGTGGAGTGAGTGTACTCTTTCTGGCTTACAGATTTTGTTCATCTTCCTCACCTGACAGAGAGGGATATTTCTTTTGCTTTTATCCCTCTCTTAAATAAGCACTGTTGAAACAGAGCTTCATATTAGAGGCCAAGTTAAAATTAATCAATCCTTTGTTGACCTCCATCTTATAGTCAACTGAACAAATGGTAGAGAATCAGCATATGAATATGTAAGGGAGGTAAAAGTCCATATAAAACAGAATATGAAGTCTCATATATTTTGAAAATAGTTTTTAAAATTTGAAAATAATTATTTTATTTTATTTTGAACAGACAAGAATATAAGCAAAATTCTGCAGCCTTACACTGTAGTGATCAAAGGAATAATATATTTTTGACACATTATTTTATTCTAATGCTGATTTTACCAAAATCATTTAAAATATTAAATCATATATTTGTATAATCATAAATTTCACATAAAGGATGACTAAAAACTACAAGGAAGGAAAGTGAACAAACTGGCATAACTTCTTGAGAGTCTTTCTTATTTCTACATAAGGAGAGAGCCCATTAACATAATTAGGCTTGCCTCACTAAGGGTTTTGATCCTCTGGAACAGGGAATTCCAGTGTACCTGAGATTCCATGGTAGCTTGGATGAGTTACATGAATACCATTGCTGTAGCTCTCATGCAGTGCTTGTGGTAGTGACTTGGTTTGACCATTTGTGACCTCTTAATTGTGACTTGTTTATTCACTACAGAGTCCAATATCAAATTATAGTTTTCATTCCATATCTAAGCATGAAAAAAGTTGAGACTCCTTACTTGAGTCTTAACGTTAGAGATAAAATGTGCTGTTTGTATTTGTAAGAAAAATATACACAGTGTCGCATACTGATTAGTAAACACTGAAAAGCAATATTGCAAGGATGTTCATTTTTTCATCTTCTTTTTCATTTCTTAATTTATTATCTTTAATCTTTTTTCTACAGTCCAGTCATTATCCCCCTCCAGTTCTGCCCACTACTCCTCATCGCACTGCTCCTCCCTCGTCTCCAAGAGGATGTCCTCACGCCCCGAACCCCTCCACACCCCACCAGGCCTCCTCATTCCCTGGGACCTCAAGTCTCTCAAGGGTTACTTGCATCTTCTCTCACTGAGAAAGAAAGTTTATATCATTACCTAAGGTAATGAATTGAATTGGGACCCTTCAAACTTTGTTTGTAAATACATAATCTCCTTATAAGGCCACGGAAAGTATATCTTTATAGAGGCAATGAGTGATCATTGATATTGTTTCAATGTGTTCTTCATACCAAAAAGATACTGTTAGAGTAAGACACATTCTAATGTTCTTTGTACTTCATTTATGCCTGGAGGACTGTCAAGGGCAGGTCATGGAACAGGCGTCAGTAGAGAGAGCACTAGATGGACCTTGACCTTGGAATTACAGGATTCAAACCTCTGAAAACGAGCTAGAAGTCCACAGGGTAAATGATTCCATCTTCAATAGCTTTTTATGGCAGACTAATGCATTTTCTACAAAACAAAAAACATTGGGCAGTATACATTCAATTTCAAAACAAACATTAATTGATGGACAGGTATTATATACGTATATATGATAGAGCTGGTAATCAAATAGATACAAAAACAAGGAAATAAAGCTTTTTTCAGTAAAATTGTTAGCTCATTTTGGGAGAAAAACAAAAATAAACAAACAAACAAAAACAAAACAAAACAGAATTCGTGGAACAGAGTGACAGAAAGCACAGACAGGGAGTTGCATTCTCAAAAGCTACCAGAAGATGGTGGAAGAGGAGCAACCAACATTGAGAAACCAGTCAGAAGTATTTTGTGTTCTCAGTAACTACACCTTCCTTGTTCTGGTTGGCCACTTTTTAAATAAAAGAAATAATTTTAGTTTGAGTAAATCATAGTAAAATACCTTGCATTGTTCTCTATGATATTTCAAAATGAACAGAATTTATTTGGCCATAAATGGTAAGAAACACAGTGACATACATATTTTTCCTTTAAAAAATCAAATTTCGACACATATTCTGTTTAAATTTGCTAGCTTGTGCAGATAATTCTTCATATATGTTCATTTTCTCAAAAAACTAAAGGCCAGGATTAAATATAACTGAACTTATTATCTCCATGTAAAATACTATATTTGATATGTGAGTGCTTATAAATATCATTCCCATTTAACTGTCCAATGCTTGCTTTCTTTGTAATATTAATAACATAAATAAACAAAAGAAGTGTATCTATGAGCATTTCTAGTCTGTGATATATATATTTATATGATCAAGTGATGAATTGCAAGAAATGAAATAAAACATCCCTCTCTCTCATGAACTAATTGCCACATTCCACTGCTAAGTACCAAGTGCATTTTGAGTAAGACAGGATATTCATATATTGTGAGAAGGAATACATTATGCTTACATTTATAATATAATTTCAATCAGTGTGCTTTAGACATATAACCTATTGTTACATTTAACAATTATTTCAAGGTTTTTCTCTACTACCTGTCATATAAGGACATCCTCACTTCATTTCTGAAGTAGACATGTAGTCCTATTGTTGACATGAGGTCCTGTGGTGGAAATTTCACAACTCACTCTTGGACTTGATGCACTTTGTTTCTTGGTTGAGACTGAAGTATACCCACCCAATAAGTTATTACTTAGTAACTTGTCCAGACACTGCCTGGCTCCTAGGTTATACAGACTGCTTCTGATGCACATTTGCTTTTCATGAATTGGTCAAAGGTTTGTAGTATGACATCTTTACCTGCTTACCAGGCCTTTGAATCATTGGCTTCTTCTCTTAATTAGTAGGCACTAGGTTAACAATGTTTATATCATCAGCTCATTCTAATAATATGACTGCATACAGAAGTAGGTGTGTATACATGTGATATTGACAACAGTTAACCCTACAAACTTCTTGCTACCTCTGATTCTTTCCATAATAGACACATTTCTTAAATGTTTGGTACTCATCAGCATCTCAAATAGTCATCTTCTTCTACCTTTGACATTTTAGAAGAACTAAACTCTCTCCTAACTGGTGTCTGCAATTGATTTAATTCATATATAATGTCAGCTTTTGCTGAACAATGCAGATCTGTCTGCATGAACCAGGATTTGAAGATCTTCATGGATGGGGCAGACTACAGTCTAATGCTGCAGACAGCTTTACTTCAGTTTCAGTGTACATTCAGAGCAATGACCCAAGGAAGGTTGTTTGGCTTCAGAAAAACTTGGTAAGAAAAACATATAAATAAAGGTCAGCAAGTACATTCTAAATAATAATAGAGTGTCCTTTTTCCAGAACTTTCCAAAGACAGATCAATTTAAACAATACTGTCCACTTGTGTTATAAATTTTATCTGGGAAAGCTCAAAAGCAAGGCAGAAGGCCTTACCCAGATTTAGGGCACCTGACAGTAGCACTCAGCATATCCTTTCATCAGATTGGGTTCTGTAGCTATGTTCTCGCATTCAATAACTATAAACATGTCTTATAAGCTGAATGCAAATGTTTGTGACAGAGGGCATGAAATCATGTCTGTGAACAATCCAAGGATAAAAACACATCTAAGGAAAAAGGCCCTCTGCCTTCTTTTCCTGAGCATTTTTTAAAGTTCCAACAGGAATTGTTCACCAAGTGTCATTCTTGGACTGTGGAGTTTTATTGAAATTATCTGAGAAAGTAAGTATTTAAATTTTTAACTTCAGTGTATTTATTTATTAAACATAATAGTCACTGTAAAATTTTCATATATTTAGTTATCTCAATAAATTTAAACTCAGTTTTTTTTGCTTATTTTTTTTTATGAGATTTCACTGAAGTCAGTGATTTTATAAGATGGTTCATGTACCTTCTAACATTCGATTATTTTACCTATAGACCTGACTCTTTCTTGTAATCTACTATAATATATTGATAAGTGTGAAATGAATTTTTGTGTGTTTTGTATTTTATTTCTGATTTTTAATTTATCAGATAATTTGGGAAATTTCTACTTTTGATTGTGTGTGTGTGTGTGTGTGTGTGTGTGTGTGTGTGTGTGTGTGTTACAATTATGGACAGGAAAGGATATTATGATGTTTCAATATTGAAATAAATACTTCCTTATTAGAGATACTGACTATAACAATAAAGCTCTGAAAATGGTTTTTATTCCATCTGAACTGTAAGGAAAAAATCTGCACTCTAGTAATATGAAAGCTAATACCTGGAACAAAGATTATTGTTCAGATATAAGTTATTATTTTAGAGCTATCCAGGATCTCACTATGGCTTAATATGGTCTTTTCATAAAGGCCCTGTATTTGTTATTGTTTGGGAACTGTGGCCAAACATGTGATGCACCTGAAGAGTGGCAAGATCTATTGTCAAAAATGTTTGCACAGTTTCAGGTCATGGTTCTTTGACCTATGATCTTAGGCAGAGACTCATACTGAGGAGAGGATGAGTTTCTTGACTTCCTTGAAGACAGGACACACACAGAAAAAAAGGATGGGATGTCAGTAAAGACTTGGCTCAATTCTTTACTTTCTTCAACTAGACTTCATTCCTTATGGCATTGAAAATTTACAAAATTTTTAACTGAGGACTATTAACCCATGAGCTACTGGAATATATTACATATTAATTTTTTTTAAAAGGCCCAAAGGCTCCCAAGTTGGTGTTTTTAAGAATTAAATCAATTATAAATATGCTAACATAATCAGTGGATTAATCCATTGAAGGTTTCATTTTGGTAATAATATAGAGAGGTGCTAGCAGCAGTGGGAGTGGAAGAGCTTGGTCCTGTGGAGGCTTGATACCCCAGAGAAAGAGGATGCTAGAGGGGTGGGGCAGGAGTAGGTAGGTAGGTGGGTGAGCACTCTCTTAGAGGCAAATGTGAGGGAGATGGTGTGGGGGGTTCTTGGATGGGAGACCAAGAAGGGGATAACATTGGAAATGTAAGTAAACAAAATGAGGAAGAAAGAAAGAAAGAAAGAAAGAAAGAAAGAAAGAAAGAAAGAAAGAAAGAAAGAAAGGAAAAGAAAAGAAAATTGAAGATGTTGCATAAATGGAGAAAAATCAATCACTGGGAAGGATCTCTCCCCTCCCCCTCCCCGTCCCTCCCTCCCCCTCCCTCTTCCCTCCCCCTCCCCCTCCATCCCTCCCTC
>CM052716.1:17595145-17619944 GCA_028551405.1 Uromys caudimaculatus | reverse complement strand
ATAAGTAACTTAGTTGGCTTCATAGCATAGAAAGGAGATTGTCCTCCAAAAAGTATACTTTGAATCTAGCATATTTTCCATTTAATGTTAATATTGGAAGGTGATAAGATTTCAGTATTGTGGGATTCATTGCATGGAGTCTGAATATAAGGAAATTCATTGAGAAGGATTAATTGTAAAATGCAATTTGATAAGTATATCTGCCCCTAAGACCCCTCACACATGAAGATCGAATCCTAGATATACATGAAAATCCCTGGGAGTAACAAGTTCATAAAAGTGTACTAGTGGGATTTCATTTAATGATATGACTATAGAAAAACCTCTACCAGGTGAAGACCAAAGGAGGAAGGAAGTTTGTAACCTTAGCCTGAGCAATAACCAGTGCTAGAATATACTATTGAGGCAATTTCTGATGCTTCAACCATGTGAAATGAATTTCCCTGTTTATAAAGAATACTATGCACAATAATATGCTGTAGAGTCCTTATTTGCATAATTCCACTGTTATGCAAATACGTCGATTTTCTTCTGTTTGCTAGTATCTGTTCAAAGTCTCCAATTTGGCTTGAAATAAGTTTACTGGCAGTATAGAGCTCTCTTATCAAAAGTTTGTTATTTGTCTTCTCACTTTGTCTTACTTAATTATTCTCCTTTTATCTTGCTTATTTGGAAATTATATAGTTTAGTTCTGTCCACTTAATAGTTACTATTAAATTAGTGTAACAGAGCTGTTAATGTATCATTTATCAATGTGGATAAATAATTATCATAACACAGTGGCCACAATTACTCAAATGTTGATTTCTAAAAGTTGAGTTCAAAAGTGAACATTTACTATACAGAATGACTTGAAAACATGTTATGTTAGTATCATATAATTTTAATGTCATTAAAAACTTTAAGACACAGGCTATGATGGGGAAAGGAGAAAAATGTGAAGTGATTTAACTGGGCAGCTGAAAGGCATGAAGGTGAGATAAATAACACTAAGGATGTATAGCAAAGCCATAAGGAAAGATATTACTCTAGAAGCTTGCTGAAAAGTACACACACACACACATACACATGTAGACACATACACACACACAAAAACACACATGTAGACAAACGCACACAGACAAACACACACACACATACACATGTAGACACGCACACACACACAAAAACACACATGTAGACACACACACACACACATACACATGTAGACACATACACACATACAAAAACACACACACAGACAAACACACACAGACAAACACACACACACATACACATGTAGACACATACACACACACAAAAACACACATGTAGACACACACACACACACACACACACACACACACACACACAGTGCAGAAATGCTAGTACCAGGCAATAGAAACTTCCGTTTTAAGTGTGAGTCAGGGGCAAGTGTGTTAAATATCAGAGTCATGAAAGCAAGGATACAGGCTTTTAATGATGTGGAACGTTCTGATATTTACTTTAGGCTTTAGGTAAACAAATCAAACTCAATTTTAGATTAACCTCTAAAGTAGCATTATGGATTTACTGATCATAACTAACAAAACCTGACAAAATGCAGCCGCAGAATAAAGAACTTTACAATGTCCTTCCAACTAAAGCTCTGAGAGTTACTGGCTTAGTTTTCAGTACCACTTCTGGCAGGAATATAAAAAGTCCTCTAAGTCATACTGTGATGACAAGGGAAGGAACTCGTGAGTAGAAAGTGGCCTGCTGGTAATCAAGCATCTTAGATACTTTCTGCTTCTGCACTGGGGCAAGGAGTTAAAGGGAGCTGATTCTCTAAACATGCATCCCCATTGTTTAACCACTGAGATTTCTCAGCAGTGGAGGCTTTCTGATTCTCTTTTGATTGTTGAGGTGATTCTGGTATGTCCCCCTTTTGAGGTTTGCTATAACACATATTTTCATTTTTCTCTATTTATTTATTCAAATTACATCTCAATTGCAGCTGCCCCTTTCCTCCAGCACCACACGGAAGCAGTTACTCCTTTACCCCCTCACCTTCTCCTCCCAGAAGGGGAGACCCTGCTTCCCAGATACCAACCCACCCTGGCACATGAAGTCACTCCAGGATCCCCCACATCCCATCCAACTGAGGCCAAACAAGGCAACCCAGTCAGTGGAAAAGGATCCTCAGGCAGGTAAGAGATTCAGGGACCAATTCCAAGCCAGTTGTTGCGGGACCACATCAAGACCAACATGCGTATCTGCGACATATTGCAGGGTGGGCCTAGGTCCACTCCATGAATGCTCTTTAGTTGGTGGTTCAGTCTTTGGGATCCCTCAAGGGTTTAGGTTAGTTGACTCTGTTGGTCTTCTTATGGAGTCTCTATTCCCTTGGGTCCCTCAATCTTTACCCCAAATATTCCACAATAATCTAGCTCCATACAGTGTCTGAATGTTGGGCTTAGCGTCTGTTTCAGTCAGCTGCTCGGTAGAGTTATGCTAGAGACGAGTTATGCTAGATCCCCACTGGCACACATAACAGACTATCATTAGTAGTTTCAGGGATTGGTGCTTGACCATGGGAATGGATCTCAAGTTGGGAAAGTCATTGGTTAGCCTCAGTCTCTACTCCATCTTTGTCCCAGGACAAATCTTAGGTCAAAAATTGTGTGGGTGGGTTGGTGTTCTCATACCTCCACTGGGGAGGCCTGCCTGGCTACAAGGGGTGGCCACTTCAGGATCCATATCCCCATTGCTAGAAGTCTCAGCTAGAGTCACCCCCATAGACTACTGGGCGCCTCCTCCATCTCAGCTCTCTAGCACATACTAGATATACCCACCACTGCCAATTTCCATTCCATCTCCAGGCACTCTTTTCCTGGCTCACTCAACATCTGAACCCCTGACCTGTTCCCCTCCCTATCCCCTCTCCTGATAGTTCCCTTCCTCCATCTGCCTCTGATGATTACTTTATTTCCCTGAGTGAGATTCAAACATCTATGCTTGGGTGCTTCTTGTCATTTAGTTTCTTTGGGTTTGTGGCATATAGTATGGGTATCCTCCGGATGCAGGGACGGTTCAATATAAGAAAATACATCAATGTAATCCATCATATAAACAAACCGGAAGAAAAGTCACAAGCTCATCTCATTAGATACTAAAAAAGCCTCTGGCAAAATCCAACACCGCTTTATATTAAAAGTCTTGGAGAAATAATGGATACAAGGCATAAACCTAAACATAACAAAGGCAATATGCAGCAAGTCAATAGCCAACATCAAATTAAGTGAAGAGAAACAAAACAAACAAACAAAAAAAGAGTAATTCCCCTAAAATCAAGAACAAGGTAAGGCTGTCCACTATTTTTCTATCTCTTCTATATATTCCTTGAAGTTTTTGGTACAGCAATGAGAGAACTAAAGGTGACCAACTGGACAAAAATTGCAAAAGAAGTGATCAAAATATTGTTATCCACAAATGATATGATAGTATACATCAGTGTCCCCCAAAATTCTACCAAATACCTCCTATTTTATTATTTCTAATGTGCTAACTTTTTAATGTTATAGACACTCACTGAAAATTTTTCTCCCTGATCATTAGAAATGTGTGTATCTCAGAGTCACTCCAATTTTTATTGGTGTTTTTCACTCTCTAAATCCAGTGATAATCTCCTCTCTAATGATGTCTTCAAAATTTCTTTGGAATCCTTGGAAAAACAAGGTGTCTATGGTCCTCTCCTATGAAGTCTGATGGAATGGTTTGAATGAGAATTTCCCCATAGTCTCAGGCATTTGAATTACGTTCCTCAGCTGATGGTATTGATTGAGGTTTAAGTTGTGAGCTCTACGATGCTGCTCTAGCTGACACGTCTGCCAGCTGCGGTGTCTATTCCACCACCACTGATCTTACCCCTTCAGAACTGTGAGCCCAAAGAAACTCTTCTTTAAGTTGGCTTGGTCCTGTTGGTTTCACACAGCAAAAAAAAAAAAAAGGAGTAATTCATACATCTAATAATAAAATCATTATATTGTAAGATGAGGATACTGAACAAGTGAAAATTGGTGAAATCTTTTACCAGATTTACTTGAAAAATTAACATTTTTGACTTTCAATTCCAATCTTCAACTGTCCCCTCAGAGGCTTCAGCCAGCAATTGATGATGGAAACAGGAGCAGAGACTCACAGCTAAACTGTAGTCAGAACTCAGGCAATACTCTGGAAGAGGGGAAATAAGGATTGAAAGATCCAGAGAGGACAAGGACACTACAAGAAAATCTACAGTCACCAAACACAGATACTATTGCAGATGCCACTAAGTGCTTGCTCACAGGACCCTGATATAGCTGTCTCCTGAGAGGCTCTGCCAGAGCCTGACAAAAACAGATGTGGATGCTTCTAGCCAATCATTGGACTGAGCATGGGGTCCCCAATGGAGAAGTTAGAGAAAGGACTGAAGGAGCTGAAAGGGTTGGCAACCCCATAGTAAGAACAACAATATCACCACCCCCCCCCGAGCTCCCAGGGACTAAACCACCAACCAAAGAGTAAACATGGACGGTTCCATGGCTCCAGCTGCATATGTAGCTGAGGATGACCTTATCTGACATCAGTAGGAGGAGAGGCCCTTGGTTCTCTGAAGGCTCCATGTCCCAGTGTTGGGGAATGCCAGAGCAGTGCAGTGGGTAGGTGGATGGGTGAGTGGGTGGGCTCCTTCATAGCAGCAGGGGGAGTGTGATGAGATAGGGGTTTGTGGAGAGGAAACAAAGGGGGAAAGGAGATAACATTTGAAATGTAAATAAATAAAATATCCAATTTTTTTTAAAAAAAGAAAACCTACGGAATCAGCTAACCATATGGGCTCACAGAGACTGAACTCCCAAGCAAAGACATGTGTGGGACAGACTTAGTCTCCTTACATATATATAACAGATGTGCAGTTTATTCTTCATGTGGAACTCTTTATATTAGGAGCAGGGGATATTTATGTGTCTGTTGCCTGCTTTTGGATCCCTTTCCCCTAACGGGGCTACCTTGTCTAGCCTTAATAGAGGAAGATGCATCTAGTTACTGTAACCTGATATGCCAAGGCAGGCTGATATTCATGAGAAGCCTCTCCTTCTCTGGGGAAAAATTCGAGAGAACACAGTGAGGTAAAACCAAGGGTCTAGGAGGAGAGGATCCAGGGGAAGCTGTGATGGGACTGTAAAGTAAATAATTAATGAAAGAAAAGTTTTAAATAAGTGAAGGCACTTAGGTGAAGATTTGATGGAGGAGTATTTATTATGCATGTTTTTCTACTACATGCTAAGTGTACCAATTCTGTAGCTCAAAAGGAACAAGGGAGTAGATTGTTGTGTTCTGGATGAGTACTTTCTCAAAGAGCTTGGTGAGCTTTGAGAGAGGACCAGATGATGGATGTGGCAGGTCTATTCAGCAGTGGCCACACAAGAGTTTAGTATTTTGCAGGTTTGTCCTTCATAGTTAACCACATTCAAGGAAAATAAAACCATTTATAATAGATTAGTGAAGATTGTATCTATTATGCTCACTCTAGTCTTAATGAGGCACATAAACTGGCTAGGAAGGGCAAATCATATATTATAAATTATCTGTTTTCATTAATTCTGTACTCCTCCCCCCCAAAAAAAGGCCAGATAAGAGGGGTTTTAAGTTGGTATTAGTGGTTTCAGTGTGTGATAGTTGGAATGACAATGGCTCTCATTGGTTCATGTATTTGAGTACAAAAGCCTCCTGCTTCTGGATCAGTATGTGAGCTGTAGCTATTGCTGTCATGTCTTTTCTCTGCTATTGGACTCCAAGCATGAGAAAGTGAAAGCCAAATAGAACTGTTTTTGTTTAAGTTACCTTTGTCATGATGTTTTGTCAAAGCAATAGAAAATAATGAAGATATGATATTATTTTAAAAGATTTCATTATTGTATCCAGTCTTCTTAACAATTGTTAAGCATCCAACAGAGCCGGGCAGTGGTGGCGCATGCCTTTAATCCCAGCACTTGGGAGGCAGAGGCAGGCGGATTTCTAAGTTTGAGGCCAGCCTGGTCTATAGGGTGAGTGCCAAGACAGCCAGGGCTACACAGAGAAACCCTGTCTTGAAAAACCAAAAAAAAAAAAAAAAAAAAAAAAAAAAAAAAAAAAAAAAAAAGAATCCAACAGAATCAAATTCTTAAAACCTCTAGTCTTTTGAGTTAATCGATGTTCTTTTTTGTCTTAACAAGTTGTTTTGTCCTATTCTTTTGTAATATGAAAGGTTGCGTCAGTATAAAAACATGGTCAAAGATGTCTGTGTGCCTTGATACGTTCAGAATGTGTTTGAGGCATCTGAAATATCAGGAAAGAACCTGAATATGCTCTTGAGGTTAGATTTAGTGAAAGACTGACATTTAAGGAGAATAAATTTTCTTTGAGACTTTGACTAGAAGCAAAGAAGTTGCTGTGAGGTTACTGAATTAGGCTTCATTGAATTTAGGCCAAGAAGGTTACTTTTTATTAACCATATGTTATAAAAAGCAAGCCGTCCATTGATTACAGGGAAGAAGCCACCAAAATCTGCACATGCATGTCTTTAACTTTGCATGACTCCCATGAAAGGTTTATCATTTACACTTGTGTAGAAGAATTAATTCTATAATTACAGAGTATCATCAATTGGAGTTGAGAATGAAAAAAAAAAAAGACAAATACAGTTACATAGCTACAAGTTTAGGTCATTAAATCAGACAAAAACCATTAGGGCATCTCATAATATTCCAATACAGTTGACTCTCTTCCACAGTCTGAGGGCCAAAAATTTGGTAAAAAACTTCCATTTTAGCCTCTAAACATGAAAAAGAAAAACAAACATGTCCTTCCATGAACATAGTTCTCAAAAAGTGATTCTGCACCTTTCAATGAACTGTCCTCAAGGCTCACTATTAAAAACTTTAATGCTTGTGTAGAACTCAGAATATTGTAGTTTCAGACCCTAATTATGAATTATCTTGGGCTATTTTACCTATTTTAGTAGGCATTATATATGTTATCTACCTTCCCCTTGATACTTAGATGAATCCTTTGCAATGTTAAGCAACTCCCTAGCTTCAAATAACTGAAAAACTAAAAATGTCAACATCTGTGACCTACATGGTCTGCTACTTTGCTGTAATCAGTTTACCCAATATTTTCATAGATTTCTTTTTTTAAAAAAAAAAAATGATTCTTTTGATTGCTCTGTTCTCTCACTATAAAAATTCATATAACTACTACCATAATCAAACCTGGTATTTTGAAAACTTGAATGTATATTCTCCTGACTTCTGATTCCTCACATTTGTATCAAAATCAAACTATTTCATGAGGATTGTATTCTTTGCATTGATAAAACTGAGGAAAAAGATGAGTGACTTCCAAATGGAAAATTTGAGGCGAGTTCTGAGCTTCATTAGAAAAATTTCAAATAAAAGTTCTTTTGGTTAACAGACAAGATGTGCCAATTGAGGCAACATTAGCATGTCTCTTAGGGGAGGAAACTAACCACTCTTTAAATTTAAAGCCCACAACACAATAGGGGATTCATGTTTGCTACTAAAACCAGAAACCAGTCAAAAACCATGTCTTAATATTTAGACTCTACTGGTGAAATTATATTGTTATTGATGTATACTGATTATGTACTGTAGACAGTTGCTACTCTCTTCTTTTATCAGAGATGCTGTTCTTTTCAATGAATGACACCATTTTTTAAAATGCTGAGAATAAGTAGAGGTTAAGGTGTGAGCCTTGAACTGGACATTTATGTGACCCTCTCTAAGCTCAGGGAATATATCAGAAGAAGAGACAGAAAACATATTCTAGATGAAATATAGGGAGAAGGAATGAAAATTTTATCCTTTGGGCATAGCCAAACCATTGCAATTACTACTTCACAAAAGCTCTGGCTACTTACACTGAGCTTTCACAGTACCTATCCCTGAGTTTACAATATGTCAGTAGATAGTTCCCGGACCACACTGAAAGATACAGATAAATTCAGTGTTCTACAATACAAAAGGGCATTGTGATGGCTAGCATTAATAGTAAATAGGGACAAATAAAAATCAGCTGTTAAGAGTCTCAATTGGGCATTATGTTATTATAAATTATTATTAATATTATTATAATTATTATTATTACTATTACTATTATTGTGTTGACCTGAGGGGATTTTCCTACTTAAGTTAATAGATGTGAGAGGTCACATTCCTGTGTGAATGGCATTAATACCTAGGCAGGTGCCCTAGAACTGTATTAAGGTGAAGAAATTGAGTTGAATAGAAGTAAAGAAGCACATGGGTTATGCTTATTCATTTTTCTCTGATCTTGATGGTGTATGGGAGGCAGCCAGCTCCCTTAAGCTCCTTTTACTATGAGCTTAACTTATTCAGTTCACCTTGTAGATTTTGTTCAGAAAACTAAACCGTTTTAAGAATTGCTGCAGTGGTTGCAGAAAATAAATCTAGATCCTAGCTCTTCAACTACTACAGTAAATACTATGGAAGAGTAATGTTGGCGTTCAAGCCACAAGACTAAGGTTTTGCAGAGTCTCATTCAAGCCCTCTCATATTAATGACGTTTATTCATATAAAGGTAATCTTCTTCGTTCAACATACACTGATTTAAGACATAATTTCATGCTTCCGGTTTCCATCTGTGGCGGGAGACCTCTGCCTGGTCCACCAGGGCTCCATACCCAAATAGTGCTAGGAGAAAGCTAGCCTCTCAGGAATGTGGAAAAGCCCGTGAGAGGGGGGTAAGAGGAGCAACACTGCTCAGCAGGACTCGCCTGGATTCCTTGGGACACAGGAACTGAGGAACAGCCAGGGAAAGGAGCCTTCTGGTTTCATCTGTGACTGGAGACATCTGCCTGTGCCACCAAGGCTCCATAGCCAAATACTGGCGAGAGAAAGCTAGACTCCCAGGAGTGTGGGCAAGCCTGTCTGCTCAGAGGGACCCACCTGGAATCCCCAGGACACAGTAACTGAGGAGTGGTCTTCTGGTTTCTCTCAGTGTCTGGGGAGCAGATCCTGTAACACATGGCTCCATACTCAAATAGTGCCAGGAGAGAGTTGGTATCCCAGGAGTGCCGACACACCTTCAAGCACAGGAAGAACCTTCTGTTCAAATTCACTGGATCAAGAGAGACCTTTGCAGTTCTTTTTTTGTTTCTGTCTGTAACACAGAGTTGATCCTGTACCACAGCTCTACAAACCCAATATCCTCTCAGAGAGAACTGGTCTTCAAGGAGTATTGACACGGAGGCTTGCAGGAAGGTCAATCCACAGTCAGAGAGTAAGAGCAGCTAGCACCAGAAATAAACAGATGGCAAAGAGCAAGGGCAAGAACATATGGAACAGAAACCAAGGCTACTTGGCATCAGCAGAACCCAGCTCTCTGACCACAGCAAGCCCTGGATACACCAACACACCAGAAAAGCAAGACTCAGATTTAAAATCACATCTTATGCTGATGATAGAAGATTTTAAGAAGGAAATAAATAACTCCTGTAAAGAAATACAAGAAAACACAGGTAAACAACTAGAAGCCCTTAAAGAGGAAACACAAAAATCCATTAAAGAATTACAGGAAGACATAATCAAACAGGTGGAATTACAGGAAAACACAATCAAACAGGTGAAGGAAATGAACAAAAACATCCAGGAACTAAAAATAGAAATAGAAACAATAAAGAAATCTCAAAGGGAGGCAACCCTGGAGTTAGAAAATCTAGGAAAGAGATCAGGAGTCATAGATGCAAGCATCACCAAAAGAATACAAGAGATAAAAGAGAGAATCTTGGTGCAAAGATACCATAGAAAACATCAACACACCAGTCAAAGAAAACTCAAAATGCATAAAGCTCCTAACCCAAAACATCCCGGATATCCAGGATACATTTAGAAGACAGAACCTGAGGATAATAGGTATAGAAGAAAGTGAAGATTCCCAACTTAGAGGGCCAGTAAATATCTTCAACAAAATTTTAGAAGAAAACTTCCCTAACCTAAAGAAAGAGATGAATATAAATATACAAGAAATCTGCAGAACTCAAATAGATTGGACCAGAAAAGAAATTCCTCCCGTCACATTATAGTCAAAACATCAAATACACAAAACAAGGAAAGAATATTAAAAGAAGTAAGGGAAAAAGGTCAGGTAACATATAAAGGCAGACCTATCAGAATTACACCAGACCTCTCACCAGAGACTATGAAAGCTAGAAGCTCCTGGGTAGATCTCATACAGACCCTAAGAGCAAACAAATGCCAGCCCAAGCAGCTATACCCAGCAGAATTCTCAGTTATCATAGATGGTGAAATCAAAATATTCTATGACAAAACCAAATTTGCACAGTATGTTTCCACAAACCCAGCTCTACAAAGAATAATAGATGGAAAACACCAACTCAAGGAGGTGTTTTCTACACCCTAGAAAAAGCAAGAAAGTAATTTTTCAACAAACTCAAAAGAAGATAGACACACAAACATAAAAATAACATCAAAAATAACAGGAACCAGCAATAACTACTCCTTAATATCTCTTAACATCATTGGACTCAATTCCACAATAAAAAGACATAGACTGACAGACTGGATCCATAAACAGGACCAAGCATTTTGCTGCATTCAGGAAACACACCTCCATGTTAAAGACTAACACTACCTCAGATTAAAGGGCTGGAAAACAATTTTCCAGGCAAATTGTCCCAAGAAACAGGCTGGAGTAGCCATTCTAAAATCGGATAAAATCAACTTTCACCCAAAAGTCATCAAAAAAGATAAGGAAGGACACTTCATACTCATCAAAGGAAAAATCTACCAAGAAGAACTCTAAATTCTGAACATCTATGCTCCGAATGCAAGGGCACTCACATTCATAAAAGAAACTTTACTAAAGTTCAAAGCAAACATTGCACCTCACACAACAATCGTGGGAGACATCAACACCCCACTCTCATCAATGGACAGATCTTGGAAACACAAACTAAACAGAGACACAGTGAAACTAACAGATGTTATGATCCAAATGGATTTAACAGATATCCAAGAAACATTTCATCCCAAATCAAAAGAATATACCTTCTTCTCAGCACCTCATGGTACATTCTCCAAAATTGATCATATAATTGGTCAAACACACACACAAAAAAACCCCTCAACAGATATAAGAAGATTGAAATAATCCCATGCTTCCTATCAGATCACTACAGATTAAGGCTGGTCTTCAATGGCAACAACAACAACAGAAAGCCCACATACACATGGAAGCTGAAAAACACTCTACTGATTGATAACTGATCAAGGAAGAAATAAAGAAAGAAATTAATAACTTCCTAGAATTTAATGAAAATGAAAGTACAACATACCCAAACCTATGCGACACAATGAAAGCAGTGTTAAGAGGAAAATTCATAGCTCTGAGTGCCTCCAAAAAGAAATTGGAGAGAGCATATACTAGCAGCTTAACAGCACACCTGAAAGCTCTAGAACAAGAAGAATCTAATATACCCAGGAGGAGTAGAAGGCAGGAAATAATCAAATTAAGGACTGAAAACAACCAAGTAGAAACTAAAAGAACTATACAAAGAATCAACAAAACCAGGAGCTGGTTCTTTGAGAAAATCAACAAGATGGATAAACCCTTAGTCACAGAGATAGTATCCAAATTAACAAAATCGGAAATGAAAAGGGAGATATAACAACAGATTCTGAGGAAATTCAAAAAATCATTAGATCCTACTACAAAAGACTATACTCAACAAAATTGGAAAATCTGGTTGAAATGGACAAGTTTCTAGACCGATACCAAATACCAAAGTTAAGTCAGAATCAGATAAACCATCTAAACAGTCCCATAACCCCTAAAAATATAGAATCAATCATTAACAGACTCCCAAACAAAAAAAGCCCAGGATCAGATAGGTTCAGTGGCGAATTCTATCAGACCATCAAAGAAGACCTAATACTAATACTCTTCAATCGATTCCACAAAATAGAAACAGAAGTAACACTACCCAGTTCATTCTATGAGGCCACAGTTACACTGATACCAAAACCTCACAAAGACCCAACAATAAAAGAAAACTTCAGACCAATTTTCCCTATGCAAAAATATTCAATAAAATTCTCACAAACCAAATCTAAGAACACATCATAATGATCATTCACCATGATCAAATAGTCTTCAACCCAGGGCTGCAGGGATAGTTCAATACCCAGAAATCCATCAATGTAATCCACTACATAAACAAACTCAAAGAAAAAAAAACCACATGGTCATCTCATTAGATGTACTCCCATCATTTTTTTAATTGGTAATATATCTTACTATGTCTTCTTTTAATCCATTTATCTACTCATCCAGAAATATTGCTTAATTTATCTGAAATGTGTAGTATACTCAGAATGAACATGTAGACCAAAAAATATATGTTAATATATAAAATAATGTTGCTCAAATACAGATTGGGAAAGATCTTAACCAATCCTAAGTCTGATAGAGGACTAATATCCAATATATACAAAGAACTCAAGAAGTTAGACTCCAGAGATCCAAATAACCCCATCAAAAAATGGGGAACAGAGCTAAACACAGAATTCTCAACTGAGGAAACTCATAGGGCTGAGAAGCACCTAAAGAAATGTTCAACATCCTTAGTTATCAGGGAAATGCAAATCAAAACAACCTTGAGATTCCATCTCACATCAGTCAGAATTGCTAAAATCAAAAACTCAGGTGACAGCAGATGCTGGTGAGGCTATGGAGAAAGAGGAACACTCCTCCATTGCTAGTGGGATTGCAAGCTTGTACAACCACTCTGGAAATCAGTTTGGCGGACCCTCAGAAAAATGGACATAATACTACCTGAGGTCCCAGCTATTCCACTCCTGGGCATATACCCAGAAGATACTCCAACATGCAATAAATACACATGCTCCACTATGTTCACAGCAGACATATTTATAATAGCCAGAAGCTGGAAACAACCCAGATGTCCCTCATCAGAGGAATGGATACAGAAAATGTGGTACATTTACCCAATGGACTACTACTCAGCTATTAAAGACAATGATTTAATAAAATTCGCAGTCAAATGGTTGGAACTTGAAAATATCATCCTGAGTGAAGCGACTCAGTCACAAAAGAATGAACATGGTATGTACTCACTGATAAGTGGCTATTAGCCCAAAAGTTCGGAATACCCAAGTTTCACTTCACAACAACCTTTGGGCTGAGCTTGAGGTTCCAGATGGAGGAGTTGGAGAAGGGATTGAAGGAGCTGAGGGAGTTTGCAGCCCCATGGAGGGATCAACAGTGTCAATTGGCCTGACTCCCTGATCCTCCTGGAGACTGGATCACCAACCAAAGAATACACATGTTGGGACCCATGGTGCTGACCACATATTTGGCAGAGAAGGGCTTGTTAGCCATCAGATGGAAGAGAGGCCCTTGGACCTGAGGGTGTTAGATGCCCCAGTATAGGGGAATGCCAAGGAGGGAAGAAGAGAATGGGTGGGTGTGTGGGTGGGGGAATACCCTCATAGAGGCGGGGGATGGGAGAAGGGATAGCGGAGTTACAAAGGGGAGATCTAGAAAGAGGGAAACATTTGAAATGTAAATAAAGTATCAAAATAAAGAGATAATTTCATTCAAAAAGACTCAGAAAGAAATACTAAGGGAGTGTCTGCCTATGTAGTTTGATTTGATCATAGCTTAGCAGTGAAGGTGACATTCAAATTGCCTGTCACAATTGATTAAAAGAATTTTATTCCCATAGTTACCCGTTTAATTTAATGCACCAATATAGCAATGTGGACAGAATAATTTGCTTATTATATATAGTTAGAATTCAAGACATCTGTATTTAGTAGTCTAATTCATACGTCTCTGGTAATTGACATATATTTACATTTTTATCATTCTTTCTATGGGAAGGAATTTTGATACAGGTGGTCATGAACCTTACATTTGAGAAGCTCTATTCATGATTTTCTTCTGACATTCATTGTCTAATTAATGCTTTATGAAGTCATGGGGATTTTAAGCACCTGCAATTGTTCATCACGGTCATGTTTAACAGTCTGGAAATAACATGTCATGATCTATGATCGTCTTTGGATCCATTAGTTTTTTTTGCGTTTTTTTTTTTTTTTTATCACTAATTTACTAGGCTCATTATGCTTGCCGTTTTTTACTGCTCTGAGTAATAAGACTTGTTAAATGTGAACTCTACATATAATTCCCTGAAGATTTTTTTCAGTTACCTTATTTATTCACTGTTCACATAGGATTGTCAGTGAAGTATTTGGATAATGGCATCAAAGGACATTAGTTATCTGCACAGTACAGCATCTGTATGCTTTGCATGATGTATATGAATAATTCCCTACAATTCAAAATATAATCAAAACAATATAAATATATAAAAGTCACATATCTCTTAACAAACTACATGCTGATGTGGATATTTAAAGAATCATGCAGATTGTCGCTTTGATAGATAATTCTAGTTTATAAAGGCATGGCAATTTATATATCAGAATTTATTCTGAAAATATTAATTTTAGTTTTAATTATGTGCATGCATGTGTGTCTGTTTATGGTATAAGTGCAGGTGATCACATAAGCTAGAAGATAGGATTGGACCCCCTGGAGCTGGCATTATAGGCAACGTGGAACATTATAGCCTCTTAACTGTAGTTCTCCCAGTTTGAATATTTCTAAACACTATATTCTTCTTTCATACTATAACAGAGATATTGCATGTGCAAATAATGATGACAGCATTTCAATATGATTAACACTTGAAAGGTTGAGCGACAACGCAATATTTTAGTATTTGATCAACATTATTTTATATATTAACATATATTTTTTGGTCTACATGTTCATTCTGAGTATACTATACATTTCAGATAATTTAAGCAATATTTCTGGATGAGTAGATAAATGGATTAAAAGAAGACATAGTAAGATATATTACCAATTAAAAGCAAAAAAGTAAGAATTATGATGGGAGTACATTTAACCCATTTGCTATTTAACATTATTTTATTTCATACATTGTAAAATTTTATTTACCAAATAATAGGGTATCTGTAATGGTTAATAGAGATGATCTTAATTCACCTGAGAGTTATCTAAGGAAACAGAAACGCATATATATGTCTGTAAGGTGATTACAGGAAGGATTAAGTAAGGTAAGAAATGTGTCATGACCATGGACAGCATCATTCCTCAGGCGTGAAGCCTAGAAGATTAATCAATTAACAAAGGAAGCTAGTGTGGATGCTTGCCTTCACTCTGGTTCCCAGATGTCAGGATGTGAGAAGATGCATTTCCTTCCTTCCTTGTCATGAGGGATAGAAATGGCAAAAAACATTAGCTGAGACAAATCACTCTGACTTTAAGTGGTTCATTTCAGATTTTCCTTGGCAGTGAAAAATAAAACTAATACATTATCAAAAGTTTTTACTTGGTCATTTCTGCTTCTCAGAAGAATGAGGTTGGTAAACTGTAATCACCGCATTTTTTTCATGTATCCATATATATATATATAGGATCTGTTTCCTCCATTCCTTCTTTTCTTCCTTCCTTCCGTCCTTCATTCCTTCTTCCCTTCCTTCGCTTATCCTTCTCCTTCACTCTTCCTTCTCTGTCTTTTATAATGTGTATAAGTGATTTTAGTGGCAGAAGTCATTATATAAGCATAAATAACAATATGAAAGCACATGTCTTCTTTGCCCCTTAACTACCTTAAAAAGCAGCAGGGTAAGTAGGTAGAAGTGAGTGAGTATTGCCAGTATAGTTGAGAAAAAATAGCTATTTCTTTTAATTTTTTTAATTTTTATTTTTTATGGGTTATTTTATTTATTTACATTTCAAATGTTATCTCTCTTCCCAGTTCCCCTCCACAAGCCCCCTATCGCCTCCTCCTTCCCCCTGTCTCTATGAGGGTGCTCCCCTACCTGCCCACCCACTCCTGCCTCAGCAGGTTAGTGTTCCCCTATCCTGGGTCATCAGGCCTCCACATGGCCAAGGGGCTCCTCTCTCAGTGATGCCAGATAAGGCAATCCTCTGCTACATATCCAGCTGGAGCCATGGATATACCCATGTACTCGTTGATTGGTGGTTTAGTCCCTGGGAGCTTTGGGGGGTCTGGTTGGTTGATATTATTGCTCTTCCTGTGAGGCTGCAAACCCCTTCAGCTCCTACAGTCCTTGCCCTAACTCCTCCATTGGGGTCCCTGTGCTCAATCTAATGTTTGGCTGTGTACATCCGCATCTGTATTGGTCCAGCTCTGGCAGAGCCTTTCAGGGGACAGCAATACCTGGCTCCTGTCAGTAAGCACTTTTCAGCATCAGCAATATTGTCTGTTGTTTCTTAGCCCATTCATCATTTTTATTTAGAAGGGCTATTCATTTTTTGAGCTAATCTTGTACCATCCACTTTCCTGAAGGTGTTTATCAGCTGTAGGACATCACTGGTAGAATTTTTGCTATAGCAGTAAAACCCTTACCAAGACTCCTGGGTTCACAGGGGCTCACAAATACTGAATAATCAACCAGGAAACTTACCTGGGTCTGATCTAGGCTCTCTGCATCTATGTTATGATTAGGTAGCTTGGTCTTCTTGTGAGACCCCTAGTCATGGGAGTAGGAATTACCTCACACTTTTACTTCCTTTTGAGACATTTTTTCTCTTCCTGGGTTGCTTTCTCCAGTATTATTGCAGCTTGATATGCCATATTTGAGTTGGAGGCCTACACATTTCAGAGAGGAAAGGAGGAGGAGCAGATGGAAGGAGGGTGGGAAACTGCAGTTGGGATGTAATACATGAGAGAATGCGTTAATAAAATAGAAAGAAAAAGAAAGGAAGAAAGAAAGAAAGAAAGAAAGAAAGAAAGAAAGAAAGAAAGAAAGAAAGAAAGAAAGAAAGAAAAAGAGACAAAGAAAGAAAGAGACAAAGAAAGAAAGAGACAAAGAAAGAAAGAAAGAAAGAAAGAAAGAAAGAAAGAAAGAAAGAAAGAAAGAAAGAGAGGAAAAGAAGGATGAAAGAAAGAAAAGAAAGAAAGAAAAAAGAGGACTGAGCAAGCCATGAGGACCGAGCCAGTATAAGCAGCATTTTCTCCTCACCTCAACATTAGTTCCTGCCTCCAATTTCTATGAACACAGAGGATTCATGAATGGAGGGAGTGAATTTACTATAACTACCTCATGATCTATTACTTAAAATCCCTTCATGTATTACATTTATATCTACATCTAAGGAACATTTTACTGGCCTTTTTTTCTATCTTTCCACTAGAAGGCAGGTGAAATACAAGCATCATTGTTCTCAAACTCTACTCTCTGAGCTATACTCTCAAGCTAATGTGATACTTTCAACAGAGCCAACAAGTTGTAAAGTGTTTATTGCATTGATATTTTCATAAGTTAATATGACTTATCATAAATTTAGAAATATTTGTGACTTAATGTAAGAGAATTTCAAAAACTTAATGTCATTGGTACCAATTTAAGTATCATATTACCGATCATTTCATTGAAAAAAATATTCTCAAAGACAAAATATACTACATGGACATGCTTTCGAGAACACTCTGGGCTATCTCACTCAGTCTCTCGAGACCTCTTTTTACAGTACTAGTAAAGGACTGTTAAGGAAACTAAGTTCTTCTTTTCAAGAGGATGGAAGTTCTGAGTTGGTTAGAGACCTAATGTTCTAGGAGTGTATATTAATCACTTGGCTGATGGAGCACCCCTCAGAAAGAAGGGACCTTCACTTGGAAGGTGGCTCTACCTTATGCCATTATAAATAGATGTAAGATCCCATTATGAGATACTTTTCATATCTGTGCAATCAATTACAGAGCATGCAGCCCTGTGAGCCTGTAAATCATCCTGTATTTCTGAATGACCTGAAACAGCTTAAGATTTCCCTTTCCGCTTGCTATGTCTTCTCTAAGATGCTTTCACAAAGTTTGGGCTTTACTCTTTCTCTAAATCTGTCCTCAGCTGTGAGGTTAATTTTTGGCCATGTGGCTGACCTCATGCCACCTTAAGTCAAACAGCATGGCTTATCATTCTCTTCCCATCTTCCATAGCAGGTTCTGAGATTAACGTTTGGGGACTTTCTTTTAAATTCTAATCAAATTATACATGAGTTTGCTTTTTAGTTCATTCTTCATTTCTAATTTTAAAATGGGACTAAAAGTACTGGAGAGAACCAGAGTTTTACTAGTAATAAGTTATTAACATTACATTTGATGGACATATTAGAATTTTGAAATTAGAGATTCTCATAATATGGGGTATCTCATATATACTCAGTCTCACAAGACTGCCATCAAGATGCTCAATATACTACAGTCTGGGATTTTTCAAGTTCATTGGAGTGGTTGGGAATGGGTCCTTAACTAGCCTTACTGGCTAGAAGCCTTCAATGCCTGTAAGTTGCCAATCTGCACAGGTTATTCACAGCATGACTGCTTGCATCTTTGGGTCCAGATTGACATCATATCTGAATAAAGGCCCAGTCACTCTTTCAAGGGCTTTAAACAAATTATGTCAATCAGGCCTGGTATAATATTCTTTATGACAGGATCAAACTCTACTGCCAGATAGCTGGCAAGGATTTCAATCCATTGTATTGGCTGTGTCTTCACTCCTTTCAATGTTGCTTTTCTTGTGCTGTAGCTTTTGAAATTTAATGTAGCCCTATTTGTTAGCTCTTAATTTTATTGTCTGGCTTATTGTCATCTTGCAGAAAGTTTTGGACTATGTTTAAATTTTGAACTGATTTTCTTAATGGTTTAGAAGTTCCAGTTCTTTTATTAAGGTCTTTGAGCCCCTTTACATTGGTTTTTGCAAAGTAGAGGGGATGAAAAATGCATGAAGTAAATGTGAAATATACAGAAATGTTTTATTCAGAAATAAAAAAAAATGAAAAATATGTTTGCATGAAAATATATAGAATCAGAAATCATCATGTTAAGATAAATAGCCCAGCCTGAGAAAGACAATGGGTACATGTTTTTTCTTTTCTCAAAAATGGATTCACAGAGCATAGTAAACAGGAGTGTTACAGAAGAAACTAGGACATCCTTAATGGGTGATTTGGTAATAGCCCAATGGGCCCTTCAACTGGAGAAGGCATGAAAGGCAGAGAAGGGAGATCGAGTGAATGTGGCCAGATTGAGAAGAACAGATAAAGAGCTTCAAGTCTGTCCTCAAGGTAGTAATAGGGGCATTGAGGTTTGTAGGGAAAAAAATCTAGGAATGGAAGTGAAACATGTATAACTGTAGATATAGCTATTACCTGATTGATCATTATCTTAATTTGGGCTACAGAGGAATTTCTAGGCAAGGAAGAGATAAGGAACACTCGGGTTCCCAGTAGAAAAGTACTTGTAAGAAAGGCAGACTCCCTCATCAGTAATTTCTCTTTGATTTATCTATGGTAGGTGATTTGTCCTGTAAAACTTACTGTTGCTGAGAGGCACTTCAGTCCTTATGATAAATCTGAATCTGTCCTGTTATTTCTGGGCACAAGGTAATTGGGACAAAGGAGGCTAACTTAGAAGAAAAGAAGCACAGAGGAAGAGAATAGAGTCCTGTCCCCCTTCAGTTGCAAATACTGAGACATGTTCACAAGTGTTCCTCCATCGGGGGAATCAAGCATGGTATAGTTAAAGTGCCAATAATTCTATAATGCCCTTGCTTTACATTTGTACAAAATCTGTCAAGTTATTTCTTTTTATGCTGTTTCTCCTCAGCTTAAGGAACACCTCAGAACATATGAAGAAACACCTCTGGGTGAAAGTGAACATCATTGAGCAAGGTAAACACACTCATATTAATACTTTTCTACTGATGTCTACATTGATTTTGATGTCTGCTATAGGATTTTGAGATATCCTTTAAAACTTCATGGATCTTTCCATCAAAATGAAATTTGGCAAGAGTTTTAACCATAAATAAGCTAAGCAAATTTTATCAAATGTTTTAATGTTTCAACGATTGAGATTTGGACATGAAAATATTTTTGTACTGATGCTATAAAGCCATCCCAATATTTGTTCTTGTGTGTTTTAGTATTAAGCTGCCCACAGAAACAGATTCCTCCTCTTCTTTCGTTTTAGACACAAGCAATCATTGTGTTTTGATTTCTCATATCTAAGTATCTGGATGCTTGGGTTTTACCTTTTAGAAGGATTGTCCTTGGTTCCATTTACATCCACTTTGTTGTTATTGTTTTAAGTTTCTTGTTGCTTTGTATAGTCTTGCATACTTACTTATTTGTTATTTTTAGTTTTGGGTATGTGGTATATACATCTCTGTTTATGTGTGGGTCAGTGCATGTGCCTTTTCGTGAGTATGTGGAGGTCAGAAGCTAACGTTGTGTTTTCCCTCTATAGCTTTTTACATTCTTATTTTTAAAGACAAATGTCTCAAGGTCTCGGATCTCCATTCTGATCTGAATTCCAGAGATTTTGTACCCTATTGTTTTCAACATCACATCTTGTCCTCAATCAGGGCCTCAGAGGTATCAGAGCTTCTCCACATGACTTTCCAAGTCATCACTGAAGAGCCCAGAGTCCTGCACCCACAATGAAGCAAACTGCATTCCAAATGCTTAGCAGTCACTATTTCTCTCTTAGTCTTCTTACTTAGTTCAGGATGTCTGTCAGCCTGTTTGATTCTCACTGGTTTTCACCATGGTTGGAGTTGAGTTTCTAAGTATAGCCCAGGACCAGCAGGGACGTTTTGTCTACAATTGAAATGATTATATTACCAACGTGTAATTTCGAAAATAATTTTCCTAAATTTTATGAGAAGATTGTTCCTTGTTACTCTATGACAAAAGAGAAAATAAAAATAAATCCCATGTATGTAATTATAAGATTAAGAAAAAATACTGTGGCAAGTAAAAGTTTAACTCTAATATTTACTAAGTAATAATGGAATAAAATTAAAATTGATTTTGCAACAGTTAAACAACTTAGATAAAAATAATATAATGCTACATAAACCAATGTGCTAAAAAGTATTGAAAAACATTAAACTAGAAATCAGTTAGGTAAAAAATTGTAATATAAATGAATATTCTTAAAAATATCCATAAAGATTACAAATGTATGTCATTTTTTAAAATTACCAAACTAAAAAGAAACATTAGTAATTCCAAGCTTTTAACATGAGATAGAAATGAGTTGACAGCACGGAAGCATGTTATTTCATAAATATTATAGAATTCATCAAAACTTTTCTCAAACCATAGATTTAAAATAAACTCCTAAAATCTTCTGTGAGATGAATGGACACTGTGAAGGTCACCTCTACACGAACATTCACAAAGTATCATCATTCAAAATACAGACAAGAAAAGATACCTAACTTAAATATTTTCACAATTAATTACTCAGATTTCTTAAAGTAATTTCTTGATCTGAGCATCAAATTGAGAGTGATTATTAAATATGAGCATTCTACTGATCAAACACTGTAAAGAGTCAATACCTTTTGCTGCCTGTGAAAAGGCAATCTTGTACAACCCGTGGGAAAGAAGATTGATAATATCTACTCAACTTAGACATGCACATAACTCTTGTAGTGGAAGGGACTGCATTTACATTAGTGATAAACTCTCACCCATGAGGAATGATTAATGCATACAATATTGTGTTGAAATACCATAAACATACAAACAACCTAAATGTCCTTTTAGAAGAAGCAGTTCCTCTAAATCATAGTCAGTTTATATATGGGAGTAAAATCATTCCTATGAGTCAGTTACTTCCACATGCAGTTATGAGAACACTGCAGTGGAAAAGAAGCTGCAAAAGTAAGTTGCGGGTGCTGAATGCATCTGTAAGATGAAACGAGATATTTAAAATGAAGTTTATATCAATTTTTAATATCTAGAATATGTGTGAAAGAATGAACAAGAATGTCAAAGTAATTGCCCAGTGAATAGGGCATCTATATATTTAAAAGGAAAATCTCTGCATGTTTGTGATGTGGGAAAGAAAAAGATTAGAAGATAATTTAAATTTCAGTGAGTTTCATGTAATCTTTTGTTCTCAAAGCCCTTCAAAATATAAATAAATTCTTAGTATATGAATTTTAAATGACCAATATTCTCATATATTTCTGTATAAGTATCATTTTATATATTTACATTCACTGATATAATTGCCATCCCATTAAAATCTCATATAATTAACATAGATGTAAATTTATGAATGTGTCCCTATTTACTGCATACTACATATTTTGCTCCATTACAGGAAAAATCTATTTTTTTATTTTGCTTTAAAATATCTGATTCCTCTAACAATTATATTAAGGACTTTATATATATGTATACATAGATTCTCCTTGGACTTTTTTTTTTTTTTTGTAGGACAGCTTGATTATTAAAGTAGAAGGTCTAGATTATAAAGCTCAAATCAGCAGGCAGGAGAGAAAAATGACAAAGGCAGAATTGTTGCAGTGGGTGCAAGAACCTTCCAAACATATCATCTAGATTACCAGACTGCCAGTCACATGATTTCTGAGAAACCAGTTGCCTGTCAGGGAAACAAGACTTAACTGGCTTTATCATAATGTCACCTTTGTCTTTGGAGTTGGTAGGTCCAAGCCTGATTGGAAGGAACAACCTCACTCCTGATGTGCTCTCTCACAGCTGCCCATAAATGTCATTTGGCAGATTTTATAATCAGATTACTTACATTTTATTCATGGTAATGGCTCTAATAGTTCAGTAGAAAGCAGTAGATATTTGCATTATGTGAGTTTGAGATTAACTACACCTATTTAGTCTTTAGATTTTAGTGTACATTGATTATTAATTTTAATACTGTGTAAAGTGTTATTAGTGTTATATACTTACATGATTCTGTGAAAAAGACGTAGGAATTTCTCTTTTGCAAATACGTAGATGCAAGATATTCAGGTATGTAGGTGCATTGCTATTCATCTGTACTTTGGTGCATTGCTATGCATCTTTGTAAAATACAGTAATAAGCTTTTGCAAAGATATCACTGGAAAAGATGAGTCTGCCTATATCTGTGGGCATTTGTGCTACTGCCAGCATCCACTTAAACATCTGGCATTTTCACATTTACTAATATCCACTGTCAAATGAAACTAAAATGCTTTCTTGTTATGGTTTTCATTTATGTTTTCCTAATTACCAGTGATGTCTCTCTATGTGTGTGACTCCTCTCTCTGCAATGTCAATTCCTTATGTGTCCTTTTTGGTATTGTTCATTATGGTACTTTATCAGCCTACCCATCTCTTCTCATGTTCTTAAGAAAATTAAATTTGCTATATCTATCTGTAAGATATTATAAGTTTAATAAATCATTTTCCATGTTCCACTACTAGATTTTTATTGTTGTGCAAAGAGAATTGCTATTAATTTGCTTTGAACTACTACAAAAATATTGAATAAATAGATCGATATTATAGGTTCTTTTCTGTTACTGTGGTAAAAGGGCCCTAACAACTTAGGGAAGAAAGGGTTTTATTTCACCTTAATATTCTAGATGCACCCCATGATTTTGTGAAAGTCAGAGCAGCAAGTTCAACAATTAATCTCATTGTATCATCTCTGCTGTCAAGAGCAAAAAGAAAGGAATGCATTTATTCAGACTTGCTTGCATTCAGTTAGATTTTTTTCACTGTTAAAGTATTCAGACTCCTTTGCATAAGAAATGGTGCTACCAGGAATGGGACAGTCATGCCACATCATCTTAATGAAGGCAATATTCCACAGTCATGCCCACAGGGCAACCCAATGTAAGCAGTCCCTCATTGAGATTCTCTACAGTTGATTTTTGGTTTTGCCTAGTTGATAACCAAAGACAATGATCACATTGTTCGTACACATCAAAATGAACTTTGAATTTCAAGCCATCTTCAATATGTACATGGAAAATTCAATTATGTTTTATTGGGATTTCATTAAATCAATGTATAAATGTGAAGGGAGCAGATACTTTTCCAGAATTATAACGACTAATGCACACATAATTTGAAATGATAAATTGGACCTGACATTTATCTTTCTTTCTATTTTAATTTTTTTATTTTTTATTTTTTAGTATAGAAATAGAGTTTATTCAGGACATGGGATGGGGAATTAAGAGGGTAGTGGAGGCAGAGGAAGGCAGAGAGAGGGATAGAGTAGAGAAGTAGAGAGGTAGAGGCTGGCCATGACCAAGGGAGAGAGGGGGGAAGGGAATGGGGAGAGGTAAGAGAAGTAAGAGAGAGGCAAGAGAAAGAGATAAGAGCCTTTATTTTTATTTTTAACTAATTATTTTATTTACATCCTAAATGTTGTCTTGCTTTCCAGTCCCCCCTCCATATTTCTCCACCCCATCTGCCATCTACTTTGACTTTGCGAGGATGACCCCCCTCCCCCCAGGAATCCTCCTTCTCTGGAGAACCAAATGTCTACAGGACTAAGCACATTCTCTCCCACAGGGGCCAGACGAGTCAGCATTGCCTTAGATTGGAAGAGAGGTGGATGTAGGAGTAGTTAGTTGAGGGTGCAAATGTGGAACACTTGTAGGAAATTCTTAAGGAACTACTACAAATATTTCACAATATATTCAGCAGAAAGTTTAATTTTCCTACAAATAGTTATGTTACTTGAAAATAGCCATAATTTTATTTTTTGCTTTCTAGTGAAAGATCTGACCCCTTATGAGGAAGGTTAGGCCCTTAGCAAACTTAGAGCCGAGACATGCCAGGGCAAAAATCCCACCCAGCTACATT
>CM052716.1:17484412-17589570 GCA_028551405.1 Uromys caudimaculatus | reverse complement strand
TGCCCAAAAGTTCAGAATGCCAAAGTTTCACTTAACAGTAATCGCTGGACTGAGAGTGAGGTCCCAGATGGAGGAGTTGGAGGAAGGTCTGAAGGAGCTGAGGGAGTTTGCAGCCCCATGGAGGGAGCAAGAGCATCAATGGGCCTGACCAACCACCCCCACCCCCCAGTCGTCCTGGAGTTTGGACCACCAACCAAAGAATACACATCTATGGACCCATGGTTTGGACCACATATGTAGCAGAGGATGACCTCGATGGCCATCAGGGAGAGAGGAGAGGCCCTTGGACCTGAGGATGTTAGAGGCCCCAGTAAAGGGGAATGTCAAGGTGGGAATATGGGGATGGATGGGCGGGTGGGTAGGAGGTGGAATTCCCTCATAGAGGCAGGGATGGGGAGGGGATGGGGGTTTCTAAAGAGGAGACACAGAAAAGGGGAAACATTGGAAATGTAAATAAAGTATCAAAAAAAAAAAGATAAAAAAATATGATTTGTATTATCTTATCCATATCAAATTTGTAGTTTTATTCTGTCCAGAAATGTTGTCTGTGAGTTTGTAGAAATCAATATCAATAAATAACTCGGGGAGGTTTTTGTATGTTCATTGACAACTCTTCACTTCAGGTGCAATCCCAGGTACTAAATTATTTAGCAACTCTGTTTTTGTAAGATTTAGATTGCAAACAAAAGAGCATTTAGCACGTTTCAAAAGTGCAAGTACTATTTTTGTCACAAATTGTTGTTTAAAACAACTAAAACAACTAAAAAACCCAAACAAAACAAAACAACAACAAAAACCAACCAACCAAACAAACAAACAAACAAAAAAACAACTCAAAAGTAGAAATCTAAAGTGTTTACTGAGCATTTATTGTCCTATAGGATAGACAAAGAGATTGGGTGTGTTACACATTCTGTACTTAATGAAAACAAAAAATTAAGTGATACTTATAGACCAAGTAAGTGGCTAATGAGTATGCCATTTGTTATTTCTATTGTCCTCAAAGGGAAACACACACATCCACACCCACACACCCATAAACTCACACCCCAGCACACACACACACACACACACACACACACACACACACACATACGTTGGTAGTTGGATTAGAGAAAGAGAGAGAGAGTGAGAGATAGACAGAGAGACAGAGACAGAGACAGAGTAATAAATGGAAAGATTAAGAGATAGAAGCACATGGCGAGATAGTAAATATGAAATAAACTACAGATGAGCACTGTAAATCATAAGAGAAAAAGAAGAGTATGTTGCTTACTATCCAAAAGTGAAACAAACACATGTATTCCACAGATCATGCTTCAGAAAATTTGAATACAATGAAGGACCTGAAGTATGTGATGTGTTGATAGACAAAATAAAATACAGCACAGTCCTAACAGTTCTATACTCAAAAAGATTGTATACAAAGGACAGAGAATTGATTATTTTCTGACAACCAAATTAACATTAGGGGAATTTTTTCACTGGCATACCTGAATGGAAAATATTCTTAAGGGAGACAAAAAATTATACAAGTCATATACTAAGATCTCATAGGGAGAATTTGCTTGAAAATATTTAATAAATACAAAATATGTTTTGAAATTACAAATGATTTAAAAGAATTTTTGAAAGTTAATTTGTAATAATATACTGCCTCTGTTTCTCAGATTGAGAGCTGAAATGGGCAGCAGCAATATTCTGAAGGTATTTCAGTGACAAGTCATGGATGGCCAGAATTCAACTTAACACATCATTTAAGCATTGGTTCTAGGTTAAGAAAAACCCAATTTCTATTTCTTTTTTTCCTCTCTTTATTATTCCTTTTAAAAATTATTATTTAAAGTAAAAGCATTTCAAAATTGCATTTTCATGCATGACTTGTATTGGTTGGTATTCTCTTACCTCCCACTCTTCTCTGCAATTCTCTTTCTTCCCACACCTCCAGCTTTCTAATAGTAATACCAGTACCCTTTCTTTTCCCATTTTCAATATAATTTGTTATCCATTCTCTTGCTTCTTTAAAACATATTTGATCCACTCATAGACACTTTCTTTAGCTTCATGAATTAGGCCCACACTCATATATATATATATATATATATATATACACACACACACACACACACACACACACACACATATGTATGTATATGTATATATGTATATGTATGTATATACATGTATATATGTATATACATGTATATATGTGATACATACATATTTTATACATATGAAAATTCCTGTGCTATTTCTCTAAGTCTTCTCAACTTCCTTATTCATAGTTCCCAAGTTGTCTATTTTCTACAGAGTCACTTTCTATATTTTATTCCTACCAATGAACGTTTTGCTTGATATTTATAAACTTAAAAGCACATACTTCTACATTTGTGGCTTCTATATTTTCTTATTTGTTTGACAGTCAGTGCCTTGAATAACTTTGTAGTGAAATTATTTCAGCTTCCAATTCTTAGTTTAAATACTAGAATTACATAATTATAGTGAAGCTTATACACATATTTTAAAAATGATTGTCATAAAAAACAGAGAAATGGACTATTTGGATTAGATTTATAGATACTAAATTTTAATATCAATTTATATAGCAATAAGAATTTAGTCATTAAATCACATTAGTTTTACTTCACTTGGAAAAAAGTAAATGGACAATAAACCCAGAGATGAATGTTCTTTATGATTTTAATTTATGCTACATACATATCTTTATGGTATAATCACTATATTTTCTTATATAAAAGTATTTAATTGAAGAAATATTTTAAACATGACAAACATTACAAACCCTTCCTTTAAAATAATTATAATAATTAAAGTTCACTTTTAGCAGCCAAAAATAATGGCCTAAAACTGAGATTCACCAGACAGGATTTTTATTTTCAAAAAAGAAATGAAACAAAACATCCTTGTTTCTGATCTATTCATAAGCTTTGCCCACAAAAAATGTTCAAAGGTTATATGGATAATATCTTCTCACAAAGACCTTTCCTTTGAAGGGCTTTAAGGATTTTCTAGTGATGCTTTTCTAATAATAAGAACAAAGAGAAAGAGTTTGTGAACGGGGGGATAGAAGAGGATACTTTACTCACCTGTGTTCAAGTAAAGATTAAGTTTTACAAATATGAAAATATTGGTTTAATCATGATGAAGCCACAAGCAAAACGCAGGGCGGTTAGAAAATGCTTAATGTAACGTTATAGCTGTCCCTGGAGAACACGCCCACAGGAATTATTGCTGCAGATTTCCCACCTCTGCTTTGGTGAACAAAAGGCCATTGCTTTTCACATAATTCTCTGAGAATAACTTGATTGCATTTTCATTATTGTGTTTGAGACCCTGGTCTTTTTTTCACCGGGTGATTATTCCTTTTTTTTTTTCCCTTTTTATTGGTTATTTTATTTATTTATATTCAAATGTTATCCCCCCTTCCCGATTTTCCCTCCACAAGTTCCCTATCCCCCTGCCTCCATGAGGGTGCTCCCCCACCTGCTCACTCACTACTGCCTCAGTGCCCTAGCAATCTCCTACTCTGGGTCATCAAGGCTTCACAGGACCAAGGGCCTCCCGCGCCTTCACAGGCATCAGCTGATTTATTCTATAGGAAGATTGTCATGAAATATCGATAACCACATGCATGACTGCCTTCACATTGATAATATTGACCTTTGTTTGATAAATTAAAAACTATATAGGTAACAAAATTATGTGGCTAAGTTTGATTAATTCAACTACCTTTGTTCTCTGTTCAAGCAAGAAACAGTTTTCCAACTTACATAATAGTATCTATGTCATAAATATTCTTGCCCTTAAAACTAAATACACTAATTTCTAGAATGTCAAATTTTATTAATTTATGCCCAAAGAAAATAAATCTTTGTTTTTGAATTTTACAGTATTGGAAAATACAGCAAGAGAAACTATAGTATCCAAATAAATATAATACAATTATTTAATTGAATGTAGCCCTAAGTTAAAAAGCATTGTTCCATATTACCAGTGCGACATTTTTAGAAGAAGCAGATATATTAATGCATTACTTATAATAAAAATAGCATTAAACAGAAAAAATCCTGAATTTAGATTTGTTAGAGCTGAAGAAACACTAATGTTCAACCTCAGCCCATACAAAATACTATAGCCAACGTAAATGCTGTAAATGGGACAAGTCTCCTTCCCCTGGGTACAGGATACCAAGTCATTATTAAATACCAAAAAGTCTGCTGAAAACATACATGCCTGTGACATTATACACAATGAGAAGATAATATTTAAGAATAAATATCTATATGTACATACATATATCCATGTAACATAATTAATTAAAAGATAGACCATAAATTTGAAAGAGTGCAGGAGGAGTATGACGAAGTATTTAAGGGGAGAAATGGAAAGAGAGGAATGATGGAATTATATTATAATCTGAAAAAAGGAAATAATGTTTAAAATGATGAAAACATTGGCAGTGGCATACACACATAGACATAGACACAGCATCCATATATTAACTTAACTTTATTATATTGCAAGTATTCCTAAGCAATATTCAGTCAATCAAATGATTTTATTTATAACCCATTTTCTTAAAAACATCAATGTGTAAAACCAATCACTAAAAATTAAAAATTGATGTTTACTTATAAGAACAATGTATAGAAAGAAAGAAATAAGGAAAGAAAGGAAGGAAGGAAGGAAGGAAGGAAGGAAGGAAGGAAGGAAGGAAGGAAGGAAGGGATTGTTATTATGGTTTACTCTAACTTTTTAGTAGGGAGATGGACCATGGTAGGCTAGTGCTTTCTATTTTATGATGTGACTCAAGTACCATAGTACTTACCTACTTTATTTTAATTGCTGCACATTACTTCCTTTCTGAGTTGGATAGTGATGGATATTATGTGTTATTTAAGCATGCCTTTGCCTTAATTGCCTGAGAGCTTGTACATGAATGCCTCATAGATTCATGGACCTCTTCCAATTTTTATACAATTTAAATAATTTTGAAAATTATTGTAAAAACTTGTTTCTCCGTACATCCTATTTTCCTGGGGGATTTTATATCAGGAACTATGTATTTATATCACCCAAAATGTTCATTTTTATCTTAAGACTAGTAGAATAAAACACCTAGATTCATCATCATATGCCAATTAAAACAGCTATTCCAAAGCAGTGAGGGAGCAGAGGAGATGCCTCAGTTGTAAGCACTTGCTGAAACAGCACGAGGGTGTGAGTTCGCATTGCAAGCACACAACAGGATGTTTTACAGATTGAATACTATTGCTATGACAGAACACTTTCATGAATGGAGTCAAGTGATGAGATTTCTGAGGGCTTATGAGAAAGTTCTAAGAAAACAAAACAAAATTTCTGACCTCAGCTTTTGAGAACATGATATGTTCTTGTGTTTTTGTGCTCCTCGCAGATAGGAATGAGTTTGCATGAGATTATTCATTACACCTGGCTGTTGTTATTTGTTAATGTACATCTCTGAAAAACCTTGCTTTGCTACACGGGCTTTGTCTGCTTCGTGCAGCTTGTCCTCCACATGGGGCTTATCCTTGCGATTGTAAACTTTCTTAATGGGACTCTTCTGAATCTGGAGAGTATAAATAGTTTGAAGTCTGAATAAAGTTGGCTATTGCATAAGACTTTATTATACCTCATTTATTGGCTGCATTCTCCCAGGTTTCAGAGTGGTAAGCACATTAGAATATTATTTAGCCTCAAGAAAGGAAATATTGCTATCAATGGCAACATTTAAGATTATGAAAACAATTAAATCTTTAAGTTTGATACGCAATGAATTAAATCAGGGAGGTATGCAATCTTAGTTACATAAAGCTTCAAAAAAATGTCAAATTCATAGGAACAGAGTAGAATGGTAGTTATCAAAATCTTGGAAGAGAAAATAAAATGAAAGATGGAGCCAATGATACAATCTGTGAGTTAATACTTTGTGTGTGTATGTGTGTGTGTGTGTGTTGTATGTGATGTGTGTGTGTGTGTGTGTGTGTGTGTGTATACAAATAAGAATGCATGTATTTTTGGAGGTAAAGGACAATTTATTGGTCTGTTCATCAGATATCACCCCCATAATCTTCCTTCTGAAACAGTGTTTCTCACTGAACTGGAAGTAACAAGGAGGCTAGGCTTAATAGAGTGCATCAGAAATATGCATATTTCTGTCCATTGGATTATAATTGTGCATATATTTTTATGAAATGACTCTTATAAGAGACTGCAACATTTTGCAGATCTAACATCAGGGTTAATACTACACGTTGAGATGATTTAAGACTTGGCCTGATATACTGCTGTCTGTTCAGCCTGTTTCTTTAACCTGCCTTCAGTATGAGAATGTAACCACCAAATTTATCAGCTTTGCATTTTCAGTGAAGTCAGCTTTAACAGCAAAAAATATAATATATAGATTTTATCTTAAGTTATAGACTTTTCCATGCCCCTACCTCAGAGCAATATATACATGTTTATGTATGTGTGTGTGTGTGAGAGAGAGAGAGTATGTGTGTATGTGTGTGTGTGAGTGTGTGTGTGTGTGTGTGTGTGTGTGTGTTTTATAGTAATCATTTTCTGAAAACAAAAAACATGTCAAACGCAACCTTTACACCAATATCCTGAATAATGTTAGGAGGAGAATATGAATACTGGTGTATTATGCTAAATTTTTGGTACTGAGTAATAGGGGGGTCAATTTGGATAAGTAATTTAATCTTGTTAAATTTTAAATCAGTTAAATGTTCTGTTTTAAGTAATTTCTTATTACATTCCCCATGAGTGCTTATTGTGGTATTCAATAAATACAGAACAGTTAAACAGTCACAAAAATACTTGTATATATTTGTATGTGTGTGTGTGTATGAATATTTTTACTTTATAACTATATATAATGTTTCCAAAGATTTTAATTTGTCCCTGAGGTTTAAGTCTCATAGAAACTAAGAAAAACAATACTAAATTAAAGATGCATGCTTATATTGAAGTACATGCAGTAGAATAAAAGATGAGAAGTATATTGTACATATATGCCCAATTATTTTATCACCCTGTATAAAAATTTGATACCAGAGGATTAAAGATCTCAATTAGAAATCCAGCACACTGAAACTGCTAACAGAAAACACACTAGTACTGTACACAGCATACAGGTGGTAAAGCCCTTCTGAACAGGACTTCACTTGCAAAACAAAGGGTAAACAATTGATTAATAGGATCTCATAAAACTTGAAATCTGCAGGACATCCTAGGAACCAAGCACTCTAAAGAAAAATAAGCTCACAGACCCAGCTATCCATCTGCAGATGATTAAAATCTATAGTATAAATGGAATTTTAAAATGAACCAAGGAAACAACCTAACTTACATTTTTTCTAGGAATCTAAACACAGTTCTCAATAAAAGAAATCAAACATGACCAAAACAACCCAAAAGTGTTCATCATCATTAGTAATTAGGGGTTTGCAACTTCAATGACATGAGGTTTCATATCCAACCATCCAGAATGTCCAATAATAATAAAACAAACAGGCAACAAATGCAAGTGAGATTGTGGAGAGGAAAAACCCTCATTCACTGTTGATGGGAGTGCCAATTGGTGTGTATGCTCTGAAATGTAGTGTGAATGATACTAAAAGAAAGAAAGAGAGAAACAAAATATCTAGCATATGACCCAGAGATACCTTTCCTTGGCATATGCCCAATATCTCAATATCCAAACATAGTTACCTGCTCAACAATGTCCAATCCTGTCCTATTTACAATTAGTAGGAAAGGAAAACACCAAAAGGTCTTTCAAATGATGAACTGATAATGAAATGTGATAAATACATGCAATGGATACTATTCAGCCATGTAAAATGAAATTATGAAGATAGATGAAAGATAGATGGCTCTAAAAATGATTGTATCTCATGAAGTAATTCAGAGTCAGAAAGACAAACGACACATCTCTTTTAATTGTGTGTAGTTCCCAGCTTTAAATCCTCAGGTATAAGTGTAAAACTCATAATAACCACAGACACCAGTGACTGCAGGAGGTAGGTAAGGGTAGGAGAATAGAAAGATACAATTAGTGACGTAGGAAATGGAACCAAAAGAAACAGAGAGAAGATTCCAAATAGGTGGAGGGAAGAAGGACAATACAATTTAAAAAATAAAGAGCAAGGATTAAACAATGCCAAGATTGCTTGATAAAGCCTTGAGGGATCATTACTTTATATTTTCCTGAAAATATATAGAATATATTTAAGGAAATTAAACCATTTAGACTTTCAATGCTAATTTAAGAACAAATAGACTAACAAAGTCCTCCAAAGCAGGCTAAAGAAATTCCATTTCCAATGGAGAGTCAGAAAATTCAAAATTCCCTAAAGCAATGCCAAGTATCAATGTAGCCCTTGGTTAGCTCTTGTGTATTTAAGGTGAGTCCCTATTTATGAAGACACCAAATACCTAGGATACAGGACTCAAATTATGCAAACTGCACCTGCCTGCAAGCCTCTTTCCTGTGGCCTATCTTTCACATTTCCAGAATATACTACCCAGGTGCAACACCTATAAACCATGACAAATGCTAGCTAGACAGGGTATACATACAATTGTAATAATGGCAAACACATGTTGTTGTGGTGACAACCAGCATCTTTCTAATTTGACTATAGGTGCAATTAAAAAAAAAAGAAAAGAAAAAGAAAAAAAAAAAAAAAAAAGAAAAGCAAATCACGCCCACTAGTGGAAATCATACCTACTAGCTAGATATCTGGGGCTAATGATATCACAAAGTTAGGATAAGAATCAACTAGTGCCACTATTCTAAAGTTCCATAATTCCTTAGTACACTGGAAACATTTTCCTTATATACCAATAAGTATAGCTATTTTCACACATTAAAAAAGCTCTTTTAAGCAAATAATACCATCACAGAAAACCAAATGAGCAAAGAGTCATCACACAATACGGTTCCTTCATCTGTAGCTCAGGGAACAAGAGGAAAGGGAAGGGGAAGATTTTAAGAGTCAGAGTGACAGAATTTTGGACGTGAAACACTCTCTCCTAGAAATAGTTGCATAAAAATAAAAATCAGCGCTGGGCAGTGGTGGCACACGCCTTTAATCTCAGCATTTGGGAGGCAGAGACAGGCGGAGTTCTGAGTTCTAGGCCAGCCTGGTCTACAGAGTGAGTGCCAGGACAGCCTGGGCTACACAGAGAAACCCTGTCTTGAAAAAAACCAATAATAAATAAATAAATAAATAAATAAATAAATAAATAAATAAATAAATAAATAAATAAATAAAAATCAATGGAATTATCTATGGATATGTGAATACTAAATGAGTACATTTTCATGGATCCTACCTCTTGATAAGAAGTGCACATAACTAATAACTACTAGGAAGAGGAGAAGTTGCACCTTTCACACCTGAGGCCCCTAAGAGTGGTTTAGTGTAGAGTAGTAAGCCCTGAATCCATACTCATACAGACAACAAAATTTCAGTAAGACACAGACACACACACACACACACACACACACACACACACACACACATACACACACGTGTGTGTGTGTATGTCTGTGTGTAGACACATATAAAAATAATAATAAAAAGCAGGTTATCAACATGAGAGTCAAGGGGTTATGAAAAGCATTGAAGGACAGATAGCTGGGAGGCACTACAGGGAAGAAAGAGTGTTGGATAATTGATTCTATTCTATTCTATATCTATCAAATCATAATAAAAGGAAAAACATTAGCCAAAATTAAAAGACTATGAATTTAGAAGTCAGTCATCAACCGTGTTAAAATTAAAACCACCCACACTTTTTCTTCCTGTGTGCTTGCTTTTCCACTTTAGTATAACTTCATGGGCAATAGTAAAGTGTTGCACTGCCCAAACACTTCAAAATACAAAAGAAGAAATTAAACGTTTTCATGATATTATATACTTGTGTCTGCTAAAACATTCACCACAAACTATTTTTTTCTTTTTGTATTTATTCTTTAATCTTTTTTTACAGGCCACACTTTATCACCCTCCTGGTCCACCCTCTGACTTTTCCACATCCATACCTCTTCCTTGGTCACCAAGAGGGTGTCCCCACATCCCTCACACCCATCCCACCCACTTCACCAGACCTCCCCACTCCCTGGGGCCTCAAGTCTCTTGAGGCTTGGGTTCATCTTCTCTCACTGAGTCCAAACCCGGCAGTCCTCTGCTGTATATGTGTCTGGGGCCTCATGACAGCTGGTGTAGGCTGCCTGGTTGGTGCCTCAATGTCTGAGAAATCTTGGGGATCCAGGTTAGTTGAGACTGCTGGTCTTCCTATAGGGTCATTTTACATTTGTATTGTGAAATGTACACCTAAGTCATTAAAATGTTTTTATTGAGTAATCTTTAAGGAAATATTATCTCAATTAAAACATTAAGGTATACAAGCTTATACATTGCAGGGAACATGATAAAACTGAGTCAAGGTTCCTGTGCATATTTTCTAATAACTGCTGCTTGACCTAATAGAGCAATAGAAGACTACTGCGTTTCCTTCCACATAGACTGGCCATGATAGTGTCTCATCTCTTTTTGCTTCCTTCTCTTTCTGCTTCTGCTTTTGTTCTTTCTTATTTTCTGAAACTTTCTATCACTATGCAATTTTCTTTATTGTTTTGTCTTTAATATTACCCACAACTATAATTTGATGTATTTTAAACACAAAATAAAACAGTTATGTAAGAATTGAGGTGAAATATAGGATGGTGTATAATTTCAGTAATTTTCTTCTAAGTAGTTTTAATAGTTTTTGTAATTTTTTTGTAGTTGTCAAGAGTTTGGATCCTAGTTTTTTGAATGCATGATGATGTTTGCAAATTCTGTTTATGTAATCTACTTCAAAGGTAGTGGGTAAATTAAAAGTACTTGCAAATGAGTCATTGTATATAAGCAATAGACTACTGATTTTTAACCCAAATGCTACTTGTTTGTAAAGCGGAATGATAATATTTCCTTAAATATGTTTACTATTGTTACATTTTTTAGTTAACTTAACATTATTTAGGAACACATATTATACCAATAGTTTTGCCGTTTTATTGTAGAATATGTCATTCAATTGGTTTTTTAAACCTAAGTTACTAGGTAATTTGGGATGTATATTTACACTTATTTAAATGCCGTATTAAATTCTGAGGAGACTGTTATAGTGGTAGGTTGTAAGAGTGGAGACATATTTATTATCTAATAATGAAATTTGCTTTATAATCACTGTCTTCTATAGACATGACCTTAATTTACCTGACATTTATTAGGATCAAATTAACATCCATCATTTAAATGTTTGTAAGTATCTATTATCTGCCTCTGAAATTTAACATTTGTTAAACTGCTCATATGAAATGGTAGTTTGAAAAAAGGCAGGCAATAAATGCAACCCTGAAATAGCAGGTTTATAAATGTGCAGTGACAATGTTTATTAATCAATGCAATGACATTAACAGTGCACAGTTAAGATAGAACCTCTCATGGCCTAGAAGAATATTACTGAGACCTTTAAATGTATTATAGTTGTCTAATATAAATCCAGCTTTAAAATTTAAAATAATTACAAGGTTCAGAATAATTTCACCCTAAGTCAAAAGTATACAGGAATATGGGTTTCTTTCTTTTTCTTACAAACATAACAAATGACTGTGGAAAACTGAATGAACTACATTACACAGCCATGGTTATCAGAATTAACAAGTGAAACGAACAGAATGTAGCTTAAAGAAAATATTCGATTATGATTTGAAATGTCTGAAGATGGCTCTTATTCTCCTCATGTCTAATTACAAATCTTATAGGAAGAGACAGTTGAACAACTAAGATATACTCTATATCATTTAGATACCTTAAAAGGTTTGATTTGGGAGTCTTATTTCTTTTACTTTTATTTTGTTATTTGTTTTGTTAACATTAACAAGTTACTACATCTAATGTTATGAATTAACAAATAAGATAAAATATACTAATATTTACATCTAAAATATGAAACTTTTCATAAAGTTGAGTCATGTATCCTGCATTTAATTTTGAACATTACACTAGGGATAGAGTCTTTAAAAGTAGTTTGTATTTATTCAAAATCAATGAATTCAAATGGTTCTAACAGTATATTACTCTCAAAACAATATAATATGTGCATTTTCTAGCTCTCATTTCCTCGCACATTCTTAAATGTCCAAATGTATGTGAACAACAATTTTGGGGGGTCTGTAAGATGCAGTTTGAACAAAGGTATTGCATTATGAGCCCAGAACACATATAACCATCTAAGGAGAAAACCAAATTCACAACATTGGTCTCCACCTTCTCACAAACTCACTGTTGTAAATGCAATAATTATAAATAAAGAAATCAAAGCAAAGCAATTAACAGAAAGTTATTTCCCTCCTCATTTACATTAAAAATGTATTTTTTCATAAAATATATCTTGATTAGTGTTTTTTTCTTCCTAATTCTTCTAGTTCTTTCCAAGTTTCTCTTCTGTCTGTATCCAGTTTCTCTTTTAAAAATAAACTTACATCTAAGAAATAATAATAAACTAAGATAAGATAAAACCAGAACCAACATTATGATAGGACAAAATAAACAAAAAAGAAAAAAGCCAAAAATAAAGCCAAAGTAAACTATAAATATAGAGGTACACCCATATACACATGCAGAATTCCCATTAAAACACAAACCCAGAAGTCATAATTTATATGCAAAGAATATGTAAGATTTAGAATATATATAATGTCCCTGGTTTTGTTTGACTACTTGTATTATTCTCTTTGTTTTTAATTGGTTGCTTTCAGCACTGAGTTTGGCTATTTTCTGCCATCTACTCCTCCTGGATGTGTTTCCACCTTTTTGTTCTAGAGCTTTCAGGTGTGCTGTTAAAGTTGAGTATAATATTTTCTCTAATTTTTTTATGAAGGCATATAGTGCTATGAATTTTCCTCTTAATTTTCCTGCTTTCATTGTGTCCCATAAGTATGTGTAAGCTCTACTTTCATTTTCATTGAATTCTAGAAGGTCTTTAATTTCTTTTCTGATTTCTTCCCTGACCAAGTTACCATTGAGTAGAGAGTTCTTCAGTTTCCATGTGTATGTGGGCTTTCAGTTGTTTTTATTATTATTGAAGTCCAGCCTTAATCTGTGGTGATCTGATAGAATGCATAGTGTTATTTCAAACTTCTTAACTTCTTATATGATCAGTTCTGGGGAAGGTACAATGAGGTGCTGAGAAGAAGGTATACTCTTTTATTTTGGAGTGAAATCAGATAGATAGATAGATAGATAGATAGATAGATAGATAGATAGATAGATAGATAGATAGATAGATCATGCTAAATCCTTTGGGTTCATAACTTCTGTTACTTTCACTGTGTCTTTGGTTTCAGTTTTAATGGCCTTTCCAATGGTAAGATTTGGTTGCTAAGTTCTCCCAGTATTAATGGGTGAGATTCAATGTGTGCTTTGAGCTTGAGCAAAGTTTCTTTTACAAATGTGGGTACTCTTGCATTTGGGGCATAGATGTTCAGAATTGAGACTTCATCTTGGTGGATTATTTTCCTTTGATGAGTATGAAGTGTCCTTCCCCATCTCTTTTGATTACTTTTTGTTGAAAGACAATCACTCTTCACAAAGCTCAAGTTCAAAGGAATCAAGAATCTCAACATAAAACCAGACACACTGAATCTAATAGAAGTGAAAGCAAGAAACAGCCTTGAACACATTCTTGATCAGAACACCATTGGCTCAGGCTCTGAGATCTCCAAATGGTAAATGGAACCTCTTGAAACTGAAAAACCTTTATAAGGCAAAGGACAATGTCAATAGGACAAAACACCAGTTTAAAGATTGGAAAAAGATCTCAACTTACCCTATATCTGATAGAGGACTAATATCCAAAATATATAAAGAAATCAAGAAGTTAGACAACAAACAACCCAATTAAAAATGGAACACAGAGCTAATCGGAATATTCTCAACAGAGGGATCTGAATGGCTGACAAACACTTAAAGAAATGTTGAACATTCTTAGTCATCAAGGAAATGCAAGTTAATAAACCTCAGATACCACTTTATACCAATCAGAATGGCTTAGGTCAAAAACTCAAGTGACAGCACATGCCGGCAAGGATTTGGAGAAATGGGAACACAACTCTATTGCTGGTGGGTTTGCAAACTGATACAACAACTCTGAAAATCAATCTGGCAGTTCCTCAAAATAATTGGAAATAGTTCTACCTAAAGACCCAGCTATATCACTACTGGGCATATACTCAAAAGTTGCTCCACCATACCACAAGGATATGTGCTCCACTATGTTAATAGTAGCCTTATTCATATTAGCGAGAAACTAGAAACAACCCAGATGTCCCTCAACTGGAGAATGTATACAGCCATTAAAAACAAGAGGATAATGAATTTGGCAGGCAAATAAATAGAACTTGAGAATATCATTCTGAGTGAGGTAACTGAGAATCAAAAGGACAGACATGGTATATACTCACTGATAAGTTGATATTACCCAAAATGAACAGATCACCTATGATATACCCCACAGACCTTAAGAAGTTAAAGAAGGAAAACCCAAGTGAAGATGCTTCAATCTCACTTAGAGGGAGGAACAAAATAATCACAGGATGTAGATGGAGTGAGGGAAGAACCTAGGTGGGACGAGGGAGGGGGAAGAGGAGGTAGGATCAGAAGAATGAATGGAAATATGTGGCTGCAAGGGGTGGGGAATATGGGGTGGGGGAACCTCTAGAAAGTCACAGAGACCTGGGATATGAGAGGCTCCCAAGACTCAGTAGGGGTTACCTTAGCCAAAATGCCCAACAGTGAGGAGATAGAACCTGAAGAGGCCACCTCCAGTAGTTAGACAGGGATTCCATTCAACAGATGGGGACACAAATGCACCTTCAAAATTTCTCAACCAGACAGGGCAGTCCTCTGCTACTTATATGCCAGAATTGTTCCTGTCTAAAAGAAATTTGAGGGCATTTTTGGAGCAGAGACTGAAGGAATGGTTGACCAACGACTGGTCCAACGTGGGATTCATCCCATTGACAGGCCCCAAACCCTGACACTATTACCAATGCTATGTTGTGCTTGCAGACAGGAATCTAGCATGGCTGTTCTCTGAGAGACCCTACCAGTAGCTGACTGAGGCAGATGCAGATACTTAACAGCCAAGCACTGGACTGAGGTCGAGAACCTCTATGGAAGTGTTAGGGGAAGGACTGAAGGAGCTAATGGGGATGGCAACGCCATAGGAAGACCAGCAACCTCAACTTACCCAGACCCTACGAACCTGGACCTATGGGAAATGAGTCGCAGAAACTATGCCAACAACCAAAGAACATACATAGGCTGGTCTGAGGCCCCTGGCATATAAGTAGCAGAGGACTGCCCTGTCTGGTCTCAATGGAAAAGGATGCTCCTAATCCTGTAGACACTTGATACCACAGGGAAGAGGGATGCCAGGGGAAGGGAGAACACCCTCTCAGAGGTGAAGGGGAGAGAGAATGGAGTGAAGAACTCTGGGAAGGCAAACTGGGGGGGGGGGGGTCAACGATAAAAAGTAAATTCAAAAATTTTTGATGTTTTAACTCTACATATGAGACAATGAACCTCAAAATATGCCACAAAGAATTGAGGTGTTTTTGTTATTTTTGTTGTTGTTGTTTGTTTGTTTGTGTGTTAGCTATTTACCACTAATTATCAGGCCTACCCTTAGGTGTGGTTCAGTTCCCTAGTAAGACTCCACTAAAAAATATTTTTAAGAGGTTATCAACTGGGGTCAGCTTTTAGGTTAGAGATAGAGGCATATGTCCACTCCTTGTTTCTGTTCTAGAAAATCATCTTGTCCAGACCCATGCAGAACTTGAGTTTGCTTCCATGACTTATGTGAATTTTTATGTGCCTTAAATCATTGTTATCCTCCATCCCCTCTGGATTTTAACTCCTTTTGTCCTCCTTTTTCTGAATTCTTTGCACCCCAAGGGGAATGATTTGATGAAAACATCCAGTTTAGGACTTAGATTCTAAGATCTCTAACTCTCTCTATGTTATCTGTTTGTGAGTTTCTGTTCCCATCCGCTGCACATGGAAGCATCTATGATTATGGCTGAGCAAGATTGATCTCTGGGTTTTGCAGAATTTTATTAGGGGTCTTTTTAAATCTGTGTCCCTTTATCAGAACTGTAGTAATTGGTTTTTCCCTAGGTCCCTGAGCTATCTATTCCCAGTTTCTTGTGCAACCAGGCAGCATGAGGCATGCATTCCATCTCATGGAGTAGGACTTTAATCAAATCAGATATTGGTTGGTTACTTCCATAATTTTTTTTTTTTTTTTTTTTTTTTTTTTTTTTTTTTTTTTTTTTTTTTTTTTTTTTTTGCCACTATTGAGCCACTGTAACTTACAGGCAGGTTGCTATTTTAAATGTAATGCTTTGTAGATGGGTTGATGTTTATCTTTTCTTCATCAGAAGTATGCAAGTTATCTCCATTACCATGAACATTAGTTTGTAAGATTAAAGGCTCTAGATAGACACTATCTTGACTTACCCATGAGCAGTGAGTAATTTAGCTGTTTGCCTTCAACGATAAGGTTTTGCAGTCAATTTATAGAGAATAACTAACATTCCATGGGACCCCTTTGACCAAAAGAATACTTTCAAAGTTGATTTTCCTTTGGCATTCTTAATTGAATCAGCATCAGTAACTCATGAATTTCAAAGATATTTTTGATTCAACACTACATTATTAATGTTCATTCACATTCTATATAAAAATAATTTTATTTTCATTTTTGTTTGAAAATAAGTTATTTAATAACTAACTTTGAAATGTGATACAAATGTTATATAAATGCTAATGTATCAAATTATCCCTAAAGTGATTTCTTAGTTAATAACAACACATTTGTGAAATTTAAATAATAATGCAGGTATAATATATTAATCAATATCTGAACTTACACAGATTATAAAATTTTCTCCCTGGTAGGTCTTCAAATTATTTAATTATTCATCTGAGGACTCCAACTGAAGATGTCAAGTATTTTCAGACATCATGATTCCCTAGCACCCTCAAGTTTTCACATGTCTTCATTTTCAACAGTTAATATTGCTAAAATTTAGAATATTTTGGTCAAGATTTTGATCAACTCAGTGTTTCCAACTCTTATACTATTCCTCAGGGAGGGCACAAAACTCATATAATTCTTCGCTGTCTAACATCTGTGAGGCCAAACATGGTAGGAAAAGAGAAGAGGAAGGAAAAAAACTTTGAGAAGTAGACAGAAGGAAGACTTCTCTTTTTCATTGTGCATTTCATTTTTCCTAGTCATGGTTAAGCATGACTATATATTTGGTAATGAATACCACAAATAATATTCTTACTAGAAAAAATATTTTTAATGTTTTGTACACATTAAAACATAACCTTACGAGGGATGATGATAGAAAGTTAATAATAACCACAGAGTGGAAACGTTGGAGGACACAATGTGAGGCTTTGCAGGGATTCCTCTTCTGGAACTTATGACTCCTGTGATCTGTATTCATGTGTGGATTTTACTTAGATTGACTTATGAGTTATTTCTCTCTTTTGTTTCTAACCCTAATATATTATCTGAAGTTCTTTAAGGGTAGTTTGTAACTTCTTCAGTATTTACAAAGGTATTAAATCATTTATTTCTGTCCACAGAGAGCTATGAATATTTATGTTGTTTGTATTGTAATCATTGTCACATTAATTATTCAGTTAAATCTTTTTCAGCTTTGTCCATCAGGAGGCCTACGTAATCCTGGCATAACTTCTGCCTTTCTTGCATTCCCTGTTGATTCAAGCTAATTTGAATTCTCCAGCTCTGTTCTTAACTTAGCTGTTAACAAAAAGGAATTACAATTCTTTTATTTAGAAAAACTGGTATTACAAATGAATTTCTCTGAAGGTATATGCTTCTGGAAATTGATTGTTAATTCTCAGTGGTCTTAGTAAATAACCAAAATTAATACAGTGCCAATTGTTGTTTGTATAGATTTATAAACATGCCAACTTTGCAATTATATAGAGTAATGAATTTATTTCATCTATATTCTATCCATATGCATTAATAATTGAATTTATAAGTTCTTTTCTATATGTATTTTTGCTGTCTATTCAAATTCACATTAATTTAAACAATGATTATTAATGCTATGCCCCAGCACAGTTTAATCTGAGACATTCAGTATAATTTACTCTATCATTTATTTCTAATTAAGAAACATAACATGTCATCTGTATTTTATTCATGAATTCATGACAGATTAATGTACAATTTAGTTATATATCTAACATTCATGCACATGTAATATACTAATAATTCTAAACTGAAGACTATATGGACAATTAATATGAAGTATTTTCTTAAACAAACTTCCTTCTGTCTACTTCTCAAAGTTTTCTTCTGTTCTCTTCTCATTTTCTACCACCTTTGGCTTCACCGATGTTAGACTGAGAAGACATATATGAGTTTTATGATTTTCCTGAGAAATGGTAGAAGGGCTGGAAACACTGAGTTGAACTGCTGAGAACGGAATGGAAGCCATTAACAGAAGGATTCATCAGCGTATCAAAGTAAATCTTTTGAAGGCTGCTACATACCTAACAAACTCGAAAACAAGTGTCCAATTTCCCTTGATGTCTGTGATTCAGCTAAATGGCTTCCAGGCCCTTTACAAAGATGCTCATGAATTTTTTCAAAGACTTACATCTGGAAAAAGAGGAGAAAACAGTAATGTTGTCAGTTAAATAAATTAAATATCTTCAGAACAAAGGTGTCAGGGGCAGATATTTTTTGAAGTCTAAAGTTTAATCAAATGGAGTGAAAGGCATGAATATGTTTTTCAGGGTACAGGCCTTTGTAGGAAAATAAAATAAAACAACTTAGAAGAGGGAATCACCTATCCGCAATCTTTTAAACCTGAATCTTTGAGATTTATATGGTATTTAGTTATTTAGTTTCTGGTCCAGTTTTCCTAGTGCCTTTCTGTGTCGCAGAAGTGATCTGATGAGTTCATGAAAAGATTTTACACTGTAGTTTTTCTTTACATAAGGGAAGGCGATCTGTTCTTTCTAGATATCTATTTTACTGAGCAGAAACCAGAAATAACAATAGCTTATGCCTCTAATCACACTTAAATTTCCTACATTGAAATTATTGTGTTTCCTTATCATGGAGGGAACATAGTGACAATGCTTAGATACATTGCTTTAAGCTGATTTATTCTTTCGCTGCAAAGCCTTTCGCAACAGATTTTATAAACAGATTAAGAGTAGACACTTTTCATCATGTAAATGTGTGTACTGAGGCAAAGAAGGTGTAAGTGCTTTTTCAACATCATGGGTCTAATTTATGATTACAGCCTTTTACTTCCAAATGCAAGGTTCACTCCTCTATATCATAGAGTCACTTATATTAATAATTCAATTTTTCAAAAGCTTTCTATACACTCCTTACTACTTTGAGGCTTTCAGTCATTCAGCCTCGAGGCAGAACAGAATGGTGCATTACTCTTGAACTGATAGCTCTACTCCATAATAAAGATGTCATTTAATTGGAGGTTATTCTTATACTATCAAAAATATTTGACTTTTATATTACTACCTAGATGCTCCCAGTTTTAAGTTTCCCAATCAAAAAATGGGTTAAAATTATTGCATATTTATACTAAGATATAATATATACAGAAGAGATGAAATATAATCATATTTTTCATGGCTCAAGGCCCATTATACAATGACATATGTAGCAGAGGATAGCTTTGTCTGACGTCAATGGGAGGTGATGCCCTTGGTCCTCGGGAAGTTTGATGCCCCAGCATAGGGGAATGCTTGAGTGGTAGGGCTGGAGTGGGTGAAGGAGCAACATTCTCATAAAGGCAAAGGGGATGGGGGAGAGGACAGATGTTAATTATTTTATTATGACCGGGTGAGTTACTCGAAGCAGAGGACAAACTGATACAAAACTATCAAATGAAAAACTGAATCTCACCTAACATATTCAGAAAGACTTCCTTGTATGCTGCATATAGATTTTAGTTTGAAACTTAGCGGTAATTACCGAACATAGACATCATGAGACATAGGAAATGAGCTTGATCCAAGAATTAACTTACACTTTTGGAAAAAAATACAATAATAAGGGTGACTGATGAGAGTTGAAGACAGTAATGGAAATACACAGCCAGTTTAAACTGAAGGAACAGGACATCAGTACTGGGTAGTCAAACATTACCCCCATACTTGCACAGTCTACTGAAACATCTTTTCAGAACCTAATTTTCCTAAAATCATGATTCATTTTCCTCAGTATATACAACAGAATCTTTCTAAACAGGAAAAAAAAATTGGTATGATAAGAATTGAACTGGAGATTCTGAGTTCTTGCTCACATGTTACAGTCGATATGTGCTTAGGGAGAAAGGGCAAAACGAGCATTTGGGGACACTAACCACTGCTATCTAAGAGACAAACTCTCATGGTGTCTGCTTATTCTCACTTTGTATCTGGCAGAAGAATCACATTATTGGGGAAATGACCAGGATGTAATGTCTAATAATATCTTCAACTTTATTGATGTTAAGACTGCACTAGGTGTTGGAGGGGAAAGGAGAGAGGTACAGAGGGCCAGGAAATTGAATAAAAATATGTAACGGTGGAGGATGAGGAACTTGACATAGCCACTGGAGAGTCTCTCCCAGACACAAGGGAAGCAAGAGGCTCTCAGGTCCAAACAGGGATGATTTTAGCCAAAATGCACAGCGAAGGGGAGGTATAACCTGTAGAGACTGCCCCAGTAGATAGGCATGGTAGGCATAGCCCCCAGTCGAAGAATGGGACCATCCACCCATGTCAAAGTTTTTAAACCAGAAATGTTCCTGTTTAAAGGAAAGACATGGACAAAAAATGGAGAAGAGACTGAAGGAAGGGCCATCTGGGGACCACCCCACCTGGGGATCTATCCTGCCTGTAGACACCAAGCCCAACACTGTTGCTGTTGCCAAGAGGCTTTTGCTGACAAGAAACTGGTGTGACTGTTCTCTGGGAGGTTCTGCCAGCGCCTGACCAATACAGATGAGGATTCTCGGATGCTCACAACCAACCATCAGACTGAGCCCAGGACCCCAGTGGGGGAGCTACTGGAAGGACCGGAGGAGCTGAGGGAGATTACACCCCATAGGAAGAACAATGTTGGCTGGCCAGACCACCCAGAGCTTCAAGGGACTAGACCAACCAACCAAGGAGTGTACAGGGAGGGATCCGTGGCTCTAGATACATATGTAGCAGAGGATGGCTTTGTCTGACATCAATGGGAGGTGATGCCCTTGGTCCTCGGGAAGTTTGATGCCCCAGCATAGGGGAATGCTTGAGTGGTAGGGCTAGAGTGGGTGAAGGAGCAACATTCCCATAAAGGCAAAGGGGAGTGGGGAGAGGACAGATGGGATGGGTGGGTTGTGGAGGGCTAACTGGGAAGGGGGATATCATTTGAGATGTAAACTAATGTAATGATTAATAAAAAAATATTAAAGAGCCTGTACTGGATAAATTTAGAGAGTAGTTGTTTCTTCTTTTTGACCTCTCTGCAGTTCCTCAATAATTTCTTTTTGACGTGCATCTCTGCTTCTTGATTGCTGGGAATTGAGGCAGGCCATCACACTATTCTTAATTTTATATGGGTTCCCAGACTGATGCTAACATGACAATTGCATTATCCCTGGGTCACCGTTCTAGTCCTACCAAACCTTCTGTTGACAGAAGGACTACAGTTATAGTGACATCAAAATGAATCATAGCTCTTAAATGACCTAAGTCATAATAGCTAGTAGTTATTTTCTGTAGCTTCCCATTAGACATCTATAACTATGATAATACAGTACATGAGATGGTACCCGAACAAATGAACATTTTCCTTCTGACTTACAGAATGACATGATTTTTAATCCAGAAAATAATATAATAAAAAAGATAAATTTTATTTATCCAAATTTGAGAAGAGATAGTACATTCTTTAATCAACTATAATCATGAAGAAGCTGAGCAAGGTAAAAGAGGGTAAGTAGTAACATTGATAGAAAAACGAGAATTATATATTTTTCTTAATTTAGCAACCACAAACGTATAGCAGGTTCCGGGTGTAGAAGCTGGCCTCTCTCTCTTCTATATATTCTAACTTTGGGAAGACTTCCCTGCCATTACAAATTTCAGTTTGATATGGAAAAATGTTCTTCAAAAGTGAGTTCTGTTGTGGCAAAAGTAGAGTAATTTGTTTTGTTAGCAATACATAAATTGATGAATCAGACAGAAGAACATAAAGGAGTTTTGTTTTTATCACATAATTATAAAAGAAATGCTGTCAAACTAGAAGCATATAAGCAGAGATCTTTTTCGCTAGCATCCGTTGTATTATGCATGGTTTTGGTTTTATACGTACATGTAGCTAATAACTAAATCATAGGTTTATTTCCATTCTATATTAAATTATTGCATCAGACATTGCTAATTTTTTTTATAATTTCTGACATTTACTTACATGACTTTCTATGCTATGTTGTCTAATTTTGGATTTTAAGGAACTATAGTAAAGTTGAGTGATTCTCTATTTTTATAATTTCATCTTCATTGATAGATAGGCAAATGAGATAAAAGCTGTCATATGAAAATTTCACACAAGTTTTCTAAAGATACAAATTTTATTGGTTTTATAATTCAATTCTTATCAATGAAGTCTGTTTCATGTAATAGTTCATCCTTTATGGGTGTTCTGTTTTCTTTCTCTAGCTAATAATAAATACAGTTATCAAGTTGTGGGTAGTAATTTTTTTGTTCATCCCTTTATTTTTTTCAAGTTCTTTTGCACTTACACTTAATAATAACAAAACAAAATAAAGTATAACAAAAATTAGCACATTGTGATAGGACCGAAGAAGCAAACATAAGAAGGAGAACCCAAGATAAAGCACAAGAAACAGATAGAGAAACATAGACTTGCTTGTTGGAACACTTGGGAACCCTATGAAATCAGTAAACAGGAAAGCCTAAAGTATACACTACAACCTGTAGGCTACGAAAGAGAATAAAAATATCAATGGAAAAAGATGAAGTAGTAATAAGGTTCTTTTTAAAAGAAAATCTCTGATATGACATTGTGAGACAAAGAACCTTTAAAGATGTCATTGATGCTGTTATCAGTTGCTCATCTACTTCTGAGCATGCAACCTACTCTTAAGAGCAGTGAGACTTCTCCAGTGAGACTCCCTGTTAGGAAACAAACTTTTCATTTGGAAATGTTTAACAACCAGTATTTACTTTTAGATTTGGGATGTAGCCACTTGTCAACATCTCCTTTCATAACTAGAACCCCATCTGATACAGACCCATTGAAGGCCTTTTCTGGATATCCTTTCCTTTAGTCAGTACTTGTGTATCCAGCTTCAACCTCTGCATGCTCATATTCTATTAGTCATGATGATTTAGAGGGCCTTGTTTCTGTGAGGTCCTCATCTTCTCTGGCAATTATAATTTTTCATCTCATTTTCTTCAAGGTTCACTGAATCCTAAGGGGAGGGACTTCATGGAGTGTTCCCATTTAAGATTACGTGTTTCAAGGTCTCTCACTAACTGTATATTAACTGATAGTTAGTCTCTGAATTTTTCATATCTTCTACAAGAGGAAAAATCTTTGATTTTATTTGAGCAAAGAACTGATCTTTAAGTATAGCAAAATATCACTAGGAATCATTTTGTTGGTACATCTCTTTGGTAGACAATTTGTATTTTGTTTCTCTCTACATCACTGAGCTGTCAGGCCTTAGTTTCTTAGCTATACTATCAATGTTGGGTGTGATTCCAGCTTGTGGAGCTGGTCTTTAGTAAAACCAGATATTGGTTTGTTGCTCCCATAAGTTTTGTGAGAATGTTGCACTACCATATCTTGCAGGTAAAATATCATTGAGGATCAAAAGGTTTGTGGATGTGTTGTTTATTACATTTCACCTTTGTTAGCTGTAGAGTACCTTCGTACCAAAGACCTTAGCACAAATGGGCGAAGGCTCTAAGAAGGCACTAGCTTGGCTTTTCCATGTTTGGTGAGTTGGTTAGGTGATGTCAACCACAGAACCATGTTGTTAGTTTGTGAAGATCAACCTATAGTCTTGGGATCAGCACTGGTTATTTATGGGTTTCAATGAGATTCCTTTGACCGAATTTCAAATCTATGCAACACAATATCAGAAGCTTCATTTGGTTGGAGCTCTGTCTCCTCCAAGATTTCACAATTTCCTTTTGATCTCATTTGTACATATTTAGGAAGCTTCTGCTGTATTAGGGTTTCATATGTCTTAGGGTTTTATTGGTGTGATGAGACCCATGAACCCAGCTGGAGCTTCTGCCCTGACCTGCATTGCAGAAGTTGCCACATTAGCTGCTCTTGATTCAATACACTTAGTGAAAATCCCTCACCAGAATTGAGTTCTGCTTTTGCCTGTTTTATCTTCTAAGTTTTATCTTCTCTAAAAAAGGATCTATTTTTGAAAAATCGGAACCAATGCTCTCTGCTGCCTACGACATGCAACAGTCTTGTCAGCAATATTGTCTTTAGGTGAGTTTTGTGGTTTTCCCTTTATATTCTGTGTATGCTGTAACAAAGTTGAGCCTTGATCAGAACACTGTCTTGACTCCATTCTTCTCTTGTTCCCGTCATTTTCAATTCCAGCCCTCCTTTCAGGTGATCCCTTTTCGACCTAGAGATATTGGAAGGCAACAATGCTGGCAACTCATATGATGGAAAACATTTAATTGGTGGTTCTTACATATCAGCTTAGTGTATTAACTTCATGGCAGGAAGTGTGACAGTGTGCAGGCAGACATGGTACTGGAGAGGTAGCTGAGAATTGGACATTTGGATCAGAAGGAAACAGGAAGAGTGAGATAGCCACTAAGCCTGGCATGAGCTTCAGAAGCTTCAAAGCCCAACCCCAATGTCACACTTCCTCTAACAAGGGCATACTTATTTCAACAAGGTCATAGGTTCTAATAATGCCATCCACCCCCTATGACCCTATCAGGCACATTTTTTTCAAATCATGACACCGTACTACTCAAATATTCCTTAATTTTTAGCATTATGTCCCTGTATTCTCTCCCTTGTACCCCACTTTTCTTCTTCTCCACACTTGATCAGCACATTATAGTTCATCCATTTATACATAACTGTCTATTTACTTACTATTCCTATGGAGATCTATCTGTCCACCCTGCTCTTGTACCTTATACTATATTTAACAACTATGGTTCTATAAATTGTAGCTTGGTTATCACTGACATAACAGCTAGTATCTAAATATAAGCAGATACATACCATCCTCTATTATTTGAACTGGATATTTATACTCACATTAATTATTAATAGTTCAGTGCACTTACTTGGAAATTTAGTGATTTGATTTCTTTTAGTTGGTTAGCAATACTCTACTGTGTAAAATGTACAACACCTTTCTTTATTCTGTTGAGAGGCTTCTATGTTGTTTCCAACATTGGCTATTATGAATAGAGCAGCAATGATTTTTATAGCTGTGCAAGTTGTCTCTGCAAAAGGATGGATGCCATTTGATATTTGTCCAGGAATTATATATATGAATCAATTACCATCATCTTGAAAAACTGACATAATGATTTTCAAAGAAGCTGAACACATTGGAACTCACACATGCAATAGATTAGTTTCTTTTATTCCACATTCTCACCAGCATTAGCTGTCACCTGTTTTATTGACCTTAGCCATTCTGATAGGCATAAGGTAGAATCTCAAAGTAGTTTTGATTTGTATTCTGTGATGATGAAGGATTTCTTTGTATATATGGTTACTGTAATTTTAAATGGGCTAGTTTTTCTTAATATTCACTTTGTCTTTTTTTTTAAAAAACATATTTTGGAAATTAGCCCTTTTAAAGTTGTGTTCTTAGTAAAACATCTTTTATCATTGTGTAGGATGGCTCTTTGTGTGAATCACACTGTCCTTTGTCATGCCGAAGATTTCTCGTTTCAAGAAGTCCCATTTATTAATTGTTGATATTAGTGCCTGTGCTGATGGTGTTCTGTTCAGAATCTTTTTTGCCTGTGCCAATGAGTTCAAGGCTATTCTCACATTTTTTTTTCCTTCTAAGTCAGTCTACCTGGTTTTATATTGAGGTCTTTTACCTATTTGGCCTGGGTTTAAAGCAGGTGATAATTCCGGATCTATTTGCATCTGTGTAAATTCAGCTGTTCAATCTGACCAGCACCATGTGTGGAAGATGCTGTCTTGTTTCCACTGTATATTTCCTGCTTATTTATGAAAGATTAGGTGTCCATATTTGTGCAGATTTATGTCTTGGACTTCAATCTGATTCCCTTGAACAACATATCTATTTCTGTGCCAAAGCCATGTTGTTTTTATTACTTATAGCTCCCCAGTAGAATTTGAGTTTGGGTATAACGATACCTTTAATCAGTTTTGTTTGTTTTATGTATGTGCATGTTTCCATACAAAGCAGAAAATTGCCCTTTCAAGACCTGAGAAGGATTGTGGTAGAATTTTGATGGGAATTACATTTAACCAGTATGATGCCCATTATTACTATAGTAAACTTGTTAATGCATAAGTAAGATCTTTCTATCTACTTATATTTTCTTTAATTTCTTTCTTCAAAGGCTGGAAGGGTGTTTTTCTTTTCTTTTCTTTTGCTCTCTTTTCTTCTTTTCATCTTGACCATAGTTTTTGCTTCCTCTACTCTTTCTCTCTTCCCAGTCCCTCTTCTGCCTCTCTGTCCGTCCATTCTTCCCCTTTTGTCATATCAAGTTGCAGCAAGACTAAGAATATCCTCCTCTATTAAGGTTGAAGTCAAATCTCAATAGGAGAAAAGGGTTCCAAAAGTTGGCAACAGAGTCCCTTAGGAATCTCAGAAGAAGACCAAGCAAAAAAACTGTAACATATATGCAGAGGACCTAGGTCAATCCCATACAGGCTCCCTTGTTCACAGTCCAGTCTTTTTGACCCCAGTTTAGCTGATTCTATGATTTTGTTTGCTTGTTGTCTTTGTTATTTTGTGATGTCCTTGACCCTGCTGTGTCCTTCTCTTCCTTGTGATTCCCACAGCTCTGCCTAAAGTTTAGCTGTGAGTATCTGCATCTGCTTCCATTAAAAGCTGGGTGGAGCCTCTCTGATGACAACTGCACTAGACACCAGTCTATGAGTATAAAAACAGAGTATCATTAGGAATCATTTATTAACATTTTTCTAGCCATTTTTATTTGTTTCTGTCCTAGGTATCTGGGCTATTCAGCTTCTGGGTCCAGGCCTTCCAGATCCTGTCAGGAGTTGGGTTCCATCTTGTGGCATGGGTCTAAAGCTAGACCAGTTGTTGATTGGCCTCGACCACAATTTCTGCACTGCCTTTACTCAAGCCCAATTTGTAGCCAGGACAAATTGTCAGTCAAAGGTTGCTAAGTTGGTGTCCCAAAGCCTTCACTGGTAGTCTTGCCTGGATACAGGAGATAGTTGGTTCAGGCTGCATATCCCTCAATGCTGTAGTTCTTCAGTAGGGCCACCCTCATAGATACCTGGGAGTTTCCCTGACTAGGTGTGCAACACAATCCCAGAGATGCAACCTTATTCTTGTTGTTCCATCCAGTATGCTTTTCCTCCATTCTCTCCTACCTGATCCCGCCTGTTCCCATCTCTGTCTCTCCATCCAGGCCTCTGCAACACTCTTTACAAGAGCCACAAATAATAAAAAAAAACTTGAAGTGTTTATCATACACATCTTTCCCTTCCTTGGTTAGCATTACTCCAGGATATTTTGTATTATTTGGGGCTGTCATGGAATGTATTTTGTCCCTTACTTCTGTCTCAGTCTCAAAGTTCACTTTCGACAGGACCATGATGGCAAAAGCTCAATTATCATCTGTCACCTTAAGTATCACCTTGTTTTCATTCTTTCTGGTTTCTTATTCTGAGTTTTTTGAAAATGATCTATAGGTATGGAAATGTAACACCACCATAAGCAATTATTGCCCTCCTTCTAGCATTTTGAAGTTATGATTTAATTCCCGGCTTTAAAGCTTGTGTATTTTTATTTGTGCGTTACATTCAGTGATGGTTTGCAATGGATTTTTACTCAGAATCAATCACATCTCATGTTCTGACTATATCAAATTTAATTTTGAAATTATCTACAGAGTATTTTCTTACAATAGTAAATTATTCATATTATAGAAATATATAATTAGCATTTTTAAAATTTTACTTTATTTTTTTCAATGCATTTTGACTGCAGTTTCTGCTTCCTCCCATTCCCCACCAAAGAATGGATAAAATAAATGTGGTACATTTACACAATGGAAGACTACTCAACTGTTAAAAAAAAGTGACATCTATAGACTGATGAATGGAACTAAAATAAAATCAACCTGAATGAGGTAACCCAGACTCAGAAAGACCAACATGGTATATATTCACTTAGAAGTAGATAACTAGCATTTTAAAAAATTTGTATTTACATATTCAAACCTTGTGTTTTGTATTTTTGACTTGTATATATTTGAAGTATTTAATTTTGTTATATTTTGTGTGTGAAATCATCTTTATAATGTTTAATTTGGTTTTAGATTACTTTTCATAATATTGAAAAAACTAGTTTAAATTCTATTTAGAAAAACATTAAAGACATAATTCATTATTTTATTTTTATTTATCTTTTTCCTGTTATGTGTGAATGAGACTGGTTTGTAAATTGAGTATTCAGCTTCTGTATCATTTACATAAGTGACATAAACACATACACTTCTTTTTTTATTACTTTTCTTTTTTACTGTCTAGTTGTTACTCTCCCTCCTGGTCTACCCTTCACAGTTCCTCATCCCATTTCTCCCCCCAACTCATCTCCAAGAGCATGTCCCACCATCCCGCCAGACCTCCCCACACCTTGGGACCTAAAGTCTCTCAAGTTTTAGGCAAGTCTTCTCCCACTGAGGCCAGGCAGTCCTCTGCTGTATATGTGTGTGTGTGTGGGGGGGGGTCCTCATATCAGCTAGTGTATGCTGTTTGGTTGGTGGCTCGTCTGATAGATCTCAGAGGTCTGGGTTAATTCAGATTGCTGGACTTCCTATGGGGTCGCTTTCCTCCTCAGCTTCTTCCAGTCTATTTCTAATTCAACTGCAGGGGTCTCTGACTCCAGTCTAATGATTGTAAGTATCTGTGTCTGTCTCAGGCAGCTGCTTGTTGGGCATTATGGAGGGCAGACATGCTAGGATCTAAGCACACTATAGCATCAGTAATAGTATCAGCCTCCCCTTTAGATGGATGCCAAGTTGGGCCGGTCACTGGTCTTCCTTCCTTTCCCCCAGTTTCTTCTTCATTTTTGTCCCTGCAGTTCTTTTACACAGAAACAATTCTGGGTTAGAGTTTTTGACAGTGGGATGTCAACCCTATTCCTCCACTTGGTGGCCTGTCTTTCTATTGAAGGTGACTCTATGAGCTCCTTCTCCCTCTGCTAGATATTTCATTGAAGGTTCCCTCCTTTTGAGTCCTGAGAGTCTATCACCTTCCAGGTTTCCTGTACTTCCTAGAGGGTTGGTATAAATGTATATGTATACATATATCAAACTATTTGCTAAGTTTTTATAATTTTTCAAAAGTAATGTGCTGTAAAACGCCATTGAGTTTGTACTTACAAATATATATTATCTTTAAAGGCTTCATTTATTTCATTATCAAACTCTAAGCATTTACAACTAAGGATGAGATGGGTTCACAATTTATGAGCATGTACTTGTTGATATAGAATATTTTGAACTTATTTTTGCTTTAAATTATAGATTTTCATCAAGTATTTCACTAAGAAGTAATTACAAAATTTTAGAATTGTAACAGTTTTATTAAACCTAAAAGGATTCATTATATTTATATATTGCATTTGAATATATATGAATATTTTTCAATACCAGGAAAATATAATTAAATATTGATCATTCTAAATACTAGGAAATTGGCATATCAATCAAAAATCTGTTAGTATTTAATATAAAAAAATAACTCAAAGGATAATGTCAACTTTGTAATCACTCACCATATTTAGATAGTCACATAACATGTTTGATAAATTCTAACTTTATCGATATATTTCATATATATATATATATATATATATATATATATATATATATATATATATATATATAATTTAACACTTTGTGGTGCACCTTGTGATTCTCCAGGGGCTATTTTTTTTAGACAGTTCACTGTGCTTGTTGCGAGTTCTTCTTGGCACACATGCACTTGGATCATTTTGCTCTTTTGAGCGGTATTACTCCATTTCCACTCAGCACAGCACATTAGCTTGTCAGGAAAAATCATCACCTAGCAGATTCAAGTATGTTTATAACATTTTATGGGCTTCTCCTAATGGATGCATGTCATCAGGAAAAGCCATTTTGATGTAATTTTTATGCTGCACAACGAAGCTGCATAGTCTAGATGAAATTTTCCATTTGCAGAGGTTAGAGAAATTTACATATAAAGTGGGATAGTCCAAGAGTGCCACCTCATTAAGTTAAAACATAGCACACCATACCCATTAGTTTAAGATTCTGCTGCATTACTTTACTTAAGCAATTTCTGCGGGTTACCATATTTGCACAGATAAGCATAGAAAAACAGAAAGCCATCAAATTGATTATTTGAGATACACTCACTTATTTCTTAAGGTACCTGTTTGGTTTTAGTAATGTGCTGGGAGATTTCATTGGCCAACCCTAAAAGTGACTGCTTAAAATAATGTTCAACATGTTAGTAATGGGGATTGCACATTGATGTAGCATACGGCTTACTAAGAGAGACAGATTCTCTGCAGTCAATGTCTTTTCACTTCCCAGTTGAGCCTTAAGATCCTCTTCCTTCACCACGTTATGCGTGTATGCCTGGGACAGACCCAACAATGATATTACATTCAGTGTCTTCATTGCATGATAGCCAGGTCCACCTTTCATTTCCTATGGTTTGCTGTATGTTCTATTTAATTGATGCACAAAAGCATAACGATGAATATATTAATGGAATGTCATATAATTTTAATATATGTATCAATTGATTTAGTTTAATTTAAACAATATATTTCTGCTGTCACTCCACTAAGCAACAACACTCTTGGAGTTCTTTCTACACAAATGCAATGTCTTTTACACAGATCATCTCCTGCCCCTTTTCCCTAATCATTGCAGCCTCTAAACCACGACTGTCCCGTAATTTTCATCCAATCAAACTATATGTTTTACATGTGAGTGAAATTATGTGCTATTTGCTTTCCTACATGTAGATTAATTCACTTATATAATGTTTTCTATCACACCAATAATCTTGCTTTGATTTGATCAGTGAATAATGGACTTAAACCAGTATATCATAATCCCTTTTATTTATTAATCATTCAATTTATTTACATCTCAAATGATATCCCACTTCCTGGTTACCATTCCACAAACCCCACTTCCCATATCTGCCCTCTCCTCCCTCCCCTTTGCCTCTCAACCACCCACCTTCTCCTGCCCTACTGCTCTAGTATTGCCCTACACTGGGGCATCCAACCCATAATCCCTTTTATAGACTCACTTGGAATGTCCTTTAAATGTCTGTGTAGTTTATTAAACAATGTTATAACAGTTATATTTTATAAAATAATTTGGAATGCTAATTAATATGTTGATGAATAAATAATTAAAATTCTTTGCATATGGAATAAAGAATGAATAATCAAGAGAATAACTGCATGAAAAAATCATGGAAACAATAATAGGAGTTCATTTAAGATTTCACAGGTTATACAAATAAAGGAGAGATAAAGGTGGGAACAGATCTAACAATGGAGTACTGGGTTATTTTCAGGGTTAAATGGAAGATGGACATAGTAACACTTCATAGTGTCCATGTATAAAGCACACCAAGAAACAATAATTAAAACTCACTCCCCACACTCCATTTCAAACCAGTGGAAGTCATCACATTCTTTTAAAGTAAATAAAACACAACAAAACTTAAGACACAATTAAAAAGCTGCACCCCCCCAAAAAAATACAATAAATAAAGTTGGGTGTGAGAAACTGGAGGAATTTCCCACAGGTTTGATATGCATCTCTCCTGTGAGAACAGAATAACAAATAAAATGACTTCTGTCCCAGCCTTTGTTTCGCCTGTTTCTGGTACTCTGCACAGTTACTCTCCCCTCCTCCTGATATGGAATAATTATGTAATTCATATTCTGGTCAGATGTTTATACATAACATGTTTTATCCTTCCTGTTTTTATTTACCTTCTTTCCTTTCCTCTTTACACAGTAAAGAGCAAAATATAAGAGCAAAAATACTAAGTTTTATTGGAAATATTTACCTACTAAGTCACCACACAGAAATTTTAAAAATCTGTCTTATTGTTTACCCTGAACATCGAATTTCTTTTACTCCGCCCTTTATATTCTGCACAATGATGTTTCAAGAGAAGCTTGATGCCTGTTATTGCTAACAATCATCTAAATTTCTGTGATTTAGAGGTATGAAATATAATATCTTCCTTTAAAATGTTATGTTGCCTAAGTGTCATCTTTTATCTTAGTTTTACTGGAGTTGTGCCTTTTTGGTTTTTTTTTTTTTTTTTTTTTTTTTTTTTATGAAACAACAGTGTATGGATGTATGGATCTTTATCTTTTATTTTTTAATTCCAGTATCTTACTTCTGATTGCTTTTTCACTCATTCTTATATGATAATTTTAGATTTGCTTTCTTTTGATATCTGTAGTTCCTTAGGGTATGCCTGTTGTTATTTAAGACCCTTATTATTACCATCACAATGTTATATTACCATTATAAAGTTAATATTTTGATATTTCATATACACATATCATCTTGATCATATCTAGGCATCATTCCCCTTCCAGCTTTTCACAGATTTGACCCCTTATCTCATCCTCTTTCCATTTATATGTCACTTTTGTGTAATCCATTAGAAACAAATATAGGTGTCTATTTGTGGATGGGTTTAGGGTCATCCAATGTCGATTGCTCTGTATCTGTCAACTAGAATAATTTTGTCTATAATTTTACCTAAATTGTCTTTGCTGATTTTCCATTTTAGATCAGATAATCAATCTGTCCATAAATGTAATTTGGATATTAAGGTGATTAATTTAACAGGGCAGTGTGTTTTCAAGAAAAACATGAAAATATTATTATAAATTGTTATTGTCAGTTATCTAACACTAAGTGGGAGGAATACATTTAGAGCCTGGTAATTTGGATTACTATTAATTGTGGCTTAATGTATGTAGGACTTTGAATTGGATAATACCCAATGCTGTAATTTTTTTAAATGGAAAAAGAAATATTCACAACTGAACTCAACATAAAAAAAAAATAATCCATGCAGCTAAGTGATTATGGGTGTACTGGCTGGTTTTTGTGTGTCAACTTGACACTAGCTGGAGTTATCACTTCAGTTGAGAAAATGCCTCAATGAGATCCAGCAGTAAGGCATTTTCTCAATTACTGATCAAGGGGGGAGGGCTTCTTGTGAGTGGTATCATCTGGCTGGTAGTCTTGGGATCTATAAGAGAGCAAGCTGAGCAAGCCAGGAGAAGCAAGTCAGTAAGGAACATCCCTCCATGGCTTCTGCATCAGCTCCTGCTTCCTGACCTGCTTGAGTTCCAGTCCTGACTTCCTCTGATGATGATCAGGAGTGTGGAAATGTAAGCTGAATAAACCTTTCCTTCCCAACTTGCTTCTTGGCCATGATGTTTGTGCAGGAATAGAAACCCTGACTAAGACAGTAGGCAACATTAATTTGCCTTATTTTGGTGTACAGAATACATTTTTTATCTTTTAACTTTCACATATTTGGAAAATATAAACTTATAGATAGCCAGCAGAGGTCAGTTTCATAAGATCCTCTGACCCTAATTGTCCAACTTTGTGTTTGCCCTGACATTCTGAGGATCCCTCTGGAACACCAAGAGTGTCCACTTCCCATTGGAGGCCAGATTAGGCCCCGAAAACAATCATCGTGGAATCCTCTCCCACCAATCCCTTGTCAGTCAGGTTCACCTATGGTATAGACAGCATATATGATCTGTGCACTTATCCATGACCTTCATTGTCTATACAATGGATCTCCCTGCCTTCTTGATGAGTCTTGCTGGCATCAACATTATCCAGCCCACACCAGATGGACAACCAGATGGCTAAAGGTAAGAATGAAAACTCAATCCACAAGAGCCATGGAATTATGGCACAACCAGAGCCCAGCTATCCTGCTACAGTAAGCTCTGGATATCCTAACACAGGTGACGTATAAGTAGATGACCTTAAATCTAATCTTATAAATATAATAGAGTCTTTTACATTGGAAATGAATAAGTCTTTTGAGCAACTATGTCAGGAGCCTTAATAGGACAAGCTAATAATTAGCAGGTAATCTTTCTGAGATTGTCTGTTTCAGATTAATATAGGACAGATTTGCTCTCATAGGCAGGGACCTAAGAGAATTCATTTTAAGAAAGATTCCTGCTATTAATATGCTTTTCATGTTATTATTAAATATATATAACAATCGCTAGGTATTAGCCCACCAGATCTCTTTTTTTGACAAATCTCTGCAGATCTACAAAAATGTACCCTCATGTAGTGATGTTCTATAGTTGAATAGGTGACTTCTTAAGTTTTAAATGATAATCCTATTAGAATTCCTAAAATTATATCCGTGATTATTAAGCTCTTCTATAGTGGGACTGCTATTAGGTCTTTTTCTGATAGTCAAAACTGCAATGAGAGCTCTGTCAATCTCCCATGTGTCACCAGTTAATTGCTCTTAGATAGTAACCAGGCTTTCTCCTACTCAGAGCACATTCCAAGAGGTTGTAAAACAATTAACCAAAGATCATAAAAAGGGAACTAATGATTTATTATAGGTGCTAGGACAGAAGATAAAATATTGACTGGGTTTATCTATACAAAATTCACTAGTAACTTGTTATGTTTTTTTAACCATCTATGAACCTGTGGAGTTGTGAAAGGCGATGAATATTTAGCCAGATAATTACTCCTAATGGATATGCATGTAAACATTCTGTCTTGTAAACTTCGATTTCAATTTATAATTTGATTTTTTTGTGTGAATTTGTGATGAACTCTTTAACATGTGATCATGTATTCTGAAAGATGTATAAGCACTGAGGGTAAAGAGATGAAAAGAGAGAGAGAACAAATTTTTTCCCTTTCCCTGCTGAATCTTTCTGCTTTTCCACCTTTTCTTAAATAGCTTTAATAGGAAAGTTTTTACAACACAGTAATAAATACTATAATAAATTTTCAAAGTGTCCCTTTTTCTTCCTGTGACTTCTGCCTAGCAAGCTGCAGTTAGAGCAGTGCAGATCCTGTTAAAATAGAACAAAGGCCTCATTATTTAATCCTCAGCTGTTAAGGCTACAGGTGTCAATTGCCAGTCTCTTACCCTCAGAAAGAGCAAGGAAGTTTTTAGGACATTTTAGAAGTTATCATCAGCATTTCAGTATAGTTAGAGAGTGAGAATGTCTGGAGACCCTCAGACTTCAAAGCCACATCAGAGTCATATTCTGTGCCCCTGTCACTACCTTCTCCAGCATAAATACAGGAAAATCCAATCAAAGACGTGAAGGAAATGAATAAAACTGTCCAAGAACTGAAAATGGAAATAGACTCAATAAAGAAAACACAAACTGTGACAATTCTGGAAATGAAAAACTTAGGAAAACGAACAGGAACTACAGACACAAGCATCACCAACGGAGTACAATAGATGGAAGAAAATATCTCAGGCATAGAATATAAAATAGAAAAAACAATGATATATCAGTCAAAGAAAATCCAAATATAAAACTTTCATGACACAATACATCCAGGATATTTGGGACCCTATGAAAAGACAAAACCTAAGAGTAATAGGAATAAAATAAATTCCCAGCTCAAAGGCCCAGAAAATATTTTCAACAAAATAATAGGAGAAAATTTTTATAACCTAAAGAAAGAGATGCCTATAAACATACTATAAGCTTACAGAACACCAAATAGATTGGACAAGAAAAGAAAATCCACCTGACAGATAATAATCAAAACACTAAATATATGGAACAAAGAAAGAATATTAAAAGGTGTCAGGGAAAAGGGCAAAGTAACATGTAAAGAAAGAACTATCAGAAGTACACATGTGTTCTCAATAGAGACTCTACAAGACAGAAGGGACTAGGCATATGCCTTGCAGACTCTATGAGACCAAGACCAAAAACATTAGCCCAGAATTCTATAACCAGGAAAATGTTCAATAAGAATAGATGGAAAAAAACATAGTATTCCATAAAAAACAAATTTAAACAATATCTTTCTATTGATCCAACCATACAGAATATACTAGAAGGAAAATTGCAACCCAATAATGCTAATTTCATGTATAACAAGAAAAGAAGTGCAAACACACACACACACACACACACACACACACACACACACACTACCAACAACATCAAAACAATAGACATTAACAATTCTCATTCATTAATATTTCTCAACATCCATGGACTCAATTCCCTAATACAAAACACATGCTAACAGAGGTGAAGTGTAAACAGAATACCTCATTCAGTTGTAAATAAGAAACATCTCTCTGCAACAAAGATAGACATAACCTCAGAGAAAAGGGCTGGAAAATGTTTTTTGAAGCAAACAGACCTAAGAAACAAGTTTGAGCTCTCTTATCTCTTTCTCTTGCCTCTCTCCTACTTCTCTTACTTCTCCTCATTCCCTTCCCCCTCTCTCCACATGGTCATGGCCAGTCTCCACTCCTCTACTTCTCTACTCTCTCCCTCTCTCTACCTTTCTCTGCCTCTACTACCCTCTTAACTCCCCTCCCCATGCCCTAAATAAACTCTATTTCTATACTAAAAAAAAAAAAAAAAAAAAAAAAGAAAGAAACAAGCTTGAATAGCCATTCTAATATCTATTAAAATAAACTCTCAACAAAAAGTAATAATAAGAGACAGAGAAGGGCATTTCATACTCGTCAAAGAAAAAATCCAACAAGAGGGTATCTCATCTTTGAACATTTATGCCTCAAATGCGAGGGCAATCACATTTGTAAAACAAACATTACTAAAGCTTAAATCACGTAGTGAATCACTGAGACAGAAGCTAAATAGAGGAATGAGGAAACTAACAGAGATTATGAGTTAAATGGATCTACTACATATCTATAGAACACTTCACTCAAGTACAAAAGAATCTTCTCATTTTCTCAAGGAACCTTCTCTAAATTTGACCATATATTCAGTAACAATGCAGTCTCAAGAAGTACAAGAAGATTGAAATAACCACTTGCATCTTATTAAACCACAGCTGGATTCAATGACAACAGAAGCACCTGAAAGCCTCCACACTGATAGAAACTGAAGAACACTCTTTTCAATGACCAATGAGTCCAAGAAGAAATAAAAAGGAAATTAAAAACTTTCTCAGATTCAATGATAATGAAGGCAAAATAAACTCAAGTTTTTAGGATACAATGAAAGCAGTGGTAAGAGGAAAGTTCATAGCGCTAAGTGCCTTCGTGAAGAAACTGGAGAGATCTCATTCTAGCAACTTAATAACATACCTAAAAGCTCGAGAAGAAAAAGAAGAAAAAATATGCAAGAAGAGTAGACAGCAGGAAATAATCAAACTCAAGGGTGAAATCAATAAATGAGGAAGAAAAAGAAGAACAATGTGAAGAATCAAAGAAATCAAGGACGGGTACTTTGAGAAAATCAACAAGCTAGACAAATTTTAGCCTAACTAAAAGGCAGAGAGACAATATCTAAACTAAGAAAACCAGGAATGAAACAGGGGACATAACAGCAGACACTGAGGAAATCTAAAGAATCATAAGATCTTACTTTAAAATCATGTACCATACAAAATTGGGAAACCCAAATGAGATGAAATGAATGATTTTCATGTTAGATTCCTCTTACCAAATTTAAATTAAGATCAAGTAAACAATTTAAACAATCTTACAACCAGTAAGAAAATAAAAGAAGTCATTAAAAAATAGAAACAGGATCTCTTTCTCTTGCCTCTCTCTTACATCTCTTATCTCTTACCTCTCCCCTTTCATTTCCCCTGCTCTCCATGTGGTCATGGCCGGCATCCACCTCTCTACTTCTCTACTCTCTTCTTCTCTCTGCCTTTCTCTGCCTCTAGTACACTCTTAACTCCCCTCCCATGCCCTAAATAAACTCTGTTTCTATACTAAAAAAAAAAAAATAATAAAAGAAACAGAAGGAACACTGACAAAGTCATTTTATGAGGCAACAGTGTTCCTTACACTTACACCACACAAAGACTCAAAGAAGAAAGAAAATTTCAGACAGGTCCCCTTTATGAACATTGATGCTCAAATATTCAATAAAATATTTGTAAAACCACACACAAAATCACATAAAAAACCTACCATGATCAAGTAGGCTCATCTCTGGGATGCAGGGGTGGTCCAATATAAGAAAATACATCAATGTAATCCATAATATAAACAAACTGATAGAAAATAAACTCCATATGATCATCTCATCCAATAGTGGAAATGCCTTTGACAAAAATCCAACACCTCTTCATATTAAAATCCTTGTAGAGATCATGGATAAATGGAACATACCTACCAGGAAAGCAAGAGGCTCCCAGGACCCATTGGGATGACATTAGCTGAAATATCCAACAAAGGGGAGAGAGAACCTGTAGAGACCACATCCAGAGGTTAGACACAGCTGCTGGTTGATGAATGGGGTCACCCACCCACCCATCTCAAAAATTTTAACCCAAAATTGCTCCTGTATAAAAAAATACAGGGACAAAGAGTGGAACAGAGACTGAAGAAAAGGCCATCTAAAGACTGCCCCACCTGTGGATCCAGCCTGTATGCAGACACCAAACCCAGACACTATTGCTGATGCCAAGAAGTGTTTGCTGACAGTAGTCTGATATAGCTGTCTTCTGAGAGGCTCTGCCAGAGCCTGACAAATAGAGATGCAGATGCTTGCAACCAACCATCGGACTAAGCAGGGAGACCCCAATGGAGGAGTTTTGGAAAGGACTGAGGGAGCTGAAGGGGTTTGCAACCCTAGAAAAACAGTATCAATCAACCAGATCTCCCAGAGCTCCCAAGGACTAAAACCACCAATGAAAGAATACACATGGAGGGACCCATGGCTGCAGCTGCATATGGAGCAGAGGATGGCCTCATCTGACATCAATGGGAGAAGAGGCCCTGTGTCCCCAGCCAATAAGTAGCAAATATGTAACTTGGTCTACATGCAAGCCCCAACAACTAGAGGCTGGGTTTACCCTGACCCTGTTGCCTATCGGTGGATCCTGCACCCCTAACTAGGCTGTCTTGTCTGGCCTCTGTGAGAGAGGAGGTACCTACTCCTGCAGTGACTTCAGATAACAGTGTGTGTTGGTACATAGGGAGGACCCCTCCTTCTCGGAGGTTAAAGGGAGGAGGGCATGGGCAGAAGGGCCATGTGAGGAGAACTTGTAAAAGACAGGTAGCTGCAATTGGGATGAAAAGTGAATAAATAAACAAATTAACCGAAAAAAAAAAAAAAACTTCTAACAGTACCACGTGGAGAGAGAAGTGACGTCTTAAAAATCTCTCTATTGGACTTTCCAAATATTCTTACCTATATTTATATTAGTAACACAATTTAACATAGGAGTAGCACCAATCATTAATCTGCAAGTCAAATGGCATGTTCAGATACACACCCATTGCACTAGCATTTGACTTACTGAGATTAGTGTGTTCTCAAGGTTATAGTGAGTCAGGTGACAAATTTTGGACAGAATACCACATGAAGCATATGCTTTACATCCTACACTATTGTTGAATTAATGCAGTGCTTTGTCAGAAAATTCCAGATGGTCCTCATGTACCAATTTCTGAAACGTTCTATTTTGTCCTACTTTACGTACCAAGTAAGACTGAAATACAATGTGAAATATCCAGATGCTCTAGAGCAGAGTGTTAAAAATCACTGTGCAGTATAGATGCCAGATATTGTCACTATCCACATTGAAGTGCAGGTTTACAGTGAAAAATATCAATGCAACTCTATTCCTTATTCCTACTAATCGTCATTTAACATTTACTGTGTGTGGCACTAGTGATGCGGTTTCCCTCCCTTTATATGATACTCACGTCGACATAAGGATGGTGTACACTGTGAAATTTATAGCTATCATTTGCAGAAACAATTTTCCTTGTTTATTATAATATTCATTTCTGATCTTCAGATTAGTCATTTGTCTTAAATAAAATTGAGTTATAATGATTTTAATACTTTCCATTAAAATATAAATAAAAAAGAGGAGCTTAATGACTAAAATATATATAGTTTGAACAATATGGATTTGACCATTAGAGCTTTCCATGTCAGCATGTGTTTTACAAAATAAGAGTGATGTGGATACCTAGTCCAAATCTAAATCCAAGTTAAAATCTAAACCTAAAATGAAATAAATTAAAATGAATTTAACGTCTCAGCTGTATATGGCACCACTGAACTTCCTCTTGTCAATGTTCTTAATCTGGTACCTAAATTTTCTTTTCTGTGTTTTTTGCCTTCACATCTTTTGTTTTCAATCTGGAAAATTTTGATATATACTGCATTCAACATTTTAATTTTAAAAATATATGGGCATGATGTTACCTTATAGGAGTTCTCAAGTGATTGTGAAATCAAAATGAATTCACAGATAGTATCTACACATGTGAGCAAAATTACATGCATGTTCTCCCAAATTCTTAATATCATTCATTGTTTGCTAAACACATTTGATATTATTGGCTTTCCTACATTGATTCCTAATTATCACTATTGTTCAGAGATTATAAGATTCACCCATCTCGTATAGTGCCTATACATATTAGCATTCTCGTAGGTTTACTAAACAATTGTTTATTTTTGTGACTTTTGAATATATATGATAGACTATATGCAGATTTTATAGTGTTAAAATAATGGAATGAGTCTAACTGTACTGGTTATTTTTATTTGTACTTTTATTTTTTACTTGGCACAGGATTTATAGATTGAATCAACGACTCTGAAATTGAAAAATTATCATTTTTGAGGGAAGTATTTTCCTGGTTTGTTACTGTAATTTTAATTGTTATAATGTATACATTCTACAAAATGATATTTTATTTTGATCTGGTCATACCATCTTACCCAGGATGTTGTTTGTGTTCACTTTCCAGTCTCTACTCTTTCCATCTCGTTACTCCTTCTAGACCCCATCTTCCTTTCATATATTCTTGGTTTTCATGTTATATATTTGTGATATTTATCAGTTTTACATTAATTTATTGGGATTATTATGATTATGTGGTTAATATAATTCTACAGTTTAGGTGAAAATATCATCACTTTGTTGTTTATGGTTATATACATCAATTTGATGTATAAGCACTACACAGTCATTAATATCTATCTGTTAGTAGACATTGTAAGAATTAATACACAATGATATCTTTTCCAAAGTCCTTTGAACTATCCTAGGTCTAACTATAGATAACCAGGTAACACTGAAACCCTGCCAAAGTCTTCTAGTCTAGCTACCTTCACTTCCCATCTAAACAATTTTAGAGTGTGGAATTTATTAACAGCCAGGCTTCCCTAATGACAGGCAGACATTATAATGTTATGAACATAATAGTACTTGAGATAAACAGGTAATAAAACATTAAAATGAATCCATGTATTCTCTGCTGTCCAACAGACATATATCAGTAGCACAGGGAAAATAAAAAACAAGATGATGTTTAAAAGTGTATGTTGCTGATAATTCAGCCAATGTGGAAACAGAGGGAGGGACCTGCATTTAGGTCTATATAATTGTAAATTTATTTACGATAATATATTCATTCTATAAAGTGATGTTTTATTATGACAGGGTCACACCAGCTTACCAAGGATGTTGCTTGTGTTCACTTTCCATGCTCCTCTCTTTTTGCTCCTCTCCCTACTCCTTATTCAGTGTGCTCAGTCATCACTCCTACCATGCTTGGCTGATGCCCAGGTTCCCAATGGCATGGCATAAACTGTCTTTCTTTCATTACTCCAATTCCTATTGCTCGGATTACGTAGTTAAAGTCCACATTCTTTACAGGTATCCAGGCTTATTTCATACTTAGCTATTCTAAATACTTCCACAATAAACAGTGATGATGAGGCATCTCTGCTTATAGTAACTGTAATTAATTATTAACCGTAATTAATTATTAATTGTAATTAATGATATGTCATTAATTGTGACAATTTTCTACATGTATGTAAGCAAGTCATAGACATTTCTGTATTATTTTTACTTTTCCCCATCTTTCCTATAAGCTCCGTTCAATGGTATTTCAGGAAATCTATGGCAGGGATAGGAAACCTGTCATGTATATCTTTAATTGGTAGTCTACCAGTGCATGAACCTATGGATCCAATAAAAATATTCTATACTCAAGAGCATGTGAAGAGCTCTCAAAATCAAAACTCAAGTCAGAATATGGTCAGGGAGCATACCTAGAATAAAATAGAGTCAACTTATAGCAGAAATACTTTATATCTCTGTATATATTGTATTAAGTGTAACATACACAGGGTTATCATTCAGCAATAAAGAATAAAATCATATCATTCATTGGAAAATTGATAAAGGTGTAAGTGTGTGTGTGTGTGTGTGTGTGTGCAATTGTGTGTGGGTGTATGTGTATGTGCATGTGTGCATGCATACAAACAGGTATCTGTACATATGTGCATAGGAATCAAAGAACTGGAAAGGATATAAAGGGGATCCAATCCCATGGAGCTGAGTTACAGGCTATTGTGACCTGTTCAACATAGGAGATAGAACTGATTCATATTATCTGCAAGAGAAGCAAATGTTCTTCACACTGGTTTAATGTTCCTGCCCTAAGCTAATTTATAACAGTTCACCCTTTTATTTTAGAACTAATTATCTTGAGCTGATGAATTTAATTTTTATCTTTCATTTTATTACGGTTTTTATAAACTCAAACTTTATAAACACTAATATGCATGTGTCATTTAATAGTTTTTTTTATTTCATTTCATTTAAATGGTTTAATACACTTTATTTGCTATACCATATTAACTATGAATCTACTGTTACAGGAACAAAAAGTAATGATTTTGATAAACTCATCTGTATAGTCAGCACATTAACTGAAAAGTACATCTGTATTCCTTTTTCTTCTCCAATACTAAAAACTTTTCTGGGAGAATTTCCTGACATGTTATCTCACTATGATCATAATTTTAATAGTTTTAAAAATCAGTATTAGTGCTTCCAACTTCCTACATTTTTTAAAAAGAACATGGTAAGAGAAAAACAAAATGAGTTCTGTTTAATTCTAATACAATTACATAAAAATAGTTACGGATAGTGTAAAATAGAGAATGATGATTGAAAAGGAAATTGAAAATATTCTAATATAATTAGTCCAATCATGCAAAGTGCCAATTCCAGAGACTATTTCAATTTTACCAGTTTATTTGATCTTCTTCAGGCTTTAGTTTGTTCATGTATGAGATATGTAAAATAGTTATGTGTAATCTGGTGTATATTTTTCAAGGTAATGTATTATTAATGTAGAATTCTCATTATGTTTTAGTCGTATATCTTTATAATACTTTCTTACACTTGAAACTCCATAGTGTGGAAAGTATAAAATTGTCCATGGATGAATAATCTCATGAAAAGTTATACTGAATATTTAGAGTATGTCTTATAAACAATGGGTGGTATGTACAAGTATGAACATAGTCCCAGAAAAAGAAATCCTACATGATATCAGACTTAGGTTTTAAATGAATCCAAATGCTTACATATTAAAGGCATAGGTGTTTGCCAGACACTATTAGAAAGTTGGGGAAAGTGTCAGGAGATTACAGGCCATTGTAGGTATGCTCAAAAAAAAAAAAAAAAAAAAAGAGAGCAGAAATACTAGAGATTGTTATTTTAGTTTTGATTCTCTTGGTCACCATGAAGTGAAGAGATATCATACATGTTTTCAACTACCATGTGTTACTGTCGGGCAAGTGTCACAACATCTACAAGCTAAGTGATGGTGCATTGATAGATCTCAAACCATGAGCAAAACCTAAATTCCCTTTATAAGTTGCTTCTGCTAGGAATTCAGTTATGCTAATAGAAATTCATACAATCCTTTAACTATAGTAGTAAAAAGCATGACTTGATGAAACACAGTGGTAGAAGTCTCACAAAAAATTATACATAATTATAATTATATATATATAAATTTAATTAAATAATTGATAATCTCTTAGAAATAGAGAATGATGTTTGCTACAAGACATGATACAAAAGAAATTAACTATTTTTGTTTGGTGAGTAAAAAATTTTACTTATGTATATTTTACTTATGTATATTATTATGAATATTTTATAGAACCCTGCTTTGTAACAAAATGACAATAGTTAAGAACATTTTATAATGCATTTAAACATTTTTAAAAAGTAGGCATCATATTGATTTTTAAGCATTATACATTCAAGAAAACTTTTTGAGGTGGGTATTTACTTTACCAAGATCTTTATGATATGTGACTGATGTATGTATTTGTTCATTGAGAGCACTGTATATATTCAATGTATAATTCAATTCTATGTGTACAGTGCTTAAAATAATGTTCCTTATAATTGGTCTCAAGATTTATATAATAATGTAAAGACTAACAAAGAGAGTCATTATAAAAGAAGGTAATTATTATAAACTCCAATTTTGAAATTACATTTGTAATTTCTATATGTGGTTTCATTTAATTAATTGTGCATCAACTTAGAGTAATAAGTGGAGTTATATACTAATTGTTCGTCAAAAAATTCTTGTTGAGTAATCATTATGCATAACTTTGAGGTTATATTCTTGAGGCACCAAAAGGCTTAAGATCAGTAAGTGTTTGCTGAAAATTTTATATAGAATTTGATCAGTTACAAAATGGATTATTATTCAGTTGTTAAAAAAAGACAATAAAATTGGAGGCAAATGCATGGAAGCAGAAACAATTATCCCAAGATTGGTAACCCAGACCCAAAAAGATAGTATCCACTTATATGTGGATATTAGCCATTAAGTGAATTATCAGGATCTATAGTCCATTGAAATGAAAAGTCCTGGTTATCTTGGAGACTCAATTGTTTAGTATGATGTTTTCGTGGAAGCTGTCTTGTGAGAGGGCTTGTGGTGTTTTGCTGAAACAGATATGTGAGAGGATATTTTGTTGAAGTAGCCACATGAGAGTGCATGTGATATTTTGCTGGAGCAGATGCTTTGAGAGGGTGTGTGATGCTTGAAAAGTCTATAAATGGAACCTCATATACAATGCAAGGACACTCTTGAAAGGTTCCAGTATGCAACACTTTGATGGTCTATCAATGCTTTGCTGGTCTTCTCTTGCCATGCAAGTCTTCTGTGCTCTTCACTGTTTTTTTGTCTGGTCTTCACTTCCACAAAGCAAAATGTACCAAAGAACTTCTCTTGTTATTCTGGCTTACTCTTGATTTGGCAGAACTTAGCTGATTATGCTGGATCCAGCTGCTGTAACAGATTTGTGTTTGGTGTTTGCTACTGAATAGTACTGTACTGCTGATATCCTAACAAGATTAGACTAGCCCTCAAAGAAGTACTTCTAAATGGTTCCACAACCCCCTTGCACTATTGATGACCTTTCTTCCCTATCATTGGTCTGTGGGCAAGAAGGAATATTGAAGCATTAAAGAACGCTAAATAAAGTAGGCTTGGAAAAATCTAACTCTACATTCCACAGACCCAGAGAAGTTAGGTATAGAAGAAGGATTGTGGGGGACACATGGATCTCCATTGGAGGGAAAAATGGAATACATTATGTGGGTGGATTGATGGTAGGAGAGGCAGACAAAGAATGATCAGGAGTGGATAGGGAGGAAATACAGGCAGAGACAGCTAAAACTGAAGGCCATTGAAGGGGTAATATGAAAATCCAGTGCAGTAGAAACTTACTAAATTATATGATGGCAATCCTAATGAAGTTTCCAAATAAGAGCAAGATGGAGTCCCAATTGTCCATTTCTTGTCACCAAACAAAGCTTCCCGTACCAGGAATAAGTTACCTCAAGTGGAATTGTTAGCCAACCTGGAAATTTCCAATCAATCCAGTCTGTTTCCAAGACAATAGGTTGCTCTTCCCAACCTGACAGCATGGCCTGCATTGCTGAAAACCACACCTATATAACTCATTGAACACGGAGAAGTAGTGTCAGTGCCTGCATGGGATCTTCTGTTCTATTTTCTAATGCCTTTGTTATGTCAACATACTCTGTAGATGAACGAAAGAGGATAATATACACCAACCCAGCCACAGAACTTTGATCTACAATGGAGTATTGTCTGCAAATTATGTTAATTCAGTGGTGGCACAACCTTTTCGGAGTAACCAGTCAATGTCTAAATCAGTCAGACTTGAAGATGACTAACACGACAGAAGAAACCCATACCCAAAACTGAATGGGTGACTAAGAACCAGAAACTATTTAGCCCAGAGACTGAAGGTTAAAAAAAAAGTACCTAAAACAACAGCAAAACTACTGCTATTAAATAAACATAGTAATAAATTAACTACTAATGATATGTTGCTGTATTCGTAGATCAGTGCCTCATTCAGCCATAATCAGAGAAGCTCTCTCCTGTAACAGAGGGAAACAAATACAGAGACCCAGAGCCAGAAGCAGAGAGACAAGAGAGACTTTGGAAAACTCATCTCTACATGGGAGGTCTCCATCAATCCCCTGTCTTTATAGACTAGGAAACTTTGCATAAGATATGTCTGAAAGAATGCAAGAACCAAAGATGCTGGAAGACAAGAGATCAACTCCCTCTAAATTAACTGGGCAAAGCTCACATGAACTCAGAGACTCTGAAGCAACAAGCACAGAGTCTACAAAGAACTGTACAAGGTCCTCTGTATATATATTATAGTTTTTAGTTTAATGGTTTTATGTGATTCCATAGTATTTGAATGAGTTATTCTCTGATAATTGTGCCTTCTCTTGGGAATCTTTTTTTTTTTTTTTCTTGTTTGTTTGGCTTCTCCAACATTGATGTAATTTTTTTTATTATGTTGTAATATATTTGGTTTTGATATAGCTAGCTCTTATCTCTTAGAAGCCTATTCTTTTCTTAGGAGAGACAGAAAGGGAGTCGATCCAGGTAACAGGGAGGTCAAAAGATATACAGGGGATTAGAGAAAGCAGAAACTACAATCTGGATATATTGTATGAGAAAAGAATCTTCTTTCTTAGTAAAAGGGAAAACAAGACAAAAGAAAATATGCAGTCAAACAATGAATTATGGTTTGCACTATAGGACTAATAAATTATTTTGTTTTAAAGGGTTGATTGCACAATGAAATGTAATAATGGAAAAATTAAAAAGAATTCTTAGCAGGTATTTCAGAACAAATATTTCAAGTCTCTATAATGGAGACTAGCATATTAGTTTAAGACATATCTATTATGTAACTGTAGGACTCTAGAATGTATTATACATTCTGATCAGTTTTCTACCCAGCTGATAGTATAGTGGAAGTACTATGGGAATAGCAGAGAATATGATCACTCAGGGGTTTTAGAAGACAATGCTTTTACAAAACCAGCAATTTTAAGCCAAACTAACCAAGGCACACAGATATTAGTGATTGTTGTCATTTACATGATGACAAAAATCAACAATATCTATATTTGTTTTAAAAATATACAATATATTTGGATTTTATATGTTCTCTTTCCCCAACTCCTCCAAAATTTTTTATGCTTGCTAACCACCCAGCTTCATGTTCTTTCTCTTTATTAAAAATATAAATCTAAACAAAATCACAAACACATACATATATACATGCATACATACATATACACACACACACATATGCACCCCCTGCCACACACACACACATCCACAAGCATCCCCACAAACACACATACACACAGCAACATGGGATTTGTTTTCTCTTAGTGAACTAAAATCACTACATTGAAGAACACTGTTTTGCTTTCCTGGTTGGTTGGTTGGTTGGTTGGTTGGTTGGTTGGTTGGTTGGTTGGTTGGAGGTTTTTTGTTGTTCCCAGAAGCTACCATTACAATGAACGTGGGAATCTCTGCCCATTTCTACTTCTCCAGCTTGGGATTTTTTCTGTTTTAAATTGTGCAGGTCTTGTGCATGCTGCCCCAGTCTCTGAGTATATATATTCATCTGTTTTTATTTTTACTTTTGCTTGAAACACTGTTTTGTTGAAGATTTTCATGACCTCTGGATCTTATAATTTTTCTGTCTCCTTGTCTACACACTTTCCAGAACCTTGAGCAGATGATTTTGGTAAAGCGATCTCATTTATGGCCAAGTGCTGCAACGTCACCTTCTGCATGTTTTCTAGTTACGGGTTTCTGGGTTAACTACCATCTACTACAAGAAGCTTCTTTGATAATAGTTGTGTAATATTGTTGTAAAATATTTTTTTAAAAAATTTTCCCTTGTAGTTTATCCTCAGAAATAATTCCAGCATTTTAATTATGAATTGAATGACTTGTAACTGGTATTTGTAAGTAATTAGTAATCACTAAGATCTACTTCAGATTTTAAATTAAATGATCAATTCAAGCAGAAAAAAATTAAATGTCACAATTTGTGAAAGAGTGACATTTTAAATATTTTGGGGCTATAAGCCCTAGCATTGTAGAGATGGAAATAAGCTAATCATAAGTTTGAAAACACACGGAAATGAATTAAAATATAAGATAATGAAAGATGATAGAGGAGCAAAGGAGAATTGTAACAGAGGAAGGAGAAACAAGTGCTATTTCATCATATGTGTCAATGTATCATTTAAAAAAAATGAATATGGGGCTGGGGAGATGGCTCAGCGGTTAAGAGCACTGACTGCTCTTCCAGAGGTCCTGAGTTCAATTCCCAATAACCACATGGTGGCTCACAACCATCTGTAATAGGATCTGATACCCTCTTCTGGTGTGTCTGAAGACAGAGGCAGTGTACTTATAAACAAATAAATCTTTTAAAAAAAATGAATATGAACCTATCTTCTAAGAACTGTGCTAATGAGCTACAACGATGTTTGTGATCAGAAGTAGTCATGCTTATATTTGCATTGAAGACATTTCTCTCCCCGCAGGACAGATTTTATACAATGAATTGTACATAATTTCCAACTAAAATAATCATTATGAATAAATAATGAAGAATGAATGTTACATGTTTAAGCATCTGTTTTTTATGATATTCATCTCTGTTATATGCATCAGAAGTATTTTCTAATTTTATTCTGTATATTATTCAATTATATGGACTAACTATAATTACCTTATTCATTTAATTATTGTGCAGCTTTTGGATTGTTTCCAGTATGGGTCTACTCTGCAATAATTTGCTATAAGCAATAATTTATGATTTCCTTTTAAACTATGCATTTACCTGAGTAAAGAAATAAATAGAATTGCAAGTCTTTGTGGTGGCTTCATGCAGAATATCTCAGAAATCTGTTTTAGAATATAACCTCTGTAACCACTTCATATCATTGGTCTGAAAATTTTGGTTATTTTCATGGGTGAATATGTATCTAATTGGCATTAAATGTGAACGTATTGGTCAAGTACTGGTTTTAAAGATAATCTCATATGTAATTATATATGTAGGTAAATTCATATATAGGTAAATTCATTTTCTTTGTCAGATACATATTTTTGTAAAGTGATAATTTTCACATATACTTTGTATTAGTTATCAATTTTATGTTCTGAAAAAGACGTCATCTGTCATGAAGTATCATTGATAGTCTTCTGTTTTGTTCTGAAAACCAGGATGTGTAATTAATACATATTAATAAAATACATAAAGATAATAATAGTAATATCAAATGAAAAACATTTGATGTTTTTCATACTTTGTATACATGAGGTTATATCATTAATATAGTTAAAAGCATTTTAAAAATAATAATATCTGAATAAATATAAATATGAAAATATTTATTTTCATTTGATTTGGAATCTGCATTATATATGTATATTTAATGTATATATATATACATATACATTAAAATAAATTCTAAAATAAAATCTAATTTGGAATCTCTTAGAAAAGGCAATTATTGTTTTCTTTTCCATTAATTTATTTATATATACATCTTTATACCTGAATATTCTTTACATCTTGGTTGTAGCTCATCTCCCTCCTCTCCAACCAGTCTTCCCTCTCAAACCCCTCCCTCCATTACTTCCTCCCCTTATCTGAGGAGAAGGGAAAGCCCCCTTTTGAGTACCACATACTCAGGGACATCAAATAACAGCAGGACAGAATGCATCCTCCCCACTGAGGCCAACCAGGCAGTCTAGCTATGGAAGAGGATCCAATGGCAGGCAACTAAGTCAGACACAGCCCCACATTCAATTGTTAGGAATCCATTTGAAGACCAAACATCACATCTACTACAAATGAGTAGGACCCGGCCACTGACTGCATGCTCTTTGGATGGTGGATCCATCTCTGTAATCCCAATGGGCAAAAGTTTGTTGACTTTGTATGTTTTCTTGTGGTGTCATTGACTCCTTTGACTTCCTCATTCCTATCCATCACTCTTCTACAAGACTCTCAGAGCTCTTCCTGATATTGGACTGTAGGTCTCTGCATCTGATTCCATCAGTTGCAAGCTGAAGCCTCTCAGGAGACGTTAATGATAGGCTCTTCTCTGCAAGCATAGAAGAATATCATTAATAGTGTTAGGGTTGGCCCTCTAATAGTGTTAGGATTGGTTGCTAGTTGGGCCAGTCATTGGTTGACTATTCCTTTTATCTCTGTTCCATCTTTATCCCTACACATCTTTTAAGCAGTATGATTTTTTGGATAGAAGGCTTGTGGATGAGTTTATATCCTTCTCTCTCCACTGGTAGTCCGGCCTGACTAAAGGAGGTAGCCAATTCAGTCTGCGTATCAGCTGTTCTGAGTCACTCCCATAGATAACTGGAAGCCTCCCTCATTCCAGGTCTCCAACTAGTCCCAGAGATCTCTCCCCACCAATTACTCTTCTCTCTCCCAGTTCTATCCCAACCTTCTCCCCACACTTAATTCCCATTCCAGTTTCTCTCCTCACCCTTCCTCACCAAGCCCCTACCCTCCACCTACCTCCATTGGTCTCTCCTTTTAACTTAGTTCCTTTGGGTCCATGGATTGTAGCATGGTTATCCTGTATTTCTGGCTAATATCTACTTATAATTGAATACATACTATGTGTGTCTTTCTGGGACTGAGTTACCTCACTTAGGATGATAGTTTTAGTTCTTAAGTTGAGGGACATCTAGGCTGTTTCCAATTTCAGACTATTATGAATAGAGCTGCTATGAACATAGTTGAGTAACTGTCCTTGTGGTACACTGAAACATCTTTTGGGTACATGCCCAGAAGTGATACAACTGTGGCTTGAGGTAGAACTTTTCCAATTTTCTGAGAAACTGCTAAATTGATTTCCAAAGTGGTTGTACAAGGTTGAATCCCACCAGCAATAGAGAAATGTCTCCATTGTTTTATACCCACAGAAAAGAATTAGAAGAATTTGTAAAGCTTAGCTACAGTACATTGCCTATTCAAAGTCTACATAATGCACAAAATAAAATTAATTCATCATATTGTAAAAGGTGCTTCATTTTGAATGATTTCTTTTTTATAAAACATATTTATGGAACATGTTGATCAAATAATATACTTTTATCTTCAAATAATTGATTTAGTCACATCAAATTTTGATAGAAGACTAAGAAGTGCATGGATATTCCAAGTTTAAGTTGAAATCTTAAGCACTGTTTTATATTAGGTGATATATTGTCCCATACTTCTTTAAATAATTTAAAATTATCTACCCTGCATTTAATATAAAGCCATGGCTTATTTGTTTTATTTCCCACATGGCTCATTTATTTACCAAACTATAATAGTTTTGTCTTCTTGATTTCCATAAGTTCACAAAATGCCTTTGGGAAATTAATATGGAACTAAATTTAAACTACTTTTATTATTGTGGTAAGTGATAAGCCTCAAGGCTGATTAACAATGGACTATTTTATTTGCCTGTATTCTTAATGAAATATAATAAAATTGCTATGGTTAACTAGAGGGGGGAACTACCACCCTATCACTTGTTAAAACATTCATTTATTATTGGTAAAGGCTCCTTAATCACCATGCAGTTGCTGTTGTCATAGAGTATTGACTTGGGAGATCAACTGTGGTGCCTCTGTTCCCCACGATTCTTAGCTTGTTCCAGTGTACTTTATGATGATGTAAGGAATACAAAAACAGAAGGGCCTTTTGGAGCTAGCATTTGAATAATATGCCAATTAAAAAAGCAAACAAGCATGTAAGTGACCAAGTTGAAATCCTAGTATTTCACTCACATGGAGATCATAAGAAAGTGTCAGTATAGGCAGTGAATAAGGTACCAGGAAAGGCACACAACACACACACACACACACACACACACACACACACACACACACACACACACACACACAGAGAGAGAGAGAGAGAGAAAGACAGAGACAGAGACAGAGACAGAGACATGTGAATAAGTATTCTTATTCGTCAAAATTTTTCTTATTTTCTGTTATGTGTTGGCTAACATTCATTATGTATATATTTTAGAAACACTACAATATGGATGTTTGAGTTAGTTGCTATTCTTCCTCAATATGAATGACATAAATCCAGTTAAAAGTGATAGTATTGTCAACTTTACAGCACATAGAATCAATTGAGATATAAGCTTCTTGAAATATCTGTTGGGGAATAACATTATTATGTACTCTGATGTATGGCAGAATGTCTCGATTATTGGAACGTCCTGAGCTGGATTACTGGAGTAAAAGAGCTGAGTATTAGCCTACTTTCATCTGCCATTCTATTCTTCTGACTGGATCTAGATTATGACCACTTGTGACTCATAACGCTGAGCTGAATAATTTTATCTCTATTAAGATTTTTTTGTCAGAATATTTTTTTGGGGAAATACAATTTAAAAATAGGGAATGAAACTGAGCAGAGAGTTTTGAAAAGATGAAATTCAAATGGCTGAGAAACATTTCTGGAACTGTTCAACAAACTTAGCTATCTGGGGAATACACATTAAAACTACCTTGAAATATCATCTTAGTACAATCAGAATGACAATGATCATAAAGAACAGACAACCCATTCTGGGGACTATGTGATGAATATGAAAAATGTATTCACTGCTGAAGGAAATGGGAACGAACTAGAAACACATCTCACATGATGCATCTAGACTCTTCTGCATACACTTAAGTAACTTTGTTTCCTACTTAAAGATACATGCTTATTCATGTGGATTTATTTTTCTACTCACAGTAGTGAGGAAACTGAAAAAGCCTATATGTCAATAGACAGTTAAATGTATAACCAAACCATGTTAAGTGTACACAATGGAATATCCTTCACCTGTTAAAAATGAAATTATGAAATTCGTAGTTAAGTGACTTGATCTGTAAGCAACCATTCTGGGTAAGGAAACTTTTACACAGTAAAGCCAACATTGTATGTTTTTTTTTTTTTCATGTGTGAATGTCACCTCTCAAGTTTTAGATATGTGTGTTCAACTGGAATGTCTATACAGGACAGGAAATTAGGATAAACAATGTAAGTAACGTAACATGGAAAACCAGCGTGGGAAAGAGATGTACAATAAAAGAATTTGGAAAGATTAAATAACATTGCAGATATTTTTGAAAAGGTAGAAAAGATACTTATTACATATATATATATATATATATATAGTTTGGATGGAGTTATACTATAATGAAGCACAAACCAGAAACTATAATATGAGGATATTGATGTGGGTGTCATGTATCTCTTACCTCTTTTAGAGTTGTTGGAAAGACTTCTCCCATAGAAACACAAGTTTTATAGGTTGTTTCCAATGCTATTGGTCACTCTCAAACTACAGAGCTGAAAAAACCATATACTCAAATGGTAGAACATGAAGAAACCTAGGTTTTATGGTACTGAAACTTTCATCCCCACTGGCTAACTATGATAATGATTTAATTTTGTATCCATACTGTAAGGTATTAAAAAATACCAAAATTACCAACTTCAAAGTCTGACATCTATTTCAAAGGCTTGTCTAGCAAAAAATGTCTACTAATAAAATCATAGAAATAACACCACAAGCATAAGCAGACACATTTTTATTTTATTGAAGACATGATCTATAATTTGAATCCTATACCTGGCATAATATTGGGGGCAAGAACATGTGGCTACATTGTTCTTGGGTCCTCAAGGAGAACTTGCTATTGCACTCCTAAATGACCTCCATAGTTTAAACCAACTCTAAGTCACTTAATTTTATACCCTTCAATTCATCCATCACTTAATGCTGTACCTATCAATTTATCCACCTTTTAACCCAAATAAAAGAAGCAACCTTCAGGAATAGATGACAGTTAATACAGATATCCACAATTAGTCATGATACACAGGCTGATTGGCAAGAGAATGCTCAGTCCTAAACAAAATATTTATAGCACACTCAGTCTTCCAAGGCCCAGAGTTGATTGTATAAGCGAGGACAGAAGATTTCAAAAGCCAAGGATGGTGGGTGGTTATCAGCAAGAGAATAGTATTTTTCATTTTTTTTTTATTTTTCCCTTTCATTAAAATTGGCTCCTTTTCACATGCAGTGTTCTCTGATTTCAATTTCTCTTTCCCCCATTCCTCCCAGTTCCTCCCTACTTCTCTTTCCTCCAGATCAGCTAACTTTCTGTGTCTTATTTAAAAAGAACAGGATTCTAAGGAATGCTAATAAAATATAACAAAATAAACTATAATAAGGTAAAAGAAAAGCTATCATGTTTATTTTGAATAAAGGAAACCAACAAAAGGAATAGAGCCCCAAGAAGGCACAGGAATCAAAGACTCATTCATTTCCTTTTTCTGTATTTCCATCAAAATACCAAACTGAAAGCAATCACATATATCCCGACGACTTGGTACAAGATCCTGCCTTCCCTGTGCATGTTATTTCCATTTCTTATATTCCGAGAGCTTATATGGGCTTTTCATATTTTATTTACATGATTTTATTTTCTTAGAGTCTTCTATTCCTGCTGGCTCTTACACTATGTGTAGTCGTTTGGTTATCGCTTCTGTGACAGATATTACCCACATATCAATCAAAGCATACCATATTTATCTTTTTGGGTCTGAGTTTTCTTACTCAGGATGATTATTTTTCTAATTTCATTTGCCTACAATATAAGTATTCCCTATCAATGATTTGATTTATTAAGTAATTGTCTCCCTGACTTTGTATAGTAAAATTTAATATTTTACTCATAAAATTTTGTAAGTTTCTAATGATAATGGCATTTTATAGCAAAGTAGGGAAAAATTTTTTCATTTTTTAAATTACTATGGATTTCACATTTAGACTAAACTTATTTCTGTTTTTATTAGCTATATGATCATGTTACAATGTTTGATTCAGTTCATTCTCAATTATGTATTATATTTTTGCTGATAAATTATAAGTTTACATTTTGACAATAAGGAACAATTGGATTTATGCCAAGCTCAGATTCTGAAAATTGAAATTGAAAATTGAACCATTCCAGCCACAAATCCTTTGCTCTATAATTGTGTCCTTTCTGTAAGCTATGCTAGGGCAATAGTGGTACAAATCTTATGTTAATAACCAAAACCTGTGTGATTTGCCTTAAGGCTCATTCCTTGAGATGAAACCCATATCTGATACCGTTTGGATGAAAACTAAACAAAAACTAGGTAGCACAAGAACCTTGGGTAAAACCATTGACCAAATATTGGTCTTTATAGAAACATGAAATAATAAAATGACTTCTAATAATATTCTGCTATAGTCATAGATCAGTGTCTTATTGAGCCATTATCAAAAAAACCTTCATCCTGCTGCAAATGAAAAGAAATATAGAAATACAAAGACCCAAAGGCAACCACTGAGTAGAAAGTGTTAGTTGTTAGAACATTCATCCCCAAGTGGAATCTGTCAATTTATCCCCTAGGGTTTAGAGAAACCCAACGGAACATGAAGACGCAAGTTTAAAAGACAGAGGGTACAGAGTACACTAAGAAGGAAAGGTCTTCTAAGTCAACTGGGAAATGCTCGTATGGCTTCCTAGGGACTGAAGCGGCAGGTGCAAGGCCTTTATGAGTCTGCACCAAGTCATCTGGATGTATATTAAGACGTTCGCTCTAGAGTTATTATGCTCATTGTATATGAACATGTAGGTATGTGATTCTCATGGCTTCTCTGGGATTTTTCTTTCTGTTAGTTTGTCTTGGCCGAGTCTAGTGTGAAAGTTTTTGTTTCATTATATTTTACTTTGTTGTATTTTATTATTATACCTAAGAATACTATTCTTTTCTAATGAGAGACAGAAAAGGAACGGATCTGGATGGGAAGGGAAGTGAAGAGGAACTGGGAGAGGAATAAAGAGACCGGAAAACATATCAGAATACATTGTATGTAAAAAGAATCTATTTTCATTAAAAGGAAAATGAAAGTCCTCATACTGGGTGGGGGAAGGGGGAAGACAAGCAACAATTTGAATGTAACTACTAGTTTTTTTTTCATGGTAGAAACTTATTCCTCAAATTTGTGTATCCATTGAGCTTTGAAGTGGGCCTTTAGATGTTAGTTAAGAATAGGTTACCTTCAGTAAGAGAAGATGTACCTAGTCCTCAAGAGATTTGAAACCTCGGTGAGTGGGAAAGTCTGGTGGGGTGGGAGTGGGGGCTGGGGATGTCCTCTTGGAGACACAGGAGGAGGAGTGGGGTGGGAGTGGGCAGAGGGACAACCAGGAAGGGGACAGTGAATGGACTGTGAAGAAAATATTAAAGAATAATTAAAAAAAACATAAAATCAACAACAACAACAAAAAGAATAGAAAAGCATAAGAGACTACTGCTAAAATAACTTTAGGCAGACAAGAGTTTCTTTATATAAGTGCTGTGCACTTATAAAATGGAGTATTGTAAAACAATAGGGCAGTACCTACATACACTAGATAATCCTCGATATATTATAAACTATTATGCCGGTGCCATTCAGTTATTGCAAAATAAAAGACTAACATGTACTGAAACATACAAATATTCCTGAAAAACTTTGTAAACATTGTGATGGGTTAATTTTAGTAGCTTTCAGGTTTACCTCATAAATGTTGATTTTTGATGCTTTAAATAATGGGTTCTCATTTTATTACAGTGATAACTCATTCATGTCTTTTATTTTTTAATCAGCATTTAATTGACATCTAGATAATTGTTTCTCAAGCTGCCATATTCAAAAAATACTAACTGGATCCAGATTTTTGGTCATTTTGATGCCCACTGTACCATACGGAGGTTAACTGAACACCTAAAAGATTGTAACCAGTGTCACAAATAGCATTTTCCTATTAATTTCACCCTATTAATTTTACTACTTATATGATTAGGCTTTAACTTTTTAATTTTATATTTTATACATTCTGATCTTTAGTGTCCCTAATATTTCCATTGACTTAATCATTCATTCCAATTCAATTTTGAAGAGAACAAATTATTTTCTTCTTCCAAATAAAGGACATAACAGAAAAAAATAACTACTCTGTTGTAGATTTTAACCTTTATCTGGACTTCCCAAAGGTATGTAATAGTCAAGGAATATATATTTTTAAAGAACTGTTTTTATATATTCATCGTGTCATAGTGTCTATATATAGCAATGTGTTTCTCAAAGTTTATAGAAGAAATGCACAACTAAACAAAAAGTAGAATAATTTACTTAATGTAGTTAATAGCTGTGCTACAATTTCAAATGGATTTCTTTAATATAAGTAACATAAAATGCTACCTCTTTATATATTCAAATGCACATATTTGTTTATCAATCACTTTACTATCATAAATCAATAACATTCTTGAGACTGTAGCTCTAGGTTCTAGCTGTACTAATTTTATGCTGAATCATTGCTTAAATATAATTTATATAAAGTGAAATCTATGTTTATGATGTTTTACAATAGGATTGAAATTTTCATATAATTTCCCAACTGATTGAACATATTTAGGAGAACATCTTTGAAGAAAAGTTTATCAAACTGTTTTATCAATGGATTTTGTAATGTTGGAGTTATTTTCCTACTTAGATGTTCACATTTCATGTGTTATGAAATTATTACATATACTTCAACAAATGTTAAAGAAATGTCAAATATCGGTAGTTTGTTTCCATATTTAACAGCAATATAATCACTGTGTCTTTGATGAATCAGAGTTATTAATGAGAACTTTTGACAAGTATTATTGACTAACAAAAGACACATAGGATTTCAAAGACTAGACCACCAAACAGGCATAATACACCAGCTGATACCAGCCCCCCAACACAGCAGAGGACTGCTGGGTCTATGTTCTATCAGAGATGATGCTCTTAACCCTCAAGAGACTGGAGGTCCCAGGGAGTTTAGAGGTCAGGTGGTGGGGGTTGGTAAAGGGTGGGGACATCCTCGTGGAGATGGGGAGAGTGGGGAGGAGGTATGTGTTGTGGAACAGTCTGAGGGTGGATAGGTGGGATAAAATCTGAAGTGTAAAAAAATAAATAACAAAACAACACTACCAAAAAAGAAAACAGAATACACAAATAATGTTTAAAAGGAGTCAACTTATTTGTTCATTATTACAAAAATCTCTCCTGTAGCATAGTATTTCAAATTAAATATTGCATGAATTTCAGTTCCCCCAAAAGTTAATGATACATATATGTTTTACAATTTGGGGCCATATAATGATGTACTCTATTACAATGTATTGGAGAGACAATTCAGATAATGTGTTATTTTAGTTTAATACTGTCCACATTAAACAGAGCACACACAGACACACACACACACACACACACACACACACACACACACACACATATATGGGGCTAACATGTCTAGCAGGTTCATTTTCCATTGTTTCTTTAAAAATGAACCTTGGGTCTGGAGAGATGGCTCAGTGTTTAGACCACTCAGTCTTAAGTCAGGGATATCAGATTTTGCATTCAGCATCCACATAACAAGACTGAAGTCCAGCGAAGTTCTGTTCCAGTTTTAGGAATTTGATGACATATATGAACTCTGCATATGAACTCATGGCTGCTTATATACTCACACAAACACACACAAGATGCATATATAAGCAGAATCAGACATACATGAAATATCATAATCCAAGATTATTACAATACAGAAAATTACAATAAATAATTAATAGGATAATGAAATTATTCACAATATTTTAATAAAAATGTTAACAAGCCATTTGATTATTTTGTATATATTATTTTAAAGACAATATATTGCTTTAATATCAGATAATCAATTTAATAACCAAAATCAATGAACCTAAACAAATACTGAAAGACAAAGCCATTTAAAACTTCATATGAAAACTTCTGGTACCAATTACACATTATAAATTCTCCTAGGAATCATAATTAGTGGTGATGATTTACATGGAGTGAGTTCACTACTTCAAGTCAACGGTGATAAAATTATTACTAAACAGAAACAACAACAAAAATTGAACTAATGTGAAAGGTTATAGGAACCTCAGCATTTTAAAAGGATCCTTTGGAAACGTATTAGGTTTAGTCTGAAGTCATCCATGTAGTGCCCAGCTAACCTCAGTTAATGGCAATTCCAAGAACTGAAAGCAGATGAATTAGACTCTAATATTCCTGACGCTTACAGTGTTGAAGGAAGGGTTTTAGTGCATGCCATAATGGCAAATAAGTCGACATTAGTGAGTAAATTATACAGCTCTAAAATCCAGTGTCAGACATCATCAATCTAATGAGTTTAAAATGTTATTGTACTTATTTTAGGGTATTACCATTTGCAATATGTAGACATCAGTTTTCAATCCCATTTTTTATATACTTGAATGCCCACTGAACTGCTACATTCTAAATTTTTTCATGATATAATAAGTTTAATTGAAATGTGGACCATAATTGAGGAGAATAGTAGTAAAGGCCTAAAATTTGTAGAGAACAAGGCATTTGAAGAAATCAATAGGACTCATAATCATTTACTTTAATATCTATGTTTACTACAAATGGAAGCAAACATTCTTGTAACCTTTCAGTTGATGAGAACCTTATAGGAATTTGTACTTTATAATAGACAATGATTATTTTCCAGTTTCAGGAGAAGTCCTGGATTGGTCTTCATTATATTTTTAAGGTAGAATATATCATGTTCCTATGTATATGCAATTTATTTCTGTAAATAGAGAAACAATATGTCTATGTATTTATGACTATAGCGCTATTGAACATGTAAATAATTATGACATTAACAGCTTGAAAAGAATATGAAAGAATATTTGTTAAATAGAATATTAGAAATCAAAATAAAATGAGAAGAAAAATGGTGAATTGATTTGAATCTTAGAATTTTCTCACATGTGCTCTACTTGCTTGCCTGTGAAAAGTTTTATCACAGCCATTCAGGTTTATTTCTCTGCCAGTGTTATATTTAGTATATAAATCAGGAAAGTAATGAGGCGAGAGGGAGTTGATTATTACCTAAATCATTTTAGCAATAAGAACATTAAAATAATCACAGCTATACCAAACTAATAAGCATTCTTGCTCTTAAGCATTTGGTATCATAATTTATAAATATACATAAACTACTAAAAGTGATATGTAAAAGATACTTAACCAGCCACTGAAGTGAGACAACTGTGACTAGAATAAATCTCCTGCATGTGCATAAATGCTCACTCTGAGTAGTAATTATGGGTGAAAGAAGAAGGACCATAAAGGAAATATCAATGCTTTGAAAAGCAAGAGAGGTCTGAATGAAAGTCACGTAAGTTTGTCAGATGCATGTGGTGGTTGGAATGAGAATGCCACCCATAGGCTCACATGGTTGAACACTTGGTGCCTAGATGGTGGAACTGTTTAGGATTTGATGGAAGAACTGTGTCGGAGGGGCAGTTTAAGGTTTCTAAAGCCCAGGCAATTTCCCTTCAGAGCTCTTTCTCTGTCTCTTGTTGTTGGATCAGATGTAAAATTTTAGCTTCTACTCTACTTCAAAGCTTGCCTACCTGATTCCATGTTCCCCATCAAGATGGTCATGGACTTTCCTCCTTTGCAACAGTGAGCCTTGAACTCACTCATACCAGTTGTCTTGGCCATGGTGTTTCATCATAGGTTCATTTTAATAGCAAAATTAAATGAGTAGTGTCAAAAGGGAAAAAAATGCCATGAATGTTTCAGTCAAGGCAGGATTGAAAGGCAGGATGATGTTGGTAAGTAGCATCAAAGAAAAGTTTTGGAGACCATTCCCAATGGATAAATGTTCAAAATAACTCCTGGGCTTAAGGCTCCAGGAATATTGCAGAAGAGGATGTGGAAAGAAGACCTATCTATACAACTCTTGGACATATACCCAAAAGATGCTTTGCTATGCCACAAGGATGTGTGCTCCACTGTGTTCATAACAGCCTTATTTGTAATAGCCAGAAGCTGGAAACAACTCAGATTTCCTGAAACCAAAGAATGGATATAGAAAATGTGGTTCATTTACACAATTCAGCTATTAAAAATGAGGACATCATGAATTTTGCAGCCAAATGCACTGAACTAGAAAATGTCATACTGAGTGAGGTAACTCAGACAAAAAGCGATGTGTATGGTATGTACGCACTGACAAGTGAATATTTGACAAAAAGTACAGAATACCTAGGATACAACTTCTAGATCCAAAGTGTAACAAGCAGAAATGCCCAAGTGAGGAGGCTTCAATCCCACTTAGAAGGGGGAAGGAAATAATCATAGGAGGCAGACGGAGAGAGGGTGGGAGAGGGGAGGGGGAGGGGAAAAGGAGAACAGGATCAGATATGGGAGACAGGGACACGAGAGAAGTCAGAGGGCCAAGAGAATAAATGAAAATAAGCCGCCCTGGGGAGTGAAAGGTGTGGGGATCCTATAGAAAGTACCAGAGACCTGAGAGGTGAGAGAATCTCAGGATTCATTGGGGGTGACCTTAGCCAAAATGCCCAACATTGGGGAAAGAAAACTGGAACAGTATACCTCCAGTAGATAGACAGGGCCTCAAGTAAGAGACAGGGTTACTAATTCACAGTCAAAATTTCTGACTCAGAATTGTTCCTATATAAAAGAACTGCAGGGACAAAAATGAAGAAGAGACTGGAGGAAAGGAGGTCCAATGAGCAGTCCAACTTGGGATCCATCTCATGGGGGTGGGAGAATACTAAGGTGTGTCGCTACTATACTATGCTGTGCTTACAGACAGGAGCCTGTCATGGCTGTCCTATGGGAGGCCCTACCAGCAGCTGACTGAGACAGAAGCAGATAATTACATCCAACCAGTGGACTGAAATCAGGGACCTCTATGATTAATTAGAGGAAGGATTAAAAAAGCTGAAAGGGAGAATAACCCCACAAGAAGACCAGCAGTCTCAACTAACCCAGATCTTAGAGAGCTCCCAGAGACTGAGCCACCAACCAGAAGCATCCACAGGCTGGACTGAGGCCCCTGGCACATATGTAGCAGAGGTTTACCTGGTTTGGCCTCAGTGGGAGAAGATGATCTTACTCCTCAAGAGCCTTGAAGCCCCAGGGCAGGAGATGACCTAGTGGAGGAGGAGAGCACTCTCTTGGACACAAGAGGAAGTAGGAATGGGATGAGTAACTGTTGGAGGGGTGGTGAGATTGGGGCAACAACTAGAATGTAAATAGATAAAATAATTTAAATTAAAAATAAATGAAAATGCTAGAGGATCAATAAGTTTGCTATAAGATTGTGCCATGTGGTAATGTAGAAGCTACAGCCAGGAAAGTTTGATCAAAGTGATTACCTAAATGCAAACTAAACAAGGGTAAGAGCAATAGACATGCTAAAGAGGTTGAGGAAGAACTACAGGCAACTAAGTAAGGTGAAGAGCAGAAAAGTAGTTTTTCCCAGGAAAGAACACACAAATTGGTTTTCAAGTACTACATGCCTAGAAAGCATACATATAATTAACATTATAGAGTCTGAGCGGGTTGTATATGTATGGATATACTTATGTACATATAACAACTACTAATGGATTTTGAAAGATATCAAGAAGTGCTTTATGAGTTTGGAGGGACACAAGAGAGAGATGATGTAATTATATTACAATCAAAAATAGACTAAAACTTCATGAAAATCCAAGAGATAAACCCCTCACTAGTCATAAGAAAGATAAAAAGATGACTTCAAGATAAGAAAACACCCAACCAAATCTCCTCTTTGATGTCTTAGTTATGGGTTGTTGATTCTAGCTAACAAAACAAGAGTTATTAAAGAAACTGGGAAAAATAGAAAACTAGGGAAAAGATAAGAAGACTGCAAGTCAACAAGTTCTAGGTACCATAAAAGGTTGTCTGGAAGCCCTGGATCAAGACTCTGCTCATTGTTCACTGGACGTGTGTTTCTCTTTCTTACAAGGCTGTGGTGGGGCTTTGTACCATCTGTGTCTTCTTTAAATATATACAACAAGGATTGCCTCACTTATGGTTCTAAGGACCCAGTAGTTACCCATTAATGATAGTCAGGTGTTTGAACATAATGAAAAGAAGTGGGAAATGAACTGACTATGGTCATTTTACTCTGACTCCCTGTCTCTTAGCCTCTGGAGTTGCCTTGTGCTTACAAAGAAATTATCTCCCTTTTTCTGAAGAATAGTGCTGGTAAGATGTTTTACAGATCAAAAAGACTTTCCTTTTAAGCTTGGAAGGGATTGTTGTTAAACCTAAAAATCATCAGTCTGAACTTGGCTTGTTGAAATCACAGTATTTCAACTATATATGCTGAACACTGTCTTGCATTTTGGTAGAATTCTTAGTGGGAGGAATCTGCTTTTGGTCATTTGCTAAAATAAAGATTCTAAATTCTTAATTGCTTAAATAAGTGTTTAGCATCCATTACACCATGAGTTCACCTTTCAGCACAGTACAAATATTTCAAATATCAATAACTTTGAAGATGACTAAAAATCACCATTCAAGAAATAATAAGGTCCTCTTAGTCTATGAACTTAATTGAAGCCTAAATCTCCTGCAGGTTTTCTATCTGGCTTAAAATACCCATGGTCCACTTACAAGAAAACATTCTTTTATCCCAAAGTAGGTTTCTAGGACCCCCTAACCAAAAAATAGCAATTCCATCATTATGTAAATCATTAATAATCTTTTTAGCATGGGATTATAAAATGTCTTCTAATGGTACTGATCAGTAGAAAATCTTTGTCAATTTCTAGTTAAGTCTTGTCCAGTCATGAATCACTCTATTGCCAATACCTTACAATGAGACTCTTTCTCATGTCTGTCATTTTTAGAAAATATCTTATCCATAAATACATTGGGATGACTCAGTCACACAAAACACTTTTCTTTGTAAAATTTTAAGAATTGTCTTGCTTTATGTGACTACATTTCTTTAAACCTCCAAACTAATATCACTATTATAATCATATATTTTATTGATAGTGTGAACAAAAAATATTGGTTGTTCTAATAAATTTTTGAAGAGTCATTTTATTTGATAAAGACATCTCAGTGTTTCAGAACCATAAGACTTATGCTTTGGTAAGGATTGCAAACATCCTAAAGTCCCATGTGTCAAAGGGTTGGTCTTCAGTGAATAATATCATTGGAAACTTTAAAAGGTTATTTAGGCATGGTGATGTTAGGCCAATTGGAGAATACTTTGAAAGAGATGCTAGGCTACTATTCCTCTGCTTCTCATTTTCACACTCAGCCTTATAATCATCATTTGCCATTCATTTCAACTATTATGTATGTTGCTGCTACAGGCTGAAACAATGGTACCTACTGGTAATAGATTTTCAAACCTGATGAATTGTGAGTCAAAATTGACCTTTGTTCCTTGTATGATGGTTTTCACAGGTATTTGTCATATAAGTAGAAATCTGACTAGCATATCGTACTAGTGGCCCTTCTCAAGCAACAATTATTAATGATAATTTGGATTTCTGGGTCATATTTATGTACACAGTCTTCAAGGATGAGTCCCACCTGATGAGCTAGTGAGGTGACAAAAAGGTTCCTCATCTTATTTCCAGGTATATAGTCTTAGCACTAGCCATAAATCCTTTAGGAAGCCAGAAGAGGGTGTACAATGCCCAAGAGTTAAAGAGAGTTTTTAAAGGGTCCCCTGCAAAAAGACCAAACACTCTTAACCTCTAGCTGTCTCTCCAAACCCCAAAGAGAATACTTTTAGACAACCACTGAATCTTTCATCATGTAATTGCTGCAGTGAGAAATACAAGAATTAGTACCTTCACATAAAATTAGGCATCTCAGCTCATTTCTGCATGTCAGTGAAGAGAATGTATGTGGATTCATCAGAAAAATATATCCTCATGGGTCATATTGCTAGATTGATCTCTGCTTTACTCCCAGGTTTTGACTCTTTCTCAAGCTGAGAGAACTTGTTATTCTTATCATGCTTGTGTGATTCCTCCAAAACTACTGTGATTGCTTCAATATAGTCAATTTATAATCTAGTCTCATATAGTTGTAACAGTGAAATCTTGTAAGCTTAATAAAAACACTAGATATTGATTGCATTCTCGGTATGTATTCTTGAACATAACTCTCTTCAATAAGTTGCCAGGGGTATTCACGGACTCCCATTCTAATGAACCAAAATTGACAGTGTCTGGATTTGTATAGTGAAGTTAACTATGAGTATTTATTCTTACTATTATTTCATATCATTTTACAACAAACTTTTATATAGAAAATAATATAATGCCAAGACACTTTAGAAATTTTATGCATAGTAGTAGGTTATCCCCACTGCATTGTTAAGTGGTTCATATAACATCACACATTTTATGAAACATAAAATATAGGAACAATAGAATATCTTACTCATAGTCACTAAATGGCAATTTGTGTTGCCCACATCTAAATCAAAATGTGCAGGTTCAATTATCTACTAGAATTGCACAGTGTGTCTCTCTGGCTTTAATTAGGTAGAACAAATAAGCAGTAATTCTCAGCCATATGTGTGATTATTTTTTTAAATTATTTTGCTATCAACTTTGCCACATTTCTTTCAGAATTCTTCCAAAGACATATTATGTCTAATATTCTTCAAATAATTAGTTAGATCTTTAAGATTACTATAAACAAAAACCAAATGATTTCATAGAAACATTTTAAAATATTTGATCTCTAAAAGTTATACGTGATAGTAATATTCACCTGAAATTCTACTACTTGTAAGACATATACAAAGAGATGAAGAATTCAAGGTCAGTGTCATCTGGGGAGCCAGTTTGTTGCTGGAAAGTCGTGTGGGGCACTGTATCACTGTATCAAAAACAGATAGGGTCTTTGTAACTATTCCTTTAAAAAAAATAAGGTAGGCTGGGAGCAATAAAATATACATCAAACCTGACACTGTATAAATGAATTATAATGCTTTCATGTTTAGATTCATGATCAGAATTGTAGAAATGAGCATATTATAGCTCAATGACTTGTTTAGCTCATATGTTCTGATCTGAAATATTTGAAATGTGTCTACAGAAATGAAAGGAGGGAAATAAATAGCTAGCCTAAGATTTTTATTTTAAACATACTTATTTGTTCTTGTTTCCAAATGATTTAGGAACAATCGAGAAAGGATTCATGTTTTGTATATACTTGTCTTGATAGATAAATAAACATAATGTTTGTATTTGGTACCCTACCTACCTTAATAGGCTTTCTTTAGTGACAGAAATGAAACATTGTCAGGTACTACCTATGGCACACACAATAACTTATAATAAAGTTACACAAGTAGAAGAGCTCTTACCACTTAGGAAACAGGGAGATCATTGGTTGGTTGCTTTCTTAGTGTACGCTATTTTTAAGTGTTGAGTGACAGCTCTAGCTGTTGTCTCTGTGCACCAGGTATGTCCTTCAAACAAAATATGAAATGCTTTCTAAAGGAGAAATCTGCTTTGATTGGGACTCTCGGGATCCTATGATACAAACTGTAGGTAATAGTCACATAATAAAAACAAAAGTCTGACAGACGTTAGGAGGCAGATTCAGATGCTTGAGTCAATCCATTCCCCATAGATAGACACATTTCTTGAGTTTAATTATTAAAGCAAAAATCACATGAGACCTGGCATATGTTATTATTCAATTCACTGCTTTCTTTATCGACAGGTAAAAAGTAAAGCACTGTTAAGAACTTAAATAATTTAAAAATACCCCTTGCATAGAAAATTTAAAAATTACTATTCAATAGGGTGTACAGATTTGTCAGAAATTGATACTTTTCTCTACCAGCTAATAAAGATAACAAACGAGACTCTTAAAACTTCCTAAAAACTATTTGCTCTTGTACTGGCTAATTTTGTGTGTCAACTTGACACAAATAGGAGTTACCACAGAGAAAGGAGCCTCCCTTGAGGAAATGCCTCCATGAGATCCAGCTCTAAGGCATTTTCTCAGTTAGTGATCAAGGGTGGGAAGGCCCATTGTGGGTGGTGCCATCCCTGGTCTTGTTCTATAAGATTCTATAAGGAAGCAAGCTGAGCACACCAGGGGAAGCAAGCCAGTCAGTTACATTCCTCCATAGTCTCTGCATCAGCTCTTGCCTCCAAGTTCCTGCCCTGTGTGAGTGCCAGTCCTGACTTTCTTTGGTGATGAACAGCAATGTGGAAGAGTAAGCTGAATAAATGCTTTCCTCCCTAACTGGTTTCTTGGTCATGATGCTTGTGCAGGAATAGAAACCCTGACTAAAACAGCTGGTTAATGATAAAGTATTCAAAATTAAATGTTTCCTCTTCTAAACATGTGTAGATCTGCTTAATATGCCTATCAAATTACATTACTGAGTCTTAGAATAATAGCCAGTGAACATCCTGTGATTATCAGTCTTCCACAATGTGAAGGCCAGCAGTTCTAAACTGGCTGGAAAGGTATATTAAATAAATCTTACTCCCTTCTTTTCACTAAAAAATTCTGTGTTCTTCTCAATATTGTTTTATACTATCTACTATAAATGAGATATGTCGATGTCATGCTTATTTGAATGAAAGCAAAAAAAAAATAATCTGGAACATAGGTGTTCATAAATAGTTAACATAACGAGGATAAAAATTATACATAAGAAATGTATATACTATAATCACTTTTTACACAAAACATACAAAAGGAAGGGTAGAATTTGCCATCCTGGTGCCACAGAGTTTGGTCTGTTCAATGTCAGTGATCCCCTTGCCATTTGTGGCTGACACATCTCTAGGTTTCACAATTACATTCAACTAGAACAGAGAGAAAGGGAACTAGACAGAGACGTGTTCTTTTCTCTCTTCATATCTTCACACTGAATCTGTGCCATGAAAAGGGTCTTCTTAGATATTAGAGATCAAGGTAAATGTTATTTAAACAATTTCAGGGTCAGGAAAGTAGTTAGAAGCACAGGAGCCAAGACAAGGAATTTCAAAGTGAAATGTACACTACAAATTTTAAGACAGATTAACTCAATATGTACCTTATTGCTGTGAGATGATAGTCATCTTGCTAATTGATATAATTGTGTACATCCTATATGAATACTGTATACATAAATTTATTGGCAATATATTTTTGTCATTTAGAATTTTAACTATAAGCTATCACATAGTTTTAATTGTATATACTCATGTTTAACTCTATGACAAGGTCTTACAAGTAAAATAATCAATGAATATAAATTCTACTGCTAAATCTCAGACTTACCATAATCTAAGTGTGTGCAATATTCTGTTTCTAATCCCAGCTCTTAGTCTAAACATAAAATAACTTAAGCAGGGTTTGTCTTTGATTATCCAATACCAAATGCCCATATCTGAAATGTGTATACAAATAACATTACATAGACAGATCAAATTGTAATTATGTATTTATTAATATACATATAAAAATATGTAGCAATAATTAATTAAAGAGTAGGCCATGAATTTAAAAGACAGGAAGCAGAGAGATACATGAGGGCATGGAGGACAGAATGGAAGTGAGAAATGATGCAATTATAATGTCAAAAAATATAAAAATGAATATTCATAGATATCTGATTAATTTCATTAATGTGCAACAGTTAATGTCTATATGACCTAACCACAATGTGTGAATATTTAAGTTTAAATTTCATTCAAACCTTTACTTATGTTATAGCCTTTTATGTATGTACATGTGCACATGGTAAGCTAATATTTTCATGTGAGAACTACTTGATTTTTGCCTCTTCAATTGAGGCGTCTTCACTTTTCATTATACACTCTAGATACTTCCATTTTCTTGAAAGCTTCCAATTTTATTGTATTTCATTTTTTACAGATGAAAAAAATTCTACCTTGTATACGCACTAGTATTTCATTACCCAGTCATCTAAGAAGTTCACGCACAATGTTCTCTCTCACAGAATTTCAATTTCCTCTAGATAGTGATTTCATTTTAGGTAACAGTAAGATTGAGTTGATGTTGAGTATGAAATTCCGAGAACTTCAAAAGGTAGTGTAATACAAACAATTTAATATCTGAGGAACATTTATATAGGGCTTGAGGAAATTTACTTTTTCTACGTCATGAATTACACTAGCAAATATAAAATAGTTCTAAATTGCGCAATCAAAACTCAGTGTAAATATATGATTTAAATATCATTCAAACACTTAAATATTAAAATTCCTTTAACTTTCATTTTTATGTCAGATGTTACATATCAAGTTAATTATGTATCTTCAAATTTTAGATGTAAATAAAAATAACATCTTATATAGTATACATTTAGTTTTTGTTTCTGTGGCCGGGAATCTCAGTCTGTGCCACAGAGATCCATAACCAAATAGTGCTGGGAGAAAGCTAGCATCCCAGGAGTGTGGACAAGCCTGTGAGTGGAGGTAAGATGAGCACCACTGCTCAGCAGGACTCACCCAGAATCCTCAGGACACAGGGAACAAGAAACAGGCTGGGACAGGAGCCTTCCAGTTTACCCCTTTGGTCTGTGACACACTGCTCCATACCCAAATAGTGCAGGGAAAGAGCTACCCTCCCAGGAGTGTAGACAAACCTGTGATCAGGGGTAAGACCAGTACCTCTGCTTAGAGAAACCAGCCCAGAACCCTCGGGACACAGGGACTGGGGAGTGCCCTTCTGGTTTCCTTCTGTAGCCAGGGGGCTGATCCTGTGACACAGGGTTCTGTACTCAGTGCCAAGAGAGAGCTGGTCTCCCAGGAGTGCTGACACACCTTCAAGCACAGGAAGACCACCACTTTTGTTCAAATTCCTCGATCAAGATGGACCCTCACAGAGGTATCAGGATACAGGAACCAAGGTACAGCATCCTTCTGGTTTCTTTCTAAACCTCAGAGCTGACACTCTACCACAGCTCTCCAAAGCCAAATTCTTCTCAAAGAGAGCTGGTCTCCGAGGAGTCCTGGTGCAAAGGCTTGCAGGAGCGACAAGCCACAGTCAGAGAGAGCAAGACCAGCTAACACCAGAGTTAACCAGATGTCGAAAGGCAAGGGAAAGAATATAAGGAACAGAAACCAAGGCAACTTGGCATCATCAGAACCCAGTTCTCCCACCACTGAGCCCTGGATACCTCAACACACAAGAAAAGTGAGACTCAGATTTAAAATCACTTCTCATGATGACAATAGAAGACTTTAAGAAGGAAATAAGTATTAGGGACTCCATGAGCAAGCTTAGAGAAAGGCTAGAAAGACGCAAGAAAGAACGGGAGGCTGGACAGGGATGGTTCGAAGGATGGTTCAGCAAGTCGCCTTGGATGACGACTCTGTTTTCTGCCTTAGCAGGACTCCTGCTGATTTTATTCCTTTTGCTCACTATTGGACCCTGTTTAGTTAATGGATTAATAGCTTTTGGCAGGGAACGAGTAAGTGCTGTGCAGACTCTAATGTTAAGACAGCAATACCAGGCTCTGGGGGAACAGGACAAACAGGTCTACGACGATACAGAAATATAGTTCTAAGATTAGAACTAGGTACTAGAAGAAGTGGGGAATGAAAGACCTGACCCCCTTATGAGGAAAGTTAAACCCCTAGCACACGTGGAGCCAGAAACAGAAATAGGACTGAAATTGCCCGCTTGATCAAACCCCACCCAGCTGCATTCTTTCCCCTAAGAAACGGGTGACCTTGGCCTGGCCCCAGGGCCAGAGGCTCAATGTTTCAGGAACTAGCTAACCACAAAAATGTTTGTGCAACTGCCTTATGACTAAGTTAGAACATTCTGTACTTCCCCATAATGCAAATTCTTTCCATTCACCACCCCTTGCTTTGTGGTTTTTTTTCCTTTAAATACCCCTGACTTCAACTGCTCGGGGTCGGACTCCTCTGCCCCTGTATGGGTTATGAGTTCCACCCCAGTGCACTGGTCCCCCGAATAAACCTCATGTGATTGCAAAAAAAAAAAAAAAAAAAAAAAAAGGAAATAAGTAACTCCCTTAAATAAATACAAGAGAACACAGGTAAGCAGCTAGAAGCCCACAAAGAGGAAATACAGGAAAACACAATCAAACAGGTGAAGGAAATGAACAAAACCTTCCAGGAACTAAAAATGGAAATAGAAACAATAAAGAATTCACAAAGGGAGACAACCCTGGAGTTAGAAAACCTAGGAAAGAGATCAGGAGTCGTAGATGCAAGCATCACCAACAGAATACAAGAGATAGAAGAGAGAATCTCAGGTGCAGAAGATACCATAGAAAACATTGACACAATAGTGAAAGAAAATGCGATATGAAAAAACTCCTAACCCAAAACATCCAGGAAATCCAGGACACAATGAGGAGACCAAACCTAAGGATAATAGGTATAAAAGACAGTAAAGATTGCCAAATTAAAGAGCCAGTAAATATCTTCAACAAAATTATAGAAGAAAACTTCCCTAACCTAAAGAAAGAGATGAACATAAATGTACAAGAAGCCTACAGAACTCCAAATAGATTGGGCCAGAAAAGAAATTCCTCCTGTCACATAAGAGTCAAAACACTAAATGTACAAAACAAGGAAAGAATATTGAAAGCAGTAAGGAAAAATGGTCAAGTAACATATAAAGGCAGACTATCAGAATTACACCAGACTTCTCACCAGAGACTATGAAAGCTAGAAGATCCTGGGCAGATCTCATACAGACCCTAAGAGAACACATGTGCCAGCCCAGGCTGCTATACTCAGCAAAACTCTCAATTACCATATCAACAAATACAAAAGGAGATAGCCACACAAACATAAAAATAACATCAAAAATAACAGGAAGCAACAATCACTATTCCTTAATATCTCTTAAAATCAATGGACCCAATTCCCCAATTAAAAGACATTGGCTAACGGACTGAATCTATAAACAGGACCCAGCATTTTGCTGCATACAGGAAACGCACCTCAGTGTTAAAGACAAACACTACCTCAGAGGAAAGGGCTGGAAAACAATTCTACAGGCAAATGGTCCCAAGAAACAGGCTGGAGTAGCCATTCTAATATCAGATAAAATCGACTTTCAATCAAAAGTCATCAAAAAAGATAAAGAAGGACAATTCATCCTCATCAAAGGAAAAATCTACCAAGAAGAACTTTCAATTCTGAACATCTATGCTCCAAATGCAAGAGCACTAACATTCATAAAAGAAACTTTACTAAAGCTCAAAGCACACATTGCACCTCATGCAATAATAGTGGGAGACTTCAACACCCCACTCTCATTAATGGACAGATCTTGGAAACACAAACTAAACAGAGACACAGTGAAACTAACAGAAAATATGGACCAAATAGATTTAACAGATATCTATAGAACATTTCATCCTAAATCAAAAGAATATACCTTCTTCTCAGCATATCATGGTACTTTCTCCAAAACTGACCATGTGATTGGTCACAAAGAAAATCTCAACAGATATAAGAAGACTGAAAAAATCCCATGCCTCCTATCAGATTACTACGGATTAAGGCAGGCCCTCAATGGCAAGAAAACAACAGAGAGCCCACATACACATGGAAGCTGAACAACACTCTACTCAATGATAACTTGGTCAAGAAAGAAATAAAGAAATTAAAGACTTCCTAGAATTTAGCGAAAATGAAAGTACAACATAGCCAAACTTATGGGCCACAATGAAAGCAGTGTTAAGAGGAAAACTCATAGCTCTGAGTGCCTCCAAAAAGAAACTAAAGAGAGCATGCACTGCCAGCTTAACAGCACACCTAAAAGCGCTAGAACAAAAAGAAGCTAATACACCCAAGAGGAGTAGAAGGCAAGAAATAATCAAACTCAGAGCTGAAATCAATCAAGTAGAAACAAAAAGAACTATACAAAGAATCAACAAAACCAGGAGCTTGTTCTTTGAGAAAATCAAAAAGATAGATGAACCCTTAGTCAGAATAACCAGAGGGCATAAAGACAGTAGCCAAATTAACAAAATCATTAATGAAAAGGGAGATATAACAACAGAATCCAAGGAAATTCAGAAAATCATCAGACCCTACTACAAAAGCTTATACTCAACAAAATTGAAATTTTGGATGAAATGGACAATTTTCTAGACAGATACAAAATACCAAAGTTAAGTCAGGATCAGATAAACCATTTAAACCTGTAGTCCCATAATGCCTAAAGAAATAGAGGCAGTCATTAAAAGTCTCCCAACCAAAAAGAACCCAGGAGCAGATGGTTTTAGTGCAGAATTCTATCACACCTTCAAAGACGACCTAATACCAATACTCTTCAATCTATTCCAGAAAATAGAAACAGAAGGAACACTACCCAGTTCCTTCTATGAGGCCACAGTTAACACTGATACCAAAACCTCACAAAGACCCAACAAGGAAAGAAAACTTCAGACCAATTTCCCTTATGAACATCAATGCAAAAATACTCAATAAAATTCTAGCAAACCTAATCCAAGACAGTTCAAAATGATCATTCATCACGATCAAGTAGACTTTATCCCAAGGATGCAGGGATGGCTCAATACCCGGAAATCCATCAATGTAATCCTACATAAATAAACTCAGAGAAAAAAACCACATGGTCATTTCATTAGATGCTGAAAAAGCATTTAACAAAATTCAACAACCCTTCAGGATAAAAGTCTTGGAAATATCAGGAATTCAAGGAACATACCTCAACATAGTAAAAGCAATATACAGCAAACCAGTAGCCAACGTCAAACTAAATGGAGAGAAACTTGAAGAATTCCCACTAAAATGAGGGTCTAGAAAAGGCTGTCCACTCTCTACCTATCTATTCAATATAGTAATTGAAGTTCTAGCTAGAGCAATTAGACAACAAAAGGAGGTCAAAGTGATACAAATTGGAAAGGAAGGAGTCAAAATATCATTCTTTGCAGATGATAGGATCTTATACTTAAGTGACCCGAAAAACTCCACTAGAGAACTGCTGCAGCTGATAAACAACTTCAGCAAAGTGGCTAGATATAAAATTAACTCAAACAAATCAGTAGCCTTCCTATACTCGAAGGATAAACAGGCTGAGAAAGAAATTAGGGAAATGACACCCTTCACAATAGTCACAAACAATATAAAGTATTTTGGTGTGACTCTAACCAAGCAAGTGAAAGATCTGGATGACAAGAACTTCATGTCTCTGAAGTAAGAAATCGAAGAAGACCTCAGAAGATGAAAAGATCTCCCATGCTCATGAATTCAGAGGATTAATATAGTAAAAATGGCCATCTTACCGAAAGCAATCTACAGATTAAATGCAATCCCCATCAAAATTCCAAGTCAATTCTTCACAGACTTAGAAAGAGCAATTCTCAAATTCATTTGAAATAACAACAACAACAACAAAAAAAAAAATCCCAGGATAACAAAAACTATTCTCAACATTAAAAGAACTTCTGGGGCAATCAGCATCCCTGACATCAAGCTGAACTACAGAGCAGTAGTGGTAAAAACTGCATGGTATTTTTACAGTGACAGGCAGGTAGATCAATGGAATAGAATTGAAGACCCAGAAATGAATACACACACCTCCAGTCACTTGATCTTTGACAAAGGAGCTAAAACCATCCAATGCAAAAAAGATAGCCTTTTCAACAAATGGTGCTGGCTCAACTGGTGGTCAACATAAAGAAGAATGCAAATTGATACATTTCTATCTCCCTGTAAAAGATCAAGTCCAATTGGATCAAGGACCTCCACATAAAACCAGATACACTGAATCTAATAGAAGAGAAAGTGAGGAAAAGTCTTGAACACATGGGCACAGGGGAAAAGTTCCCAAACAGAACACTAATGGCTTATGCTCTAAGATCAAGAATTGACAAATGGGACCTCATAAAATTGCAAAGCTTCTGTAAGTCAAAGGACACTGTCAATAGGACAAAACGGCAACCAACATATTGGCAAAAGATCTTTACCAATCCTACATCCCATAGAGGGCTGATATCCAACATATACAAAGAACTCAAGAAGTTAGACTCCAGAGTTTCAAATAACCCTATCAAAAAATGGGGAACAGAGCTAAACAGAGAATTCTCCACTGAGGAAATTCATAGGGCTGAGAAGCACCTAAAGAAATGTTCAACATCCTTAGTCATCAGGGAAATGCAAATCAAAACAACCCTGAGATTCCACCTCATACCAGTCAGAATGGGTAAGATCAAAAACTCAGGTGACAGCAGATACTAGGGAGGTTGTGGAGAAAAAGGAACACTCCTCCATTGCTGGTGGGATTTCAAGCTGGTACAACCTCTCTGGAAATCATTTTGGTGGACCCTCAGAAAATTGGACATAATATTACCTGAGGAACCAGCTATACCACTCCTGGGCATATACCCAGAAGATGCTCCAGCATATAATAAGGACACATGCTCCACTATGTTCACAGCAGCCATATTTATAATATCCAGAAGCTGAAAACAACCCAGATGTCCCTCAACAGTGGAACGGATACAGAAAATGTGTTTCATTTGCACAATGAAATACTTCTCAGCTATTAAAACAATGACTTCGTGATATTCGCAGGCAAATGGATTGAACTTGAAAATATTATCGACTGAGTTATCTCAGTCACAAAAGAACAAACATAGTATGTACTCACTGATAAGCTGATATTAGTCCAAAAGTTCAGAACGCCCATTATTCAATTCACAGCAAGTGTTGGACTGAGTGTGGGGTCCCTGATGGAGGAGTTGGAGAAGGGACTGAAGGAGTTGAGGGAGTTTGCAGCCCCATGGGGAGGGTGCATCCATGTCAAGTGGTCCAGCCACCAAGTGCTTCCAGAGACTGGACCACCAACCAAAGAATGCATATGGAGGGACCCATGGTGCTGGCCACATATGTGGCAGAGGAGGGTCTTGTTGGCCATCAGTGGGAGGAGAGTTCCTTGGGCCTGAGAGTGTTAGATGCCCCAGTATAGGGGAATACCAGGGAGAGAAGACGGGAGAGGGTGGGTGGGTAGAGGAATACCCTCATGAAGGCAGGGGCAGGGGGTATGGGATAGGGGGTTTCCAAAGATGAGACCTGGAAAGGGGAAAACATTTGAAAGGTAAATAAAGTATCAAAAATAAAAAGTATACATTTGGTTTATAAGTATACATATGCATATTTATTTAATAAATAAGTAAAGTACTTAAATGTGTGCTTAATATCTTTTTAAATTTTTACAAGCTTCCAGACAGGGCACTATAGTAGGTTTCAAGGTTTATATATAGGATATAGTGGTTACTTTTCTCTTTTGGTAGAATGCACAGCATGCTCCAGCAACTTAAGATGTCAATTAGGTTAAAGTCTGGAAAGTATTGGTGACAAAACATAAACAAATTATATTAGATGAAATAATATATTAGTGAATTTTTTGAATTTGCACTATAATACTACCATAGTTACCTGGTGAACAGGTGAAGAAAAGCAACCTTTCCTCACTATGGATAAACATATCTTAGGTTGACTATAATAGAAAATAGCATATAGGCATCTCATGAAATTTACATTAAACTTCTTACTGATCCAACAATCCTATTTGTGGGTACCTGTACAAGAATTATAATAAGCTTGTTAAAAACATATTCGTGCTCCCATGTTCTTGGAGGCGCTATTTACAATATCTATGAAATGGAAACCATGAAAATACAGACAGAAAGGCAAAAAGAAAATAAATGAGAAATGCACTATCATCTTCCACTACAATAAAGAAATACCACCATTGCTGAAAATATGGAGATTATTACAGAAAGTCATAATCAGCCTAGGACAGAAAGTCAAGCCTCAATTTACTTCATTCATATATTAGTCAAAGTTAACATAGACGTAATATGGAAGACTTGTTTTGGGGTACTGGCGGAAGTAGAGGGGATATTTCTCTAGATTGCTTTCTATTGCTGTGATATGCATCATAACCAAAAGCAACCCGGGAAGGAAACTATGTATGTCTTTCACATTATTTCAACTATCAGGAAAAGACAGGACAGACACTCGGGCAGGAACCTGGAGGCAACAACCAATGCATGGACCACGGAGGCAAGCTTCTTCCATCTGGCTTGATTAGCTACATTTTTTATATAGCTCATCCCCAACTGCTAGGGATGGGATTCCCACTCACTAGTTTGCACCCTTATATGTTTTTCAGATATTGTTATTGCAAAAGGACATAAGTAGAAAGAGTAAAAATCAGATCAAGCTAAACCCCAAATCCAACAATGTAATGGTCTCTGAAGTAGAAATGTCTAGTTGTGTCATGTGATTCAGACTCGTGCTATTTTTGCTGAAGAAGATTCAGATGATGCTTTGTAGAAGCAGACTCATGTGAAGTCTTGCTTAAGCAGACCTGTGAGAGGACACATGATATTTGGAGAGAGTATAAGTAGGACCCCAACAGACAGTAAAGGCATGCTTGCATGACTAGCTGTGCAACACGTTGTTGTTCTCACATCTTAGCTGATCTTCATTTCACTGAGAGGGGTAAGGCTGAGAACTTCTCTGGGCATACCAGCTGTTCCTGGACACTCCTGCTGACTTATGTTGATTCTGTGAAGGCTTGGTTGTTGCTGTTGGATTGTGATGCTGCTGCTGATTCGTATTTGGTACTACTTTTTGAACTGGATTTTTGGTATCCTGATAACAGATATTGGAATCAACCCAAAGAGCTACTTCTAAACAGGTCTGCATACCCATTGTCCTAATTACCATCTTTTCTCCTCTATCTTTGGACAGTGGGTTAGAAGGGGATTCAAAGTGTGTGTGAACCCTTATAAAAAGCAGGTTGTAAAAAAAAAAAATATCTGGACTCCAAAAGACCTAAGCATCCACACTTCTCTGGTTCTGCCCTCTGTTGCCCACATAGATGTTCTCCCAGCTTTATTCTTGCCTCTTGTACTATACCTAACATATCTTTGAAAGTCAGCCCAATGATTCAGACTTTTCCATTATCTTGGGTTCTTCATGACTACTGATGTTGTACCTTTACTGTGGCCACTCCTGATCTCTCTTATTTCCAAACCTTCGTTTGTCTTGATGACTTCTTCAATCCTGGATGTCTTCACCACAACTGAGGGTGTATTTTCACCCTTGTCACATAGTACCAATCCTCGTGTGCTCTCCATGACTCCTTTTATCCTGAAGCTTTCATGTACAAAACCAGTAACATGAGGGCGACGCTTCTACATGTCAAGCTCAGGGAAAGACTGGAGATGGAGCCCTGGCATACTTGGATCACAGCTTCTGTGTGCTGATCCTGAAAAAATACTTCTCAGATGACTTTACCTCAATGATTCTGATCTCTTATTAATCACAGCTGAATTTTCAGTCTGAGATAGCCTATATCCATTTTCCTAATGAAGCGACTTTTCACTTACACTGATTCTGAACACAAAATAACACGTGAAAAGTCCTCATAAAGCCTCCACTTTCCTCTGTCCTTAAGATATTGGGGATATAGTTTCTGCAATGTCCCCAATATTATCTTCCAAGTACCTACAATAGCCCGTTAGTCTCTGAGCCCTCAATGGCTTTTCTAGGCAAAAGCTCCAAAATTCTACATATTCCAGCCACAAAACTTTGTAAGGCATAAAACTACCTTATCAGGTCTATTGCAACACCGCCTGTTCTTGGTACTAATTTCAGTCACAGTCTGTGTTTTTGTTGTGATAAATCACAGGGAAAAAACCAACTTGGGGAGGAAAGGGTTTATTTCAGCTCAAGCTGCAGTCCATCACTAAGTGAAGCCAAGGCAGGAGCTATAAGCAGTGTACCTGGAATCAGAAACTGGAACAGAGATAATGTAACAAATGCTTACTTGCCTGTTCATGTTGGCATGCTTAGCTCCCTTTTTTATAGACCCCAGGGTTACATGCATAGGGATGACATTGCTCACAGTGGGCTGTACATTCCCAAATCAGTTTGCAGTCAAGAAAATGCCCCATAATCTTGTCTACGAGTTGACAGAAGAAGCAATCATTACTTTAAAGTTCTCTCTTTGGGAATTACTCTAGGTTTGTGTCAAGTTGACAACTGGATCTAACTATGTCAGGAAATAGGGATGAGGAATGGCTTACCAAAGCACATTGAATTTAACACAGATAGGAGCAGAACATTTTAATGTGCTACAGCGTAGTTGGAGATTTAGATGACAGTAATATTTTACATATTCCAAAAGAGTAAAGGATAGTATTTGGGGAGTTTTTGACTAAGATAATTATTGTTCAAGGAAATATGTTTAAAGATACATAAGTATCACCCTAAAATTTGTATATACTTACTCTTTCTGTCTGTCTCCCCCTGCCGTGTGTATGTGTGTGTGTGTGTGTGTGTGTGTGTGTGTGTGTAGCATTGATCCATTAATATGTATATTAGTTTTTGTTCTATGTGTCAAACAGAATTTAATAAATGTAATATAATATGAAAAATATATAAACTTAATAGTTTTGCAGGAAAGAGTTCCTTCTATTTTTCTGAACAATAGTCAGTTATATTTTGTAATATTTAAATACATTATCCATTAATGAAAGTACTTAATTATTTTGAACATATTTACTTTAAAAATCATCTAATGATTAAGATTTTGAATTAGAACCTCACACATGTCCTTGTTGAAGAGTGCCTAAAAGTCTAGTTTGTGTAATATTGAATCATATTAATGCTAGTTTGTGTAATATTCAAACATCTCAAAGATTACAGTAATCATCAGTTGGATAGCCATTTAAATTCCTTGACTCTTAGAACATTAATTACCTGTTAACTGCAAGGATCTGTTTTCTACAATGTTTTGTGATATAATTCCATTATCTATACAGAATCACCTTTATTTGTCTTTGAATGAAGTCATCATGTAGGGATAAAATCTTAATGCCAAGTGTATCTGATATGTATCCTAAGTCAAGAGGTCAGAGGGGTACAAGGCGATTTTCTGATACAGTCAGGGCTGAAGAAACTCTATAAGATTATTGGTATTTGGAAATAAATGTATCTCTTTTAGGCCTGTTAGTACAGAACAAATATCTTACAGTGTATGTGAATGACTGACAAATCAAGGAAAATGAAAGATACGTGTTTATTCATCACATTTTAACCTTAAAAAAGGAATGATAGCATTTTTTAAAAATCAGATCTTTTTTACCATAATGATTGATTTTGTGTTGAAATAAAGAATTGTTATTATTCAATAAGATTTCATAAATTAAATGTTGTTATATTTGTTCTTTTGAGAAGGCAGAGGCACAAATTATTTAAGGAACTCAAATGACAAATTTCTTTAGTGACATCATGATCTGCATTTAGATTCTAAATTTTGCTGCCTTTCATTTTTAATTAAAATTACAATGGGCAGGGATTTACTTCAGATCAGGTGACTAAATCTTGATTGTTCATAAGCAATGATAACGAATACTTATTTGTTCCAGATAGTATAGAATGATCTCACCCCTGTAGTTGTATGTAGCAGACATGTCTGAACTTTGCTCAGTTGGTCCAGTATTCCTTGTAAGCATTTATTTTCTTTTCTTGATTTGGTGGGGACTTTTTTGTTTGCTAGTTTTTTATTTTTGTTTTTATTTTGTTTTGTTTTGTTTTTTTTCTGTGAAATCTGTGTCATTCTTCAACTGGAGTAGTTTCTTCTCCCACAACTAAATGATAACTCAATTCAGATAACTTTCTCCACTTACATGCTTAATATTTTATCAATCTGTAGAGTTACTAAACTTTCTGTAGTCTTAAAAAGAGTCATTCTAAACAGAAAGCGTGTGAGGTATTTTAATGGAATCCCGTAGTTTCTACTGCATAACAAAGATGCATGAACCCTTTGAAGGATATATACAATTATGTGGTGATGATTCACAGCATTGCTTTTTTTTTTTTTTTTTTTACATTATAGGTTTATTGATCTACTAAAATATATTACCATTGGCAGGTCGATGAATGATTCATTACATGAAATTTTATATAGCTCTAATGATCAGCTAACAGTAAAAACTCACACTATTTATTACAACTTAAGCTATTCAGGTTACTTACTTAGCATTCTGTCCTGATTTATTAAATTTTCCTTTTATTGAAAATTAGAGATTATTTTTAATTGAATAATGTCATAGATAATGAGAATAATTTTGTTTCATTTCAGGTTTTTTTCAACTTTATGTTCATTTAATACAGATAAAAATATATTGGATGCAGAAAAATCCTTCTGTATAATTTGGTTCTATAAGTCTATATGATCATTTTTCATTTATAATATTAATTTGTAAAATGACTGTTTAAAAATTTTTAAATATCCATATATTGAATAAAATAACATTTGAAAGTGAATTTGCAAAGATATACCATATAGGTACTATGTTATGAATTATTAACTAATATTTCAGATGATCATATAATGAATATTTATAATTCAATATCATATCCGAATATATTGACATGCTTAGCATATTTTCAAATATTCAAATTATAAATTTAGTGTAGATACAGAACAAAATGTCATTTTACACCCGCAGTAATAAATTGAAATTAAGATCTTTTAAGCATTTAGCACTGAAGTATGTGTTTATTTGAGAGAAGTAATGTGTGTGCATGCATGTATACACATGCAGGCATATGCATTGTTTCCTGATAATTTCTGGTGAACAGACAGACTAAAAAGAACAGAAACTAAGTTCAATGTAATGAGAATTTAGACTTGTTTTTGGCGGAGTGTCTATTGCTTTGTTAAAACATCATGAGCTAAATCAACTTGAAGAAGAAAAAAAAATTATTTCTTCTTATAGCTATAAGAAGGGAAGCCAGGACACGAACTGAGGACATTGACCTGGTCACTGTAGCTGGGGCAGAGACATGGAGGAATCCTGCTTCCTGGCTTGCATCTCATGGTTTGCTCACCCTGCATTCTTTCTTACAGCATCAGGACCACAAGCTCAGAGCTTTTCTAAGGGAGAGAACAAAAAGCAGGTTAGTGCCAAAAATGCTGGCAAATTATAAAAAGAGAGGGGGGGTTAGGAATTTCACAAAATTTAAAGTTTGAAAGAGTTTAGATTCAGTACATAATGGGTGTAAAGGATAGAAATGTTGAAGGTTGATGGATTAGAACTAGTCTTGTCACCAAAGAATTTGTGAAGTGTGGGTATTTGAGGAGTATGCTAGAAAATTAATTGAAAAATCAAGTAATTCCCAGTCCTATGAGTCAAATATGAAGCCTTTTATGTACGACCACCACCAAGTTGAAACTCATTCCAGAAATATTTTATAGTGTACCACATGCTGCTTTCTACTTCAGTAGTTATTAGCATTAAAATAAAAGGCATAGTGGAGGTGATTTAGAAAATTTCACCGTTTCTTTTACTGCCTAGATTTTTTTTAAAACAGCGTTCATATCAGGTTTCTAGAGACCAAGATTTTACTACAACACCACTGTCATTATACCTGGCATAAATACCAGCTCAAAGCACCACAGTTGCATTCTGTTCTAAGACCAAAGGATAAGCAGCAAGCTGTGAAGCTGTGGTTTATATTGCTTTATATATGTTTATGCATCTGAGAGAAGCATAGAAGCTTTTACTTCTCTTTAATCCTCATTATTCATGTATCACATCTTTGGAGTTACAGCAAGAGGTGATTAAAAAAGAACAGAAAACCTTTTGGGGACTGCTCTTAAAGACCTTGGAGATGGTGAGAGACCATCAGAATACTTGGAATGACCATGTTGCAAAAGCTTTGTTATTGTACTTATAAATCACTCCTGTGGCCTTCATTCTGAGCTCTTAAGGTTTTTTAAGAAGCCGGCTTAAATAAAACCTTTTTGAGGAAGTACAGGGAAAAATGGATGCAATTATATTTTTCTGAGCATTTATCCTTACTTTTATTATTCTGTTCTTATTTTCATTTAGTGAGAATCAAATTATTACCCCATAAAGCAGGACACTGATATTACTACTATTCTAATTTTATAGTATTTAGAGGAATTCTATTCAATATTTTCAGGCTCTGATTTTATGTATTTAACAATAATACATGTTTTTGTTTTAACTGAGGAATTGGGAGAAAGAAAACCTGGTGTACATAACACATTAAATTTATTTTAATATTTCATGTTTTATAAATTTATATATGATATACACAGTAGCATATACTTCAACACACACACACACACAACTATATCCTTGGCTGTTGTTTTTCTGTTCTTTATGCTATGACTTTGTGATAGCATCTTATGAAATTTCTCAAGCTTTATTATTTTCCAATGAAAAATTAGCACCTCAACTCAGACGACTCTTGATGGTTAGGAATATTCTAAGTGAACAAATATAATCTTATAATCAGTCTCAAAGTATGTGTCAAATTAATTAGAAGTTTTAGTTTTAGTTTGTAGGATTGGACCAATTTATACCTCAAAGAGTGAATACCATTGCTCCAAAAATATATTGATAATCCTGAACTTAGGACATGGAATGTTGACTAATTTGCACCCGGATAGCAAGTGTACATTAAGTACATCTGGACAGATGTGTAGTTTAGCACAATATGATCATGCACTTTATTTATTAGGCACATAAGAATCATGTTGGAAAAGCCAATGTCACTGGCCCAACATTATTGATGAGTTCATTGCTGTAAGGATCATGGACACTTCAATATTGATATGGTCTTTGAAATTGTATAGTAAAATTAATTTAATTTGTACTTGAGTAATTGGTGTAGTTATTTAAATAATTATTCTACAACTGAAAAAATTATTGGCATATAATCTCTCAGCATTAAAAACTCTGTTATTAGCTGGGCAGTGGTGGCGCACACCTTTAATCCCAGCACTTGGGAGGCAGGGGCAGGTGGATTTCTGAGTTCGAGGTGAGCCTGGTCTACAGAGGGAGTTCCAGGACAGCCAGGGCTACACAGAGAAACCCTGTCTCGAAAAACCAAAAAAATTAAAAAAACAAAACAAAAAAAAACTCTGTTATTTTTGTATTTTATATTTAAATGTAAATTTTAAAGTTGTTTGGTTTATAAATTTAAAATAATATTCTTAACTTTCTGAATCATAAACCTAGTAAATACTTCTTTTTGAAAGTCCCTATGTTTAGATATGTAACTAATATCTGGCATTTATATAATTGATATATGTAAATTAATTTATATAAATGGAGAAAATACTGAATAACTTAAAGATGTTATATATTACTATTATACCATTTCTGAAACATGGTAAAAATTAATAATACCATTATATTTGATACTTTAGCAAGGACAACCAGTTATTTTCATGACTTTTTTTTCTATGTTCTAAAGGGTCTCAAATATTCTTGTAAGCACATTATTTGCTTGGTTAGAAAAACTGAATAGCTTTATAACTAATTAGAATCAATGGGGCATATACAGAATTTATGTCAATGGATTATAGCTAACCGACTTAGGGAAAATACTGTCATAATTTTTATCACAAAGCCTACAAGGTATGGAAAATGAGTCAGTTCACAATACACCAGTGTAAAACCCTAAGAAATGATTACAAGCTAGGATATCTGAAAAACTAAGATGAGACTGTGAAACAAAGCTTGGTGATCATCCAGACCACTGCATTTTCTCTGTATCATTAACATGGAAGAAATAAATGTCCATGGTTTTGTTTTATTTTGTTTTGTTTTATTTTGTTTTTTTTTTGAGCTCATTGTCATTTAGCCATAAATTAATACTTCATTACTATATGAACTTGGTATTTGAAAGTATTGTCCTTTTTAAAAAATTTGTTAAACATTTTATTTGTTTACATTTCAAATGTCACCCAATTCCCTGTCTCCCCTCCATGAACACCCCACCCTATCACCCGCCCCTTTGCCTCTAAGAGGGTGCTTCCCCACCCACCCACCCACTCCTGCCTCACCCCTCTAGCATTTCCCTTTTCTCTGGCATCAAGCTTCCACAGGACCAAGAGCTTCCTCTCCCACTGATATCAGATGAGGCAGTTCTCTGTTACATATGTGGCAGCAGCCATGGATCCCTTCATGTACACTCTTTGGTTGGTGGTTTAGTACCTGGGAGCTCTGAGAGGTCTGGTTAGTTGATATTGTTCTTCCTATGGGTTTTCTATCCCCTTCAACTCCTTCAGCCCTTTCCCTAACTCTTTTGTGGGCCTGCGTGTTGGGAGCTTTCCTCAGGGATCTCTGACCCGGCAAAGTGCCAAGGTTCAGGCAAAGGGGAAAGTACAAGCAGTGACTGTAGTCTCCTCGGTCTCCGCATTTGCCCCCTTGGTTGCTCCAAGACACTGCACCCACTGCCCTGCGCTGAGTTGGGCTGGGATAAGCCCATGAGAGGCCAACTACCCAGCAAGGAGTGTGGGAAGCTTCTGGTGGTGTTCTGGAGAGCAGACTTCTTCCCAAGCAGCAGTGTTACAGCTCTTATGATAGAAGCTCTCAGAGTACGGAGTAGTTCTCACACCTTTAAATTCTTTCTCAATGGGGTATCTCTCTATACAGTTTGGGATGGTCTAATATACAGTTTGGGATGGGTCAGGGGTCTAACAATAGGTATTTCCCATTGACTTGCTCTGAGAGTTTGAGGGTACCTTATCTGCACGTGGGAGGGCTTGGTATTATTCCTATGTGACAGACCTCATATGACAAACCTCTCTACGGAGGTCTGTGGAGGTTGTAGCTGTTTGACAGAAGACACGGGCCTCCTGGGAGCATTGGCAAAATGTTTTTTGGTCCCTTGCGGGTTGTCCCACTGGGTCGCCCAGAGTTTAAGCCTGTGCTCGACCGGGTGTCAGACTGCCTTTCACAGACCACTGCCCAACACTCTTCCATTAGGGTTCCCAGGCTCAGTCCGATGGTTGGCTTTGAGTATCTGTATCTGTGTTGCTCAGGCTCTGGCAAAGCCTCTATGCCAAGATCCTGTCTGTAAGTACATTTTGGCATCAATGATATTGTCCATGGTTGTTTTCTGTAGATGGAAGGTATACCATGGTGTTGGTGGTCTATGAATGGACTTTCCTTTAGCCTCTGCTCCATTTTTGTCCCTGCATTTCTTTTAGACAGGGACAATTTTGGTTTAAAAAATTTGAGAAGGGTGGGTGGCCCCATCCCTCCATGGGGGGCAAGTCTATATACTGGAGATGTCTCTTTAGGTTCTGTCTCTCTGCTGTTGGGTATTTTGGCTCATGTCATCCCCATTGGTCCTGGAAGCCTCTCATATCCCTAGTGTCTAAGACTTTCTAGTGGTTCCCAAGTTCCCTATCCCAAACTTCTACTTATTAACATTCAGTTTCTTGGCCCTCTGAACTTCTCTTTTATCCCTTTCCATACCTGGCCCTGCCTCCCTCTTTTTCTTCCTCCTCCCTTCTCCCACCGAGGTCTCTCCCTGTCTCTGGCTCTCAACTCCCAAGAATGCTTATGGTTGTTAGATATAAGAATTGTTTGTATAATAATGTACATAATTTACTTAATGTTCCTCCCTTGGGAAATGTTCTCCCTGCCAAGGTTAATTATTCCATGATAACTAGAAGCAGCATGAATCTGAGAGGCAAGGGTGTGCCTATTGTCCTTAGCAAAATGGTAAATGCTGAGACCTTTAGCACAGCCTTTAAGGCTGTGGGAATGATCTCTGAAAACATGAGTTTTAAAATATATAAACAGGATTTCTCACTTATGGAAATTATTAATGATACAATATGAATTATATGAGGGATTTCACTGACCTAAAAGAACAGAGACAGCTGCACAATGAGCCAGACTGTCAGAAAGATATTAAGGAAGGAAATAAAATTAGGGAGTGGTGACTACAGGGCAAGTTCCTAACCAGATAAACTTATTGTTTTTTGTCCTTACAAAGGCAGGCAGATTCCTGAGTTCAAGATCAGTCTGGAACAGAGCTAGTTTAGGCCCAGGCCTGATGGGAGCAGTGATCTCAGAGCCAGATCCCACCTGGCTAGCTTAATGTCTAGGCTTACAAAATCAGGAGATCTCCGAGTATGTTGAAGCAAAATGTACCTGCTGTGTTTTCTAAGAATTAAGGGGCTAAGGTCATAAAATGCTGATTCATGGGATAATCAAAAGAAAATGGATGGACAGTTGAGTTGATGTGCAAACAAAAGACAGTGCTTTGGCCTGCAAGACCTGCGATGGCTCGCTATCTCTGGAGAGCTGTCTCAAGCACAACTCAGAGCTATCAGCTTGTACCCAAGTTTGACTTTGAGGGTTTATTTTACTGCTCTCAAATATCCCTTCCTCAGAACCCCTCTCCAAGCTGAGGCTAGACCTTGATAATATACAGGTACAACATATTTGGAAAATCTGTTACAATTAAAATAAACAAATCTATGAATAGTAGAAAATGAGGAAGGAGAAGAAACGTGCATCAATGAAACAGAAAATATCAACAAAGTCATAGAAGAAAATATCTCAAATCTGAAGAATGAAATGCTGTTTTAGTTATTTTTCTATTGCTATGAAGTAAGTCCATGACCAAGGCAACTTAAAAAACTGAAGATTATTTTTTCCCAGAGGGCTATTGCCTATAATGTTGGGATGGGGCATGGTGACATCTTCATGTTCAAGTAGAAGTCAGAGAGAGGCACATGGGCAATGATGTGAGTCTTTTCAAAATTGGAAGCCCACTCCATGAAATAACTTCTCATGCCAAGGCCATACATATACTTCGTAATCCATTCTAAACAGTAGCACCAACTTGGGGGACAGTTATTAATATATTGGAGCCTACAGGGTCATTCTTCTTCAGGCCATGACATTCTATACCCTGGTATCACTGTGAGTGTCACCATAAGCTAATGAAAATGCATTTAGTCTTCAAAATGTCAGGTCCAAAAGAAACCTGGGACAAGACTCACTCAGCATCTGTAGCTCCTCCCAGCACTTCTCATCCTGCCCCATACTCTGAACTTCTCCCAACTAGCTGCTGAGCATTGCATCCCTTTCACCAATTCCTCATTCTCATATTAACCTGCCATTTTCATAAATTCTCTTTGTCATCATCTCCTTGCCTGATCTGCTTGCCTTCTTTCCTTTTCTCTCTTTCTTCTTTTTCCTCTTCCTTTCCATCCCCTTCCCATAGCTCAATTTAGACTCTGTTCTGTTAACTTATATGTGATTTTTAGCCTTACTTTTAGGTGTGTTTCTTATAATCCATTTCTGCTGCCTCCAAGAAATACATTTCATCATCAAGGGCAAATACCCAAGTCTCACAAATACACAGGTTATCATAACAAAAATTGAACAGTGAAATGTTTTAACAAATAATGTCACATATGAAGTGGACCTAAGAAACATCTACAAAACATTCCAATCAAACACTAAATAATATACTTTTTTTGTCATTAGCCTATAGAACTTTATCCAAAGTTGATTACATATCAAGACAAGGAGGATGTTTCTGAAAATATAGGAAAATTGCAATAGCATATCATATATCTGACCATCATGCATTAAAGCTCAATAACATGGTGTAAAATACACAAAGTCATGGAAGCTTAATAATGTAGTATTTAATGAATACTGAGTTAAAACAGAAAGATATATATATATATATATATATATATATATATATTCATATATATGACTATGAATAAAAATGCAATATTCCAAAATTGTTGAAACTCAAAGAAGGTGATAGTAAGTGTGAAATTCATAACACTAAGTACATACATCATAAAACTGGAATTACTTCTATCAATAATTTAATGATACACACAAATGCTTTAGAAAAATGCATCAAAAATCAAATTGAAGTAAACATTAGAAAATAGAATGATTCTCAATGCTCACTAAGGAGTAGAGTTACTTTGTAAAAATGGCCATCCTATTAAAAGCAGTCTACAGATTTAATGCAATATCATTGAAATTTGAAGACAATTCATACAAATTGAACAAGTAATCATAAATTTTATCTGGAAACTTGAAAAATCAAGTATAGATAAAACAATACTGAATAAAAAAAGACCTGGCAGCTGTGTCCATGTCCAATATTTCAAGTAGTGAGGCAGAATTATCAGGATAAATACAGTATAGTTTTTCTAAAAATAGACTCACTGTTCAGTGAAATAAATAAATCTGATCAAAACTTCATGTATCCATAGACAACTGAGCTTTAAAGGAACTAAAAAAAAAAAAAATCTAAAAACTGCATTTTTCTGAATCTGGATTACCCATTGATTTTTTTCCATCTCCCTTCCATTCTTTGCATATTTCATAACTTCATTTTTTTCACAACCAGCTAGTAAGACTCTATTAATGAAAATATGACAAAATCATGTCAGTGAACATGGAAAAAGATTAGCTGGTGCTTTGCTGGGGGTTTCACCCATGTAGACTAAAACTCATTGTACTGGCTGGTTTTGTGTGTCAACTTGACACCAGCTGGAGTTATCACAGAGAAGGGAGCTTCATGTGAGGAAATGCCTCCATGAGATCCAGGTGTAAGGCATTTTCTCAACTGGTGATCAATGGGGGAGGACCCATTGTATGTGGTGCCATCTCTGGGCTGGTAGTCCTGGGTTCTATAAGAGAGCAAGCTGAGCATGCCAGGGGAAGCAAGCCAGTAAGTAACATCCCTCCATGGCCTCTGCATCAGCCCCTCTTTCTGACCTGCTTAGTTCCAGTCCTGACTTCCTTTGCTGATGAACAGCAACATGGAAGTGTAAGCTGAATAAACCCTTTCCTCCCCTACTTGCTTCATGGTCATGATGTTTTGTACAGGAATAGAAACCCTGACTAAGACACTCAGTACTGAAAGGTAATATATATACTACTGGACTGAAAGTTAATTTTATATCTTGCCCATATATGAACTCTAGAATCTATAATATTGCTCTATCTGCAAGATATATCTACTGATGCAAGTGTAACAACAACATCATGGGAATAATCAACCATTTAAAAAAATTATTCAAAGTCTGCTACATAAGATGGAATCAGTATGTAATACTGTTAATGAGGCCAAAGTCCAGAAACTAGATAGGACATATATACTATTTCTTTTCTACAAAATGAACAGAGCAATGAAATGACTCCCAGTGACATACTGCTATACTATAGATCAGTGCATCACTCAAGCCTCATTAAAGAAGAATATTTTTATAGATAATAATTAAAACAGAGATCCACAACTGGACAATATGAAGAAGGTGTGATCATGGTCCATGAGCCCTAAATGGGATGTCTTTATTAACCCCTCCCCTTAAGGTTCAGGGATCTCTTTAGAAAAGAATGTTGTAAGCTAGAGGCTGTAGAGTATTCAAAAGAAATAATGTTTTGAGACTAACAGGCTTGCAAAAATTAGTAGTTTTATATACTATAAAAATTCATGCAGGGCAGTGGTGGCGCACGCCTTTAATCCCAGCACTTGGGAGGCAGAGGCAGGCAGATTTCTGAATTCCAGGCCAGACTGGTCTACAGAGTGAGTTCCAGGACAGCCAGGGCTACACAGAGAAACCATGTCTCAAAAAACAAAAAACAAAACAAAAAACAAACAAACAAAAAATTCATGAGAACTTAAATTCCCAGTCATATTACCAGTAATTAGGGCTCATTTTTCCAACTAGAAATATTTTAATTTTGGTGCCATTAGATAAGCTTTCATAAAGTATATCTTCTCCCTTAACCATAGTGATCTGGACAAGGGCCAAAATCAAACATGTAAATTCCCCTTTCTCCTTAAAAATGAAAGCTGTATGTATCTGTCCAGCTTCCATCAGCCTGTGCTCCCTTGTCTCATCTTAAGAAGGTGGTTGTGCCTTTCTTTCTGGTATTGCCATTATCTTTCCTTTCCATAGTCAGTCATACAACTATTAAAAGTTAGAAATTTGTCTGACTGACACATTCCTTTTGAAGAATATAAACGAGAAAGACAAACAAAGCAGAACAACTTAATTCATTTATTTTTTTACTTTAATTATATTTTACTCTACAACATAATGTGCAAGTATGACATTTAAGTCATTACTGTTTCACTTGCCTACTTGATAGCTAGACAAAAATATACCGACCTCTCTATGTCTTACGAGGCCACTGTGTACATAGTTCCAATGAAAAGATCCATTTATCACGAAGAGTAGGTAGTCTGACTATGTACTAACACTTGAAGGCATGCTGGCAAAAGGTGGTAGAGCCTTATCAGCATATTGATCATGAATTTGGAAACACTCTAAGGATAGTTTTATCATTTTCATATATATTACTGTTTTCAAAAGAAATTATGCTTTTCCTTGACAACAGCTATAAGACAAAAATTCAAACTAAATTGAAAATTAGAAGGAGGGATAGTGAGTTTTTTAACATCTGGATGATAGTCTATTGTTGAGCAATAAACAGCAAGAGCAAACCATAAATCATAGTCAGGCAACATAATTGCCTACTTTACAAAACTCTAAACTTATATGTTAGCTTTATTATATGCATTAGATTTACTATAATATATTTTCCTGAAGACCTTCTTTAATTTATTGTAAAAATATGTGATCACTTTCATATGGAATAAACAATACTACAACCATCAGATACACATATAACACTGTCAATGAACTACACTTAGACATATTAAGGCAGTTTTAAATTGGTTCTCTGTGGATAAAATAAAGGGGAGATATTGTAATGAGTTCAAAATTTTCATAACTATTAAAAATTAAATCTTCTTAATAGAGTCAAATGGATTTTATTGAACAATATTAATTTACTGATATAAACTAAAAATGTTTGATGAAAACACGATTTTAGGACCTAGTTTATGCCATTTTGAACTATGGATTAAAAGTATTGACAAAACATAGTTACACAATAAAGTTAAGATCATAGCATTAAATTATGAAATGCAGTAGCTTTAGATTAACATAGTTAAATAATATTGTAGGAAGAGATTCTTTTAAATATTAAATAAATGAATCTTTAAAGAGGATATTACATTTCACATCATTTCTGTCTTTGAGTCTATAAATATAAAAATCACACTTGTTGTTTTCCATGTAGCACACCATCTTTGCACCACCAGAAAGAAGTCAACTTCTTCACAAGAAATGATCTTTTCGATATGATCTTCTAGATATGAACTTGATTTCAACTTGCTATATTTTCTTTAGAATTTTTGCATAATACTCAAGTAAGTTCTTCAACATACACCTATTTTAAATTCTATGTGTGTGTTTGCTATGCATGATTGTGTGTGTTGCCTACCTGTATATATGAGTACCACACACATGCTCAGGAAACAAAGAACCCGAAGACAGGATTGAATCTCTGGAAGTGGAGTTAGGAAAGGTTACTAGCTTCTAGCTAGGTTTCAGAACCAAACCGTGGATGCTCTGCAACAGCAACAGTTGCTTTAGCTGCTGAGCCTCATGCAATTTCCTGTATTTTATTTCTCGTTTACTTCTTTTTGGTATTAGGATACTATTGGCTACTTTCGATGAGTTTGAATGCCCATTTTCTGTTTTATGAAAATGTTTGCATAATACTTGTAGGAATTTATCTATAAAGTTCTAGCATAATTCCCTGTTGTATCCTTCTAATGCTCCCTTTTTTAAATGTAAAAATGTTGAATCATTTCAGTCTTATTACTGCTTCTGTGTTCATTTAAATTATTTATTTCACTAAGGTTTAACTTGGTCATAATGTAGGATCCATCTAAAATTTCATTCAGTTTATTTAGATTTTCCAATGTAGTAGAATAAAAATTTTAATGAATAATTTTATGATGCTTTGAAATTGATTGATATCCATCTAGAAACTCTTACATGTAGGGTCTAGGAGTTGGGGCCTGTATGAAGTACAGGCTGAGGATTCAAGCTATCCAAGAAGATATTTAACCTCCTGTCTGAGACAATGAGAAGATAAAATGTGGGCTGTGGGCTTGAGGTCTAGAAAATTCTCTGTTGGTGCAGAAAGCTAGACAGATAGGTAAAGTGTTGCCTACCTTGTCTTTCTCTGAAAAATTTTAAATATGTTTTGTAATGTTTTAGTATATTATTAATCTTTACCCTAGGTTTCCTTTACGCTATTTTGTTAAGAATTGTGATGCAAAATTGAGAATCTTTCCTTATATTTTGGTTAGTTTGGCCCAGAAGTCCTACGAAATTCTTTTAACTATAATTTTAATAGGAATCTTGGAATATGTTTTAAAGTTAAACATTTACCCTAAGGATTATTTAAAATCTAGACATAGGGATTAGCATCAGTGCATATGATATCAAATTATACAATGTAATTCGTAAAGCTGAATTGATTCAATGTAACCTTTTTATTGCTATTGAAGGAACATTAAAAGACAAAATTTTTATAGTTGAAAATTTCAATTACTTGAACATCTTCATTTAATTTATACTCACAATATGGAAATCTACATTATGCACGATAACCCATACAAAAGAGAATCCAGAAAAAAATATTAAGAAATAACATGGTCCATGGAATTTCACTAATTATTTCTCATCATTTCTGGATGATAAATATATTTTAATAAAAAGTGCTATGTATCTTTGAATGACAATCATATGACTCATTTACACATTCTGTGTAATGAAATTTACTAAAATAAATTAAGACTTTTAAAATAAAATCATAGTACTGGTACTCAGGAAAAAGCTCTATTGGAAAAATCTATAAATTAAAAACATGAGCACTTTAGATTGCAACCAGAGAACCATGAAAAACAAGATGTGGTAGCATAGGTCTTCAATGACAGCCCTGGAAGGCAGAAACTGGTGGTTTTCTTTGTTTCCTGGCACCAGAGAGACAGACACTCAGATGCCAGTCTCTAGCTTCTATGTGCATGTGCACATTTGTGAAATTCCAGTGAGAAGGCTGATGTAGACTTGGTTCCAAGATTTTATTGGTGGGTAAAACGGTGAATGAAAATGAAAGAGCCTTTGTTAGTAAGTTCTTTGATACTGCAAATATAAAAATAAACTACATATACATTGCTATAGAAACATGCAATCAGCAGCTATAGTTTAAGGTGTTAAATATACAAATTAGGCAGTTTTAGAAATTTTATATTTTAATATGAATTATACCTTATACTTAAAAAAACAAAATAAAACCAAACAAAACAAAAATCCTACATTTCTGTGGACAAGCAATAGTGGCCAGAGATGATGATGGTGATTTATTTATAAAGAATACAATGAGAAATGACACTATTTTATGTACTTATTAAATACATTAAGAATTTTCTAAGATATTAATTGCATTGTAAGTATATATTATCTTAATGAAATAAACCGATTTTAAACACTTTTTGCCCTGCAGTAGTATATTTATAGTGCCTAGAATCAAGCTGGGAGAGTCATTCTTACTGCATCTCACATGAGGACATTTTCACTATAACATACCCCTGCATTGATCTGAGTTCATCAGGGAACATGCAAAGTTATCAAGTGGTAGCTGTTACATCCCGGCTGAGAAAGCAGTATGAGTGTGCTTTAAATATCCATACAAAAGTTGACATAGAATTACTACATGAAAGGAGTATTTTTTCATTTTCTAGAATCAAGTACCTCCTTGAAACATAAGGTAGAACTACAAAGTTAAAGCCTTTAGTCAGCATAGTACAGTATCATTTATTTTCCACTAGTTCATTTATTTATTAATTTTACGCCATGATCACTGCCCCTCTCCTCCCAGTACCCCCTCTCACAGTACCTCCAACTGTCCCCCCTCCCCTTCTCCTCTGAGATGGTGAAATTTCCCCCTCTGCCACTTTTCTCTACGTCTAGCATATCATGTCTCTGAACAGCTAGGCCATCTTTTCCCAATGAGGCAAGACAAGGCAGCCCAGATAGGGGAACAGGATCCACAGACAGGAGACAGCTTTAGGGACAGCCCCCGCTCCATTTGTTGGGGTTGCACATGAAGACTGAGCTGCACATCTGCAACATATGTGCAGGGGAGGGCCAAGGTCAAGCCCATGTATGCTCTTTGGCTGGTGGTTCAGTCTCTGTGAGCCTCCAAGGGTCCAGGTTAGTTAACTCTCTTGGTCCTCTTGAGGAATTCCTATCCCCTCAGGGCCCTCAGTCCTTCCCTGAACTCTTCCATTAGACTCTCTGAGATCTGTCCAACATTTGTCTGTAGGTCTCTACAGCTGTTTCTGTAAGCTGCTGAGTGGATCCTTTTAGACGGCAGCTATGATAGACTACTGTCTGTAGGCATAAGAGAATATCATTAATAGTGTCAGGGATTGGTGCTTGCCAATCTTTCAGTTGGGCTAATTATTGGTTGGCCAGTCCCTCAGCCTCAGCTCCATCTATGTTCCTTCATATATTTTAGACAGGACAAGTATTGGATCAAAAGTTTTTTAGGTAGGTTGATATACCCCTTTCTCCACTGAGGGTCCTGCCTGGACATAGGAGCTATAGAATCTTACATAGGTTAGAAAGTGCAGCTGGCTCTGCTGATTAATCTAGACTTTATATAAAAAAATTCCAGAACTCACCCAAATCAAATCTTCTCTGGAGACTAAATCCACTTCTTACCTATTGAAGTTCTAGTAGAATCTAGGTCCTTGCCCTTGTCAGCCAAAATTTCATTTCCTAGTTAGTTTCAGCTGAGACCAACAGGTCTTAATATTATCTTTATGTTTCACTCTCAGAGCAGCATATAACTGACAGTCAGCTAGATTCCCTGAATCTTATGGAGATACAAATCCTCTGAGTGTCCTTTTTCTTCTGTTGATAGAGAACATACTTGGCTTTTATGGACTTATGTAATTATTAGGAGCATACATCTAGGAAAACGAGATCAAGTTGCTATTTTAAGAGTTCACATCTTAACACTATCTGCAAATTCTTGTATGGCATTCATTAATAATTTCTAGATACAGGACAAATTATATTTTGGGGGAACATTGTTCTGCTCATCAGAAGAGGGTATACAATGTCATAAACACAAGGACTCCTGGAATTAGTGTTTGAATTATAGTCCTTTAGAATTTATGTACATTAAATGCTTAGTTTTCATCATCCTTTATATTGTGATACAAACATTTGTATTTACTAGACCAGAGCATTAAATTCCCAATCCTGTGAGATTAGTATATGAGTATTTTAATACATATTTCATGATATTCATGGATGCATTTATCTTCATAAAATATTTGTATATTATTATTGAATATCTCTATGTTTATATGTAAACATATATTTGATTGGATCAATATAACATCTTCTGGAGAAAAAGAATACAAAATCAAATAATGTGTTGTCTAATATGTGTATGGCTGTATAGTTTGAAATCAGCATTCCTTTTAGTAATGAGTAGAGTTTTGAGAAGTTCAACTTGAAAAAGTCTGTGAATAATAAAAGAATGTGATGGTAGATATGCCACACTTTCCTGTATTCTAACTGTGTATCAGAAAGGACATGACTTAGAGCAAGACCACTCTGCAATTCCAGTATAAGTGATAGGATGGATACATTTACTCTTTCTGGTTTTGCTGCTCTGAGCAACTTGTCAGTTACTGCTAAATTTCAAAATGCTGAAAACAGATAACCCTTTCAAAACAACAGTTATATGATTCTTCATATTAGAAAAGAAACCAACTTAATCAAAACCTCATAGCAATTAAATGTGGAAAATACTTAAGTGTTTAGCAAAAGAATCATTCAGAATGTACCATTAAGTTTAGGAAACGTGGTTTATTTTATGCATTTGGTTATTTAGTCAGTTTTAAAGTTGATACTTGAAAACATGCTAAAGAAAATTGCCAGGACAGGGAAAACATTTTATGAACCCACATACATGAAATGTATAGATAAGGTAAGTGAACTGTTTCCTAGAAACTGAGTCGATGGGAAGGAAGAGTTTAGGATGACACAAACATTCTACAAGCAGGTAGTGACTGTGATTGACAATATTTTTACTGTATTTAATGACATTAAGTTGTATACTTCAAATGATCATAATGGTAATATTCATTATATATTTTATTTTAGTAAAATTGCAAGAAAATACTAACTCAGAAATCGCAGACACTCATCTTGCTGCAAGACTATACAAACACACAAACAAAATAAACTCACATTTTTTAATACAGTGACAAATAAAAGGAATATTTTATGTTAGTAACTACAAAAGAAACTCAGGATACGGATACATGCTTTGAAAGGATGTTATCTATGAACCAAATTTTTACATAATTATAAAATGGAGCATGATTAGTCAATATTGGGAGAAATACTCAAATTAAAAAGTTTGTAATGAAGGCCAAATAAATTAGTTAGAAATAGAATGTGTATGCACAAAAATCCCTCTATGGCCATGATAAGACTATCCAAAAAGAAAGAAAGAAAGAAAGAAAGAAAGAAAGAAAGAAAGAAAGAAAGAAAGAAAGAAGGAAGGAAGGAAGGAAGGAAGGAAGGAAGGAAGGAAGGAAGGAAGGAAGGAAGGAAGGAAAGAAAGAAAGACACAAAAATTAGAAGTAAAATAGGACAAATTAATAATTTTTCTCTTAAGGCTTAAAACAGATTACAGAAGTTTATTAGCTTTCCAATGCTCTATCAAAATTATAAAAATCATATTTGTTTAATATTGCCATTCTTCCATTCATACACACAGTATAATCTTCACATGATTTATTTAATTTTAGCAATATTAAATTACTTTAACAAACTGAATACTTGCATTTTTAAAAATAAATTTTATTATGTTTTTAAAATATTATCCTGAAATACATTTTCTCTAGCTCAGAGAAGATCAGAATGTGTAAGACTGACAATAAAATAAAATTCTTATAAAATTCCGTAAGGGAAGCATCGGTGACAGTAGCAGCAGGCCAACATTTCTAGGATGAGTCAGCTTTCAATTGTAACAAAAACTGACAGTTGGCAAAGCCTTGAGATATTGAGATTCATGGAGATTTCTAATTTTTCCTTATGATAGAAACGAAGTAATTTTACACTGGGATTGTTGGGTTGTCACCCAGACACAGGTGGAGGAATATTTCTAGTTATGAAACCTAGAAATTTATAAGAAATGTCATACTCTAGTAATAGAAAGTTCTGGAGAACAGGATGACTTGAGTACAGAGGTTTCAAATTTTGATGTGAAAGACTGCTTCCTGATATGAGAACATTTTCTTTTGCCTATTAAAATAAATTATATGCTGGGCTATTTGCTCATACCCATGTGTGAAAGGCTTAAATTTGCTGTTCATTTATTTGGAAAGTGGTCTAATATATCATTATCAATTGTTAAAGAAAAGTCCTGCCTAACCATTACTTCTTAAGAATGAGTTCTTTGGTAGAAAGATTGCTACTGACATTAGCATGTTAGCTAATATCACTTTCAGTCTGAATGAGAATAGGTTGGAACTATTGTTCAGATAAAAGTTTTCAAACAGACATAAAATGACCACGCCAATTCTGATAAAGGCCAAGAATGATTAATTTGTTGTGGATAATATTTCTGTTACATATTAGAAGAGTTGCTTGTCTAAAACTTATAAGACTCTGTACTATAACCCCAAGTTCAACAGACAAGGAAGAGGAGCATTACAATAATAAAAATAATACATTCCCACTCGCTTTAACTTTTAAAACAAAAACTCTGAGACTATTTCCTTGAAAATTGTTATGTAAGTTGTAAAATTTAAGATCTTTATAGATACTTTAGATATTAATTGATTCATCAAGGACTGACTGAATGCTTAATATGAGCAAAAGTGTTCTAGGCTATGAAAATGGACAATTCATGGGAAATATAAACCACTAAATGTCCTCTGAACACACAATAAAGAGACTATCTGAAAGCGTCCCTTAGCAAGAGGACACTGGTCACTTTTAAATTACAATGACTGAGTAGGCCTGTGATCATCACTGCATGATACAGACGATCCATACCCGTGCAAATCTATTTGGTCATCTACAGAGCAGCACTGTGAAAACAAAAATCATTTTTTTTTGGCTTTTTTTTTTTTTTGATCCTTTATTTACATTTCCAATGTTTCCCCCTTTCTAGGTCTCCTCTTTGGAAATCACCTATCCCTTCCCCCTCCCTGCCTCTATGAGGGAATTCCACCTCCCACCCACCTGCCCGCTCACTCCCATATTCCCACCTTAGCATTCCCTTTTACTGGGGCTTCTCCTCCCCCTGATGGGAAAATCTTTTTTTTTTTTTTTTTTTTACAATGCACATGTGTTTGTTTTCTCTTCTCCAGGTAACAGGAAGATCCTACCCAGTTAAAAATAAAATCTAAATATTGTTTATAAACTAAATGTACAGAGTTTATTGTTAGGAGGCACTTTACTAAATTTTTATTCACTTCTTACAGATTGAAATTCACAGAAAGGTATGAGGCAAATAATACAAGTCAAGTACACTGTATACATAGACAATTAACTCTACACTAACTACTAAAATATTTCTTTTGGAACTTAAAACCAGGACTGGAGATGTGGCTTGGTAGATATGAGTACTTATTGTTGCAGAGAATCTGGGTTTGGTTCCTCACACCTACATCAAGCAGCTCCCTGTAAACCCCCTGTAACTCCAATTTCAGAATAAGTTATTTGGGGGGAAGGGCTTTGTGGCCACTGCCTACACATAATGTACCTATGTCCAAGCAGTCATACACACACACACATACATACCTACATAAAAATACATATGACTAAAAAGAGAATCTGAAACAAGTACACATTCATATTATATACTGCTGAGTAGCTCTAAAAGAAAACCAAATTAAACACAAGAAATATTGTGCTGATAGCACAATTCAAATCCTCATACTAATATTTTTACAATGTAAAAGGAAAACACTGAGACATTACTTCTCATTGAGTTAGTCATTTTTATTCTATCAAGGGATTAACCATCCCAATATGAAGTTATTTTGCATGCAAAAATGAGGACAAATTATATGTTATATAAACTTAGTTTTCTCAAACACAATGTTCCTTTTGTCAGTTATCAAACAGTTTTGAAAAGCTACACTGGATATTTTTACTAAGCTCAATGACAGCTAAGTCTCTGTTTCAATTTATTAGATGGACATTCTGAACTGGCCTTTATTTCAACACAGAGGCTTAATATTTTTTCTTTTTGTTCCGGCAAATATTCATATTAAGTTTCTTCATGTGACTTCTCAGGGCTCACTAGGCAGCCAACCTTGCTTATTTGGGGAGCTCCACACCAACAGCTTTCTCAGTTCCCAGAAATATTGATGGAAGCATGTGAAGAATGGCATGCATAAAAATCAAAAGAAAAACATTTCATGTTTAGGTTTATTTTTTCCTTTTTTTTAATTGGATATTTTATTTATTTACATTTCAAATGTTATCCCCTATCCCATCCCCCTGCTTCTATGAGGGTGTTCCCCCACCCACCCACCCACTCCCACCTCCCTGCCCCCGAATTCCCCTACACTGGGGCATCCATCATGTCTTCACAGAACCCAGGGTCTGTTGCGGAAATAATTATCAAGGACCAGCAGGCTTCACGCACTACTGCTGTGCTTTGGCAATTCACATGGCTCCAGCCAAGTAGTCTTAACTCGGAGGTCTCTCTGGGCTGGAGTTCCCTTGGAGGATCATCACCATGCCAGCCCCGTCCACCTCGCGGTCAGCTACCAAAACACCCAGCAATCTGGTAGAAACAAAACTCTTGATGACCAGCAGGCTTCCTGCACTACTGTCAGCAACTCTCTGCCCTGCCCTGTCCCGCCACCTCTGCCTCTCATTAGCCTCATGCAGCAAATAATCAATGTCTTCCCAGCTCCAGATCACAGACTCAGTGCCACTCGTACCCTCTCAGCCATAATCCTCCTGTGTTTGGTGGTCCCACCTACCAGTAACCCAGTAAATCAAAACTCTAGAAACTTATAATTAGGCAGACAGATTTATATATAAATAAATGCTCAATTCACAAGATGCCCACACAACAATTTCTATGCCAAATGATAATGATACAAGCTGCCCACCTATATTAGACAAGTTACCCCTATAATTTTATCCAGCATCCAGCTGTGCTTGGGATGCCCAAGAGCCTGAGAACCAGACAGAGACTGCTCTGTGTAGTCCCCAGGACCCCACCCCCTGGCACTGTCCCACAGCTTCTCACAGCCTGATGTGCCTTGGTGTGAGCGCTGTCAAATTTCCTGCTTCTTGCCTCTCCTAGAGGCCTGAGCCCTGGGACGGACACAAGACTCTCACCACCTATAACCCAATTTAAAACCATGGTTCTGAATCATCCTGTCCATTCACTTCCATCTTAGCTCCCTCCTCTCACTCCCCCCTTCCGGAACTCTTAGCTCCTCTTCCCTTTTCCCTGTCCAATCACAGACCTCATGTTGTACTAATATTTAAATAGATTGGACAAGGAAAATCGTGCCACAAGAGTCTCTCCTCCCATTGATGCCAGACAAGGCCATCCTCTGATACATATGCGGCTGCAACCTTGAGTTGCTCCATGTGTGATCTTTGGTTAGTGGTTTAGGCTCTGGGAGCTCTGGGGGGGACTGGTTGGTTGATTTTTGTTGTTCTTCCTATGGGGTTACAAACCTCTTCAGTTCCTTTGGTCCTTTCTCTAACTCCTCCATTGGGGACCCTGTGCTTGGTCAAATGATTGGCTGTGAGCATCAGCCTCTGTATTTGTCAGGCTCTGGCAGAGCCTCTCAGGAGACAGCTATATCAGGCTCCTTTCAGCAAGCACTTCTTGGCATACACAATAGTGTCTGGGTTTGGTGACTGCAGATGGGATGGATCCCCAGGTGGGGTAGTCTCTGGATGGCCTTTCCTTCAGTCTCTGTTCCACACTTTGTCTCCATATTTTCTTCTGTGAGTATTTTGTTCCCCCTTCTAAAAAGCACTGAAGCAACCACACTTTGGTATTCCTTCTTCTTGAGCTTCATATGTGGTCTGTGAATTGTATCTTGGGTATTTCAAACTTTGGGACTAATATTCACTTATCAGTGAGTACATACCTTGTTTGTTCTTTTGTGACTGAGTTACCTCACTCAGGATGATATATTTAAGTTTCATCCATTTGCCTAAGAATTTCATGAGGTCATTGTTTTTAATAGCTGAGTAGTATTCCATTGTGTAAATGTACCACATTTTCTGTATCCATTCCTCTGTTGAAGGACATCTAGGTTCTTTCCAGCTTCTGGCTATTATAAATAAGGCTGCTATGAACTAGTAGAGCATGTGCCTTTATTACATGTTGGAGTATCTTCTGGGTATATGCCCAGGAGTGGTATAGCTGGGTCCTCAGGTAGTATTATGTCCAATTTTCTCAGGAACTGCCAGACTGATTTTCAGGGTGATTGTACCAGGTTGCAATCCCACCAACAAATTGTTCCTCTTTCTCCACATCCTTGTAGGCATCTGCTGTCACCTGAGTTTTTGAACTTAGCCATTCTGACTGGTGTAAGCTGGAATCTCAGGGATGTTTTGGTTTGCATTTCCCTGATTACTAAGGATGTTGAACATTTCTTTAGGTGCTTCTCGGCCATTCAGTTCCTCAGTTGAGAATTCTGTTTAGCTCTGTTCCCTTTTTGATTATACTCCTCCCTGTTCCTTCCAGTGTTCCTTGGCTTTTTCTCATGGTTTTGTTCTTCTTCTTCATCGCCCTATTTCAGTTTTCAAATCAAATCATTCACTTGCTTTCTTCACCCCTTTCCTTTTTCTCTTATTGTAATCTTCTTTTAAGTTTCAGAATACAACCATATTCATGCCCATGCTTATTCTAATTAAGTCAGAGTCTCCCCCATGTGAGGAAACAGGATACTCATCTTTGTTCATTTATCTGATTCCCACATAACACACCCTCTTTTGGCAGTTTTCAACTATCAATCATTCCTCTACTAGATGAGAGTATTCATGCCCTCCTCTCTTTCCCATGCATGCTAGCTAGAACATTGTCTGGTTTGAGCATATGCAAGTCTTCTGCCTCCTGTCCAACTAATGCAATAGACAGAAGTCAAATGCTTGTTCTAAGAGGCTCAAGTAGAATACCACAGACCTAAGAGCATATACACAGAATTAATGGAACTAAGAAAATGTGAAGTATACATGAGAAGATAATGTTTGGTTGTTGTGGAATGAGGTTTGGTCTGAGAGGGGGAAATGGGGAAAGGAAATGGGTGTGATCAAAATTAAAAGCAGTATTTGTTTATTTGTGTCATACTTTTCTGTATCCCTTCATTTCTTAATAGATATTTAGGCTGAAAATAATTCTTAAGAATTGTGACTTGTTCTCTGAGTTTTGATTAGTTGTGCTTTTCTGTATTATTTGCCATTTGGTGTTAGCCATTCTGCCTGAGGTGATGGAACCTCGAAGGAGTTTTATTTGGCTTTTCTGTAATAGCTAAAAGCGTTGAAAACTTTTATTTTGCTATGTAGTTTTGGCCATTGTGGCTCTCTTTTTGATAACTGTGTTTTCAGGTAGTTAGCAAATTCATTAATTGGTCGTTGCTGTTGTGTTTAGACTGCTCAGATCTCTGAGTTTCTGTTTTGATGTTGGAAAGATGAAAAAGAAATCTTCACTTTGTTATGACGCCTCAAGCTGCCAAAATGAAGGCATAAAACAGAAGCTCTGAGGAAGGAAAAGCCACCCTGTTCTCAATTTGAAATTGGGTAATTCTCACAGCCTTAGGCTACAAGAATCTGGATGGGGTAACCCACACCCAGAAAGATAAAACATGGTATACACTCATATCTAAGTGAATATTAGCTGGTATGTAAATGATAATCATACCATAGTCCACAGACCCAGAAGAGATAAGTAACAGTGAGGACTCTAGGGATGTAGGATGCATGGTTCTTCCTGGGAAGGGGAAATGGAATAGATTTTTGGGGTGTTCTGGTGCCTGATGGGAACGGGAATGGGAGGAAGGACAGATGGAGAGAGTGCTGGTACAGACAAGGGTAATTTGATGAATTTGATGGCATTTGGAGGGCTAAGTAAAAGCATAGTACAGTGAACGCTTTATTGAATCTATGTGGGTGACTCTAGGGAGGACTCTTAGTAATATAGGATTTAAAGCCTGAATCAACCATCTTCTGTAACCAAGCAAAGCTTCCGGGGGTAGAACTAGGATACCAACCCAGTCCAAAACATTTAAGCTACCTTGCCTGCAAGGTGTGTTGGGGCAATGGTGGCTCAAAGATTATATGAATACCCAACCAATGACTGGTCTAACTTGAGTCCAAAGCCATGATAGGGAGACCACACCATTCAGTGTTTGAATGGCCAAGAGCTGGAAACTGGATGGTTCAGAGATCTAGGGTAAAACCCAAGATGACTGGCACAAAATAAAATACACAAAAAGCAATCAATGAAAT